>OX420957.1:13491871-14691871 GCA_949091785.1 Polymixis lichenea
ACTATCAACTATTTATTAGTGATTCTCATGAAAATCATGTCACTTGGTTTAAATATGTTGATCTTACTAATGTAGATTCTTTTACATATTGTGAATGGGAAAACGTTTTAGGCCTTACAGACTAGATTTATAGACGATTTTCTATTCTTAATTTTCATTCCTTTATGTACCTGGTACTTTTTGACAGGCCTGCACTGTCCTCCTATACCTGTTATCACTGTAATTTGAAAACATTGTAAAATTCAATTATTTTTATAAGAGTAACCGTGGAGTTTCTTGCCGGCTCTTCTCCATAGGAAGCGACAAATTGGAACCGTGCACCTAGCCTCTGACGTTTCATAAGTGCCCTTGCAGGTTTATGTGAAATAAAATATTTTGATTTTGAGATCTTTGACAGTCGTTATGAGTAGTCTGAAGCCCAAAGGTCTACCTGTGGGCTTCAGACTACTCGTAACGACTGTCAACTGGTTGTCTACAACCAGCCTTATCAAGGGGTACCGTGTTACCCTTAGCTGGATTGTGAAGGTCTGACAGGCAGACGCTTCGTGTAAAATACTGGTACTCAGCAGCATCCAGTTAGACAGTAAGCCGATCCCAACATAGTTGACAAAAGGCAGGCAGATGATGATGGTAGATCTGTGCTTCTGGGTCACTCTAAATACAAAGTTTAAGAAGTGTCAAAAAACTGTCAAATTATGTTTTTTTTATAGAATAGGTACAAGCGAATTTGGAGCTTTGGATAATTTATTATATCAATTTAATAACAAGCACACAGATGGCTTTGTTTGTGTAGGTACAATGATAGTGTTGTTTACACAATGCCAAAAACAAGATATTTTATCAAAACTCTTATCAGTGGTTCTAGTAAATTCGGCGGCCAGTGTCGTCATCAAGAACAGTCCATATTATTATAAATCTTGACAAAACTAAATTTGGATTATTTGGACTTACTGGTATCCAACTTGGTATCTAGAACGGTAAATCAATCAATCAATCAAGTCAGTGTACCGCAGTCCACTGCTAGACGTGGGCCTCTCCTCTTCCAGGCTACCCCATAACACCCTGTTCGTGCCTTCCGCATCCAGTATGTCCCAGCCACCTTCTTAAGGTCGTCACTTCATCTAGGTAGGGGGCTTCTCCCACTACGCTTGCCAATACGTGTCTCTACTCCAGTACCTACTCATCTGTATCCACCGGCCATCAGCTCTTCGACAAACATGGCCAGCCTACTGCCACTTCAGCTTGCTTAGTCTGTATGTTATGAAAGCGGTAACTCCGGCTATTTTCCGGATCTAAACTTCGTTTCTGATCCAAAACGGTCGGAACTCGGAATATATGTAGGTAAAGCCGTTAAAATAAATTGGTCTGAGGCCCTAGTGTGAGTTTCATTTAACCATCTACACCAAACGCAGTGACCGCGTTCGGCGTTCCAATTGGCCCTGGATTGGTGACGCCAAACGCGCCAAACGCGCTCACTGCGTTTAGTGTAGATGGTTAAATGAAACTCACACTAGGGCCTCTGGTGCGGGAATCGAACTTTGCAATAGTACAGACACGAGAACATCGAGCTACCCCAATCTGTCAAATTTCTTTGATAGAAGATTCATGTTCAAATGGGAAAATTTTACAGTTTGGTAGCTTGATGTGCTGGCGTCTGCACCTCAGTAACTGTGCCAGTGGTGTCATCAGGCGCGGATCCACCGTTGTGGGCACGATGGGCATGCCTAATAGATTTTTGTGACGACACACCTTCGTGGTTTATTGAGGTTAAAAAATAATAAAATAAAAAATAAAGTTATAAATTAAAGGGGTCTCCATACAAGAAACCAAGATTTTTCGGGTTAGGGTCATTCGGCCCACTATGGAATTTGCGGCGTTTTTTGTCTTGTGGTACCGAACCCTTCGCGTGCGAGTACGACTCGCACATGGCCGTTTTTCGGGTGACTGTGACCACAACCTTTTTTGAGGGCTAGATCCGCGCCTGCGTGCCAACGCAATTCTTGACGTCAAATCAAATAACTGAGCAATTTAGTAAGCTTATAATAAAAATAAACTTAATAAGAGAAGTAGGGGTAATTGCGAACACTAACAGTAGCAATGGCTTCCATTTTGACAGATCAACATCATACATTGCGTTATTTACGTTTTAAAGCATATCTAGCTTTTGCCAGCGGCTTCGCCCGCGTGGAGGTCGGTGTATTATACATATAAACCTTCCTCTTGAATCACTCTATCTATTAAAAAAACCCGCATCAAAATCCGTTGCGTAGTTTTAAAGATTTAAGCATACCTATAGGGACAGAGAAAGCGGCTTTGTTTTATACTATGTAGTGATGTAGTGATGATGAGCAGACAAAGTTTTCGAACATAAGAAGCATAGGTTTCTTTCAAAATATCCAGATTGTGATTGACAGTGTCTTACGCAATTACGGTGCAGAATTTCACTACTTAGCTAACTAGCCTGTCGTAAAAAAAATATGCAATGGGGTACGACAGCATATTGACATATTCCCGTCCTTGTTTAGCTCAAGCAATCTTAACAGATATTCATTCACCACTTCGTGTTACCAAGCAAAGGTAAAAAGCTTGAAAAAAATCCTGTGATGAAATGAATGTTGAAATGAAATGCACCGATCCCAGCGTGGCTTGATCAGACTCGATTAATCGAATGAACCCCAAGATTTGCACTAGCCCCTGGAGCCTCATGCTTCACGGTGTTACAGAGGCCATTGCATATCAAGTATTAGACCGGGGGGCGCGGTAATGGTCAGGTAGACGTGCCCTTAGGATAGGAAAGGACTGCGAGCCTACCGGATATGCATCCTTGAGTAAGCATTGGACTAGTGGAGAGACCGGTGGTATTTATTTATAGGAGGGCGGGCATCTTTTCACGACGTCGCCGGCATGTTGATTCAGAGGGGTAATTGCGTAATACACTATCCGTAGGAATCGCTTTCATTTTGACAGCTCCACGACAATCGTTGAGCAGACGAATTATACAAACATATGAAGCAGTGGATTAACAATAGGCTTCAAAATGATTCAGATTCTGATTAATACTGTGTTACGCAATTAGGGTGCAGGTCGAGCTTCTTGAGTAAGTTAAACTATTTTCTTAGCTCTTTTCTTTGCCGTTGCTTCGCTATGTTCTGTGTTGTTGTTTTCATAGTCGCCTTCTGAGTTCTCGCTGCTATCGGTTTCTGTTTTATTGTAGATATAGCTAGCCGCTTTCTTGATTTTGTTTCTGTCTCCAGCCATGTCCTTCCAAAACGTGATTCCCATGTCGAATTATTTCATGTCCTGTTTTAGGTTGTCGTTCCATGTGTAGATAGGTCTCTTATACTGCATTGCTGCATGCAATAAGTGTGGTTTATCCCGTCTGAGGACGTGTGCTAAGTAGCACATTCTGTGATTCTTGATGCGTTTTGTTACGGTTTTTCCGTCTAAGATTTGGTGCATTTTCTTACTTCTTGGTATATTCCTGGCGTGGTTAATCAAGCCTCTCATGATAACTCGTTCATATCTTCTGAGTCTTGATCTGTTCGCCCGGGTGAGGGTCGATACTTTTAAGCCATATATCATACAAGGTACGATAACCATTCGGTACATAAGTCTAGCTAACAGCTTGAAAAAAAATCCTGTGATGATCACAAATTAAAAAAAAGAAAAACAAAGGAAAAAAAAAGCGAAATAATAATGACTCATAACGTTATGTCTATAAAAAACAACTCTCACAGGAAATTACTATACCATTTATCATTATCAATGAACATTATCTCAAAGATAAGTTAATTTATCATCATTTTATGAAATAACAAATATGAATCCGTGATCAGCAAATAAAGATAGATATCTCTTTGTTAGTGACGTTCATTGTGCAAAGTGGATTAAATACGCCAACCCAAAAAACCATTCAGCACACTTGACCAAATTTTTATGCCACCACCTAAGGAGTAGGTATATTTAGCACCATAACTATGTGAGCGTCTATTAACTGCTTCCAAATTACAATGTTAATTTTATTAACTTTATTTTTTACACTTTGACATATTCTCGTCATTATTTGACATTATACAACACTTGTAATAACGAGTATTTATTAGTGATTCTCATGGAAATCATATCACTTAGTTTAAATAGGTTGATTTTACTTATGTAGATTCTTTTACATATTGTGAATGAGAGAACGTTGTAGGCCTACAGTTTCTTTTCTTTATTTTCATTCCTCTAAGTACCTGGTACTTATTGACAGGCCTGCACTGTCCTCCCATACCACTGTAATTTGAAAACATTATAAAAGCCAATTACTTTTAAAAGAGTAACCGTGGAGTTTCTTGCCGGCTCTTCTCCATAGGAAGCGACAAATTGGAACCGTGCACCTAGCTTCTGACGTTTCATAAGTGCCCTTGCAGGTTTATGTGAAATAAAATATTTTGATTTTTTGATTTTTGATTTTGATTTTCAAACAAAAAAAATAATTTTCAAAAACGGTCCACAACTAATGAAGATATCGAAATTAACTTATGTACCTACCTATTTATAAACCAGCACCCTAATTCCGTAAGTCACTATCAATCAGAATCTGAATCATTTAGAAGGATTTTGCTAGGCAATTGCTTCTTGACCAATTATAATTTTGCCTATTGGGCTCTAACGGAGATTTTAATCAAAAAGACCGTACTAAGGTATTAATTTAACTATTATCTCTAACTTTGCTAAACCAACACCTCTGTCGAGTACTGTTGTACTCGTGCGTGATGCTCTGCTATTCTATAAATTCGGGCCCAAAAATAAAATAATTTTTTCTTCTTTTTCCATTGCTAAGCATTTTATGGATACCTATTCTAAATTTACTTACTAGAAAGAGATAGAATAAGTAATGACTTTTGTATTAAATTATGTCGAAGGAAAAACCTGTGAGTAACACGATAAAGATAACATTTATTATCAAAGTAAAATCACAAGCTCATTCTTATTCAGGCAAAATAAAATAATATTCTGTGCCTACAGTAAAAAAAAATTAACAAGCCCAAGGCTTGTCTGAGTCAACATTCCATCTCCCGTTTTTTTATCAAATTATCTGTCGGGACCCGGGACCGAGCTCCCACGCGAAGTGCATACTTCTCGTTCACTCTTACGTGTTAGAAAGGGAAGAACACAACAAAAACAAAACATCAGCTGGTAACCCACATCCTGGCAGGTTTTACAGCTGTTGTTGTGTTTATTTACAAAAGAAACCAGTTTATCTTGACATTTGAGGGTGGCGCTGCTTGTCAAGGAAAATGACAGCAGTTTATGGAAATTCAGTACATTTCTTTTAGTTCCATATTTTGCCGCACGCTAAGAAATTCTGGGCACTTAAAGATGCGTTCCAAAAAAGGTAAATCAGCTGGCTTTCCTGTAATGTACGGCAGCCATATTTATTAAAATGTAGACGAAAACTATTCTGGTGGAATTTGACAAAATTGTGATTCAATATTTGAATTTCGGAATCGACTGTACTTACATGAAAATATAGTCAACAAAGGATATTGTATGACCAACCCTTGTATTTGCCGACCCCTGTCCTAATTATTTACCCCTATGGCCTATTGTTATAGTGGCACCCGTTCTTTCGTACGGATTTTGAAGGGTTTAAATTAAAAACTTTCTAAATTACCACGAGGGGTAAAAATAATGAGTTACTAAAATAACTATGTAGCCTGTACCTATTGACGGACTCGCCCCTATGACAAGGGGCCGAGTATGTCATTGATGGGGTACAATCTACGGGTGCAATTAAATTGTCCCGGCTGGTTATAAACTTAATATTATGGACGTTTTGTATGCGTCATTCAGCAACCCGTACTGGGGTGCTAGATGTCACATGATGGACTCGCGTCGTGGTTTACGGCTTATGGCCCACTCCACCTCATAGAGAGGAGACCTGCGTCCCAGCTGTGAGAACATTATACCTCGCTGCACGCTACAGGAGCTGGTGGACGCTACTCAGTGGCTTATGTACCAATAAAAAATGCCGCCTAGGGCACGGATCATATTTGCGCCCCTTTGTAAGTCATCTTCTCGGTCTACACTGCGCAAAGCTAGGTCGCATAACCTTTCTTGACACATTATAGGTTTCAATAACGAAGGTATTAATTTCAACTTCCTAAAAAAGTGCTTGCAATGCTGCAATTTTAAGAGAATTTGAATAGTTGAATAGAAATAGACGGATTTGAGTTAGGTTAGGTAACAGAATGAAATGGTTTATTGATTTTTTTTTTGGTATGCTGCACAACAATGGCAACAAAACCAGCCTGTCTGTAAGAAGCTGGCCTGAATCATTTTCAAGGATTTTGCTAAGCCATTGCTTCTTAAGTTCGAAAAATTTTGCTGCTCCACAATGTCAAAAACGCAATGGATGTTTTGAAACTGTCAAAATCGAAGCCCTTTAACCAGAGGCCCTGGGGCGGTGTTAGCAGTGAGCGCGTTTGGCGCTCCGATTGGTCCGTCACCAATCCAGGGCCAATCGGAACGCCGAACGCGCTCACTGCGTTTGGTGTAGATGGTTAAATTAAACTCACAGTTATCACAGTAGGGCCTCTGAAGCTCAAGGATCAAGTGTTACCAGTTGCCACTGAGACGTTTGGTTTTTTGTAGGTAGATCTATAGAAAAGCTTCGCTCGTCGACCGATAGCGGTCGTAAATCGGTAAAGCGATTATGAAAACAGCCACGCCCTGTCTTTGTTAAATTAGGTGATACTGTTATCTATTTGCAATTAAATTATCAAGCCCCTAATTCTATTTGCTGGTCATTGCAATTTGAAATCCTCTAATTTCATAAACCTCTCATACTTACTATCCTACTGATTATATTATAATAAGTTGGTGAGGATGGATGGATTCGTTTGTTTTTGTTTCTCTTTCTCGCAAAACTACAGAATTTGTATAAAATTTTGCTTAGTATCTCGGTACTACGTCCCCGCGGGATAATTTCCGAACACCACGCGGCGAGGCCGCTGGCACAAGCTAAATAATATTATAAACTAGCTATGACCTTCGTCCGCGCGGAATAGTTTTTTTACTATTATATATATTAAAAAAAAAAACAAATAAAAATTCTGAAATATTATTACTCCTCATTACATCAGCTACCTGCCAGTGAAAGTCCCGTCAAAAACGGTCCAGCCATTTCAGAGATTAGCGGGAACAAACAGACAGACAGACAGACAAAATATTGTAAAAAATGTTATTTTGGTATATGTTATTCAGATGCATGTATCAAAAAGCGGTTATTTTAATATTACAAACAGACACTCCAATATTATTTATATTTATAGATATATGTATAGATGTATAGATATTAGATGTTTAAAGGGTGCAACAGAAACCCTATTGCTATCCTTAAGCACTAAAGATAACAGCTGGTATAGAATCACTATACATAGTTTCAGCTCAAAATAAAATACTCTAAGAATTGATAACTCGGTTTCATATGTTTCTTAAATTCAAATCATAACAAACGTGTCACCGCGTCAATAATTTTCCACGTTACTTGCCAATATTACACGATAAATCTCTTCCGAGTGATGTGTTTGTGTCAATTTGTTCTGGTATCAATGTATTAAAAATTCTTATAACTTCCGAACATGTAGTGATAGGATTAAAAAACCCTTCCAATATCGTTTGATATCATCCAAAGAAGTCGTGCCCTTGGTATGTATATACCCTTTCCGTTACACATTGTAGATGTGAAAATTTGTATGTTCAGATGTTTGGATTTTTTTTATTGAATCATGCAAAATTAATCGAACGGATTTGTCTAAGTTATGGTATGTACAGAGGCCAGCACATCAAGCTACTCCAATCTGTCAAGTTTCTTTGATAGATTTCCAACTTTATTTTGTAACACGCCATCACGCCATTTATACCAGGAGACTTTTATTTTGGTATATGCTTTGTTTACTTTTTATTTTTTGTGCTTGAGTTAATTTTTCACTTTATTTGTTGGTATATTAGCATGGCTAGCTGACATAAATGACAATTTTTTAAGTTCTGTGTCTCGTAATGTTGATTACTTTGCCTATGTATGTATAGAATCAAGTCTATCCGACTAAACAGACAGCTGTGCTGCTGGGGAGTTTGTTCCGCTACTTCTTCTTCCCAGCTAAAGCACTAGGAAGTGGTGAAGGGTGGGCGTTTTGGGGGACTGTCTCATGTACTTTGACGTTCGAAAAGTGCTGATTCTCAGCCTAATTTGAATAAATGACTTTTGATTTTTGATTTTGATTTTTAACGGAATAAGGTTCATGTTCAATTGGGAAAATTTGACAGTTTGGGGTAGCTTGATTTGCTGGCGTCTGTACACAGATACCTAGATTAAGAGAGAACGAGATTAGAGAACTCGTGTCTATGTCACCATCGACAATACTGGGGTCGACTTTTAGTTTATTCGGATGCAGCTGAATGCCAACATTTGATGTATAGACGCCAGCACATAAAGCTACCTCAATCTGTCAAATTTCTTTGGTAGATTTTCAACTTTATTCAGTTAGCATAAGGTTCATGTTCAATTGGGAAAATTTGACAGTTTGGGGTAGCTGAAGTGCTGGCGTCTGTACATGGAGCGAATGCCAATCAGTCTTACCTCCGCAACCCAGTTACAGGGTAACTAAATACCCTTCGGTAAGACTGGTTAACAGCCGGGACGGACCAACGTCTTGCCGTGCTTTCCGAGCACAGACAGAGTATTCTCCGTTTCCGAGGCTAGAAGGAGTTTCAATACGTAACGGATGGTCACCCATCAATGGACCGACCACCACAAGCGTGGCGTAAACTTGGATCGTCCCTTACTACTTAGCTATATAAGGCCATATTCTGCATAATCATTGACAGAACACTACAGCCCATTTTGCACACTTATATTCCATTATTTTTCTAATGAAAAGTGCCAGAAAAGGCTTATTTTTGTCTGGGAATAAAATAAATTGTAGCCCATTGTCCAGCGCTGGATATAGATATCTTCTTTGTTGACACCCGTCATTTCCTTGACACCCGGTTCTCCAAAAAAAGAATAAGGAACGCGTCAAATGGTAATAAGTTCATCAACATCAATAAAAAACTGTTAATTTTGCCAACATTGATGTGTTGAGTTAACTCAACACACGCAATATCAAAAATAGGTCGAATTCATTGGTGTCAATAACAAAAAATAAAACTACACCTAGTGTATCTTGAACGGTGGCGAAAAATGAAACTAAGTTTCAAAAGTACTGGATTTGACGTTTGTGTAAAGAAAGTGGCGCCACCTTGAACTGTCAAGATATATTGGACAGTCTGTTTAAACATAAACGTTTGCTTGGCCAAAGTTATACAGTTTCTGATAACATTAATTAGGCCGAATGTAAATTTACTTTGTGACCTGGCTTGACCCTGGCTGCATAAATGTAGCCACATAAGATTTTGATAATAAGTTTAAATAACTTTGTACGAACTGTAATAAGTTGTGTGGTCTTGTTGCCAGGCGACATTCGAAGCTTCTGGATCTGTACCTACTTCTTCGTAACATAGATGCTTCCATTTGTTGGTTTAAAAAAAATTCAGCCACTACGACAACGCTATCGTTGGTCTCCCAAAAGTAAGTGCAGGTATTCGTGTGATTTCATTTCAATCACCGTCTTTTACATTTTGAAGCATATTAATACGAGTAAAAAATGGGCCGACTAGTCGGCGGTTTTAGCCGACCAGTCGCCGGTTAATCGCCGACTACAAATATGGCCGACTAGTCGGTACATCACTAATAAAGATGTTAAACTACTAGCCTAATCTAATAGCAAAGTCGTCAAACACAACCAGTAGCAGAATATTTTTCCATTTCTCCTTCTTAGCAGTGTCGATGGCACGACAATGTATGACATTTTGCTGGCCGAAGCCTTTCATCACATCCACGGCGTCGTCGGTGGCTGCGCAGAGGTCGCTATGACGCCTTTGAAAGTTTAGCTATTGCTTCTTTCAAAAAGGCGTTTAAACCCCATTCCGTAATATTTTATGTCTTACGTTTGTCCACCTAAGCCCTAGAGTACTAGTCTACTCGAATAAACTACCACAGTTATAATAAAACAGCTAAAAGGCGTCACTGCAGACCCCGTAGAAGATGGCGGGACGAGCTGGACAAAAAAACGACAAGGAGTTTAGCCCTAGAAGCAAGCTCGGCTTTCAATAACGGTAATAATGGCATTATATAAAAATGTAGCCGTTGCTTACGAGCCTATGGTGAGTAAATAAATAAATTTATACAATTAACAAAAGGTCAAGTAAGAATACGGTAAACGGACCCTATTGAATTAAAACACCTGTTTTCTTTTTGTCATAGTCCTTCGACAGGACGAATGGAACCTTGCTGACTGCACTTTGGACTTTGGAACGATAGAAAAAAAAACGGGCTGTCAATGTGCGGGCGCGTTTACATTGACAGAGTAAATAGGCTAGTCGAGTACTGGAACAACAATGCAGGACTACTATTAAAAAGCCTTAGTTGGAATTGAGTTGAGGAGAGTAATCTTGGTCTGTACACGGCGAAGCTGATGCACCTTGTGTAGGTAACACACTAAGATTCAGAATCTGAATTATTTTGAAGGAAATTGCTAATCCATTACTTTGGATGTTCGGAAAATATGTCTGCTCTGCAATGTAAATAACGCAATGAATTTTGTTGAACTGTCAAAATAGAAGCCATTCCTAATGTTAGTGTTTTACGCAATTACCCCTCAGGTTCGTTTTAAGTTACCAAGCAAAGGTTTTAGCCAAAATAGCGGTCATTTTAGGAACTTTTTTCTTTATTGAATAGTTTTTACACGCTTTATATTAGCTTCACATGTATGTTTGTTTGTAACCGACTCCTTAGGGCGCGATTTTGACCCACTTCAAACGGTCAGATTTCATATTAACTTTGTAGACTTATCGAGGACCGATGACAATTAAAAAATTAAAAAAAAAACTTAAAAATCACGTCAATCAATCATTTTGTAGTTATCAGAACTAAAAACTAGTAAGTAAATAAATAATAGTTTAAAAAATTAAAAAACACGCTTTAAAAACCAAACTAAAAAAGTAGAAATTAATTTAATTCTAATTTAGTTTGGTTTTTAAAGCGAGTTTTTTAGTTTTTTAAACTATTATTTTGAATGGTTTGTATTTACAAAGGTCAGCCGTCAGAGTGATGGAGACATCGGAAAACCTACGCAACGCAATACTCGTGTCGCTGCCCAAGTGCCCACGGTCACGTATAACAAACAATGACGTATCAAGTTGAAACATTGCAATACTTGTAGAATTACTGAGCCGTCGCTAAGACGATACCCAATGCTATAACGAGCCCATTTCCCGTAACTTTCTCTTTAGTACCTTGCAGGAGACTGCAAACAAGCTACGAATAGCTTCTATAACTACCAGTTACTATACTAAAATAGATTGTTTAAATTTTTCGACGAAAAAGGAACTTTATCGTTACTGAGTTACCTACCTTAAATACTGCTACCTACTGTGTTATGTTACGTATTATTATGTAGGTTGTTATGAAACTATGTAAATATAGCTGTATACGTACTAAATTATATTTTTATTAGCTCTGATAACAAGGAGTCAGTTATTGAAATGAAAACAAACAAGTCCTTATCTACCAATGAGCTAAATGTGAAATAACACAAGTACACAACGGCCATTTGCAATAACTCGGACAAATTAAGAATCAGGGGGAAATTACGGGAGTCTTTGTATGAGCGTACTTCTAAACATGGTCGGGCTATACCCTCAACCTCCTTGTTTTCATCGTCGTTTTTTTTCAACGTTGCTAGCAGATTGGTACCTACAAATAAAGCTGCCCATTCACGTGGAACGGATGCGATTTTTTTTCCAGATTGTTCCAGAAATCGTATTATTGTACAAATTGAATAAACAAATCATCATCCGCTTATTATCATCTAAGTTGAAGTCGGCTTCCAGTCTTACCGTATGCAGCTGAATTCCAGTATTTCACATGGAGAGACTGACTATCTGACCTTCATTAGACTACTTGCAATACATTCGGGCTTCTGACAACCCGTAATGATTGTCTAAGATCCACGAATGACAGTTGTGACCAACGGCTTAACATGGTTTCCGAGACACGGAATGATCTCGATATGTAAAAATGTCACCCACCCTCCGACCAATCACGACAAGCGTAGCTTTCGATACTTGATCGATAGATCCGTGCGCCTGTTAATACTTAGCCATGAGCCCCAAAGTGAATAAAGAATATAATAAGAAACGTAAAAATATTAGTCCGAATGAAATATTTTAATTTCTTACTTTTTTTTCGGTAATTTAAATACATTTTGAGTAGAATAAGCAATACATGTCAATAAATCCTGTGATCCGACTGTTAGAATTACCTGAAAATTGCCTCATCTACATTGAAGAGTTACACTCATCCTCAAGTAGTTCGTCAGAGTTTTAAACCTGACTAAGAAAACCCTGCAGTTTTTCAATGAATTGTTGAAATCACAACGTAACGAAAAAATCTGCTAGTCAAGTTACGAGCTCATAACACTTGTTCCAGTTGTAACTACAAAATAAATTAAAAATGGCGCCCTCTAGAGGACATAATAAAATTGACGCTGTTTACGATGTACAGAATGTTTATTTAAATAAATATAAATATATTGTACATACATACTTACATGCGTTAGCTGTCGTGCAGCATACCCCGTACATGTCAGCTGTATACAAGTGTACACAACCATGATTTTAAAGTTAATGGTGCGCAAAGTACGTTGCGCAGAAAAACACAAAGGTTCTACGAATTTCACTCTCATCATTTTTTTAGAAAATCGATTCATAAGGAGTAAACTGCGATAATGCTAATTCTTTCGTCACATTTATTTGATTTCCCAAGGAATAGCCGTCACACAAACTATAACGTCACTATCAAACAAAAAGTAGGGAATTACTAGTAAATCCTAAAGAGTAACGTCATTCTTTTCTATTGTTTCAATTGCAGTACCGGTTAATGACTGAATGATTATAGTCTCAAGAATCCATTAACTGACTCACGTAAGCTTTGCACTACTTCGAGGATTCCATTGTGTTTCTATCACACTCGTAATTTTATCATTCAGTTAAGTATCAATTTGCTAATCCCCATAGATAATAGATATGGGAACGGAATTTCCCACACTCAAAATAATAGTATTAATAAATTAAAAGTAAAAGATTGTAATAAAAAAGTCAAGAAAATAAAATCAAGCCAAACTGGCCAAGTGCAAGTAGGAGTAGCTCACTGCGCTTTGACGGTTCCATACCGTACGTATAAATTCATGTCAAAATGGTAGTGGTGGGTCGTTGTCGAATTTTTGACGAACGAAACGCAACCGTTTTCCTGACGACGAAAACGGTTGCAGAAAACGGTCGTCGTTGCAACTGGTTTCGAGACGGACGACTGACGGACGATGAAACTTATCCAACATGGAATAGAATTCCGTTTTCGAGGTTTTCGTCGAGTGAAATAGTTGCAGTTGTTAGTTCTTACAACTATCAACGATTTAAAGTCTATGAAATGGTTAACTAAATACATAATTCGTTTTATCAATCGACTTTACTAAGTGTACGATGAAGTGAACTTTCCTTCATACTTTTCCAGGTTTAGGACTGGCTGGGACAGACTTTTATCTTTTTACCAGGCGTATTTAAATTTACAACTATTTGCAAACAAAACAACAACAAAAAACAATTACTAAATTTCTCTGCGCGTGCTCAATAATAGTTAACTGGCCCAAAAAAATGTAAACAAATGTTATGAAATAATAACCACGCGACGCGCTCACCGGCGCGAATTCCAGGAAATTTGGCGATTATCCCAATTTATCGTTCATGCGAATCGACTTTGAACTTTAAGTCAACTAACATAAGGTTGCACGGGTTTAACCGTCTCATGACGAACGACAGCATTGACAACTGGTAATAGATTATCGACTGTATTTCGTTGACGAAAAGTTCATTTTTTATTGTAAGGACTGCTTTGCGATGACGCGACGCGACGAACGAGTGTGATAGAATTGAACCATTGCGTTCTCGACTGTATTTTCATAGGCGTAAAATAAAAAATCGCACCAAGTGATTCGAGGACTGGTTTGTGCGACGAAGACTGTTTGAACCCAGGACGTAAAACAGTTTTATCGTCGCAGAACACAAAACGGTCTTTGGAAACAGTTCGTCGCCGCAACGCCCACTCCTACAAAATGGTATTCAATACCATGAGGCAGACATTTTGAAAGTATTGCACGCGTTCTGACTTTTTGAGTTTTACTCAGCAGCTGTTTAGTCAAGTAGGTATAAATATAATATTAAAGTCGGTTTTATGTAATCTAAATGTTTGCTCCTTTTTAATTCTGAGTTCTACATTAAAAAATCAATTTATTTTTATTATAAAATTTGCTACTACAATCGCATAAATAATAAAAAAGTAGCGTCACGAGTGGCACGCTTTATATCCCCACTGCGCAACCAGAGTCGCGCAGCCGCCATTACCATATAAAAACAGCGAGCGCCGCCGACGTCACGTAGTCGAAATCGAGAGGTGAAGGTGCGAATAATGGAGAGGTGGCGTCCATATTTTATTCCCATATTAATCGATCAACATCAAAGAAGCTAGCAGCGCGACCGCCGACGTATCAAGTCGTGAAAGTGAAGCAGTTAAGTGTTTCGACGTGTCATCCAAGAAGATCGACAGCAGTTCGAGGCCGACCCCGGCGGATCGCGGCGATCGAGCGAAGCCACATACACACACAATCTCGCGAGCGAGCGGCGACCATCTTGTGAAACATCCAAGTCGCGCCCGGCTTAGAGGACGCGAGTGACCCAGCGGAGCACCCCCCGACTGAAACAACGCAGTGCCCGTTGACATATTGTACTAGTGTCCGTGAAAACGTAACAGTGAAGGAGCCGGAGTACCAACAACAACCCGACGAAGACCCGGGGACCTGCGACATGAACAGACCCAGTCCCCCCACGGCCGTGGGCGCTCCACAGGCCCGCGGCCGGCGCCGCTCGGCGCTGCGGCGTGAGCGACGCGATGAGCGCTCCGAGCGCTGCGAGCGGTACGCGGCCAGCAAGTGGGGCGCAGCCCCGGCCGCGTGCGCGCTGCCGCCGCCCCCCACACACTGGCGGCGCGAGGGCCGCTGCCGCCCGGAGCCCGACCGCGCGCTGCCGCTCAAGCTGCTCCTCAACGTGACGGTGTAGAGCGCCGCCCGCCATACGGACTCTAAGCTAGTGATAAGTGGCGCGGGCGCGGCGCGGCGGCTCGCCGTCGGGCCGCGTCCGCCGCTCAGTGCTAAGTTTTTTATTTCGAGGCGCGAGACACGGCCGCCCGCGTCCCTGCGCCGCGCGCGGCCGCGTCCGCTGCCGACCAAATTCCGGCGTTAGGTATTATTTTGTGAAAATTTTAGTAGTTAAGTGCAGCCGCGGCTCCGCGGGCGCTGCCGCCGCCGTCCTGGCCCTAAACAAGAGAAAAACACAAAAAAATGAATAGGGCGTCGGCGGAGCGCCCCTGAGCCTGGGGTAGCCGGCGCGGCCTGCGCGCGCGCTCGGCGGAGGCCTCTTTATGTTGTCGGGCGCTCCGCCGGCTCGAGGCGCGCGTGCTGCGGCGCCGCTAGTCGTATCGTTTATTTATCTTGAGAGCGATGTGTATTTTATTTGTGCGCGCCGGGCCCCCCCGGCGGGAGGACCTGCCGTCCAAAGCTTTAAACGTACGTGTGTGAGGCGGCTCGGCGCACCCTAGTTGTAGATTTTAAAATTTAACAATACGGTAAATGTGAAAGCCGACTGTTGAAGATTGGGAGTCTATTATATATGTTTGTACAGTATAGTATATTGATCTCAGCTGCGGGCACCTGCGGCCAGAACGTCTAGGAGCTTACTGTGATGTACAAAAAAAAACGAGTATATTTGGAATTTTACAAGTTTTTTATAATTAATTTGTAATGTAATACTTTAAGTGAAGATTGAGCGTGGGCGGTGGCCGCTCTACGCACGATTGTCCGCAGCATCCTGTCCCACCATGTCCCATCCCTTGTTCCTGTCCTGTCCCAGGGCTCTTCGGAGCCCGCCATATGGTTCACTGTTTCTGTCAGAGGTCAAAAACGTGCTCTTCACTCTTCACGAGTGGGGCAAAACTTTTCTTTTTAGCTCAAGAGGGATACAATATTTCAAGATGAAGCCTGAAGAACATAACCAGTTTAAAACAAGGATCAACATGAAGTTTCAAAAAGGATATAAAATTTCATATCAAGATCTGCATGCAAGGATAAAAACGAAGAGTAACGTAAATGGAGAGATGGAAAACAGAGAAGCTAGAATGGTGAGTGCAGTACATATGTTATCTAACCCTTACTCTTCCAGCACAACGTCAAGATCCCATATCAGCAAACATTGATCTTTAGAGTATGCTTAGATGGTTTGGTCACGTTGAGAGAATGAATGAATGAATGAAGGACGGTTAACAAAAAGTATTTACAAGCAGATGTGAGTGGAAATGCCAGGAAAGGACGCCCTAGGAGGACATATAGTGACCCTATTGGTGGTGTTCTTCAGAAAGGCAAGGCGCGTAGTACTTGCAACCGGTTTGCATGTATGACCAGATAGAACGAAGCAAAAGGACTATGTAAGGATCGTAGCAGATGGTGTTTTGTAGTTTTTGTCTAACCTCTGGGAAAAAGGAGTGTTTATGTATTGTCTGTCAAGCAGTAACACATTGTTATTTTTTTTTTTTTTTGTAATTTTTTGTCATTGTAATTTACTCATTAGTTATTATGTTACTCTTGTTATAATTATATTGATCCTATATATCCGTCCTATTCTAAATCCCGTTTATCTTTTAACTTGAACAAACGTAAACCAAACGTGACATTGGCTAAATGCACAAACCGTGCGAAGCCAAAACAAAAAAAAAAAAATGTTTTTTTTTTAAGTTTTGCAATACATTTTATTTCATGGGTATTTTGTTGTGGAGCAACACCAAATAAGCTTTTCTTCATTAGAGAAGTTTTATGTTTTACATGGCATAATTCATGCATATGTATCGGTGTCTTCCTTACTTAACAAAGTTTTTTGGAGAGACCTTTATGAAGCAGGAACCAGAATACAAAATGTAAACAACTTTCATGGATGCTATTTTATCGACAACTACCTCTTGCTCACGACTTCGTTCGTAAAACATCTCGTTTTTCCGTCGCGTCGCCCGCGCTTTAATTTTATTTTCGATTAGTGTTCTTTCGGACTTTTTCCCTTTTTGCTCGGCTCCTAAGCGTCGTAGCATGATGTTAAAGCCTACAAATCTTCCTCACATTGGACATTCCTCCACATTGGACTATCAAATACTAAAAGATTTTTTCAAATCCGACTGGTAGTTTCAGAAATTAAAGCAAAAGACGAACTCTTCACCATTATATTGGTATAATTTTCATTTAGGTCTCTTCAAATGGTCTCTATTTAATTCCATTCTCAGCTACGTCTCGTCCAGCTGTTGCCAGATGTAAATATTATTAGTTTTACAGTACTCGAGGATAGTGTTAAGTTTTTCTATCAGGTATTTCTCAGTAGCAACCGGGGTCTGGCTTTATGCTTGATATATTGCAAAAGGCTTGCTCCCTATTACACGGGACTAAAAGATAACTGGTGAAATGTGGGTTTAGTATGAGTACACCTCTGCCCAACGGTTCGGGGATTAAAGGCGTGATGTTTTGATCGCAAAACACGTTCTGTTGACATTTCGTCACAAGCTAAACGAATTCAGCTGATTTATGCCAATGTCTTCATGACAGCAACAACACAGCTGATTTCTGTTGTTCTTAATATTTACCAACACAGGTAGGTAAAGGTAGTGCTCTATACAGCCTTTCAAAACAGGTGTTTGCCATTCATCATATTTGAAAAATAAGTTGTCCTATTCAAATGTTTTTTTTCCAGAAGCATGGAATGTGTCCACCACATTATGAATGAAGTTATAAATGGGGAAATGTTTAAAATGAATGGTTTGTTATGTCTAGGACTTACCTTAGCTAGCCGTTTTCAAATCATAATAAAGTTAGTCATAACATTTGTAACGGTAGTATTGTAGACACACCCTTACATACCAAAAACTTACCTAACAAATTAATAGGTATTATGCCAATATTACGTAACGAAATTCACCACACTCGTACAGAAAGCCCAGCATACTTTGACCCGCGGCAAAACTGGGAACTAGTAAAAAATGTACTGAAATTGACAGTTTATTCTACAGCAGCGCCATTATGGGTTGTACGTAATGTATGGGCGCACTATTACGATTGGGGTAATGTTTACAAACACAACTCGACCTACATTCGTTCAATTGAATGAAATGAGTCCAATTGAAATAAATATTATAATAATTTATTAATACTTATCTGTCATGCGGGGCTTTATTTTATTGTCTGCTATACGGGTAAGTAGTAAAATAGCTATCGCAATAAAATCGTACTTTGTGTTCTATAAACTTCCTACCAATATTCAAACTTGGTGATTTATTATAGCAGACTATCATAGTAAACTATCACGCATATTTTTGAGGGGTTAAGCAGAATCAAATAAAAACTCAAAAAATTCAAAATATTTCATTTCACACAAGCTACACAATTTGACAGACGTCTTGTCCAAAGTACAATTTTTTAGATTTTCCTGGGAAACCATAATTCGGACATTTACATAGGTACATTTTAAAACGAAAAGTAGCCAAATTGATACAGCCGTTCTCAAGTGATGCATTTACCAACCAACAGCATTTCATTATTATTATTAACACCTTTGTTTTTAACAGACTTCAAAAAGGAGGAGGTTCTCAATTCGTCGGAACCTTTTTTTTTATGTATGTTCCCCGATTACTCGAAGATGGCTGGACCGATTTGGATTTTTTTTTTGTTTGAAAGGGTATACTTCCCAGGTGGTCCCATGATCATCAAGTCAGGATCTGATGATGGGATCCTGGAGAAATAGAGAGAACCCTTCAAATTTTATAGGCACACTTTAAGCGATTTGGGTAGTTTTTGGAAGAGTACTTTCTCAGAGTGGTCCTATTTCAATTTGGTGAAGATCTGATGAAGAACTTCGGAGATAGGCAACGGAACTCCTCAATAAATGATAGCAAATGGACTGGGATTGCTGAAATCTATTCTGTCTATTGTTTACACCAGTTCATAAAATAACATCACGCCGGGACGCTGTGAAGGGGTAAGCACGTGTGAACCACTAAAAAGTGAAAAATAATAACTTTTTTCAAAAAAAAAACGACCGACTTCTATTTAAACCGAGTTTTTTTTTATTTGACTTGGCCATCTAATCAAATCTTGCAAATTAAATTAAACCCACTTCCCGGTTTCCGATTGAGTTGAAATTCGGCATGAATATGTAAATCGTATGACAATGCAATACTATTATGACATGGAGCTGATCTGATGATGGAGTCGGAAGGTGGTCATGGGAACTCTGTAATAAAACGATGCAACCCTGTCAAGTTTGGGCTCGTTTGACTTTTCTTGACAAGGACTCTGGTCCTAGATGAAATCCAGGGTCTGATGATTGAGCCAGAAAGTGGCACCCTGGGAGACGGCTATAAAATGTACTAAAATGACACAACCCACCGAATTTAAGCTCGTTTGATTCGTACTGACAAGTATTCTGGTTCCAAATAATAAAAATTAAAATAACATAAAATGTAAATTAATAGCACGATTTCGGTCTCAACATAAATAATTAGACATTATGTACAAGTATATAAAGTAAATAAAACCAAACTAAAAAAGTAGAAAATAATTTAATTCTATTAAAAAAGCGTGGGGTGCTTTTGAGGTATTTTTACAATCAATTAATATCAAGCACCCCACGCTTTTAATAGAATTAAATTATTTTTTACTTTTTAGTTTGGTTTTTAAAGCGTGTTTTTTAAACTATTATTTATTTACTATTTTTTAGTTCTGCTAACTACAAGAGCGTGAGTTCTAAGTTATTTTTTGATATTTTTTTCTATTTTTTATGTTTATTTTTGAATTGTCATCGGGCCTCGATAAGTCTACAAAGTTTAAATGAAATCTGACCGTTTGAAGTGGGTCAAAATCGCGCCCTAAGGAGTCGGTTACAAACAAACATACAACTGAAGCTAATATAAAGCGTGTAAAAAGTTAAGAGGTCACAGGCATCAAATGTAAATTAGGTATAATTTACTAAATTAAGTACAGACGCCAGCACATCAAGCTATCTCAAACTGTCATATTATCCCAATTGAACATGAATCTTGTTCGTTTGTTACAAAGTTGAAAATCTATCAAAGAAATTTGAGAAATTGGGGTAGCTTGATGTGCTGGCGTCTGTACATCATAAATACTTCAAAGAAAACAAGAAAAATACTAAAACTGTTTTTTTTTTTTTACGAGCTTTTTTTATTTAAAACCAGCTGTACCTGTGACTTCGTCCGCGCGGAATAGTTTTTTTTTAACTATTATTTATATATCAATACATAAAAATTCTAAAATAAAAGTAGCCTAAGTTACTCCTTATTAAATCAGCTACCTGCCAGTGAAAGTCCCGTCAAAAACGGTCCAGCCATTTCAGAGATTAGAGGGAACAAACAAACAGACAGACAAAAATACCGTATATATATTCATAAGCATGTACCAAAAAGCGGTTATTTAAATATTACAAACAGACACTCCAATTTTATTTATATGTATAGATGAAGATAAACCTACACGTGCACTTATAAAAGTCAGAAGCTAGGTGCACAGTTCCAATTGTTTTTTTCCTATAGAGAAGAGCCGGCAAGAAATTCCTCTTGGAGATAGAATTTACCAATTAGCTATTTTGGAAAAGGAAAATAAAACAAAACAACTTTGCAATTTTTTTTTCATTCAAATGAATATTTCTTGTATTCATATAATTAACTTAATATAACAATAGAGACATGAGAATTAGGACGAGTTTCATATTTTATTACCAACAAAAAAAAATATTTTCGCAACAATTTGTCGCTTAAGGTGGGAGCTCCAGGGTAACCCGCGATTTTTTTCGTAATTTGAAGGTCAGTGTCACTTAAGTTGATTGAAATATGATTCGCGACCATAACACGTATGTATTCACAGAATTATAATAATTAAAATCATCTATATACATTCATCTGATTGCATTGAATTCCATTTTCATGAAATAGTCTAAAGATATGGTGCAAAAAAACAATTTGTTACACCCTGTAAGATTTTGCTTCCAAATACCTAATTGAAATAAAATACTAACAATTTTAAATAGGGGAATACTCTGTATGAGAAGAAAAATCGAAAAATATGTTATTGAGATAGCTAAGGCAAAATGCAGTCGGAAAATGTTAGTTTTAGTTCATGAAACAACAAAATAAATTTTAAAATACAATTTAAGATTTCAGTTTTTTTAAATCTGTTTTTGAACACCATGAAATAGTAGCCGCCATGTTATTACGTCATACGGCATGTCAACTGAGCAACTTTGTACTTTTATTATTTTCGTAACCAAAGTAATGTTTATTTAAATAATATTTTGCATGCAGGAACAGCAAACCAACGAAAAGTAGAATAGATTATAAACAATTGTCTTATTAAATATCAGCGCATTTGTTTATATAGCAAACTGACGTCATACCCACAGAGCAATATGGCGTCCACTGCGTCCAGCGTTTTCGTCCAATTACGCGCGAAATTTGAAAATTTAAAATTGAAATGCCTTTTTATGGCACTAATCGATTAAATAAAAACGTTGTGTTTTTATTGGTTTATTGGCACTCTAGAATGTAATTAGACACTTTAAAAAAAATAGTGTAATACCCTATTGTCAGTGTCAGCATTCTACTAACGGCTAGACGGTTCTAGCTACGCTAAGGCAGTTGCTAAACACATAATTACCAATTCATTGCATTTTTTAACTTGGCAAGTGGCAACTCATAGCACATACATTTACAGAGATAGTAGGCATATCTGCCTAGCTTTTTCACAACTATGTTGAGGTCAGCTGCTTGTCTAACCGGATTCAGCTGAATACCAGTACTTTATCTGACTTTATCTAGACTGCCTATCTGACCTCCACAACCCAGTTACTAGATTAATACTATACTCCTTGGTAAGACTGGTTGTCAGACTTTCGTATTTCTGACAACCCGTAACGACTATCAATGATCTTCGAATGACAGCCGCCAACAGCGCTTTCCGAGGCAAGGAGGGGTCTTGGTATGTAAAGATGGTCGCCCGCCGGACGCCGTCAAAACATAGAAATTACTTTAAAGTCAATTTAAAATTAATCTACGTATACTTTAAAGAGGTAAAGTTTGTGAGGTTGTAGGGGGTAATCTCTGGATCTACTGAACCGATTTTGAAAATTCTTTTACCAAAAGAAAGCCAAGTTATTTGTGAGTGTCATAGGCTATATATTAACCCGAAAAATGAAAATACTTTCGTGGTAGTCGGATTTGCAAAGTAAGTCGGAGAAAAAAAAACGGTCGAACGCAAACGTTTCTTACGAACGCTGCCTTAAATCAAATCAAATCAATTTATAAAAAATAAAATAAAATAATATTTTAAAATTACAGTGATATTAGGTATGGGAGGACAGTGCAGGCCTGTCAATAAGTACCAGGTACTTTAGAGGAATGAAATTAAGGAATAGAAACTGTAGGCCTACAACGTTCTCTCATTCACAATATGTAAAAGAATCTACATAAGTAAAATCAACCTATTTAAACTAAGTGATATGATTTCCATGAGAATCACTAATAAATACTCAATAATACAAGTGTTGTATAATGTCAAATAATGACGAGAATATGTCAGAAAGTGTAACGACGAGGAGTTCTAGAGAAAAGTTGTAGAGCATGATAATGCCCACAAAATAGTCAGCTGCAGCATATGTCTAACTTTTATATTTTTGTCACAACAAGTATTAGTTTTTTTTATGTTAAAAAATTATTGAAATCGTTAGGTCATGTTTATTAGTCATATTATCAACAATTATAAATTCTTATCAAAATAAGTACATTAACGTAATAGTACATTATAAATACATTGTCTCAAGTGTTTAAAATAAAATTCTTTACCCTTTTACTGCATATAATTTGTACGAATGGTTAAAGAGATAATACGACATAGGTATGGTACCGCGGACGTGTCGTAATCAATTGAGTGATATAAACATGTTTACCGTCCAACGAGCCCATTTCGTTGGACGGTAAACATTTTTATCAGGTTAGGTAGTGATACACATAAACCTTCCGGAATAAATTCTCTGAATAATGGTGAAAACCGCATAAAAACCCGTTGCGTATAATTCACAACCGCCTAGTTTCGATAGTAACTTATGCTATTTTTTATCCCGGTAGCAGGTTTTTGTGGGTTAATTTCCCATAATAACGCGGGCGAAGCCGCGGCCAGAAGCTAGTGAACACGTAGACGGAGCCGCGGGCAACATTCGGTTTGTAATAAATAATAATACTAGTCAACTCTCGCGTATTTTTGCAATAATATCGATCCGTTTTCCCCCTTTGCTTAATTTTATTGTTATCCGTACAGGGGTGCGGGTAACAATAAAATTGAGGGGAGTTCAGTGATTGAGGGGCTCGTGCACGCGTCGCGTATTTTATCACTCGAAAGTTTTAAAATATTTTAACCGACCGTAGTGTCATTGAATCAAGGCGAATCGAATTCAAAGCCTTTCGTTCCTCGCCAGTGTGCACCTTAAAAATCCTGACTTGATTTTCGTATGTCGTTCTCAGTGCTATGCTGTGGATCCCAAAGCACAGCACTGATTTTTCGGGCTGGTAGGTCCTCGGAGGATGCCGTCACGCAACTTGTTGATTTTGTCGTTAGTAAAGTGGATAAAGGACAAAAATGCGTCGGCGTCTTCCTGGATCTAGCAAAAGCTTTTGACACAGTTTCCCGTCCGATCTTGCTAAAAAAACTAGAGGCTCTCGGGATCAGGGGCTTGGCTCTGGATTGGTTTAAATCCTATCTCGGAGAACGAAAACAGCGCGTTCGTATTGGTGAGCACGTCAGTGATTTTGCGGATGTTGGCTATGGCGTACCGCAAGGCAGTGTTCTGGGCCCCACGTTGTTTTTTATCTACATAGACGACCTATGGTCTCTTAAACTCCATAATGCCAGCGTCTTTACCTTCGCGGATGATACCGCAATAATCTTTCATGCAAAAACTTGGAGTGATGTCGTCTGTGTGGCTCAGGAGGGACTTGAGAGGGTTGCTATCTGGTTGCTAAACAATTTGTTGACCTTAAACGTCGGCAAAACTAAGTCGATGTGCTTTAGCATTTCTGATCGGTCTGCACCCGATGAAGCATTGAAGATAAAGATCCATGTATGTGGCAGTGTCAGTAATGAAGGCTGTCTCTGCTCGCAAATTGAACAGGTTTCCAGTATACCTAGGGATACTAATTAAAAAACACCTAACATGGAAAGCGCAAATTGATGCACTCAGGAAACGTGTAAAAAAACTGTCGCACATATTCAAGAAATTGAGGTCCGTCGCTAAACCAAAACTCATCCGAATTATTTACTTTACTTTGTGCCAGTCAATATTAAATTATTGTGTATCAGCCTGGGGAGCAGCATACAAAACCAATTTGCTGGCGTTGGAACGAGCTCAGCGAGTTATTCTAAAAATAGCCTACAAAAAATCCTGGCAATATTCTACCGATGCCCTGTACTCAGAATGTAACGTCCTTCGTGTGAGGCAGCTGTTCGTTGTTTTGACACTGCTACGCTTCCATAGGCATGCTAAAGAACTGGCCCGCCAATCATCTAGAACGCTAAAGTGGGATCGGTCAAGAGTACATTCTACTTTTGCACGCAGATCTTTTGCATTTCTTGGGTCATATCTCTACTCTAAATTCTAGTCGTACAATAGAACTATACTCACCTTAACGTACATCAGCTGTAAAAATGCCATTTTTAAATGGTTGCATCCCAAAAATTATGACCAAACGGAAAACCTTTTGTACATACAGTCATAATATCTGACATAGCGAGAGAAAAAAAAAATTATATGCACGCACCAAACCACCCATTTTCACCAACTACACCCCCACACACACCTCACACATACTTCACACACACTCCACACTTTCACACACACTCACATCCAAAAGCACCTAACTAATCCTCTTGTCATAATTTTGAATCTTAAATTCCTGTTTGTTTGTATTTTTATAAATTCTTTCTTCTTTTTTTTTTTAATATTATTAATTCTACGAATAAATAAAAAATGTTTAAATTACTTGGGAAGAGACTGGACTTCACAACACAGGGAATCCTAGTGTGGGGTCCAGGGCATTTATAAACATCTAGCACTTAAGGCTTAAATTGAATAAAGTTTTTATTTATTATTTATTTATTATTTGATTAAATTAATATATTTCGTTGATTTTCAGGGGTGGTTTTAGGTGGTGTATTTGGTACTTTCAAAATACTCTATCCTCTATCATCTCGTCCCAAATACAGCAGTGTCTCAAGACGAAAGTCTTTGACCAGTGTGTGTTGCCAGTGATGACCTATGGCACTGAAACGTGGTCGCTCACAATGGGCCTTATTAGCAGGCTAAAACTCGCCCGCTAATAGTAGGTATAAATCTGTTTGGTTTTCCTGGTTTTTAGGGGTTCCGTACCCGAAAGGGAGACTAACGGGACCCTATTACTAAGCCTCCGCTGTCCGTCGGTCCGTCTGTGGGTCAGCAGGCTGTATCTCATGATCCGTAATAGGCAGACAGTTAAAATTTTCACAGCATGTGTAACTCTATTGCCGCTATAACAATAAATAATAATAATAAAAAAAAATTAAGGGGTCTCCGTACAAGAAACTTGTTTTATTCGGCGTTTTTTGCCTTCGTCTGCGAGTCCGCCTCGCACTTGTCCGGTATTTTTCACGCGTTTCTTTGACAAATAAATCGGCGGCTGTTATTTATTTCTTTCTTTTCTTTATTATTAACCGTTGGACTGTTGCCCAAGCTGACAGCTTCAAAATTACTTATTCATTGCACTGCAGCCGATGATACGAGAACCAAGTTATTCTATTGTTTTCTTTTGCTGTCATAAATAATTTATACGCCCTCGGATAACAAAGGGAAAATGGCTGTTGACCTCTAAGGCGTAGTCTGACAGTCTGACAGGTTTGCCACAGGATGCAATGGGCATTGTTCATATTTTTAACATGTTGTAATTAAAAACCATTTCGAGGAGTAGCGTTACTCACCATTACGGACTAATTAATCGTGAAAATTTCATATTTTATTGATATTTTTCATGAAACACGATTGACCCTTTTTTTCTTTTCTTTTTCTGGGTGGGAAATCATCAAATAACTTCTCCCGCTCTGGGTGGAGCGGGGCTTGGTCCTTACCGGACAGCGAGCTATCCATTACTCGCCGTCCGCAAGCCCGCGCCTACGGTGGCCGGGAATCAGCCTGGGATTCCCGACGCCCAGGGCAACTCCTGCGAAGGCCACGGCTGTGAGGGCGCATGTACTGCATCTCCCTCACGTGCGCCGCCTCTCTCTTTGCAAGCATAACTGCTTCGCTGAAGGAGGCGACTGCTAGCCATGCACTCTCGCTCCGTACCATGGCCTGGACCAGGGTCGGACGCGAGAGATCGCCGCCGCCGATCACTTCCACGAGGACACGGCGGTGCTCCGTTCAAGCCGGGCAGACCTCCACCGTATGCTCCACCGTGTCCTCAGGGCGATCTTCGCAATGGAAACACCCGGGCGTTTCCTCCCGCCCTATCTGAAACAGGAACCTCCCGAAACAACCGTGTCCGTTGAGGACCTGTGTCAGGCGGAAGGTGAAGACGCCATGCCGCCTCTCAAACCACTCCTCAATGAGGGGACTTACCGCCGCAATCGTGGCGTGCGCAACGATTGACCCTTCAAATTACGTTTTGGCCGTACAGTTTTGTATCGTTGCCGTAGAAAATAAAAAGTAAGTGGCAAGTATTTTCTACAATCTGCCAAGTGTCAAATAAAAAAATGACAAAAATATAAACTTAATTTTAAAGCTTTTACAATTATTATTTCTGCGACTAGCCTCATAATCTCGTAATTTCAGTACTCTATCATTATTTTATGCTGTATGCATTACTTACATTAGTATTTTGCTCCCCTTATTTAGGATTGTTCGCAGAGGTCCACGATTCTATTGTTCCTCTTTTCCCAGCGGTCCATGAAAAAATTAAAATGTTTTAAATGCTTCTAAATGAATTCCCAACGGGTCCACCACATTTATCCAAAGTACGGTCATTAAAAACAATTTCCTGTAAGAAATACAATCAATCAATCAGTATTTTTTTTGTATTTTAATAGATTTTTTTTTTGTCATTGTTCCTCTCACTCAAAGCACCTGCCATCTAATCTCTTCACCACCCTTGGTTGACTGTTAGAGAATGCCTAAGGCATTAAAGTCAGCCCTTGTTCCTTTTTTTTTGTATGCGAGAACTTTAAATAAATAAATACCATCTGACACAACTATGTTAAGTGTGCTCCTTGCGATTTATAACAACCTGGTACTTCGAAGGCATAAAGCGTTTAAATAGCTGACACACAAAATGTATGAGAAAATGAATTAATTATGCACAAAAAAAATTTTCGTGATTTTATTTTTTATAAAGCGCTTTCTAGTTGACACAACTATGTTAGGTGTAAAGCGGCGTAAAGCGTTTTCCAGCTGACACGACTGTTAGGTATGCTCCTACCTAGTTATGACAACCTGGTAATTCGGAGGCATAAAGCGTTTAAATACCTGACACACAAAATGTATGAGAAAATGAATTAATTATGCACAAAAAAATTTTTCGTGATTTTTTCCATGTTTCATTAATAATTATTCTGCTATTCGGGGCGGAGGCAAATCCAACAAATCATTCCTTAGCCAAGCTTTTATTGTTGACTGTACCAAATATTCTCATGGACCAGTAGGGTAAGAAAATATTTTATCCTGCTTAGCTATTCACAACCATTCGATAGGCTATCGTATCGAAAATTACGCATTTCGATAACCTGATTTGTCAGTTTATTAGTCGAGCCGCACGAATTTACTCGTCTGAATCGGGCGAATCGACACTCTTAAATAATATTTAATTTTTATACGAGGTAGTCATGATAAGAAGGTTCGAGCGTCCCGACACGAGAGAAGAACCCACCACTTCTTAGGCTGGCAATTTTAATCAGCGAAGCAATTCACAACCATTCGATACGCTTCCATACCGAATCGTCATCGTACGAAAATCAATGTTGTCGTAGGAGTTTGCACTTTATTGCAGGTTACCTTTTATCCTAACTTTATTTATTGCATAAAATTCAAAACATGCCGATTGCCTAATTTAATATGAATTTCTGGAGTTGTCACTTCATGCGAATCGCGTACAAGAATTTTTTTTTTAAGTGTCGATTCGCCCGTTTCGGGTAAAAACGTGCGAAGTATCCAATACGCCTATTTTTTAGCACGTGGTGACTTAAAAATGACGATGAAATGAAACTACGTCGTTTTTTTGGTCGCAAAAAAACCTGATTAAAATTAAAATACACAGTAGTCGAATATAGAAATCTAAATAAGTAGATGAAAACCGGATTCAGTATTAATCAGAAACAGTCAACAAAAAATATCCCAAGTCATTGCTTGAGTCACAGTGACCAGTTATTTCGTTGACTTCGATAACAGAGGTTATAATTAATTAAAATAGTCGCTTTTATGAGTTTAGTTAGGTTTCGTCATTATACCTAAAGTTGCCACAATGCCTATAACAATACTACTGTATTCCCGTGGTTTTACCGTTTTTTTTTCCCCAGAAAACATTGCTGTTCTGATTTTGGTTCAACTTACGTGCCGCGATCTGTAATTCTGTACTGAATTGAGAATAGGTACAGGAAAATAAAAAATCAGCATAAATATACAGAATAAGTTTTTATCCAGTGCGCAAACTGTAACCATGAATTCAGCATATCATTCTAGACCCTCTAGCGCAGAAATTTTACGTCGCTTATAATAAAAAAAATCTTCTGTTTCATAGAAAATTGCAATACCTACACGGTCATAATGTATGGAACAGCTCATTATTTTTTGTATAACTGACGAAAAATTTCTACGCTAGGGGGGGGGGGGTCTAGAATGATATGCTGAATTCATGGTTACAGTTTGCGCACTGGATAAAAACTTACCCTGTATATGATTGCAGCGCAGAAATTTCTCGTCGGTTTTCAAAGCTAAAATCAGCTGTTTCATGGAAAAGTGCAATACTTATTTGGTTAAAATGTATGGAACAGCGTTTTCTTTTAATGACCTTCGAACAAAATCTTCGATAGGGGCAAGAAAAGACAGGGCACCGCAATATACAGGGTCAAATTAAATTACTTAGCTGGCAATACTTTACCTAGATTTTGGGTATCGATGTAACAATAAAAACATAATTTCAACTTTTTTCAAAACTATTTATATGACACTGACATGTAGGTAAAATAAAAAAAATATCTAAGTTCAACGACGAATTAAAAAAAAACAGCTGACCGATTAAATTGGCAATGACATTCGCCCACTGAAATGTGAAAAAAATATTTTTATTTGTGCTTTCTTTTGATTTTGATACCGATACCAAATATTGCCAGCTAATTTTATTTGACTCGGTACATTGGAAGGGCAAGAATGAACAGTGAAATAAAGTGTTGGTGTTCATTAGATGTTTCCTAGTGTAAGAGCGAACGAGTATAATTATACAACATGTAACATAATTAACATAAAACCTCATTCCTTGTGGAGGCGATCGGCGGCGGCGATCTCTCGCGTCCGGCCCTGGTCCAGACCATGGTACGGAGCGAGAGGGCATGGGTAGCCGTCGCTTCCTTCTGCGAAGCAGTGATGCTCGCGAAGAGGGATGCGGCGCACGTGAGGGAGAGGCAGTAAATGCGCCTTCACGGCCCTAGCCTCCGCAGGAGACGCCCTGGGCGTCGGGAATCCCAGGCTGATTCCCGGCCACCGTAGGCGCGGGCTTGCGGACGGCAAGTAAAGGGTAGCTCGCTCCGGTAAGGTCGACGGCGTGTTATGTTCCACGCGCGCCTCAAAGAGATGTCAGCACCTGGTAGGGCCCGTAAGGGCCGATGCCTGCCAGGGGTGCGGTTTGTTCGCAAGAGATACCGCGGCCCCTGGCACACAGGCAACTGACGGAACACGGGTGGGTTTTAGTCAGTAAAAGTCTGACACGCCCTCCGGTTCCACCCAGAACGAGAGAAGTTATTTGATGATTTCCCACACAAAAAACAAACGACCTCATACACCCCAATTAGAGTATTCAGTTAAAAACATAATACAATGACTAAAACTTTTTTTTTTTAAGCTAACTGATATTATTAAGAAACTAGCATTTTAAATAAAAATCTTTATTTACCTATTATTTTCATTTATAAACAACTGACTTTAAACTACCTAACTAAACAAACAAACAAAAGGACACTTAGGCGTCGAAGTATTCGTCCGCATCGCTGTCATCAGGAAACGTGCCCAGAAGACTGGCAGCATTGCCACGTTGAATGGCAATGCTAATTCTTTGGCCAAAGAATGACCCAGCCCTCTGGTCACGTGAAGTGTCGACCAGCCGGCGAGAAATTTCTTTAAAAAGGAGACGTGTACTCGGGCCCCATGACCCGAGCGTTTCGACCGCAAACGGCTCAAAACTGTAAGTACCCATAATGATACAGTATTTACGCCGTTTGAGGGTCTCAGCAGCCGCAGCAGCGGCACCAGCACAGCCCGCACGTACTAGGAACATGAGATGGCGCAAGGGTGTCGACACAGGTTTCATCCCACACCAGAGGCAATAACGTCATACCGTCTGGTCTCTTCCCATCGTCACGTGCCGAGCCGTTTGGTTCTATTACCGCTGGTACGCCGGCGCGGCGGTGACAAGGGTTCGACAAATAATATCGTTGATGCTAGCGTGGCGTGCTATGCGACCTGCACTCCTACAGCAAGACAGGCCATGGTGCCCGAGACCGTCGACAGCTTCATCGCAATGACACTGATGCGGAGCGACACAAGGTGCGCCCAAGCGGAGACACGTAGCGAGCCGAAACGATGAGTCATCCATCATAGTGCCTATGGTGAATGACGGGAGCGCCTGAAGCCACAAGCCTGACTCCTAATGTCCCACAGCCAGCAGACGGGCACGCTCAACAGTATTAGATGAGGTATTTATCAGGGTATTCCGTATAATACTGCAGAGCGGCACGTCCCAGTTATCAGGTAAAACCGTATTGGGACAAGCCATTTTCCAAGCGTTCAACGCATCAGTCAAACACGGCACTTCAAAATCGACCAGTGAGGAAGATAAAATGTTCCTGGTTAATTTATCCGTGCTGTGGACCGAGGAGAGGAAGGCCGGTAAACTCATACTTGATTTTTTGCGGATTTGAAATTGAGTCTTACTGGCTTGATTTAAGATTTAATTTTCTTTAGCGCCATCGGCGGGAGGTATGGCAAAATACATAATTTTTGAAATATAAACAGTTATATTAAAAGTTACTGAAATCGATTAATTAGTCAATTATAAACAAAGTACTTTCATTTCTTGCGTTTATTCTGTTAGGTACACCTTGTATAAATAAATAACTTTTCCATCATAGAGGTTACGTGACCTTTTCATTGTAATGTTATGACTATTATTTACAATGTTTTTATTTAACACACATGTTTAAAATGTTAGCAGAGACGACCTGAACATTTTGTCAGAGAATTGTAAATTAGTTACACATTTTTTAGGGTTCCGTAGAAGCTTGAAACAATCACGGCGTTTGTCTGTCTACTTCTAGACGGCAACTCGGTGCAATGAATAAAATAAAATAAATATAAATAATCTTTATTTCAGATAACCAACATCGGAATTCCGAAGCAACATCTGAATGAGATGAGCAGATGACAATGTTTTTTTGCAGGTACAGAGCTGGCCTCTGTACCTGCAAAAAAACATTGTAATATCAAGCTACCCCAATCTGTCAAATTGTTTTGATAGATTTTCAACTTTATTACGTAAGTATGAGGTTCATGTTCAATTGGGAAAATTTGACAGTTTGGGATAGCTTGATGTGCTGGCATCTGTACAAGAGCCCGGAGAATGGCACAAGTGAAAACTCTATTGTTTCAGCCTTAGGGTGTTCCCTGGGAACTGTCAAAAATGTCGCCCCAAAAATAATAATAATTACATCCAATTATTTTTTTTTAGCCTACAGTGTCCCACTAATAATTACATACAAAAAAATCTTTATTAAACTATTTAGGTACCTACATAATTGAATAAAAAAAAATATTTACTTAAAAAAAATTGAATGAAATTGGATGTAATTTGGCAGACAGATAGTTTACAATCTAGATTATTATTATAATTAATTATATAAAATTTTTACACCGGTAGTACCTACGTTCCCATGGGATAATTTCCGACCAACACGAGGGAGGAGCCGCTGGCAAAAGCTAGTAAGAAAATATTTTTATATAAATACTAAACTAAAAGAAAAGAAACGAGCTGAAATATCTACTACTCAAATTATTTTTATACAGAACCGTTTTTAAAACTTGCGTTGCACAATTGGCCACATTTTTTAACTTTATCACTTTGTTTTTCTGTTATGTAGGTCAAAGTTGTTTCGTTATCAGTGTTGCTACTCGTACGTAGTAGTAGGTACGTTATGTTGTGTACAGTCCAAAGGCTCCCGCAGACAGGCCCCACGCGACTCTTGTAGAACAGTTTCTATAAAAACTTTATGGAAATTGTTCTATCAGAATTGCGTTGCACCGTTGCGTCGCCCCTGTCTGCGGGAGCTGATGATACTGACATTTTTTTTTGCAAAAAAACAAAATTGAAGAGTCCGTTTGTAATGTCAAAATAATAGCATTATACTAAATCTATATTTATACAATATAAATATGGAACCTATATAAAAAAAACATGTTTTTTTGTGTTTATTCCGGCTAATTTCCGAAACGACTGGCCCGATTTAGATGTTTATTTGGTTTTGTCGAAATTAATCTTAGCTATGATTCAATATAATTTGTTCAGCCGTATGAAGCCGGTCAATGATAGCGCCAAACGGACAAGACCCAGCATTCCCAGCAATAATGAAAATGTTTTTCATTAGCCGTTCTCCGACGCGACGATGCTTTGATCAAAGTAACCTATGTATAACTTCTTATAGGGCCAATACAAGTTTTTGTTTGCTTTTTAGAGCCTTTTGTTTGTGTTGGGGTTTTTTTTTAATTTAACTTGTATTAGCTATATTCATAATCCACATCATTTTTTGGAAATGCCATAATAAAAATTTAGCTAAACCTTACAGTTATAATAATTGTGTTATAAAATGTAGATTCTGACCACGTGGTGACCACATGTTGTGTTAAAAGTACCACAAAATACCGCGTGGTCGTTAAGAATTACGCATGTTTTTGTTCTGTTGCAATTCTGTTACAAAAAATGACATGTCAATTAAAACTGGTAAGTATAGTATATGTCATTAGAATATTTGTCATTAGAATGTATGTGTAATGACACACATTTTTTATTTCACAAGTTGGGCAAGATTAAAAAGGTTACAATAGGTACGATTTAGGGAAATATTTAAAAATATCTTTTGCTTGCGACTTCGCCCGCGTGGATGTTGGTTAACGCGTAAAAAAGTAGCCTATGTCCTTCTCCATATCCCAGGCTATATCTCTGCCAAATTTCATGACGATCGGTTCAGCGGTTTAGGCGTGTAAGCGTAACAGACAGACAGAGTTACTTTCGCATTTATAATATTAGTAGGGATTTAGTGTTAACATTTACCTCATAAATTGATTAGCGAGTGGTTCCCACAAAAAAAAAACCATGGGGACTTTTCTTTCATCCTTCTAATATTATAAATGTCAAAGTTTGTATGTTTGGATATTTAGATGTTTGTATGATTATTACTCAATCACGCGAAAACGGCTGAATGAAAGAATTTGGGTGACATTTGGCGTACATGTAGTTTATAACCTGGATTAACACATTGGATATTATCTCGGTATTACATCACCGTGGGATAATTTTCGACCTTCAGGCGGGTGGCAAAAGTTAGTTACTTATAAATAAATAATAATATGAAATGAAATGAATGAATGAAATGAAATGCACCGATCCCAGCGTGGCTTGACCAGACTCGAGAAATCGAATGAACCCCAAGATTTGCACTAACCCCTGGAGCCTCATGCTTCATGGTGTTACAGAGGCCATTGCATATCAAGAAGTAGACCGGGGGCCGCGGTAATGGTCAGGTAGACGTGCCCATAGGATAGGAAAGGATTGCGAGCCTACCGGATATGCATCATTGAGTAAGCATTGGACTAGTGGAGAGACGGGTGGTATTTATTTATAGGAGCCCCATCTTTTCACGACGTCGCCGGCATGTTGATTCAGGTCGGGCTTCTTGGGTACGTTCAATTGTTTTCTTAGCTCTTTTCTATGCCGTTGCTTCGCTATGTTCTGTTTTGTTGTTTTCGTAGTAATATTCTGAGTTCTCGCAGCTAACAGTTTCTGGTTTTTTGTAGATATCGCTAGCCGCTTTCTTGATCTTATTTTTGTCTCCAGCCATGTCATTTCAAAACTTGATTCCCATGTCGAAGTATTTCATTGCTTGTTTTAGATTGTCATTCCTTGGGTAAATAGGTCGTCCGAGGTTCTTAGATTTGGCCTTGTACTGCATTGCTACCTGCAATAGGTGTGGTTTATCCCGTCTGAAGACGTATGCTAAGTAGCACACACATCCTGTGGTTCTTGATGCGTTTTGTTACGGTTTTTTCGACTAAGATTTGGTGAATTTTCTTAATTATTAGTTTATTCCTATAACTAAAAAAAAATAGGATATACTGATTAATAAATGAAAGCGTGGGGGTAGTTTATGTGATTATTTTATCGACAGATACTTATAAAAGTAGAATAATTTTAAAGTACCTACCTCAAAAACCACCTCACGCTTTTTTCATTCAAATGATTTTTTTTAAATATTTTCCACTTTTTAGTTTGTTTACATGACATATGCTCAACCTTTCAAGGGAAACAAGGCGTGTAGTTACACGCCTTGTTTCCCTGAAAGGTTGGGCAGAGTTGTACCTACAGTACACCCACAATCGCCACTATTACTTGGGACTTCAAAACATAGTTAATGGATCTGGAAGTTATAACAAAAAAACTGTAGGTCTGTTTGTTTGTGCCGGCTAATCTCCGGAAAGCCTGGACCGATTATGATGATATTTTGTATACTTAAAACCCTGGGGTACGACTACTTTTTAGTGCTACTTTTTATCGACATACCAGGTGAGCGCAGCCGCGGGTGGTAGTTAGTCGTGAATGAATAAATAAAGATGTTTTTGACCTGCATTGGTCTGTTTCTGAAATCTTCGGAAATAATGATAAATATGTCGAACCAAGCCAAGATAGATCGCGGCACGTAAGTTGAACCAAAATCAGAACAAACCGAAGCCCTCGCACGCACGTGTGCGTGGCGCGTGCACGCGTTGCCTCGCACGGAACAAGAATGAGGTCACCTTCTAGCTTCTAGCATAGTCTTTGATGTAACGCGTACTGAAGTTTGGAAATAAATTACAGATCGCGGTCGCGGCAGGTAAGTTGAAACAAAATCCGCCATTTTGGTTCAACTTACGTGCCGCGATCTGTCCCTATACCTACGTGCTATGAGACTGAACGAACGAACGCTTTCTTTTTTAATGTTCAATAGTTGTCAACCTGAAATTAACTTAACACAATTTGTGATTAAAGTTTATACTTCCGTGCCCTTTTATAACTTAATACTTTTAGGTAGGTACTAATGGACTGAACTTATTGATAATAGTTTCTATGTTAGTTACCAACGCTATCTAATGACGTTTGCTGTCAGAGGGGTCACCACAGATAAGATAAATGCTTGTAACATGCGTAGTCTTTCACTTTTCTTATTTATTAAGTATATATATTTATCAGAATCCCTACAATAATATTATTAGGTAAGGTGCTAGCTTCTGCCCGCGAATTGCGAATTTATATAAAAAAAAAATGCGATCAAACCACGATTCTAACCTTGATTCATATGCGGTTTGAATTTTTATGCGATTGAAGAGCGTGAGTGCAGGCTGAGAATCAGTAATAATGTATAACTTGGTTTAGTTGAGTAACATGGGAATGCCAAAAAACTATCGTCAAGTTCGTGAACGGGCGTTCATCATTGTCTTACACAATAGTAGCAAATTGTACCCTGGATTTTGTAATATGTACTTAGTTCTCAGTCTCAGTTCTTCAATGATTTTGTCCTCTATCAACGTCCATCTTCAACACCCCTCTTAACCTAGTTTCATTGTTATATGCATTGATAAAATATTGACCCCTATAAGCGAGCCTTTTAAAAAACTAGCTACAACTAGACAAAACTGGATTTTACTGGTTTCACTATATTGTTGTAGGTACAAAAGATTTATTAATGCAGTACAAATCTGGTAAAAATAAACGAACTGCTTATTATGCAATTGTAACGGTTGCTTCTCCCAGTTAAGGTGGATGCATAGAGTATAAGCTCGTGAAATTAAAATTTTCTTACGATTTTTTTGGCAATTTCCAGGTCAGTATCATGAAATAATAATTCAATCACATTTTATTCAACCTATAGCCTGATACTGACCTGTTAATTGCAAAAAACGTAAGAAAATAACAATTTTGCAGGCTACCATGGAGCCATTCACAATGGCTACATTCCGTTCACAGTTATTTTACCTCTGACAATAGTGACAGCAGCAACCTAACAGCAATCTTTTTGTAATCAAATTAAAAGTCATTTATCCGCGCTTTTTGAACGTCAAAATTAAGACAGTCCCCCAAAACGCCCGCCCTTCACCGCTTTCTAGTGCTTTAGCTGGGAAGAAGTGGCGCAGCAAACTGTACAGCAGCACAGCTGTGTGTTATGTTGGAAGAACTTGATTCTATACAATGGTAGGTACGTAATTAACGTTACGAACATAGAATTAAAATATTTGCCACATGTCAGATAGCACACGGCAATACTCAAAAAAAAAAACATACTTACTCAATCAGAAATAAATAATAAAAACATAAACAGAACTTAAAACCTAAATTAAAGCCTCCAGGCATAAAGGGCGTGCCCGCTTACGTTCACATAGTTGCAGCTAGAAGTAACAAATGTTAAACTAGGACCTTCGTAGTAAAATAATAATAAACAGTTAAAACTATTAACAATAATAAAACCATGGTCATCAAGACGACCAGTCATCGCAAGCAGCACCCGTTCACGAGCATAACGCAAATATCAACCATAACCCTCCTCGCCATATTTGAGGGAAGGAGGCAACCCGACCCCGATGCTACCGGAAGCAGTGACATCTAAGGGAGCATGACGAACTTGCTGCCGGTTGCTCAGGCAATGTAAATGTAATGAGAATAAAGATCACTGTGATATTGACAGACTTGTTAGTGGCAGCAACCTAACAGCAACTTTATTGTAACGACGACAAAGATTATTTTGGTTTTGACAGTGACGGTAAATAAGTGTCAACGGAAAAATGACTGAAAGTGATTTGACAAAAGATTTACTCTTCTCACCGTCCTCTCATCGTGTCGATGGCAAAAGGAACACGAAAAATATTTCCCGTAGTTCTAAATTAGTTTAGCCCAAAATTCAGCTACTCGAATCCCGTTCGCAGCAGTCCTCACGTGTGCAGGTGACAGGGCATGCGGTGCAAGATGTGAGGTGAGCCATTGTCTGTGGACAGATGCCGCATACACACCGGAGGTCTGAGCCGGCCATGAACCCACTTGTGGAGGTTGTCCTTGCTGCGGCCTTCTTGGGAACGAAATCGATTTAAAGTTTTCCAAGTAGGCCACGGTCACTTGTACCCATATGGGAGGCGCTCTGATAGTTCAATAAACAAATCAGGAGGTTTTCACGCCGGGATTTTTTCGAGCACTGGCTATTGAACGCACTACTGAGCGCCAAGAGTTGAAAATCCAACACTGTTTTTTCATCGCGCTGAGACTCACTCGCGCTGCACTCACGCAGGAAATCCATTGCGCGACACAATCCCGTCGCTATTTTATTCATAATTAGCGTATATCGTTCCCACTGCTGGGACACAGGCCTCCTCTCTGTGAGAGGGAGTGGGCCGTATTCCACCACGCGGGCCCAGTGCAGGTTGGTAGATGTCACATGTCTTCGAATTTTTGGTTCCAGGACATGCCGGTTTCCTCACGATGTTTTCCTTCACCGTTTTGAGAACAGTGGTGTAGAAATAATTTGCACAAAGTAAAGCGTCTGCCTTCGAACCTACGACCTACACTCGTAAGTCGTGTCAGTTACCACTGAGCCACCACTGCTCTGTCGTTCTCGCTGCTATTTTGTTACGTTAGTGTAAATGACGACTAAGCTGAGGCCTTAGTGTGAGTTTTATTTTACCATCTCTATCAAACGTATCGAGCGCGTTTGGCCCTGAATTGGTGACGGACCAATCGGAGCGTCGAACGCGCTCGAAGCGCTTGATCGAGATGGTTCAATAAAACTCACACTAGGGCCACAGTTCTAGCCAAAGATCACATCTTCCCGTGGAAGGGTTGCCATCGGCTGGACTCACGCACCCAAGAATTTTTTTTGCGGCTTTGTTGTCAATTAGGTGGCGTGGGTCATCCTGTAGCTTCGCCCTTTCTGTGCGGCAGTCCTGGAAATTTCTGGAGGCGCGATGCCACCATAAAATCTTAGGTGAAGTGAACTGTCCGCAGTGTCAATCCTGCATCAGGTGGAAGTCCAAAATTTTCAAGAAGACGTTTTTATAGAATACCACTCTGAGTGCGTTCAACACTATCGATCGTAATTTCAATCATTTTGAATGATATTTATTATCTATTGCTTCATATGTTCGAAAAAAAAATCTGCTCAGCAACGGCAATAACGCAATTAATGTTGTTGAGCTGTCAAAATTAAAGCCATTGCTACTGTTACGCAAGTACCCCGCAGGTTTCGGGACGTCCATTAATTACGTGAGGCAATTTTGGTGATTTTTCAACTCTCACCCCCGCTCTGGAGAGGTGTCGTGAGATTTGTTTCGACCCTCCCCCCCTCGCCATAATCTCACGTGAGATACTTCAAAATACGTTTTTTAGTGTAAAAACGTTAATCTGTACTTATTTGCGTTGGATTTATGCGTTGCATTTGGCTGGCTTGGCTGGCCGGTGTTTTTTTTGGGTGGGAAATCATCAAATAACTTCTCCCGCTCTGGGTGGAGCAGGAGGGCGTGTCAGACTTACTGACTAAAACCCACCCGTGTTCCCTCAGTTGCCTGTGTGCTATGGGCCGCGGTATCTCTTTCGAACAACCTGCACCCCTGGCAGGCATCTGACCTTGCGGGCCCCATCAGTTGGTGCTGACATCTCTTTGGTGGGCGCGTGGAACACAACGCGCCGTCGACCCGGGCTTGGTCCTTACCGGACAACGAGCTACCCATTACTCACCGTCAGCAAGCCCGCGCCTACAGTGGCCGGGAATCAGCCTGGGATTCCCGACGCCCAGGGCGTCTCCTGCGGCGACTAGAGCCGTAAGGGCGCATATACTACCTCTCACTCACGTGCGCCGCCTCCCTCTTCGCGAGCATTACTGCTTCGCAGAAGGAGGTTACGGCTGCCCATGCACTCTCGCCTGGACGAGGGCCGGACGCGAGAGATCACCGCCCCGCATCGCCTTCACGAGGACATGGCGGTGCTCCGCCCAAGCCGGGCAGACTTCCACTGTATTTGGCTGGCCCGTGGCAATTTAATCATCGAGGAGCTATTGTGCTACTCTTGGCGTGGGCATATCCGCGATAAATTTTGTTTTGTAGGATTTAGCCATTTTGGCGGAAAAACATGTTTAACATAATTTAACCCGGTTTTCTCGCAATGTTACATTGTTTCTTGTCCGAAATAATATAAATACCGTGATATTTGTCGAGAACCTCCACGTGAGATTGGGTGAGATTCCTCGACCGCCTCACCCCCCTAAACGCCTCACGTAATTAATGCCCTTTTCTTAAAAAAATTAGATGTCTAAAACAAATAATTTAAAAGTTACATAGTATGTATTTAGAAACGTCAGTCGTCAGTAGAGTTTAAGGTGAACCTAGTCCACATTTTTCCCATACAAACTTCGGGAGTGTATTACTCCACTGTTCGATAATGTACATCAAAAATTAAATATGTTATGGTTTTGTCTCATTATCAATATTGTCTGTACGGAAACAGAATACTAAAATAAAAAGCCATTAAAAAGTTAGGAGCCAACAAAGATTCGTTTTTCTTGGTAATTTAACCTAACTTTGGGCGTGTTTACGTATTAAAAGACGTATAAAATCTGAAAAACCAAGTCGGTACCGACAAAGCTCAAATATCGAAAAGTTCAATAAACTTTATTGATTTATGCAGTGGTTTTTTCATAAAACCCGATCTTCCGAAGGACTGTTCTTAATTTTTTACGCGCCTGTTGTACTGTAAATGATCCTGCATCTCACTGAATAATGTTGTGCGTGTAGACTAGCTTCTAACTGCTCATTACTGATACTACCTCTGTCGGAGACGATGCCTGGTGAGACAGCGTGCTTTTTAGCCAGGCCCATCAGTGAGTTCGAGCCCGCGACTAGTGTCCCCGTAATAGTTCCAAACGTCTTTATATTAGTTGGGGAAACATTTGACCGTTAGGCTTGTTGCGCACGAGCGCTTTTTCAACGTACGTTCTCACGACAGCTCAGTTTGCCCTCTATTTAATAATACTTGGAAGGGGAAAATGAACTCTGGTTTCTGAATTGATAATTTGAAATTGAGCACTAGACTAAATCTACAATTCCTTTAATACAGGGTGTAAGGAAACGCTTCCGAAAACGAAGACAGGTGATAGACCTATTTTATTTTTTTGCATTTTTTGTACACTATGCTGTGAGAACAGTTAAATGAATAATTATTTGAGATTAAACACATTTAAAAACGACCCCAAGTCCAGGCGGCAACTTTAGGTTTAGGAATCCTTTGTAAAGCGCCGCCAAAATAAAATAAGTAGATACATTACAGAAGCGTCAAACGTTTTAAATTGATGCAAAATAACCAATTTAAGGCGAAAGGTTATTGGTATCCGTTTGCATTTAGGTTTTATACAACCTACGTTCTGGCTTCGGAAGCTTTCCCCTTACACTCTGTATAGCCCCTGAAATTCAAGTAGTTACGTGAGCTTTACCACTGATAGTAAACCTGATTAGCAAATCTAAACTGCGTTCAAAAGCTGTCAGTGTCAACATAATAAAATTAATAAAACTCCACCATATTTTTTTGTTTTTTTTTTTTGGTTTTGGCTTCACACGGTTTGTGCATTTAGCCAGTGTCAAGTAATTTTTCTTTTCGATCAAGTAAATGGCCCGATATCGGGCACGAAGTTACAAAACAGTCATAGTCGTCTTTAGTCAGTCAAGTCAAAGTTATTGTAAAGCGGTAGTAACTTTACAACAACCTAATCGGAGTTTTTGGGGGGAACACGAAAAGTCCACGTTAGTCACTTATTTTCACCTTCACTACACTTGTGCACTCACACGTAACTAAATTAAATAATTCACTACCAAAATTATACAATTGAATTCGCTATTTCACTAAATTTCCTCCTCCTTCCTTCCTCAATCGATTTGTTTACAAGCTCCTTGGCGTCTATTGTTACTATTTTATCTGAAAACTGTAGTTTCTGATTGATCCAAATAGTAGTTGAGCATGCATTCCTGCCTATGTATTTACTTAATATAATAGTTGAACTATGTATTTAGTTAGTTTTAAGCTTAATTTTACACTTACATAATTAATTATTTAGTGTAACATAGTTTATAACACGTACAACAATACTCCGTTGCTATCTGTGGAGGCTTGTAAATGGCTTGTCGTAAATTACCTTACTACTACTTTTGTACTGATAGCTGTAAGCCACCCAAACAAAATAAAATAAAAATAAAAAATAAAATAAAATATAATTAAAAAAGTAACATAGTATATTTATAAACGTCAGTCGTCAGTAGAGTTCCTAATTAATAGTTCCAAACGTCTTTTGATGATATTAGTTGCGGATACATTTGACCGTTAGGCTTGTTCCGCACGAGCGCTTTTTCAACGTACGTTCTCACGACAACTCAGTTTGCCGACTATTTAATAATACTTGGAAGGGGAAAATGATCTCTGTTTTCTGAATTGATAATTTGAAATTGAGCACTAAACTAAATCTACAATTCCTTTAATACAGGGTGTAAGGAAACGCTTCCGAAAACGAAGACAGGTGATAGACCTATTTTTTTTTTGCATTTTTTGTACACTATCCTGTGAGAACAGTTAAATGAATAATTATTTGAGATTAAACACATTTAAAAACGACCACAAATCCAGGCGGCGACTTTAAGTTTAGGCATCCTTTGTAAAGCGCCGCCAAAATAAAATAAGTAGATACATTACAGAAGCGTCAAACGTTTTAAATTGATGCAAAATAACCAATTTAAGGCGAAAGGTTATTGGTATCCGTTTGCATTTAGGTTTTATACAACCTACGTTCTGGCTTCGGAAGCTTTCCCCTTACACTCTGTATAGCCCCTGAAATTCAAGTAGTTACGTGAGCTTTACCACTGATAGTAAACCTGATTAGCAAATCTAAACAGCGTTCAGAAGCTGTCAGTGTCAACATAATAAAATTTATAAAAATCCACCATATTGACGACAATGTCAGCTCTTGAACGCAGTTAAGGAGAAAGTACCAGGGGAGCCCGTGAAATTAAAATTTTCTTTAGGTTTTTTTCAAAACTGGATCTTTATAGCTAGGTTTAAGACAATTAAGTAGAAAAGAAGAAAATCAAGTTTTGTCTCAATACTTTAATTAAAGTAATACTTAAAAGGTATTTATAACAATTAATAATCAAAAATTTAATTAGTAATTTGTGGTCTTAAATCAATTGCCATTTTCTGTTTCACTTTCCTTCGGTGCGAGAGTTATGGTGTAGTTCTGCCCCATCATGGTACTAGAAACGGGCGTAATCCCATCAACTGTTATAATATTAGAACTAGTATTTACTCGGTCATTACATACAATACTCCGAGTATTCGCTTGAGAGTTAGCTTTCAAAATAGTGTTTATAATTTCAATTTGTACGTTGGAAAAGACATCAGCTGGGAGTTTTTTTAATAAACAAGTGATGTATTGGATAAAAGATCCTAATTCATCGCTTTCTTCTTCTTTTTGTTTAATTTTTTTCAAGGGAACGTCATCGGAACTGTGGCGACTCTGTAGTCGTTCGCGCTTTTTGGCGGGTTTTGGAAAAAAATTAGGTTTCACTTTGTTTTTTGTGATGTTTTCTGTTGGTTCCTGTTCTAGGTACACTATTTCCGTGTATGTGTTTTCATCTTCATCTCCGTCGTTGGAGGCTGCGTCTGAGTCTTTGTTCTGTGGGAGAAGAATTTCGTGTTAGCATATCTGAAGTCAAAACTGCACTCAATGGTCGTGTATAATGGACTAAGCCCATGTATGTAAATCTACCTACCTAGCCTCGTCTTAACTATGTTCCTGTCATAGTCATTTGAGTCTTAGTATTTAACAAGGAGCGACTGTCTATCTGACCTCCACGGCCCAGTAACTGGGTAACATGATACCCCTTGGTAAGACTGGTTGTCAGACTTCCGGGCTTCTGACGACCCGTAACGACTGCCAAAGATCCACGTATGACAGCCGGGACCAACGGCTTAACAAGCTTTCAGCACGGAGGGGTCTTGGTATGTACAGATGGTTACTTTTACGGACCTACCGCAGCAAGACTAGCTTAATCTGACCAATCGAGCCGTGCTGCTGTTATTAATTAGCCGGAAGGATAACATTAATTGGTGTTCGATTCAGTATGAAACGGTTGTGCAGAGCTAGACTGGTCCGCGCAACTATTTTCTTTTGAACTTACGAGGAGTACGTACGTCGATGTTCGCAGCGGGATTTAACCGCGCATTGGATTTCCAACTCTCGGTGTTGAAACGAGCATTAAGAATCCCACAGAGTGCAGCGCTATAGTCTATTCGCGTTAAGAAAATAGTGACTCATCGATGTCACTCAGCTGAACCACGCCCCTTGACCAATTAGATCATAGTAAATTATAAAGTCGTGTTCATATTGACCAGTTGAAGTAAGCCCTTCCCATTTACTATGGTCTAATTGGTCAAGGGGCGTGGCTAAGCTGAGTGACAACGATAAGTCACTATTTTCTTAACGCGAATAGACTATAGTGAGTCTCGGCGCGTCGAAAGAACACAGAGTTCGATTTTGAACTATCGGCGCTGAGCAGTGCGTTGAAAAAATCCCGCCGCGATTTCATCACGTCGTCGGAAACACTTTCCTACCTGTAGAAGCTGCAGCAGCAGCTTCGGATGGTTGTCCTTCAGGTGTGCTTTCAGTTCATCGTACTCGTTGCCTACAGTTACACGGCAGACGGTACATTGAGCCTTCTTTCCTCCGGAGTCTGTATCGAAGTAGCTCCACACGTCGGTGACTTTTAGCAAATCTTCGGACGCATCGTCTGCGAAAAACATAAAATATTAAGCTAAGAAGCTGTATCGTGGAAAGCTACTCGGCTGGGCAGCGTTCGGGAGGCTACGCAATATCTTCTCGTTACAAATACCGCAAGTCTCAAGACAAAAGTGCGTGTTGTCAGTGATGACCAGAGGTCGGAGTAGGTAGATTGATTTTATATACTTGCGTCAAGATATTATAATATGGACATGCCATTTTATCCATAATGTGCGGGAATTACCGGAAAAAGTTCCGGAATTGGAATTATGGAATAAAATAAAATACTGATTTCTTTCACCATTAGCTAACACTGGTAGCGTAGATTGATATTATTAATACGTTTTTCACCTTAAACACAAATTCGTGCTAAAGAACCGGTATTTTGGAGGCATATCCATATTATCCTCTACGTTTGACGTCAACGACCTTAAATCAATCTACCTACTCCGACCTCTGGTGATGATCTATGGCAGTGAGACCTGGTCGCTCACAATGGATCTTATCAGAAGGCTAAAAGTCACCCAATGGGCAATGGAAAAGGTTATATTTGGAGTTTCCCTACGTGATCGCAGACGACCGACATAGCCCGAAGAATTGCCAAACTTAAGTGGCAGTGGGCAGGGCAAATTGCTCGTAAAACAGATTGCCGATGGGGCCGAAAGGTTCTGGAGTGGCGACCGCGTACTAGAAGACGTAGAGTTGGAAGGCCTCCCACAAGTTAGACCGATGACCTTGTGAAGGCCGCGGTAATCCGCTGGATGCGGGAAGTACAGAACCGGTCGAAGTGTAGGAGCGTGGGGGAGGACTATGTCCAGCAGTGGACGTCTTTCGGCTGAAATTATGACGAATTTTTTTAGGTCTTTTTGCAATTTTCAGTTCAGTGTCAGGTTGTATTGTAAGATCGCCAAACCTTTTTGTAAGACAACATCAACGTATCCATATTATTTTATTTAAATTGTGTGGACTTTAATAAATAAGAACATAAAATAATGTGGGTTTGAAATAAATATACCAAAACAGTTTTCACGAATTATATTTTATTATGCAACCAAAACATTCAAAATCACAAAAATCATTATTGTGTAAAATACAATACAATACTTATAAAATAAATCAAAGTACTCGAAAGACATGAAATACAAATAATGTTGTTTGTAGTACCTACTCACATATTAAAGACTAAAAAAAAAGTATTTGGGTCTAGACAGTAGACAGACTTAGACGTTTTTTTTGTTGTTTTGAGAATGAAATACTTAAGAGGTGGTCGTCTGCTTAACTAATAACTCAAGGGTCCAGCCAGGTCTTAAAAACATAAAACTATAGCGTCTACTCGCTAAAGTCACACGTATCGTAATATACAGACGCCAACACATCAAACTACCACAATCAGTCAAATTTTCCCAATTGAACATGAAACTTACACTTAAGTAATAGAGTTGAAAATCTATCAAAGAAATTTGACAGATTGGGGTAGCTTGATGTGCGTGCGTGTCTGTACCCCCCAAAAACAAATGTCCTGTCCCATAAACAAATGTTTGTTTACATGTTTGGAAACCAAATTACGAACGTAGTATAAGTTTCTCGTTTGAGTATCTGACGTCATTTGATGAAGTTCACCAAACTTAACAGTTTATTACTGTCCTTATTTACCTGAACAGTCACCAAAAGAAATCAGTAACCAGATTAGTAAGAAAGCGAACCAGGAAGGCGATTTACTTTGTGTAATTCAATTCATCACATCTGTGATATGTGACATCTACCAACCCGCACTGGGCCCGCGTGTTGGATTACGGCTCTCTCTATCACAGAGTGGACTGCTTGTGTCCCAGCTGTGGGAACGTTATAGGCCGATTGATTATGGTAAAAAGTTAAATTCTCTAATCAAAGGACAAAGGGCTCAAGCGAACCCTACTTTACGCTTACTTATCATTCTTTACAATGGCGACGACCGCCAAAAGTACGGGGTATTTAGCAAGAATAAGAAAGTGTAAATGGTACAAAATAGGTTTGATTAAAAAAAAATGAATATCGTAATTGTTTTTACTTAAAGTACTTCATAACGTATTTTATTTTCAATGAAATAAGATATTCACGTTTGTATACTCCGTAGGTGTTGGTAGAGATTGGGCACCTACAATCCGTACATCGTGAGACAAAATAAAATAAAAGATTCCCTTTGCCAGGAAACTTTACATTTATATTTAAGACTTGAAACCAACAATTTGTTAGGATGTAGCCCGTAACGGAAACTATGAGGCAAAAATTTAATCTGTTGAAAAAAAAAAATATTGGGGACGGAGTCCATAGTTGCTTGTCCAACGTCCTTTCAAATTCAAATTAATTTATTAATTTTGTGAACATAGAGTTAATGTTATACAGATGTTATATACAAAAAGAAATGTTTGTCCATACTAGAGATGAGAATATTGGTTAAAATTATTTATTGGTTCTTAGTTAATGGTTAAAAAAAATATCGATTAATTTATTGGTTGAAAATATTAGTTAATATTTTTTAATTCAAGTAGTTAACTGCAACATGGTTAGTGGTTGAATATTCTATTAATGCATGTTGTTAGTTAAGTCAATGAAATTTCCTTCATACTTGAACAGGCTTAGGACTGACTAGTATTTATTTTGGTTAGATATTCGAATATTTTTAACACGTGAGAATATCATTATTTCGTCTCGGCATTTGTTAAAACAGCTTCACAATCTTCACATGAATCGAAAACAATACAACGGGACGACACGGCTTTGTTATTCGAATAACAAAACAAAACTAACCTATTCAATCAATCAACCATTAATCGACCGAAATATTTGTTAAAAATATCACTTGCGTTTGTTTAGAATAAAATATCCCCAACAGTAAATGTGTTTTATCGTAAGACAAATAGAGCATACGATTGAATGCTCGTAACGGAATGAATATTTTTAAGAAGTTGAAATGATATTTTTATTCGATACTGTTAATTTTGTTTATCGAATATCAAAGTTAATTTTAATGATTGATGGTTATATTCAACATCTCTAGTCTATACTATGTCCCGCCAGAAGGCAAACAAAATGGGGTAAGTAATCGAAAGTCAAACAACAAAAATAAAACAGAAAATAAAGTCAATATACAATATACAAGATACAAGATTCAAGAAGAGAGAGAGAGAGGGGAGAGGGGCGGGGGGAGGGGGGAGAGTGGGGGGGAGGGTGAGAGTTTTGGTTCAAGATTTTGAATATCTAGGTAAGATTAAGAGAATTTCATGCCAGAAACTAATAGATATTCACAATTTCGTATTTAATATTAAATGGTACAAAAATGTCAGTAAATAATATTATTATCATATGACAGCAACACTTTAATAGACAGATATTTTTTTTTGTAAATATTATTTTAATGTGTGACTAAGATATTTTTTAACGGAATTTGAAAACATGCCTTTCCTTCGAAAACATGTCGGTTTCTTAACTAAATTAGGCGACCCTGGCTGGTTACTTGTTTTTTTTTTTTTTTGGTGACTGTACATTGAATTGTGACAAATTGTACATATTAATTATTAGTAAGAGGTAAATTATATATATTCCATATTAATCGTTGATTCATTAGCAAAGTACCTACTTTATATTATAAATGCCATTCCAATTAGGTAATCATTATTGTTATTACGCATTTTTAATTAATGATACGTTTGTTTACTTCTTATATTTATGTGCGTCATAATGTCATAAAATCGTATAATGCGTAGGTACTCTAGTATCGACACAAAGTTTGATTATTAAAAAAAAACACGACAAAGTGAAAAACAACTTTAATTTCGGAAGTCGGTTGTTTTTTTTTTTCTGGAAAAGTTTTTATTTTTAACGGACTTCCAAAAGGAGGAGGTTCTCAATTCGTCGGAACCTTTTTTTTAAAATTTTTTTTTTTATGTATGTTCCCCGATTACTCGATGATGGCTGGACCGATTTGGATTTTTTTTCTTGTAGTTATGGTTATTACCTACCCCAATGACGTATTATAAATAGACGCGTCATATACGAACATAAGAGCACTCAAAAAGAGAGTAAACATACATAATACATACAATCATACAGTGCGCGACGGTCAAGTAAAACTCGTACCGTTTCTTGTTTTTAGATAGAGATAAAAATATATATTTAGGTACGTCACTAGCGTTGCGCTGCGTCACTGGATGCTACGTGACTAATAACACGACAGGCAATTACCTTACCTTGCATTTCTTGCCAATATTGAGCGCCGGTAACGCATCTAAAGGTATTGATTGTAAGCCACTAATATTGTCTACTTAATTTTTTTTTTTTTCATAGATTTTGCAATATAAACCCGGTTATGCTTAAGAGCGTTAATCCCACACGGGCTGGCAACGGCACACAGTGGAACGAATGTATGGGAGCGGTTGGACGTAGACATGTCCGAAAAATAAGAGTAAAATTATGACAAACTAATGATGCCATCTTATTCGATTACTTAATGCCTTCATAAATTGTGGTGATGAATTTCTTCATAACTCCCATATTTCGGGAGTAATTTGAGAAAATGTGAAATTTTACTATGAAAATGAGTGTATCGAGCTCTCTCCCTCCTGATTCCGGGCTTGTTTCAAGTAGCGGTCTCTAATATCGTAATGCTATTACTAAGAGCTATATTTAATACTAAGACACATAGTGCGCCAAATGTGCACTTTCTGGGATAAAAGGAAATGAAAATTTAAAAAAAAAAACGTTTTTTCCCCATTTGTATTTACTTTAAACCGCAGACAGACTTATTAAGAGGTCTATAAATATATTATATATATATACAGAAATATATATTAACAAAAATATTCACAAGAACTGATGAGAGTATGACTTTTAAGTAAGTTGATAATAAATTACCTAGTTTCATTAAAAGTACAATAAATAATTAAGATGTAAGCTCTAATTTACTAAGTTACACATTTTAAAACAATAACATCATTTAATTATCTTCGTCATCATCATCATCATCAATTAATTCAAATTCAGAATCGATGTCCGCTAAATCATTTATGTTAACAAATTCGATATCACTTTTCTCAGAATCCGTAAGCTCATAAAATTCCTTAAAAGAAGATTTTTTTACAAACTTATTTCCTTTTGGACGGATACTTGTAACAAGTGGATCAGAAGACAGTAAAAGATTGTGCATAATATCTTCATTGCATGAGATACTGCTATGCTTTCGAGAATGCCCCTCTCTATATTTTCTAAAATCTTTATTTCTAGCCTCAGATGCCTCTTCGGATAGAAAACCAATGGGCACAATTGACATGTTCTGAACTATGTCTGGCCCATGCATTAAAATTTTATGAAGTGAAGAAGGCATATAATACCATGGGTATAACTCCACGTAAAGCTTAGCAGTATCAAAGCAGAACTCTCGGAATTTAGTTACGTTGATCTTCTCTCCTGATGAAATACACTGCAAGATCACACAGATTTTTCTTAAAAGCATAGCATCTATTCCGGTCAGTTCAGCAGATTTAGTGTAGTTTTCAAAAAATCTCCTTGCCGAGTTGCCATTGTTGGTGGATCCACTGCCTTGTTTCACAACATCGAGAAGTAAGCCCGTTTCTCTTCTTACAGCCTCTTGAACTCTTTTCTTCCTGTCATCAACTTGCCTTTTTGCTATATCACCCCTTACTTGCCATGATTTTATGTCTAATTTGTAGGAAATGTGTAATAAGCATTCCATTGAGCGAATCCAAGCGTGAAGGGTGCTTAAGCTATATTTATACATGTCCTCGTTTGCGTGTTTATCTTTGATTAACTCTAAATTATTCATTTCTTTAGGACAAGCCTTGCATATGTCACACACTGAAGCTGCTGTATTGGATATAATGGAATGAATTTTACCATCAATCATTGTCAACAGCAGTTGGTGTTTGACACTAATTCCATCAGTGATGGTGGATGGAGTTAAGGCTTCAATCTCTGCTTCGATTTCAGCCATCTCTCTCTGCACATTTTCTTTGGTTTCCTTTATAAACTTAAACAATATTGGCCGGCAAAATGAAGTGGAAGATGGTCGCTCGTTTTCCCAAATTGTTACACCTTTTGAGACGAGCCGCAGTGGTACAAGACTAATCATAAAATTACTAGCAAGATCGATTTGCTCATCTTCACTCGTCCTTTGATGATAAATGCTTTGGCTAGATGATCCGTCAAAACCCCATTTGCTGGTCAATACGAGCTGTTGATTGGGATCAACAGGGGTTTCTAACGACCTAATAAGTCTTCTTGAGGTTAAATCCATCAAGGCTTGTAATTTGATTTTTGCAGAGCTCTCTGTAACTGTGAGATCTTCTTTGGCCGGATAGCACTTAATTTTTTCTTTAACCAACATGTAGTAACTCGGGTATTGAAGAGCTCCTTCTTGAGTGTTGAAATCCCGAAGAGTGTTATAGCGCCATTTCGATAAGTTCATCGATACATAAAGAGCCAATGCCTTCAAAGGGGATATTTCCCGTACCTGAATTGATTTACCTTCAATGAAGGCTTTGATTTTTGAGGCCTCTTCTGGATTCTCCGTCAAGTATTTCATAACATAAGCTGTATCGCTTTGTCCTGCCTTTTGAAGCGCCCTTTCGGCCGAAAACATAATTTCAGCGCTGCTACTGCTGCATGAAAGACTATCTTCAGTGCGTCTTCTTTTTTGCCGGTTACTAAGGTCCTCAAAAGATTTACGAGGACTAGGATGTGTACAAGTTGAAGCATCAGATTTAGCAGGAGAAATTATGGGCTCGATGACGTCACTTATATTTTCTGTAGAAGGTTCCATATTTTCATTCTGTAATTCCGGCCATTGAATTGCAGCCTGTAGCCAAATCTCATGTTTCTTCCGAAACTTATCTGTGCTTCTTCCAGACTGTGTCCATTTTGCATAAATGCGGTAGCAAAATCGACGACACCAGTCTTTTAAACTTGTTTCAGCACTTTCACATAACTGAACACAACTGTTATCTTTTAAAACACTGAACAAATAGTTAAAGTCGCGTAAATCTTTATGTGCGCGTGCGCATAAAGCAACGTGAATATCAAGATTTGTATTAAAATTTGGAAAATACATTGCGAGATTAGCTTGGATACAACGAGGTGTAAATCAACACTGATTTTAAAGTTACTAATAGTGACCTATTTATATAAAATCCAGGTATCCCAGGTATCCTTTGTTAAATATTGCAAGGTAATTAGTTATTGTGATAATTAGTAAATGATGCATGCTAAATTAGTGTATTAAGAGCCATTTAGTAATTAAATAATAGCAATGTTCTTATCAGTAATCATTAGTGCATCAGTTTTATATGTAAACCTTAAGTCCCTAATTATATATCCTAATTAGCTTATATCTTCTCTAATTGGCTGCTCAGAAATGTTATTGTAATAAGGTAAACCTTTAGAAAAACGGTTTTAATCAACAAAATAAACAAAAAATAAAAAAATTGTGTTATAAAATAAACATCACTCTTTATCCCAGAAAGTGCACATTTGGCGCACTATGTGTCTTAGTATTAAATATAGCTCTTAGTATTAGCATTATGATATTAGAGACCGCTACTTGAAACAAGCCCGGAATCAGGAGGGAGAGAGCTCGATACACTCATTTTCATAGTAAAATTTCACATTTTCTCAAATTACTCCCGAAATATGGGAGTTATGAAGAAATTCATCACCACAAGTTATGAAGGCATTAAGTAATCGAATAAGATGGCATCATTAGTTTGGCATAATTTTACTCTTTTTTTTCGGACATGTCTACGTCCAACCGCTCCCATACATTCGTTCCACTGTGCGGCACATTTATAGCGGTTTTTCGTTAAATACCAACAAAAGTAAAAATTTTTTTCACCGTTGGCATTTCCAAGTTTGTATGTATTTTTTATTACAGTTTTTGGTATTTACTTCTAAAAATCGACATACCATTACTTATTTTCTATTTGCATTACTTGTACGACGAAATGTTTTTATTAAAGAGTAAATGTTAAGAATAATTATAAATGCCAACGAAAACGCTTGGCTGAAAAAAAAATTGTACTTTTGTTTGTATTTAATTAAATAATCACGAAAAACGACTAAAAAACTATCTTAAACGGTATATAAAAGCGAAAGGTCACTCATTTATACATTCATTCACTCACTAATTAATCACGAAATCTCAAAAACGAGTGGACCGACGAAGATTTGAAGAAATTTGGCACAGAGATAGATTATGAGTAGGAGACGTCAACTTAAGGATTTTAGGAAACTCCCCCCGGATTTTTTTAATTCCTTGGGCCAGAGAAGCGTGTTCCAGATAATTTAGTTAACTATAAATTTAGTTATTATCTATTACACATTCAGTAATTACGTTCATATCTTCAGCAGTTTCATGTGGCCCACCAACAATATTATTCGTCGGCTCAGTTACATTTGTATCAATTTCATTCTTTTGCCTTTTTACAGCTTCATGTATATCGACCGCCTTCTGTGTTACCAGAGCCATTTTACTAGTAAGAATCTGGTTAATTATTTGACCCTGTAATTGATCGGAAACCGGTTTCGGCAATTCTTTTAATAACGAAATGATATATTGACCGAAATAATCCAAGCTTCCCATAGGTTTGGGCGTATAATACACCGGTGCCGGTTCGCTAGGGAGTTCCAGTATTATGGAACTGGTATCTCTGATACTCTGCACCTGTTCTTTTTCTTTGTAACCGGTGTTTCTGGTACTGGGAAACTGTTCTATGGAACTGCTATTACCGGTACTGTGAACCTGTTCTTTGGAACTGGTATCTCTGGTACTCCGAACCTGTTCTTTTGGTATTTTTGAGTTCCGTTTGTTTGGAATGTATATGACCTTTCTCTTTGGGGTTGGTGGTGCCATTGCATCGTTGGATGACTCTTCTAAGAGTTCTTCGTTTAGATATATTGCGTCCATTTCCTTTGGCTCGTCCTGAGGGAGATAAAACACTTTATGAGTACGCAAAATGTTGTAAAGAATACGGGATTTTTGCAGCATATAGCAGTGCTTTGAAGATCCTTAGGGGCTTAGTTGCCAAAAGGAAAGCGCGTGTCGCTTAGAAAGATCAGTCATTTTGATCAGCCGATCTATTCCGTGAAAATCTCACCGTGAGAACTTAGGTGAAGTTACCTTCAATTAAGCTGTCATTCCATCTGAAGCTAAGGATTGACACTGATGACAGTTCACTTCATCATAATTTTCACGGTGAGATTTTTAAAGAATAGAACTACTGTACTGACTGTATCTGTGACAGGGCTGTAATTACACCGACTACCATTCCCGTCAAACTTAAGGGGCAAGCACCAAGCTAGGCCGCGAAATTAAAATGTTTTTACGTTTTTTTTTTTATATGCAGAAAAAACGAAAAAAAACACCGGCACAAAATACCTAAGTTATAACTAGAGATCGGATATTCGGATGCATATTCACCTAAAGTCGAGAGGTTGGCTAAAATGGAATGCGTTTTAGTACCGATTTTTTTTTAAATTGAATGTAACAAAAATGTTTTTACTAACACACACCCCTCCACTCTTACAGACTTACACCCTAGGTACATAGGTTTTTATCGGAGTTAATTTTTTAATAAATATGCGTCTGAATAGTTATGCAATCCTAATCATTTAGAAGTCGCTTCCATACTATACAACTGACTAGTTATGCATTCCCGGTGTTGCTGGCATCCCAGGAGTTTTGTACAAAAAAATATTTTAAGAGGCCGCTTCCATATTTTCATAACTGAAAATTAACTTTAGGTAAATATGCATTCGAATATCCGATCCCTAGTTCTAACATAAATGACTAAATAAATAGCATACGATCATTGATATAAAAAAACCCATGATACACAGTCTCGAACAAAAGCAACACATTATCTTGCAAATTCAACCTTACACGCATAACTTAAGGTGAAACCCTAATTGCTCTCACTGCCATTTTGTCGCTAGATGGCGACACATCCACAATTTCGAACATTTTCAATTTTTACACCTATCATAGAAATTTTTAATAAACAACTTTATTCTTAGCGAAACCTAGGGCATTAACTTGATTTTTTTAGATCATCACTGTGCTTGTTAACTGGTATCATACAAAGATTAGAACATAATAATGATTTAGCCGCGTGAATTTACTCTTTACACACACATGCAAAGTAAATAGTAGTAACTTCCGACTCCACTAGATGTCGTTTTATTCAAACATGGTTGGAAATTAAAATGTCCAGATGGCGTTAATTTAAAGAAAGAGGACCAAATTATTTATAAGATGAATATCCTTACAATATAGCAAAAACTGAAAACAAATATTAATTTACTAATTAAGCATACTTTAAATTACTAGAGGATTGTTATGTTCCAGTCTATTTCTTAATAATATAATTATTGGGATATGCATACTTTTGTTTCTAGGCTCGATATCAGATACCTTTTCACCATAACAAATTATTCAGATAAATTATTTTGGGTAATAAAGGTATATTGTACCTGTATAGGTTGTTGTAATGTGACTGAACCTAAATAGTACCTACTACTAAATAAATAAAAGATTATGTATTCAATTGTAAAGCGTTTTATTGTATCTTACTATAAATTAATAATATTTATCTATGGTTAATATTTTCATACAAATATCGTTTTATTTACTCTCACTGCATTTACCTAAATATTTTCTGGTTGGATTCGAACCATCGACTCGTACCACCACACAAAGATAACATACTTTTTTCAATATTTTGATATTTACAATTATGATTCTGTATTTAGTATTAGAAAGAATTATGTACGTAGATTACAATTTATGTAACATCACACGTAAGTGTAAGTATCTTACACAACAACACACAAGTGGTTGCTAGCTAACCATAACATTTATGTTTCAAGAATACCCACTTATTATACAACTTTGAACAATAAATATTCTTTTACAATTGAATTGTTTGGCTGGTACCTAAATACATGAGTGAAACATATGTACACAGAAAAATCTTATAAACTAACAAATAACATAAACTATACATCACTACGTACAAAAATAGCATAATAATTAGTCTATAACGTTCCCACTGCTGAGACTCAGGCCTCCTCTGAACAGTGGTGATGAAATAATTTACACAAAGCAAAGTGTCGGCTTGGATTCGAACCATCGACTCGTACCACCATACAAAGATACATAAAAAATACTATAATAAAATATCTTCTCTTCTACACGCTACTTTTTGCTGCGCCGCCGTCGCCGCGCAGTATCAATCTTCTGCTTGTCACTTTTTACTTCCATTTATATCATTTCCGTGCGATCTGAATCAATTGCTGGAAGACACAGTTTTCGCTGCAACAAATGAATTTACACAGTTTTGTTAGACTATTCTTACTGAACCCACACCTCAGAAACCTGAGGAATAAGTTAGGAAATGAGTAAGACTTATATTTTTCATACCTTTTAATTCCTTGATGTCTAGACATTTAGCATTTTTCTCAACTCGTCTCAAAATAATTTCCGGCAGTACACATGTTTTGAAAAATGTTACCAACTTCGGCATCATAGCATTGATAAATTCCTCATCCCGGTTAACTTCTATGACAGTCAATGGTTGGGTGACAGATATAAAGCAAATGAAGTAACATTTACTCATTTTGGTAATTCGCAATTGACCCTGGACCTAGAATCAAAATAATAATAGCTGAGAAACAATCCAAGAAATACATTATATTTATACATACATGAACCAAGAAATAATGATCTTTGTTACTTACTTGATAATAATAATTATGCTTTTTGTTCATAACTAATTGATGTTCTTTCCACATTTAGTTGATAAGCTTCAGTCTGTGGATCGGGTTGCGGCCAATTAAAATCAGCAGTCTCTACTTGCTCTGTAACAGATTCAACTCTATTAGAGCTAGAGCTGCAGGCTATGGCTTCGTAACGAATTTGTGGTATACCACGTGAATACGTTTTGGGGGCATTTTCACAAAAATGTATACCCCCTGATTTTCAAGTGTCCCTCGAATTCGATTAAATTTTATTTATGAAGAAGTTGCCAGAATTATTTATATTTGTCATCAAATTGAATAAACGTATACAATAGTTTGTTGTTTTAACAAAAACTAGAAGATAATCTCAAATTATTTTAATTTAATTAAAAATAACAATGGAAAAATGGATGATTATGCGCTGTCCCCAGCTTAGTCTTACGAATATAATAACTTATTTCTTAAATTTTTTCTAAGAAAGGTATCCTCTTTTAAGGTTTTTTTTTAGTCCAGGATAATCAAATGTTGTGATACTAGGTAAAATATAAAAAACAAATAACAAAAAAAAATAATTAAAAAATGAAGAAAGTAAATCAAAAAATTGTCCTTCCCGGAACATTCAGTTTTGTCACCCATTTTTCTAACAAAATGTTTACTGTAGTTCGAATAGTTTTGCATTACTGGTAACACCATAGCTGCAGCTATGCAACTAGTCAGGTTAGAAGCCGTCAGTGTCAAAAAAGTGCTTAGAAGGAGTGCACGCGTGTTTGCAAGCCGCAGGGAACGAAGTCTTGTCTCAGGTATGTGACCATATTTTGGCTTATTTCCATCTATTTATCTTGTAGTTTTTAGTTAATTAGTTTTAAAATATTATGGTAACTAAGTTGAACAAAAGTTTTGATGAATTTAAGTATTGTGGCTATTTTTAAACAGTTTTTATTACTAGAGGATAAACAAATGTGACTTCCGTTGTGTGACTATTTGAGCGGTCACATACATGCTGAACGAAAAGTCACAACATGCCTGAACACATAAAGCACAGTTTACATGGCAATTTTCTTGACTTTTATAAATATTTTTGGAAGACCAATTTCACTGAGTACTAAACCACGGCAAATAGTAGATTTAAAAAAGAATAATTGTTTATTAACAACTTGAACTATTTGATGTTGTATGTTTATATGTTAAATTTTAATGTTACTTGTATGGGTGTATTTTTTTATGTTCGTTTGTTTGTAGGTTTTATTTAGTAGTACTTACCAAATTTTGTTTTAGGAATATCAACTTACATCAAAATGCCTCTTACCGGGGCCGAAAAAACTAGACGTTATAGGGAAAAACTAAAACGAGATCGCCCGGAAGAATATAAAGCTCAATGTAAAAAAAATTTAGAAAGAATGAAAAGCAAAAAAAAGAAAATATCAGAAATGACGGAAGAAGAAGCAGAAAAGCAACGTAAAAAATGGAGAGAGGAAAAAAAAAGAAGCAATATGCAGAAAAAAAAGAAGCAACCAGAACTAATAAATGTAGATAATGAACCTTGTATAATTAAGAACGATAAAAATGAAACAAAAATCAGGAAAAAATGTAAACAATTACTAAGAAAATGTAGAAATTTGTTGACCCAGGTTAAAAAAATTCAAACTCAAAGAGAGGCTTACAAAAAACGATACCAGCGTCTTAAACAACGTACTACAAAAAAGATAGCTTACTTAGAAAATGAATTGATGAAGCAAAAATCAAGGGAGGAAGTGCTGGAATTTACATTAAAAAAGACATATCAAAGGGCAAAAGCTCATAAAGAGAAACAATATTTAAGGGAACTTGTGAAAAACACTACAAACAAAAAATATGTACGCAAAATGATGGGCTTAAAAGCAAAAGACAGAAAAAAAAAGAAGATAGTAAGGTTCGAAATTGAAGAGATAACAAAGTTCTATTTAAGAGATGATGTGAGTAGAAATACGGCAGGGAAAAAACAAGCTAAAACAAGAAACAAAATAAGAAAACAAATAAGATATTTGACAGACACTCTTGCTAATCTTTACAAAAAGTACAGAAGTGAAGGTGGGCGCTATGGCTTCACAACTTTCTACAAGCATAAGCCTTTTTATGTTTTAACACCTCACCTGACTGCAAGAGATACATGCCTATGTATTAGACATAGTAACGTGGAATTCCAACACACATCACTGAAAAAACACGGATTACTTAAAAACGGAGTCAGAGAAATTTTGAATGAAATTTCATGTGATACTAAAAATTACTCGTGTATGTACAGTAATTGTGAAAATTGTAAAGATCGAAAACCACTTTATTGCACATTAGAAAATGGAGTAGATGATAATGATAAGAATGTTTCATGGTTACGTTGGGAAAGAAGAGATCATACATATACAAAAAAAGGAGATGAAACGATTGAAATTAAAACAAAAAAAACAGAAAAGGTGATAAAAACAGGAAGTTTAGCGAATTTAAAAAAGGAGTTTGAAAAAGACTTGAAAGAATTTAAAAGACATCATTTTAATATGCAACGCCAACATAACCAGTATCAAATGGCGGTTTCAGAATTAAAAGACAATGAAGTTGTTTTAGTTTGTGACTTCTCAGAAAACTACGAGGCTAAGTTGGGTGAAGAGATACAAGCAATGCACTTTGGAGCCTCTAAAAACCAAATAACCCTCCATACCGGAATGATTTATTGGGCTAACAAATCACAGTCCTTCTGTACCATATCAGACCTAAACAATCATCAACCACCCGCTATTTGGGCTCATTTGACGCCATTATTAGACCTTATCAAAGAAGAATCTCCAAACTTATCTATCGTACACTTTTTCTCGGATGGACCATCGTCACAATACCGGCAAAAAAACAACTTTTATTTGCTGGCACATTTTACAAAATGCCTTGGATTGAATTATGCAACCTGGTCGTATTTTGAATCTGGACACGGAAAAAGCGTAGCAGATGGCATAGGTGGCTGCGTGAAACGTACATTAGACAGAAAAGTCTGCCAGGGAATGGACGTAGTTGATGCAAAAGATGCCTACGAAATTCTCAGGAATAGCCTTAAAAGAATTAAAGTTTTCCTGATTCCAGACTGTTCCATCAGCGATATCAGTAAAATATTGCCGTCAAATGTGCAACCATTAAAAGGTACTCTCCTTGTACATCAAATTATCACAAAAGACGAAAATTGTATAAAATTCAGGGATGTAAGTTGTTTCTGTGGAACACTTCCAGGACAATGCGATTGTTTTTCCCCGCGAATCCATCATGTGGTTCCAAGCCATATTCAAACTCGACCCCAGACCGAAAACAAAAGGAAGGACGTTTCCGTACTATCCCTCAAAAACTCTGCAACATCACGTACAGATTTTAAAATGTCAAATATATATACCAAACCACCGTCCAAGAAACCAAAAGAATACTCTATTCCGTCAACTTCCAAAGAAAATCTAAGACCAGCAACATCACGTCAAGATTTAGAGATGACAAATATTGATACCGAACCACCGATACCGTACTCTCAAGACTTGGAAGACCGTTCTCAAGAAATTGAGTCTTTTGGTACGTTGAACATCGAAAGCGAAGGCAATACTCTGGTTGAATTTGACGACTATGAAGACGAACTATTAAATGATCCTTTAAATGTTGCTAAATGGCCGATGACATTTTTTCCTAACGATGATTCTAAAAGCGTTGAAGTACTAAAATCTGTAGCGATTATGGAAAATGCTAGATCCTACAAAACCTTGCAAAAAGTAAACAGAAAAACGAATTGTTTTCTTGAATGCCACAAATGCACATGCTCTATTTTAGGAAAAAAAGCTAAATGTCTTGCATGTTCAAAATGGTATTGCGAAGAATGCGTTGATGGAGGGCCAATGGAGTTTGATTATATATGTGATCAATGTTTGCAAGGTAGGGAACTAAAATGTAGCTTGCATGTCGCTAACTGCATCTTAGTTTTTCAGGATATTTTTCATTAGTTTTTTTTTATTTACAGATTAACCTTCGTGTTTGCATCAACTGAAACAAGAAATTTGAATTTTTAATCCGCAATGGTGATATATGTCGATATTGACAAATTACTTACATACCAAGACTTCGTCAGGTTCTATAAGTATGATTTGACGTGGCCTTGGGCGGAGACGCATTTTGTCTTCACCCAGAACTGTTCCAGATGTGGAAAAAATAATGTACCTAATAGACCTCTGCATTTTATAATTATTAATATGCGTCGTCCACATTTTAGGGCTTTTTTGAAAAGTTCTTTGTTCTGGTGTAATTTTTGTTCCACAAGTGTTTATGATCATTATTTGATTGATGAATGTATCCATTGCTCTAATTAAAATTATATTTTAAAGCTACACTACAGATCTCAGTATGTATACTATAGCTTATCCGTTGTAGTTGGATAGTTAAAGCCAATAATTGTTATGGTCTAAGGACCGGAATTGATTGTGTTGTTTAAGATTGTTTGCTATTATTCTTAATTAATGTTAATGATAAACGAATCACGAAGACTGATATACGTGCCATAAAAAAAAACATAAAAGACTTCATAATCTTTATAGTAAATAATTTACCTTTTATAATTAATAATAAAAATGTGATGCCTTAGGCAGGAACTGATTGTGATAATTTTGTTAAAACTTAAATAATGTTATACATATAATTATATGTATTAATTGTGCCTGCGTTCTTTTTTTCCCCATGTAAACGCACCCTTTCCCTTTTTAGATACTCGGTTGCGTGACTGTCCCTATATTACGGAGCTGAATTTCTGGATTATTTAATTAGATTTTACATTTAATTACCTTCAAATTACTCTCTCAAATGGAAAATGATTCTTTAGTATAATATTTGTGGCTTTTTCTCTAATAATGTATCAAAGAATTTGAAAATAAAGATAATTATGACAGTTGAAGTAACAGAAGTCACATACTGAATATATTATTGTACTTTTAATAAGCTTAGATACAAAAAATGGAAATGGTGTGTGTTTTTTTTAAATAATATGTGCATTTAAAAGTCAATAAATAAAAAATATCTAAAAATTATTATAATTTACACCGTTTTCTCAGCTACTGAATATAGTCACACAACTGATATAAATTTGCGGGAATTTCCGTTATGTTCTAATATTTTTTACAGTATTTCCGTTTTAAACCCATAATATTTTATTTTTTCATATAGGATATTGAATTTCCGTTCTAAAGAGACTAAAGACTGTTTAAAATATAATACTATCAAAAAAGCATTATATTTCAAGGTGGGGGTACATTTTTGTGAAAATGCCCTTGGGCGTATCTTGAGCTGTGGAAGGGTTGGATAGCTGATCATGATCTTGAGTTGTATTTGGACTGAAATAAAAAATAAATAAATGAAATAGGTACAGTTATTAAAAACAATGTTGAGAGACAGAAAAATATTGATATGTCTGTACCTACCTAAACACAGCAGGGCAGTCCGCGGTTTCTTCCACTACTTTTTTTTTCTTGTTACGCCATGCTTCCAGCCGGCTGCAATTTGATAAAACTTGCTCAATACACTACTTGAAACTAACCTTATCGAGCTAGCCGTTTCTTTTTTTCCTACTGTTATCGACGAGACACAATAGATAAACAATTGTCATAAATCTCCTGGAGGTATCGTAACAGACAAGGGTCTACAGAAGAAATGGCGGCAAACCAACGGCAAACCAACGGCAAACGAAGACATTACATCACGGGCCAACGAGTATCAAATACACTCATAGGTACATTCACGTAAATCTGATTCGAAATCTTATGGGAATCTGATTTACTCACTAAAAATCATTAGAAGAATTTCCATGATGTCTTTTCAATGTTGCTTGCACTTTTTTCCGTGATTTTCGCGGCCCTGAATACATATGTCGTATATAGGCAAGTTTATTAGTCGGATTCATCTTAGGCAGAGATGCAATTCAATCTGTAATCAAAAAGAATAATTAAACACAACAGCAAAAGTATCGTAATTATGAAATGCTTCAAGAAATTTGTATTAGTCAGAAATAACACCACCATTTGTCACCATCAATCAAGCTGTCATGCTGTCAAGCTGTGTGTGAAAATTTGCAAAACAAGTAACAACTGACAGAACATGAAAACAGACCAAATAGAGATGTCAATCTGAGATCGATTGAGCAAAGAATCGATTTTTTGGAACAAATAAAAACGTTTTTTCAAATCGATATCTAGTACTGAATCGATACAGGGAATCGATATTTCACCCTAGAACATCAGTTTTTGTTTGTTTGAATTGTTAAGAATTGTGGTTGCGGGAAAATTACGAAGCATATCCAGTGCAAATCCTTTTGCGTAAAAATACGGATTTTTTCCAGATATGAGACCAGGAATCGTTTTTTCGGTTTTTTTTTTCAAAACGACAAGGGGCACCAATTTTTTATGTAGGGGCACATTTACAGCAGATTAGGCACCAACTATACGTTCCACTCATATAACTATAGGAGACACTTTCTTGCTAGGGTAACGTACACCCCGTAAACCCCTACATTGCAAATTTCATCGAAAACGAATGATTGATTTTTGGAAAATCATTTCTTTATTTGTGAATCGATTTTTCATATTTCCTTTCGAATCAATTCAGTAACGGATCTTTTTCAGAGAGTTTTTTTTGGTTCCTTTCGTCCCTCCCTCTGGGACAGGCAAAGTGAGTTTTTAGAGAGAATTGACGTCCCTATTAGGGGGAAATATTTGAAATTTAGAGTAGGTAGGTATGTGATGTGATGACAATCAACGAGTGTTGCTAACGTTTGATTTTGTATTTCCTCTTCTAAATCTTACACTTTTTAAAGTTACTATTATAATATAACTCTGTATCACCTTCAAGCAGAAAAGCATCCTTTGTACATAAAAATAACACTTACCGTCAATAAAACACAAAAACACTTCACTTTTAAATAAAAACTCTTTCACGGATGGCACTCGTATGAATGGTTCTCAGTAGTAGCCTCAGTCACCAATTCTAAACCTGAATGGTGCTTACTACTTACTTAGCTGTTCAGACGAGCGAAATTGGAACTACAGCTACCATTTTGAGAACGTCATTTCGCTGACAGTTAAAAACCCTGAAACCTTAAATGAATGATGTACAGCAGTGGTGGCTCTGACTTGTAAGTCAGAGCCACCACTGCTGTACCTATATCATTCATCGTTTTAAATATCAGAACATCCTACAACTTACTACTAAAATACTGCCCTATGTTTTATTTCCCCTTTTTCTTGGTAAACTTCTTAGATGGCAAGACCAATTTATTTCGACGCACTTTGACGTGTGCTAATAATACTAAAATGTGCAATTGTTATGAAAAATCAATGTGGTTTGTCTGTGTATTCACTTATCTTGCTGGTTTCACATAAATTAAATATGATTCAATCAATAGATGTAAGTAGTACCTACGTGTCACCATTGCGTAGGTAGGTAATTAGAAAAAAAATAGGTAAATTTGCCTACGCTGATCGCCTGATTTAGGTATACCCTAAGTTTACATGAACTTCTATTCTCTGATTTTATTCAACCCAAACCAATGAATTAGTACCTAACCGTGTCAGAAAATGTATTATCAGTACCTACTTACATACAGTAGAAAGATTTTTAAATCTTTAGGTACTTTATATTTAAAGTAGATATTACAATAATTAGGTACATTAGTATTGTATCTGTGTGAACCAAATGCAGATCGCAGATATTTTTTTTCACTTTCTAGCATTCTTTCTCATTCCCTAATAAAAAACATTTTAACAATCATAAAATGTAAAACCCGCGGGCAAACCCGCGCGCCGGCGCTAACTTTCTAGAAACACAATTTTGGAAACGATTCGCAAGTTGTCAAGACAATCACGCATGGACTGACTGGAGCGTTGCATCGAATCGTTCGAATTTTCGAACAGCGCCATCTATTATAAATGTTTACCGAACGTAAACTCGTAACACAACAGCAAATAGCTCTTTCTCGGTGGTTCTTTAAATTTCTGTTAGATGGCGCGATTCAGGTCACTCACACATGTAAAGATTTTTCGTTTTTTATTGGGTCTAATTCTCCTAGAAATACTGTTTTTTTTATAAAATTTTGGCGTTTGGCGAACATAATACATTATAAAGTCTCATTATACTTGCTTTTATTCTGCAGAAACCGTTTATTTACGGAGATTACAACCCCTGAAAAATGTATGGCGAGGCCTATCTAGGGATCGACCTTAAAGTGGTTTTTACAAAGAAATATCCAAAAAGACTTTTTTTTTATTCTTTTTTTTTTTTTAAACGTTGCCCCACACTAGGAATTACTCCTGTATTGTGGGTGCGTTTACAAACATTTAAATACACATACACAAACAGCCAGACCCGGAACAACTGCTTGTAGGTCATACAAATATTTGTTCCGTACGGGAATCGAACCCGCTACACGCAGCACAGCAGTCAATCGCTTAACCACTGCGCCAACCGTGCTGTCGAATGGAGACTGACTGAAAGATGGCTCGATTGACACCAGCGCACATTGCGCCCTATTTATGCGGACGTTTTTGAGACGCTGATTGCCCCCAACCGTCCCTTGCCCGTAGAAGTGCCAGCCCGCGCCGAAGCTGAGCAAGTAGAGTTAAAATCCCCAAGATTTAATAATAATGAATTTGATTTGATCCAGCCTGTCCCCACTTGCTGCCCTCCCGACAGTGACACCCTGAGCCGAGGCTCGTACCCCGCAGGGGATGCCCTCAGTGCGCAGTCGCTATAGTTTATAAGTAGTAGTTTTGTAAGCCCTGGCTGGAGGCTCTTAGTCTAAAAGCTAATAGTCCCCACAGGAAAGCCCGGCTGAACAGTGACGGCCTCTCAAGGTCAACTGCGAGATGTCATTTCCAAAAAAAAAAGACGCTGATTGTGTCATCTTGGGTTTTTTGTATAGGTATCAATACATACGATCGACTAATACAAACGAGTAGACACACTTACTTCACCACTTTGGCTTGGAAGGACTGCTTCTGGATGTTTCCTCACCAAATGCCGACGCAGGTTGGTAATGGTAGCTCCGTAGTTAAATGCATTGTGGCATTTCAGGCACTCCGCCATCTTGTCGTCAAGGACGCAAAAAGACTCCCATATCTTAGATTTATATCGTCTTTTTTTTAACCTAAAAAAATTACATACTTTTTAACACGTTTTTATTAGCTTCTCCTGTCTCTATCTATCTATCTATCTATCTATCTATGTAACGGAATCTTGGAACTCGAATTTCACCCACTGCAAGACATTAGATTAATTTTAAACTTTGCACACTTATTGTGGACCGATGACAATACAATAAAATAATTCATCAACAAAAATTGAAAAAAAGAAACTCTAAAACACGCTTTTATTATAAAACCAAACTAAAAACTAGAAAATAATTCAAAATTAGAAAAAGATGTGACGTGACATCCATCAACCGACACTGGGCCCGCGATGTGGATTATGGCCTTCTCCCTCTCACAGATAGGTCTGTTACAATAATATGTTGATTTTAAGCGCAACCTATTTTGTGACATGACCAGTGATCGGAATAGGCTGACTATATTTGCCTAAACTTCGGGGAACAGAGATAGAAAGTGGAGACTTCCTTACGACTATATTTTTTCCCGGGATTCGGGAAAAATCTTCAGTAGGTAAGTTGAAAATAAGCTTTATTTAAGATGTGTACATAACGAAGTACCTTTAATGCAATTATAAATTAGTTTTACTTAGGTGTTACAGATTGACAAATGTTATGTATTGAAAGATTTGATGCAACAACGGTCAGTTTAAGGCTAATTCTAATACATGATTTAAGATTCGTTTTAGTGAAAATTGTTAATTGCAATTTTAGTTAAAAATAGCCTTTAAACATCTTAAATAAAGCTTATTTTCAACTTACTGAAGATTTTTCCCGAATCCCGGGAAAAAAATATATAGTCGTAAGGAAGTCTCCATTTTCTGTCTCTGTTCTCCGAAGTTTAGGCAAATATTAGTCAGCCTATTCCGATCACTGGACCTGACACACGCGTGTCATGTCAAAATCAAATGACATCCCATTTGATTTTGACATGACAAGTGTCTTCCATTTTTTGGTTCATGATTTGTACAATTCCGTTTTACTTGTTTTCACTAACATATGGTTTATAATCGTTAAAAACTTTTTGCCAAAATATTGAACAAGGCCTGTGGGGATCATTATAGGCTGGTAATTATGAAAAAATTGTAGCATCAATTTTCAACTCACTTCTCATGGACCTCCGGAACATATTCGTCGTCACCGCCATCGCTCGGCTCATAGCCGTGGTCCCGCACATGTTGCTTCAAGTCAAACACATCCTTCATAGTCACGACCTTGTTGCAAATCTTGCAGGTGGCCTCACCTATTTCCAGGTCTAAAGCTCCAAAGTATTCGAAAGTGTCCCAAACTTTCATTTTTTTGACCACTGGAGTTTTGTCTCTAAAAATGGAATTCTGTTTAGTCTTTACATCTGTGGGAAAAGATTAAATCTATTTCTGCAAGATATGGGCCTGTGGCGGCATCTAGCGGGCCACATACGAACTACGCATCAGAGACATGACGTCACACAAATCCTGCATCGCGCAATCAGTGTTTACCGCGCGACCGGTATACAGGGTAAGTTTTTATCTAGTGCGCAAACTGTAACCATGAATTCAGCATATCATTCTAGACCCCCCCTGGCGCAGACATTTTACGTCGGTTTTACAAAAAATAAATCAGCTGTTTCATAGAAAACGCTAAACTAATTGAAATATGATTTGAAACGGGTGCGACGGTAACCAAATAACGACCCAACCAACTTCGGATCCGCGGAGAGCAAAACCAGTTGAATAGTGAGTGGCTGGGCTAACTGCGGGACGCCACGACGTGACGCGGCATTCCGCGACATACCGCGTCGTACCAAAGCGTCCTTCGAGCAGCCGAAGAACGCCGTGCCGTGCCGCGACGTCAGTCTGCGCCGGCCTTAATGGATGGTCACCCATCCACGTCCCTGGCATACGTTGCTTAATATTGAAGATAGATTCCGTGTGGCTGTTATTATTCAACCACGAGCCACGACCATGAAATATGTTAACGTTTGTAAATATAAACGTGTAAGGGGTTAAAAAGAAGCCCCTATTGAAAGGATATTTTGAAGCGGGCACGTTTGTGGTCCCTTTTCCTGTAACGCATAAAGATCGGTGCTCTCACTTACGATGCGGCACGGCGAAGGATTTTTTGGCGACAAAATAGGAATATAACTTAAATGTAAGACAATAAAATTCAAATTTAAATGATGATGCCTAAGGATACCGCGGCATCGTTGCCGTTGAAATTTCAATTTTACTATCATACTATTAAGTTTTATTTCTATTCGTGGCTTAAAAATCCCTTGCCGTGCCGTGCCGCCAGTGAGCGCTGGCCTTAAGTCCGCACGGCGCGGCATTTTTGTAAGCGAGAACGATTCTTAGGGTTGGACCTCATCTGGCAGCAAGGAATCGCCTGTTTCCGTCGCCCTTTCTCTTTCTGTCGCTTAGAACTGCCATTTGCTAGACCGAGACAGAAAACATAATGCGATAGCACGCGGCGGAATCCTCGAGGCGATCGGCATCACGGACAAAATGCAATGGTCGGCAGGGAGACTCCGGAACGCTGAAGCGCGCGATCTGATAGGATAGCATGCTAACGCATCATTGATCGTCCATCCTCGACGCGTGCGATCGCCTTTTTTGTCTGCGGAATGCGACAGCGCGCGTTCGCATGCGGCCGCATACTGCAGCACGTGGTAGCACAGGCGGAACAAATGCGATTCCGTGCTGCCAGATGAGGTCCAACCCTTAGGCACCCTAATTATTGCGTATCGCCATAACAGTCAGAATCTGAATTAGTTGTTCCCGGGCACATGGGAACATTCCCGTTGGGAATTTACTGGGAACGGGAATGTTCCCACGGCACATCACTAGTTACGACCCGATGCTTTTTTTTACGGGTCGGCGGAAGCACGAAACACTGAAAACCAGTCATAGCAAGGGGTATCGTGTAACCCGCTGCCGTGGTGAGGGTTTTTCGAAAGAGATACCGCGGCCCCTGGTACACAGGCAACTGAGGGAACACGGGTGGGTTTTAGTCAGTAAAAGTCTGACACGCCCTCCCGCTCCACCCAGAGCGGGAGAAGTTATTTGATGATTTCCCACCCAAAAAAAAAACCGCTGCCGTCCTTTAACTAAAAAGGCGTAAGCCCTAAAAGTTGTTTCCGAGAAAATGGCAAAAAACGCGAATCGTTATTTCTTAAAAACGGTGATAGTTACGTTACTGATTGTAGGACACATCAATTGATACTAGATAATAATCATTTCATCCGGCAGTTAAAGTATTTTAAAGTACATTTAGGTAAGAAGTGTGGGTTAGACGCTTTCAAGTGATGGAATCATCCAAAATTACGTTACTTAACGGCCAACAAACTTTTCATATATTTTGGGAACTTTTTGAATTGTAAAAATGTTTGTTAGACACAAAGACAGAGAATTTTGAACTCTCTTAGATTCTATTAAAAAGTAAAAATTTACCAAGTGAGGGTTAACGCCTTTCTAGTTAAAGGACGGCAGCCCCCGTGCTGGGTCAAATTGATTGTTTTGTTTCTTTTTAGTGAGGGCGGCCGGTCTTTCGCGTAAGTCACGTGTTGCTAAAAGTGAAAATCACGTGGCCCGCATTCCCATATACCCTCGTAACTTTCCAACTGGAAACCCTTTTCTTGGTTGTTTAATTTAATTCAATTCAATTCATTTATTTATTTCAGGTAAATAACACCCATTGCCACAAATAATTAATACAAATTTTACAGATAAAAACCAAATAAATACATCAAATGTCATTAACTAAACCAAATAAACTATAATAAAATAAGTAATGTCAAATAAAATCAAATCAACGAAAATCAAATTAAATGAAATAAAATCAAAATAAAATAAGTAATGTCAAATAAAATAAAATCAACGAAAATCAAATTAAATGAAATAAAATCAAAATAAAATAAGTAATGTCAAATAAAATAAAATCGAATGAAATGAACTTTCGCTAGCAGCTTCGCTCGCGTGGAGGTCGAAAATTATCCCACGGGAACGTACTAGTTACCTGGATGAAAAAGTATCCGTTGTGTTATTCAAGGTTACAAAAAAAACCGTTCAGCTGTTTAAGCGTCATTGAATCACAAACATCCAAACATCTAAACATCCAACCATACAAAATTGCACATTTATAATTTTAGTAGGATAGTGGTGCCGATTCTCTTGTCACAAAATTCTCTAAACTAAACAAAAAATCACTAAAATTTCGTTTATTCCTGTCAAACGACGATTTCCCATTCTGAAATTGACTAAAGTGACACAACTTTTTTTTTTTTTTTTTTTTTTTTTTTTTGGCTTCACACGGTTTGTGCATTTAGCCAGTGTCAAGTAATTTTTCTTTTAGATCAAGTAAATGGCCCGATATCGGGCACGAAGTTACAAAACAGTCATAGTCGTCTTTAGTCAGTCAAGTCAGAGTTATTGTAAAGCGGTAGTAACTTTACAACAACCTAATAGGAGTTTTTGGGGGGAACACGAAAAGCCCACGTTAGTCACTTATTTTCACCTTCACTACACTTGTGCACTCACACGTAACTAAATTGAATAATTCACTATCAAAATTATACAATTTAATTCGCTATTTCACTAAATTCCATGAAAATGAAAATTCGTGCGACATGTTCCAACGCGATCCCGCCAAAAACTCCGTGACACAACTTATCTATATTTTAGTTTGACAGCACTAAGATTGTAAGTACTGAGTTTTTAATTTAGTGAAAATGGTAATTTTGCTATTCTGTTGTTGTCAAATTCATTATTCTATTCAATATAAAATTTCGATTGTCTAACTAAATCTGACTATTTTTAATCGCGATTAAAAAGGTGTGGAATAAAATTAGTTGTCAAGAACTAAAATTCACACTGACACCTCGACTTCGGGCGCAAATACAGTACTGTATCTTTTTTTTCTTTTCTTATCTCGAAATTGGTGTGTCCTATCGTAAAAATAATGGAAATTTCGACCCCCTTTATAAAACTCCATACACCTCTAAAACTCAACATGTAGGTTATAATTTTTCATATTTTCGATACAAAAAGTAAAAAAATCCATTTAAAACACGTTGAGGCTGCCCCCCTGCGCCATTCCGGCTCTAAAAAAGATCACGGGGTAGGGCAAACGTGGAGTCGCGTTTGTCAAATTCGATTTTAGTTGTGTCAAAATTATTTTTAAATTTAGAGATCCTTTTTTTGCAGAATAGCTTTAAGATTCTCATAGCCAAAAGTAAGGAATTTTAGTGATAGTTTAGTTAGTTTAGTTCGGTGTACAACAGAATCGGCACCATTACCTTCCTAGTATGAAAGCTTGGATCGGAAACAGTTATAAGCAGACGATAGTATTGCTCTGCTAATTGTAATCTGCAGTGATCGACACTTGTGGGTTTTCACTTTTTAGCAGAAATGGCATCCTTAATTTTACTTATAGATTTCCGCGTTTTTCTCGAAATCGCTTTTTTGCAAGTACTGCATTTAAAATTACCAGGGCAGAGTATTTTCTGCGGTTATACTACTAATAAAAATGTGAAAGTTTGGATGTTTAGGTGTTTGTGACTCAACCATCCTAAAAATATTATAAACTAGCTTCTGCCTGCTTTTACGTATTGTGAATGAGAGAACGTTGTAGGCCTACAGTTTCTATTCTTTATTTTCATTCCTCTAAGTACCTGGTACTTATTGACAGGCTTGCACTGTCCTCCCATACCTAATATCACTGTAATTTGAAAACATTATAAAAGCCAATTATTTTTAAAAGAGTAACCGTAGAGTTTTTTGCCGGCTCTTCTCCATAGGAAGCGACAAATTGGAACCGTGCACCTAGCTTCTGACGTTTCATAAGTGCCCTTGCAGGTTTATGTGAAATAAAATATTTTGATTTTGATTTTGCCCGCGACTTCGTTCGCGTCAAATTTTTTGCTCCCCGACCCACCCCGTCGCTCGTCTCGCCTGCCCGTGCGAGTACTTCGTATTCGTGACTTTGTTTCTCTTTGGTCGGCTCCTAAGGGTCTTAGCGTGATGTTATATAGCCTATAGCCTTCCTCGATAAATGGGCTATCCAACACTAAAAGAATATTCCAATTCGAACCAGTAGTTCCTGAGATTAGCGCGTTCAAGCAATCAAACAAACAAACTCTTCAGCTTTATTATTAGTAGGTATAGGTTAGTCTTGTGCCTGCTCATTTTTAAAACGCTCCGTACTAGTTCATTTCGGTCAGTGAACTAGTTCATTCTATTAGCTCTATTCAGTCTTCGCTCTCAGTCAGTACTTCCATAGATCACAGAGCAAAAAAGTCTCATTGAAATCGTATCAGTCAAATCATTCGCTGTCATTCTCGTTCTCGTTCGGACATACGTTAGGGCTTTTTGTAAATGTACGAGGAGCGATTAGAACTAATAAACCATTTAGAAGTCAGCATTCGGAAACGTTTCTTTTAGTACAGTGTTAAGAAACGGTTCCTATTCGTTCATCCTTCACGAACTACACAAGAATATTACAAATGTGAAATTTTGTACGTTTGGATGTTTGTTCTACAATCACGCAAAGCTGGCTGAACGGATTTGAATGAAACTTGGCATACCGGTAGATTATAACCTGGATTAACATTGTAGGTTAGTTTTATTTCGGAAGTACGTTCCCGTGGGATAATATTCAACGTCCACGCGAACGAAGCCGCTGGATGGAAAAAGTTCGTTTTACATATTTTTTACACACATCACGCTTGTAATCCTCTAAGAGTTAGGCAGAAGTGTACCAATAGTACAATCACATTTCGCCAGTTATGTTGAAGTCCCATGTAATAGGGCCGAGCCTATTGCCATCAATTCAGCACAAATCCCGACTGATTTTTTGTAATTTGCAAGTTTTTGTCAAGTTCTATGACAAATAATCATCAATACATGGGTTCCACGCGCGTCTCAAAGAGATGTCAACACCAACTGATGGGGCCCGTAATGGCCGATGCCTGCCAGGGGTGCGGGTTGTTCGAAAGAGATACCGCGGCCCCTGGCACACAGACAACTGATGGACCACGGGTGGTTTTTAGTCAGTAAAAGTCTGACACGCCCTCCTGCTCCACCCTGATCGGGAGCTAGGGCCACGGTATCTCTTTCGAACAAATCCGCGACCCAGGCAGGATCAATACGTTCCTCTAAGTTCATTTAATCCCATTGAATGACTACCTCATGAAATAGTCGTTATAGGAACCTTAATTTTTTTACTTTATTTTATTTGTTGTTATAGCGACAATAGAAATACACACTCTGCAAAAATGTCAACTGTCTACATTTTACCGTTCATGAGATACAAACATCCCGCTGACAGACAGACATACGGCCAGCGGAGCCTTAGGCTACGTTCCGAGATACGATAATATCGGTTTGAGCGTGCTCACACCCGTTCCGAATTGGCGTGAGCGCGATAACGATGTCCCGTGAATCGTCATAGATGACGTCATGACATGCGCCATCTTGCATTTGTGGTATAAACAAGTTTTATATGGTGTAAATAGGTTTTAACATTGAGTGAGCACTGTTAGCGCGTTCACGAGCGTTCCGTATTGATGACAAAAATGACAATTCTTAGCTGTCATAATCGCGATATCTAACTCGGAACGCAAATTATTGATGTGAGCGCTCACAGCGCTATTTTTCTAATTCGGAAAGTGGCCTCAGTATTACGGTCCCGTCTGCAGTCTCTAAGTAACAGATATATTACAGAGTATTTTAAAAAGTTTTAAAAAATACTCACTGTTCCTCCGCATCACTATTGTCACTGTTATTTTCTGACGTCTCGTTAAACTTCTCTTCAATGTGCTTCGCATGTTTATTAAACCAATGCTTCCTTAGATTACTGGCACCGGATCGGTACGAGTAGTCTTGGTTACACTCATTGCAGGTCGCTGTGTTCTCGGTTTTCTTGGTGAACAATGACCACACTGGCAATTCGCTGTAAATTTAAGCTATAATTAGATGTTTTTTTAGCAGGAGTACGATCGCGTACCTAAGTTGGCGGTAGCAGATACAATATGTCAAAGTGGGACATTACTGACTGATTCAACACCCAGTACGAGTGCGGTGCTTCTGATCAGACCACGCCCCACTTACTGGAGTGCCCAAATGCCCGTTCACCTGCACCTTGAATGATCTCAATAAAGCCACTGATGCCGCAATAAACGTGGCCACCTACTTGGCTCTAAGTTTTTAACCAGTGCGCAAACAGTAACTATTTATTCCGCATATCATTGTAGACGCCCAGCGTAGAAATTTTTCGTCGGTAACACACAAAAAAAATTAGTTGTTCCATACATTTTGCCAACGTAGTAGGTACTGCACGTTTCTATGAAAGAGCTGGTTTTTCTTTTGGAAATCCGACGTAAAATTTCTGCGCTAGGGGCTCTAAAATAATAATTACTTATGCTGAATTCATGGTTACAGTTTGCGCACTGGATTTTTATCCAGTGCGCAAATTAGATATAGAGGATAAGTTTTTACTTATCCTGTATATGTTGTTTCAAAATAAAGAAATATTATTTTCTAATCTAATTAGCTAACCTAACAACATTTATGTTTTAATTATACACCGTGACATTTTAGTCGTCTTACAACGGCAGCCCACTTCATCTACCCAATGACTACTAATGATTTATTTAAAAAAAAACATTTTTTTTGAACATTTGCATAATTAAAAAAAAAATATCAGTCACTGAGACGCATGACGTAGTTTGAAACACCCTGTTATGGAGATGGAATTAATGATAGAATGTAAAGGCAGCTAGGTAGAGATCTTCTACCGGTTGATACGTAAACATTATTAACAGGGAGGGTGTTTCATAATTCTAAAGCATTATTTATTTTTCTTTGTATCTATTATCATAATTAATGGTAGCAATGTTTTAATTGCACCTGGAGGTATTTTATGTCGGATACATTGAGTGGATCACCTTTGTAAGACGACTAAAATGTCACGGTGTATAGATTGACTTGGCCATCGCATGAAAATACAATGTATCTCACAAGTAATACATATTGTATTAAATTACATTATTTAGTATAGGAGTATTAAGGTGGGCTCCAGTTTAGCTAAATTTTCTTCCATTTTTTACAATTTGTAGGTCAGTACAAAGATGTATCTTCTTTAATATATGATTCGCGACTGTAACAAATATGGCTTTACATAGTTATAATCATTTATTTGCCGATTCCTATAATTTTCGGACAGTTGTAGGTAGAGAATACAATCCCGAGCATGTTTTTCAATCCCGGGACTACGGGATTTTTTATGCGTAATCCCGGGATCCAGGGGCTATCCCGGGATTAAACTATACTGTGGTTTCTAATTGGTCCCAAATAAAAAAAAACTTGAGAAATTTCTTAAAAATTCTTTGAAATATTGTTGCGCAACGCAAAACACAATACAGTAAGAAAATAAAAAAGACAAAACAAAAAAACTATTTAGAAATTCAAAAAAATTAAATCGCTACAGCATTGTTAAAAGACTATTCCACCTGGTTTTACAAAAGAAATGACAGCTCTTTCCATGTTAAATTTTCACATATTTTTGTAGTACTGTTTAATTTTTCAATGGCGATCTTTTGAAATAAGTACACCACTACTTTGCAGATCTTCTTTATCATCTAATTAATGTTTTTATCTTGTGTCAACTCTGGTATATGTTCTCGCGCAAAATCATTTTGAAACCACCTGTTTGTGGCAATCCCGAAAATCCCGAGATTAGCCAAGTACAGTCTCGGGATTTTCGGGGCCAGGAAACGGCCGGTATCCCGAAATCCCGGGATTGTATTCTCTAGTTGTAGGTTAAAATTAAGACTATTTTATCTTTAAATCTTTACCAATAATGAAGCAAAGACCTAATACCATCGCATAGTAGACTCCCTATTTGGAAGTAGCTTTCACAGGTAAAATTCGCTTACGAAACTATTTTTTGCCCACTTTGATATAAAAATGCTACCTCTGGTAAGCAAAATGATCCGTTTTTGTTTATAGGATCTGGGCATAAGTCATCAATAACCTCATTAATTTGATTGAATTACTTTTTTTCTAAAGGAACAGTCGCGGCATACCGTGGAGCTTCCACCTTAAGGCGAAAGGTGAGAGGAGAGTGGGAGCCAGACAAAACACTGAACATTATTGTGTAGGTGCCAGTATCAGGTTGTAGGTATGTTGAACAAAAAATTATTCGCGACCGTAACACGTATGTTTTTACAGAATTTCATCTGCAATCTACCTAGCTTTTTGCCTACTTTAGGGTCGGCTTCCACTCTAACCGGATGCAACTGAATACCAGTATTTTACAAGGAGCGACTGCCATCTGACCTCCACAACCCAGTTACTGGGTAATACGATATCCCTTGGTAAGACTGGTTGTCAGATATTCGGGCTTCTGACGACCCGTAACGACGTCAAAATTCTACGAATGACAGCCGGGACCTGGGGGCTTACTCTCTTCTCTAATTCCGCCAATAAAGATACGGGCCCGTCCGAAAGAAGTTCGGAACTTCTTAGTGAATCCTAGAGCCAATTAACTAACTTTTTTTGACGGTCAAAAATATATCGGGAGTAGGGAGAGCTATCAAATCGTGTTGTCATTCGTTCTAGGTTCTTAGTTCGGGCTCCAAACTAATCTTCTGTCCGTATTCCGTAAATGACACGGAGTTGGAAACACCTGTTACTTCGACCGAAGCGACGAACTTCGTGCTTAGGGAGTAGGCCCCCAGCGGCTTAACATGCTATCCGAGGCACGGAGTAAGTAATGATGGTCACCCATCCACGGGCCAACCGCGGCATGTGTAGCTTAACCTAATCCATCGATCCGTGCGGCTGATTTTACTTAGACACGAGCCCCACAAGCCACTTCCGTACGGTGCGATGACAGGTCAGTCAGCATACATCATCATTCTCCCGCCCTTATCCCAATTTATTTGTGGTCAGCGCAACATGTCTTCATCTCCCACACTTCTCTATCAGCCGTCATCTCCGTAGTCACACCCTTTCTAACCATATCATCATTCACACAGTCCATCCATCGTTTCTTTGGTCTCCCCCTACTCTTACAGCCATCGACATTCATACTCAAAACTATTCTCACGAAATTTTCCTCATTCCTCCGTATGACCACACAAGTTTTCAGTTACCGGTGCCACTTTCAGTCTTCCTTTTGTGTACTCATTCCTTATTCTATCCATTCGTGTGACACCACACATCCCACTTAACATTCTCATCTCAGCTACATGCAATTGACTGGCATTCATCCCTTTTGTGACCCAACTTTCTGACTAATTCTGACAGGTGAGCTTATACTGGATATTGACTTATATGTCATCGTGCGTATCGGTAACAATGCAGGCTTGAAAAATATGACCGATTAAATATGATAACGTCATTTTCTGATAATGATAAGACTGATTAGAGCGAGCTACTTCCTTATGGCATCAACAGAACATAAAAAGGATCACGTCCTTCGCTTCATATGTTCGGAAAATTAATCTGCTCGACAATGTTATATCATTTTAAAAGAGTAACGGTGGAGTTTCTTGCCCATTCTTCTCCATACGAAACTACATTTTGGAAGGGGCGACTAGAATCAATTCTATTTTAATGTAAATGTTGACGTTCAAAAGTGCCTTATATGTGCCTATTTGAAATAAATGCTTTGACTTTGACTTTGAATGTCAAAAACGCAAAAAAAAAAATTGAACTGTCAAAATGAAAACCTAGCTACAGTTAGTATATTACCCCGCTAGGTGAGTTACTTTGAAGTTTCCATTCTCTGTGTTTGTCTTCGCCCACCAATAAAATAAATAAGTAAAAAAAGAAACTGCAAATGGACAGCAGCTTACTGCTAAACGCTTCTGCACCCCCTTACCGCTTATTCAATGTGAACTCTTTGTTTATAAATAGTTGTATTTCCCGTTAAGTTGGATGCGCTAAGTTAGAATAGAATAGAACAGTTCTTTATTACCACAGAAATTAGGTAAGTACCTACTTATATGTAAAAAAAGAGGTAAATATGTAAGTAAAATATGATTCGCGACTGTAACAAATATTGCTTTACATTAGGTAATTAAAAACATTAAAATCGTCGAAACCCTCTCCGTCTCATTACAAAACGCGATCAACTTTAATTCGAAGAGAATACGGAATTTCGACGCACAAAATATCGAGAATTGATGCTACAAAATTGCAACGCACTTTACTGCGAAAGACTGTCTCTACGAAGCCTCTACACTTCGATGCACGTTACCGTGATAGATCTTCATTGCGATACTACTTGACTTCGATGTAAGTTTAAGTTTATTTAATCTCATTGAAGGACTAATCTAAGAAAACTTAATTCAACCAACATAATTAAAACCTGTCAGTGACCTCAAAATTAAAAAAAAAACGAAAAAATAAAAAATTGTTGGCTACCCTGGCACTCCCCCTTAAGTTTGGAGCAAATTAATAGTATCAATAATAAAAGCTAAATAACCACGTGTCGACATTTACCGCGAATAATATACAACACTGGCTATATGAATACCTAGAAATAAAATAATAATGGCCGCCGACGAGGAAACTACGTCACTGAAGCTAGAGCAACTCTCAACATAACCTAAGTATGGGAGGAACAGTTCTCAGAATCAGAATGCGCACATAACAATATCTATCAGTACTTCATACCGCGGTCAATACTTTTGCCAACATACCTACCACATTACAATCAACGTTACTAATACATAATGACTACGCACTTTCGCAGTACTGCAGCTACGGTCGTCAGTAAATGAAATACAAATTAATAAATAATTGCAATAATCTAAGTAAAATCATCATCTGATTAAAATAACACATTCTTTTCCATATAACAAATGTGTAAGTATTTGCGTGGGCAATAGGAATTAAAATGGCTTTTTTGTGTGTTCACAGTTTCACACTGTTTACTGTGTAGCAGAAAAACAAGAACACGTGTTCTTGTTTCAACGCGAATATAGCAATTTACTTATTTATTTATCTACGTAATTATACTAAAACTAGTATTGTTAATGTGGAGTACAAAAAAACAGTGAGAAATAACAGTTATATGGAATAAATATCACAAAAATACTCACAGCTCCATCTTGAAAGCGTCGCCTGTCAAACGGCTTGGGTTGCCAGCACTCGAAAACGAAATTCTTACCACTTTATGCTCGTTGCTTTTTTTATTTATAAATCAATTTTATATAAATATTGGATTGTGTTTGTTTAATACATATTAAAAAAAATAACACTTAAATGGCATTTCAATTTTCAAGATTGTCTTTTAATTGTTTAGACGTGTATCACACTCACAGGGCCCACTCAAGTATTACGTAAGCACTACAGGGGGCGGGGGGTCTTTGCTTTGCTTATTGTTGATGACATGGGGGATGGGGGGTCAAAATGGTGATGGAAATTTTGACGGTTTTGGTTTGAACACATATGGCAACCCCAATTTCCTATAAATAGCTCGAAGAAAACGATGTCGATCTTCCAAAATCACACGAAAGTGAGCAGACACACAACATTGAGCAGCAAACATCCAATGTCATCGAAGACTTAGAGTCATGGATTCGTGTGTCATGGACTGTTGACTGTTAATTTGAATTAATATACCAAAATTTTAAAAGACGTTTGTTTTCTTTGTATATAAAGATTACAATAACTGAATACCATCTCAATCAAATTTGCTTAAATTAATATTATATGCGTTAAAGTCCTCTATTACAAGCCTATTCCTTATTTTTTAACTGCTGCTCATGAACCTAAATAAACCAAAACACACGTGAGCATGGGAGAGGAGTGGGGGTAAGAGCTTTGCTTACTTTTGCTGACGAGGGGGAGGTGGGGGTTAATTATTGCAGAAAATCTGCTTGTGATAATTGAATGGCCCCACAGGCTTCTTCTAATTTGTTAAAATACAAGTTATTTGGTTCTGATCAATTGTACATAAAATGATTAGGTTATGTCACATAACCTGATAATTTTAAAATAATTTTTACTAAGAATTTTGCCAAATATACACATAACTTATGTGTATATTTTGCAACATTCTTAGTAGTCATAATGTGAGCGTTGCGTTTTGACAAATGCCCATGGGAAGATGTTAAGACACTCCTTCACACTTCTACTTTCTAAAAAAATCTACCAAATTAGTAGGAACTCAAATCGCGAGCACACTTTCATTTTAGAAGCGTTCACGGATACCGTTTCGTCACAGAGTACGAAAATACCAGTTCTGTCGGTTACACAGAACAACACTTATAATAATTTAACGACTGTTTTACTCGAATGGGTGAGCAGCGGTGTATTAGACACTTATTTTTGTAAAATTTATTATTGTTTTTGAATGGTCATTGTTTGTTAAATGTTGCTTTGGTTCGATTATTAAATTAATAGATAGTATTGTGCAAATTTTTTGACGTTTTTGTGTGGTAATGTTTAATTATCTATACCTAGGTACAATCGGCGACACATCAAGCTATAAATTTCCAGTTTACTATGATCTCGCAATGTACGGAAATCCTATACAATGCGAGATCAGCTTATACTGGAATTGTATAGCTTGATGTGTAGCCGTGTGTACATCATAAAATAAAGTAATTTTTCGTGTTTGTCTGTGAGAATACGTTCTAAAAAAAAAAACTACCTACATAACGGATTTTGATGCAGTTTTCACCATCTTTAAGTTAGAGAATGGTATTCCGGAAGGTTTAAAATACACTGGCGCTTGACTGGCAACATCGTCAATGGTCGTGACTTTGTGTGAGATCTGCCTAGCTTTTTCCCAATTATGATAATTAGGGTCGGTGTCCAGTCTAACCGTATGCAGCAGAATACCACTATTTTACTTGGAGCGACTACCTATCTGAGTTCTGCAACCCAGTTACTGGGTAACATGGCACCCCTTGGTGAGACTGGTTGTCTGTCAGACTTGGTCTTCTGACATCCCGTGACGACTGTCAAAGATCGATGAATGACAGCGGGGACCAACGGCCTAACGAGGACAAAACAATCCCATTCAATAGTAATAATTGGTTTATACTTGAAATGTGTCCAAATGCTATAAAATGTACACGATGACATGCCCGACCTTGAGAGCTGCTTTAACGAAGTAAACAACTGAACTGAGTCTAGAAACATCGACGCATTTGATTGTGGACTTAAAAATAACATTCAGAATTAATGTAAGTTGTAGTGACCGACTGAAGCTTCGTTTTCGACCAAAAAAATTATGATTCGGCCTAATTTTTGTTTTCGGCCGTAAGCTAGAATACATACCAGTTAATAGTTGAAGTACCTATAATCTCCTTACTACTAATACCTGTTATTATGTTATTTTGTTGTTATTTACAGTATGGACTCAAGTCTGAAATAAAGAATTTCGTATTGAATAAGCCAGCCGAAGCTTCGGCCAACCCGTAAATCAGAATAATTATTGTAAATTGTCGCGCATCATTCGGCCTAATTCGTATAGCTCGCCAATATCAAGTGACGGAATCATCGTGTTTCATTTCTCTACATCAATCGTCAGGCAGTAGCCCCCCAAAAATAACACCTGTCTGATCCTCCCTTTTCTATAGAGTATGAGTGAATTTTAAACTCTGTTCTTCATACCTCTAGGTACCTATAGCTTAAAACAAATATTATACCGAATCCAACACCAGAACAGAATCGTAGATCAATATTCCATAATAATGAAAATTTCCATAAGGTCGTCTTCGAACAATAATAGAATTAAGGTCGAACAAGTGTCAAAAACAAGAAATCGCTGATATTATTAAATCTACATATTTTATGTTTATGAGTTTTTAATCTCCAGTAGCTAAGCTACCAAAAACAGAATTAGAGTCCCATGCACACAGAAATAGGGTATTTTCCAACTTATTAAAAACTATTCAAATTTGAAGATTGGTACGAAATATGTAACAGAAAAATAAAAGTAAATTGATTTATATCCATTTTCTCAAAACGATTTTAAAATCAAATTTATTTATCGTTGTTTTGAATTTACCGCCAAAACGCTCTTTACGATGACTTTTTATCACGTGACCACAGGTGACGTCAACTTTGTGTAAACTAAAGTAGTTAGTAAGTAAACAAGTGAATATCGAGTTTATAATTATTAACAAGATTTTTAAAGGATAGAAAGTGAAATTACTGGTGCGGTGCCTCTGTGCACAAATACTTCTAAAACTACGCCAAACTAAGTATTTGTACCAGTGCCGTTTACACAAAGTTGACGTCACGATGTCACGTGATAAAAAGTCACCGTAAGGAGCGTTTTGGCGGTACATTCAAAACAACAAAAAATAATTTGACTTTAATCGTTTTATAATTGAGAAAATGGATACAAATAAATTTATTTTTATTTTTCTGTTATATACATTGTCCCAATCTTTAAATTAAAATAGTTTTTATTAAATTGGAAAATATGATATTTAGCAGCTCCACCAAACGTGGAAGAAAGCCTTTTTGAAGTGTTTCTGCCTGTGGGATTGACGTACAAGACCCGTGGTAAAAGCCTCGACTAACAAACAAGTTGTTGGTCGTAAGTTCGAACACAGTTATGCATTTTAGTTTGTGTAAATTATTTCATTACCACTGCTCTCAAAACGGTGAAGGAAAACATCGTGAGGAAATCGGCATGTCCTGGAAACAAAAATTCGAAGACATGTGACATCTACCAACCCGCACTGGGCCCGCGTGGTGGGTTCCCAGTCCCTCTCATTTAGAGCAGGCCTGTGTCCCAGCCAACATTATAGGCTGATTATTTATGTTATGTATTGACGCACTTTTGGACTGTTTTTCTTTGAAACAACCCACAAGTATGTATAATGCAAATCCATAAGAAAGTAGTCACTAACAAAGCTTGCTGTGTCAAAGTTTATTTTAGGCTCAAACAACATCGAAATCCGTAACGAAGGATAAACAATTGAGCCTACCTAAACCTACAAACAATTGACTTGACAAGTCCTTCAGCGATGACCGCAATAGTAATGTAGGACGTCAACGAATAATTTCAAGGTTAAAACAGTGAAACTGTGAATGGTACCTAACAGGAAAAAAAATACACGTCTTTTTGTCGATCAACCATTTGCATGTGTGTTGAAATATTTTTTATAGACGACCGTCGTCGTCACGTTGTGTAAGAATAACAATCAATCTGCCCAGCCTTTTCTCTGTTGGGGTCGGCTTCCAGTCTAACCGGATGCAGCTGAATACCAGTATTTTAGATGGAGCGACTGCCTATCTGACGTCCACAACCCAGTTACTGGTAACACTGGTTGTTAGACTTTTTGGGCTACTATCCGTTACGGCTGTCAAAGATAACAAAAAATAATTATAATGACTCTACAATATGTAACAAAAACCCTGTTGTTCCCTCTACCCACGTTTTCAGAATCGGTATACATACGTAATAAAGCATGTCATTTATAAAAACTGTTTAACAAAAATAATTAAAATAAATATTTAATTATGAATATTTGTAATGTTTAACTGATTTTGATTAGATCAAAGAAAGCCGCCAAGCTCGTAGTCTATTATGCGAAATAAGGATACTTGTAAAATCAGATACTGCTAACATTTTTTTTTGAATATGTCGATTTTAATAGTTATTTGATGTTGAACTCTCGACTAGCCAATGCTTATTTTTTTAATTATAACTTCGTAAATGTTGTGCTTGTGGGTAAGTGTATACGTCCCTAAAAGGAACAACAGGGTTTTTGTTACATATTGTATAACGATCTCACAGCTGGGACACATGCCTAGGCCTCTTCTGGATCAGAGGGAATGGGCCGCAATCCACCACGCGGGCCTAGTGCGGGTCGGTAGACGTCACATGTCTTCGAATTTTGGTTCTAGAACTTGCCGGCTTCCTCACAAAGTTTTCCCTTCACCTTTTTGCGAACAGTGGTGTTGAAATAAATAATTTACACAAAGCAAATCACCTGACACCTACGACCTAGGTACAACTCGTAAATCGCGGCCGTTGTCAGCTCACGGAATAATACAAAGAAATAAATGAAGTCCATGCAATCAGTATTTAATCTTTTAGTAGCCGTAATTTATGCACATCCTTACTACTACAACAAGGATGTTTTTTGCCGGGAAAAACCCGTTCCTCAAACGTCAAACTACAAACGTCACTTTGTATAATACTCGGAACGGGTCGCGTCACAGTGACGCGTTCCTTACGTCATGTGAAGTATTTCGTAACAAGTAACAGCTCTAATATGAACTACTGTGATGACCTGGTTTTTTTTAAGAAAGTTAAATTATTCTTTGTGCTAGATGTGCCTTCTATTTCGGGGTTCGGTTACGAATAGTTACGATTGTAAAAGCCGTGAGCTATAGTCACGGTTGTTATTAAAGGAGTTGTACCTACTGAGCTAGATTCGTGATGGATGATGATGATTCTTACCTAGAGTTGCCAGGCGTCCGGATAAAGCCAGACAGAGTTAGGCTGTTTGGTTGCGTGTGAAGTGAAATTAGACGGTGATCGGCTTTTGTTAGGCTTTTTAAGTTTTTTACATTCGTCATGAGTGTTCGTTTCTGATCCGCCCGGTTCACCTTGTATCGCTGGCGCAAGCCAGTGGACTAGAACTGTCCATTATAAAGAAGGCTGATTCATTCAATTTTAATATCATTAGGATATAAGAACATTTTATGGTAAATGATAGATAGTAAAACCCTCGTTTTTTTTATTATTTTCGTGTTATACTAAGACTAAAAAGGTTAGGGTGTCCAGTCTTTTTGCCCAAATAACCGACTAAACTGGCTGGTCTGTCCGGCTTTTCGGTTTTAAGACCTCACCTTCAAGATAGAAAGTGATAATTTAGAACTGTGAATTTAAATTCTGACGTTTGATGTCCATTTCGTTTAGGAGACCAAAGAATCGATGGATGGACTGTGTGATAGATCATATGGTTGGACAAGGAGTGACTAACGAGATGACGGCTTTTAGAGCAAAAGATCTATCTAGTCCAGTGATGGGCAAAGCTCCGGCCCGCGAAAGTATTTAATCCGGCCCGCCGACGGTCCTTCGACATAAATAGTTTATGGCCCGCGACAATTATATTTTGACGGTCCAGAAGTATAAAGTAGATTCTACTTAGTAGAATAATAGACGCATAGGTAAAGGAGCCAGCTAGACTAGCCTTTTCGCGCTGCTGAAAGTTACTTCGTCACAGCTCGAACTTGCATTCGAAAATATTATGGCAAATCAAAAGCAACACACTCACACGCCTACCATGGCAGGGCCTTCGATTAAAAGTTAAAATTGATTATTTAACATTTGTGCAAGTGTGTAATGCTGTAATGTTTTTACACGCTTTATATTAGCTTCACTTGTATGTTTGTTTGTTTGTTTGTTTGTATGTAACCGACTCCTTTGGACGCTATTTTGACCCACTTTAAACGGTCAGATTTCATTTAAACTTTGTAGACTTATCGAGGACCTATGACAATTCAATAATTAAAAAAAAAATATAAAAAAAAACACGCTTTTGTAGTTAGCAAAACTAAAAAACAGAAAATAAATAATAGTTTAAAAAAACACGCTTTAAAAACCAAACTAAAAAGTAGAAAATAATTTAATTCTATTAAAAAGCGTATTTTTATAATCAATTAATATCAAGCAACCCACGCTTTTTAATAGAATTAAATTATTTTCTAATTTTTAGTTTGGTTTTTAAAGCGTGTTTTTTTTTAGTTTTTTTAAACTATTATTTATTATATGATTAAAAGCTTCAACACGAAAAGCATTTTCCTATAATTCTGGCCCTCCTCTGAAATTTCTGAAACTTTCTGGCCCCCCATTACGAAAGTTTGCCCACCACTGATCTAGTCTATTCCCGCCTATGTTGGGATCCGCTTCCCAGTCTTACCTGATGCAGCTGACTGCCAGTATTTGACATGGAGCGACTGCTTATGTGACCTCCACAAACCAGTAACTGGGTAATCCAAAATGGCTTGGTAAGACTGGTTGTCGGACTTTCGGAGTTCAAACTACCCGTAACGACTGTCTGTGTTACAAACGTTTTGCCGTGCCGGTTGTGTGGACACGAAAAGACACGTTACGATTCACAGAAGTATCTGAAAAGGAGCGGATAATTTGGGATCCTAAGAACAAAAATCAACAAAGAGTCAATGACGCTTTTTTATATTTGTAAATTACTTGCGTATTATTAGAAGCTCAGTAAAGAAATAGTTGATGCCGCTAATACTTCGACGTCCTCCATAGTCGATAGTTCGAAAACTACTGAACGCGAGAGTGTGACCCTCCCTTGTTCTGTGGTGTGAACACTGTGAACATTGTTTATCTCGACCAGTGGCCGAGACACAAGGCGAGCCGCGAGCCGAGAGTGTAAACGAGCCATCAAAGATCTACGAATGACATTCGCGGCTAGAGTAGTACTCAGACTTTGTGACTAACGATTGTCACTGTACTGACTGTTGCGCCACTTCTTCTCAGCTAAAGCACTAGGAAGTGGTGAAGGCCGGGCGTTTTGGGGTACTGCCTTATGTAGTTTTGATGTTCAAAAAGTACTCTCTCTCTCTCAGCCAAGTTTGAATAAATGACTTTTTAAGTTAAGTCAAAGATCAAAAGGCACGAGCTCCTCCATGCAGATGAAACATCTAGCATTTATTGTATAGTCAGCAGTTTGCAACATCTGATATTCTTAAAGGTCGCAGAGGTCAGGCGACACATAAGAGGCAAGAGGTCGCTTAGTAAACATTTTAACCTATTCACTAATATTGCCCTCCTTTTGCTTTCGCTGTAGTCAAGCATAAAACTGTATTGTGCTCGGGCAACCGCAGTGTGGCGCCATCTATATCGCCACATGCGAATTACGCATCACACTGACGTCACGCAAAATTCTGCATCGCGCAAGCAAAGCTAACCGCGCGGCTAGCATTTATGCAACGTCGTCGCGACATTAATCGTAGGGCAGTAGCCCACCAGATGCACCACCGGTCTGGTCTGAGGATCCCCGCTTTTCTATGTAATGAACATACTGTTCCTCATGCCTCTATATCATCATTGGGACATAACCTCGCTGTCTGCTCATCGAATAAAGGCGCTATCAGCTGTCAGGCAAAGTCAAAGTTGCTTTCCTGGACGTGCCAATGATTGTACCTTCGTCCTAAGGCGCTAAAAAGTGGTGAAGGGCGGGCGTTTTGGGGGACTGTATTAATGCAATTGTGACGATCACAAAGTGCTGATTCTCAGGCTTTATTGAATAAGTATATGATTTTTGAATTTCATACAATGCACCTTCGCGCGATTCTGTTTTGCCGGGACAAACGGTGAGTACCATGCAGGCTAGATTTAATTCATGACTTTTAACTAAGTGGCGGTTTTGAGTATTTTGCATGTGGCCTAAGTTCTTGTAGCATCTTATGACGGGTCATTGAGCTCCTTAAATATAACCTACAAGTTGACTGATGCATACATGTCTGTTTGAATTGAACAGGTCAGCTTAAAGCTGCAATGGCTCATTCTTGAAAAGGCCCTGCATCATTAGATTTACATAAAATTCTAATAATATAATTTTTGGACTTTAAAAGAGCCCATGGCGTCGGAGTTTGTTTCAGAATTTCTTCTCCGGGATCACTCAGCTAGGAAATGCCGCTGCTGGCGCGATCTAGTTTATAAAATATAGACCAAACAAAGTGTCTTCAAAGATCTGCTTACAAAATAAACATTTCGTTTGAGTACGGGGTACTGTCTACGAGATAGTAATAGTCTGGGCGTAGTTTAAGCCGTTGTTACGAAACTCGTGTCATTATGTGACGTAGACCTCGCGTCACGCAACGATGACGCGACATCGTACGATATGATATTATATATTTAACTTCACACTGCTCTTTACTAAATGAGGTAAGCATAGGCCACCACAATTTGAGTGGTTTTGGTGTCTACGTGGGCTTGTGGCCCAGTAATAACAGATAGATCAGTTTAAGTTACGCTTGCATATCCATGTTGGGCCTTCTTCGTAGCGTGTCGATAGCAATTCAAATACCATCAGGCCAGAACTCTGTAACGTGCATAGCACTTTCAGCAGCGTCCATCAACTCCTGTAGCGTGCAGACGACAGGACTGGACAAGATATTACGTGCCCTGTTGTTTGTGGGCCGCACCACATTTACACTCCAGGGCGGAGTCATCTGTGAATCTCCACCTGATCAGGTTTTCTTTACTTCGGCCTAAAGACTTCCAGGAATCTCAAAGCAACTCATGTCCAGCAGGCTTAGCACGAGCACCGATTTGTCGACGGAAGAATAGATGACTATTAACTAAATGCTGTACAATAGGAGAAGATAGCTATGTTCTTCTATTAATTATCACAGTTATGCGTTCTACACGAATCTTGATTTTGTAGATAATCGTACACACTTTATGGCCGTCGAGTTGAAAGATTGTTGTCAGTGTTATTTTGACAGTTTGGGAAGAAATACATTTAAAAGGACCTAGACAAAGATTGTTAGAAACGAAATACAAAATGACAGAGTGTGGAAGGATAACTACGGTGCGATGTCATTTTTTTTTTAAGCCCGCTGGTGCGAGATTTTCAGTAGCTAGAACGAATGGGTTTTGTAGATAAAGATAAAGATAAAGATGCATTTATTTGTATAAACATGTGTAACATGATACATAAATATGCACATATAGCTGGAAAGTCGTTTAAAATTACTGGTTCAACATGTTTTGCCATATTCGGCGTACAAAATAGTTTATAATATTTTAGTTTAAAATTATAATTGTGAATGTTTTTAATAATAGTCAAAATTCAATAATTTCAAATACATAATCAGTCAATACAAAAATATAGCAAAAAAATAATAATAATAATAATTGAAACAATAAAATGACTAAAACTAAAATACTTATTCAATTCTTAGAAGCAACATCTCGTCATAGGCTTATCATTTCCTTAGACCGTTCGCCAGTGAGTGGGAGAACATGTTGGACCTAATTTGGCCATACCACATCCACTCGAATTGTATTAAAAATACGTAAATGAGTAATTTGTTTGTTATGCACAAACACACGTTTTCACGGCTAAACTACGAACCGATTTAGATGATATTTGGCAAAGAGGTGGCGTGGTAATTGAAGAAGGACATGTAGTGTAGACTTTCATTAAATTAAAAAAAAACTTCGTCTATGGTGCAACCATAGACAAAGTTTTTTTTTTGCATCTGCCCGGTGTTTTCCTATGTTGGGGTCGGCTTCCAGTTTAACCGTATGCAGCTGAATACCAGTATTTTACATGGAGCGACTGCCTATCTGACCTCTACAACCCAGTTACTGGGTAATACGATACCCCTTGGTAAGACTGGTTGTCAGACTTTCGGGCTTCTGAGAACCCGTAACGACTGTCAAAGTCACATTCTCTATGGTTACGCGCTATATTTGACAGCACAAAGCGGAGAAGAGATCATTTAAACGCATAAAAGAAACAAGCATGAACGTTTGACGATGATTTCTAAGTTTAACTAGGCTTTGTCCGCGGCTTCGACTGCGTGAATTTTGGACAATATCCCACAAGAAAGGTATTGAAAGTACCCTAGAGGAATAATTCCGGGATATATTACGTTCTTAGAACTGTGTTGGTTTACGCGACACACAGTAAAAGTCCCAGAATTATTTTTTCCGACATCTTCAAACAATCATTCATAATATCGCGCAGAAACCGACATGTCCAAGAACCAAACCTACCAGCGAAACCTAGGCCTTTAGCGCGTCGAAAACGCGAAGGACTTTGTTTTTTAATATATTATGTAGATAGGCAGAGGTGCACTAAAAATTAAAAGTATTATTCGAATTTAGATAAAATGGGATTCAAATTTGCAAACGGAAAAACGTGCGGTTTATTTAAATAGCAAAAATTAATCAGTAATCATTCCATTGCAATAGATAGTAAGATTAATCAAAGAACATAGCTTCTGGAAACTTGCCAAGCGAGCAAGAGGAGCCGAGGACATCACATAATTCTAGTACGAAGCCAACGACCTACGACAAGGGCAAAAACATTGTTGATACGATCTAAACGCACTTTAATATCCATACTATTATCATCTTTATTGCTTCTGACGCAAAGGCGATTTTCCCGTGAAAAACAACGACATTCATACCATCACTATTGTTAAGCAAACGCATCCCATATTCATACGATTTTCTTCTTTAAATCTATTGAAGTAAAGATGATTATCGTGTGATGAAAAAGTAAGGTTACGTTCATATTGTTTATGGTTAGTGGTGGCGTTTCGTGATTGCATTGTTTGTTAGTCAATCATAAATGATGATGGTTTTTTAATTGAATTTAATTGTGAGCCAGTAAATATCCACACAATGCTTAATATTAACCTGCCTTCATTATAGACCAGACTAGACTTGAACACAGAACGAATGCAGCATCATGCAAGCAAAGATGGCGCGTCTTTGACTTTAGAAATTACCGTCGTTTTCTCCCTCCGTGTCTAGGAAAGCGCGATAAGCCGTTGGGCCGGGCTGTCGTCGATTCGTAGATCTTTTACAATCATTACGGGTCGTCAGAAGCCTAAAAGTCTGACCACATGTTCACCAAGTGGTAACGTGGTACCCCGCTGTGCTCCATATAATATACTGGTATCTGGTACCCGCATTCAGTTAGACTGGAAGCCACACCCAAAATAGTTATAAAAGTTTGGAAATATTATATTTGCTAACGAGCGATACCTCTGGTGAACCATTTTCTGTTAGGTCATAAAAACAAAGTACAGTGTGCGCAGCATATCTTGGCAGTTTCACTCACTGTCGCCAGCCAGATGGGCGCTATGTAAACCCTTTGATCAAAGCACCATATAAAATCAGATTTAGTTCAATGAGTCACCAGAATGGCGTGAAATAAACAAGATCATTTTAGATTCACATCGTGGATGTAAGATATAAGAATGTTTAACAGGAATAGATTGTACATTACGTGGGAAGACAAAAATAATGTTGTGAAACAATTTCGCACGCCATGTTTTTTAAGAACTGTCAACTGTCAGATTTTCGCGCCAAATGTCTCGAATCGAGACTTGCGTCTTTGGTAGAGTGCCTGACAAAATAAAAAAAGGTAATTAAAACTATTTTGAACGTTGCTGCAGCTACAGTCCGGCCGTCAAGAGAACGCGTTCTCCCAATCTACTCTGTAAGTCCGTCAACGAAGATACAGTCTTCGAAAGTAGATGATCCGTCAAAACAATTAGTGTTAAATTTAATTGGACAAATACATATGTAAAACTGTCAAATCTGTTTTATCTCATTTCCGTAAGTGACGCGGAATACGAAACGCCGTAACTTCGGAAAGCCTTCCGCATTTTCAGTCTGCATTTTCACTACGGCATGTCTGCTACTATGACTGAGCTATTCTCTTACATCTTAACAGATGACTTTTCCCGATTGTGTTGGGACCGGCTTCCAGTCTAACCGGTTGCAGCTGAATACCAGTATTTTGCATGGAGCGACTGCCTATCTGACCTCCACAACCCAGATACTGGGTATACCATACCCCTTGGTAAGACTGGTTGTCAGACTTTCGGGTTTCTGACGACCCTTAACGACTGTCAAATATCCACAAATGATAGTTGGTATGTAAAGATGGTCACCTATCCCAGGGACCAACTGCGGCGAGCGTAGCTTAACCAGATCGATCGACCCGAGCGGCTCTAATTAGTGCCGATAAGAGAGAAACTCAGACTGAGACGAAACGCGAGCCTTACCCCAAAAAATAAAAGTTTAAAAAACACGCTTTAAAAACTAAACTAAAAAGTAGAAAATAATTTAATTCTATTAAAAAGCGTGGGGTGCTTTTTGAGGTATTTTTATAATCAATTAATATCAAGCACCCCACGCTTTTTAATAGAATTAAATTATTTTCTACTTTTTAGTTTGGTTTTTAAAGCTTTTTTTTAGTTTTTTTAAACTATTATTTATTTTCAATTTTTTAGTTTTACTAACTACAAAAGCGTGTTTTTTTCTATTTGTTTTTTAATTATTGAATTGTCATAGGTCCTCGATAAGTTTAAATGAAATCTGACCGTTTGAAGTGGGTCAAAATAGCGTCCAAAGGAGTCGGTTACATACAAACATACAAACAAACATACAAGTGAAGCTAATATAAAGCGTGTAAAAAGAGTATGGCACTCATTTATTTTTCTTCTTAACTTTATTTTTGTATCAATCGTCAACGTTCAAACTAACTCGTCCACTCATCCTATAAATAAAACTGACTAATATGATGCTGTTTAAATAAAATCGTATCACTTGTGGCTTCTGTCGAAATATATATGGTATAAACACTAATGTTTAAACATGGTGTCGAATCCAAGTCGGCCGGAGCAAAGACAATCTCCGCAGATGGTGGTTCATGGACAATCTCATGTGCGTATGCAACACGTCCCCACAGACAAACCATCCATCCTGCGCCTCATGTCCTGTCACCTGTGCATTTGATGGTCTTGGGACTGCGTCAGAACTTTAGATCAAAGATGTTTGAACTTTTGTACGAGAAAAACGACCATTGTGTTTGGCAAAACGATCGGCTACCTACAATAATATACAGGGTAGCACCATGGATCAGTACACGTCAGTACACTGGAGGGAGGGGTGTCAGTTGTCAGTGTCACACACCGCGACTTTTCACGTTACTTTAAAACACGAGTTCACACGACCAATAATTACGGGTAAACATCGCGTTTTTTTTTTGACAACGACATTTTATAACGCTCAACGTTAACGACTCTTCGTTTTAAAAAAAAAACGTACAATCTAATAACACTACATTTTGTGTGGTGTTGTTTTATTTTTATTATTTGTTGTTATAGCGGCCATAGTAGTACATACTCTGTGAAAATTTCTAGTGTCTATAACGGTCTAAAGAGTGCGAGTGCGGTGCTTCTGATCAGACTACACCCCACTTGCTGGAGTGCCCTAAATACCTGTTCACCTGCACCTTCGATGATTTCAATAATGCCACTGATGCCGCAATAAACGTGGCCACCTACTGGTCTCTAAACTTTATTTAAAAAAGTGTACGAGTACCATCGACACGAAAAATAGACGAAGGTTCAAAGATTAAGTTCTGTAAAAGACAGATTGCCGGACCGACGGACAGCGGAGTCCCGTTGGCACCCTTTGGGTACGAAACCCTAAAAAAGTATTTGGAAACCAAATATTAAAAAGTAGCTTTTGCCAGCGGCCTCGCGTGGAGGTCGGTGTATTATAATAAACCTTCCTCTTGAATTACTCTGTCTATTGGTGGAAACTGCATTACAATCCGTTGCGTAGGTTAAAAGATCTAAGCGCACAGACACGAAAAACGACTTTGTGTTATACTATGTAAGGATGAGTATGTTATCGTATGTACCTGATTCTGACGTACTATCTTCCTCAGAGGAGTCAGGCGACTTTACCACCAAAGACTCGCCTTGCTGCACAAACTCTTTATAACTGCTAACATGTTGGACCTTCAAATGCCGTTTCAAATTACCGATCGTCGTTCTATATGACAGTTTATTTCTACAAAGTTTACAGATAGCCATTCTACTATTTTTCCCATCCACATTTTGCTCGAAATAATTCCAAATCAATGAATAATTGCTTTTTGGAAGAGAAGTTTTAGGCTTATTGAGCGGGACCCGCGGGACTTCGTTTTTTGTCAACTCGCTATAAGAATTAACATGTTTTAGCTTTAAATGTTGTTTCAAATTAGCACTAGTAGTTAAGTATGATAATTCTTTATGGCATTCTTTGCATTCTGCCAGTTTAACGTCTGGGTTCGGTACAAAATAGTTCCAGAGCAACGGATTGTGTTTTTTTGGCATTGTCTTTTTTTTTTACAAATTTGTTTTTCAGCACACACAAGTTTTAAGCACAGGTTGATAAAAGTCTACTGTAACTCTTTTCAATACACATAAAGTTAGAACATCGCACAATATAACTCTTCGCGAATTAGCCCTAAATTCCTACTACATTGATGTCAGAAAACGTATTAACAACGATAAATAAAACGTCAACGTTGCAATCTGGCGATTTGTAGGCCGACTGCGAGGATGACTGCGGGCGGTGGAGGGGCATAGAGGGGCGGCGCGGCAAAATGGCGTGCGTCGCTCCCAGCGTCACCGCGTTGTTGCTATCGAGAAACGCTCAATACAAATCTATATATCCACCGCCTGCTTTATCCAGAACCTTATTGGTAAAGCACTATTTATATTCGTACGCGCGACTGACACCAACGAAGGAAGAATTTAGACCTAAATTACCAAGGAGAATTAAAAAACGCACTCTCTTCTCTTGTCCACAACGAAAGATAAACTAAACGTTATAACGCGACCGCGCGACACTAGAACCTCGTTTAAACGTAAAACTTAATTTGGCCGGTTATTCAACGCCTGACGATTTTGAATTTGAGTCTTAAGCGTATTTCAATAAGGTAACATTTCAATTATACTGTAGTAGGTTAGGTCGACAAAAAAGTTTGGAACGACATCTGTTTTTTTTAATAAACACATTTTGTAATGTTTTTAACGTTGAACTTCTTGGCTATTTACTGCCGTTTTCAGCCATATTGACAACATTATTATTATTGCAACGTTACCAACGAACGACGTAGTTCTATGAATTTGAGTACCTGTGTGAATATGACAATTATATGACAATCTCGTTGCGTAACAACACTGAGGCCACAGATAAACTTTAGTAAACCTAGTGTTCATAAATACGTCACTCATAACCTAACTTATTATTATTATTCTTTAATTTTGTTACTTCACTTACATATTACAAATAATTAAAATCAATCAAGCCGTTTAGGCTACAGAGCGTGCCCAAGAAATATACTTAGGTACCTACATACATAGACTCGGAAAAATATAAGTAACCCTCCTTCTAGCGCTGTCCGGTAAAAATATATTAAGCATGTGACAAAATAGAGAACTAAAATGGAAGGTACTGGATTTGACGGATTTTTATGACATTACGTTTGCAAGTACCTAGCGTCATCTTTGTCAATTTGTTGGGTTCAAACATCATTTACTGTATCTATAAATACTTACATATACACATTGAAGCTACGTAATAGATGGGGTTTTCCGGATGTTTCTCGAGCGAGCCGAATGCGTCGGCGCGGCGGTCTACGTGTTTTGTGTTGACCAATCTTGAGCAACAATAGGAAGAGCAACAGAAGTTTGACAAAATATCGTTAAAACGATTAACGCTTTACAGCGGAATAATTTTCAGTGATTGACAGTTTGTCTATACAAAAACGGGTAAGTAGAGTGCTACAAGAATATTTTGGCAAATGACATTGACAGGAGCCGTTGTTAGTAATCATGCATAGAGGATGTGGAAGGGTGGCGTTTATCAGACCACACGCCGACTGCGACCGACAGTGTAGCCGTCCGTCACCGACGAACGCTGAATGCTGCGTTCGTATCGTAAATACATGAGTGCAGACTGCAGTGTCGCTCGCACGCCACACGCGTCTGCCAGTTGCGACGCGACGGTCGCATCGAACGTTTTGGCAACTTGCGGCGTGCCTGTCGTACGTAGGGCATGCATCTGGGTATACCCGGTTCCGAAATACCCGGGTATACCCGGTTCTTCCAAGGAATCTGCAGAACCGGTTCCGAAGAAGGACACCCGGGTCCTCCGGTTCTTTAAAAAATCTGAATTTACTTAATTCTGCATTCAAATCAAGCGAGGCCGGGCCATAAGCGTGTTATTAAAATTCACGCTGTCACAAATACACGAGTTGGCAACGTTGCGCGAGTTATACTGCATCCACTCGTCGCACACTCGCGTCACCAGCCCCATGCATGCCACTCTGCTTTCTCGCCGCGGGTCTCAAATCACTACTCCAGTAACAATAAAAAATCCCCGACAAAAAATGATGACGTCTTACAAAAATACGTTACCTCTGACTACGGAAAAGAGTGTTCCTTGATTCTGGATGCAAAGATACGGTGGACTAGCATGACAGACATGCTACAACGTTTTATCAAGCTCAAAGTATGCATTCATCAAACCGCTACTTTATATTGATTCTGAGATTGTTTTTAGCCAAGATGAATGGACAACTTTAGATGAGCTTCACGAGATTTTGGACGTAATTAAAACTATCATTGAAAGTTTGTGTCGTTGCGCGGGATGAATCCTTGGTAACAGTTGGTGTCGATGTCGTGAAATTAAATTTGCACTTAAAAACTGAAAAGGATGAATACAACTATGAGTAAGGAAATGGAAAATTCTTTAAAGAAAACGACGACGACGACGAACGACGATTTGGCTGTATTTCGGCGGCCCACTTCCGATGAAATATGCAGGGGTATTGTTAACCGCGTACTGCACTTGTCAAGGAACGAAAATTTAAGTTATTTATTTTAGCAACACGGAGATGAGATGGGAAATGTAAGCGAAGACGATGTTATTCTTGTCTCAGCCCCGGCTATGACCAAAAAAGAGGAGCTTACTATAGAGATTCAAAAATTTACAGCCGTACAAAATAATACAAGACATCAAGACCACGACAACTGCTTTACAACAGTCAGAATAGAAATGACGTTGTTTGAAAGTCATGGTAATAACCTATCGCTAGCATATAACTATTTAAGAGCTATACCGCCAACAAGTGTGGAGCCTGAAAGATTTTTTTCCTCAGCAGGCCATATTTGCAATCGTTTACGCAGCTCGTTAAGTGACAGGAGCTTAGACGTGATAAGTTACGAACCATTTTACTACCAAGAAAAAAAAATGTCTGAAGAAACTATTCATGAAAACTAAAATATATATGCTTTAGTTAAATTAAAAGAATTTATTTTATTTTGCTTTATCATGTTTGATTACTAAAAAAATCTAAATTCTTCGTATTTTTATGGTGGCGGTTTGTAAGACTGATTATAGTGTAATTTGACCTAGCTAGAAAACTAAGAGAGAATACAGAAACATAAATAAAGAAAACAAATACATATAAAGAACGCAAATTGATCCTTAATTTAAAAAAAAAACTACTGTGTCTTGTTTGTTTTAGATCATTATATATTTTTAGAGTTCGTTTATTATTCCTGTTATTTAATGATAACAATGACTGTTTAATAAGCTAGAGTGACCAAATAAATGTTGATTTGATATAATTTACCAAGGTTTTTATTTCATACCTTGTAATTATGTCGTTTCCTGTTAGTTTCTCTGTGCTTTATTTGTTCATATACCACTTACAGTTTTATCAGTCGGCACCGGGTGGAACCGGGTGACCCGGTTCCGACAGCTCCCAAAACCGGATACCAAAAGTTTAGAACCGTAACCGGTTTCGCATGCCGTTAGTCATGATGTCACCGCTGATAGCATCTGACGTTCTAAAGACACCGTACCCTTATTGAAAACAAGATGGCGGCGGCATTCGTTCCAATTTCGCCCACGCACCAAAAGATGCTTGTACGGAATGGGATTTCTGTCCGCCAATTCATAGTGGCCCACCCACAAAGCGTAGTAAATGAATGACTAAAATGACTCACATAACGTGCCACTTGAAACTTTATCTGATATTTACGACATACATTTTAATCGGATTATCAGGAATTGTAGTTCAATGATTCACATAGAAGTTGTTGTGGTTATTAAACTTACTATTTTCAACCATAGATTTCAACATAATTTTTTAAACGGTCGGTAGACGTTCCGGTAAAATTCCTACAAGGGCCATTAATCGGAATATTTAATATTGGAACGATTTATTAAAAAAAAACATAAGTTTAGATTATTTTTTTTTTTTTGGTTTTGGCTTCGCACGGTTTGTGCATTTAGCCAGTGTCAAGTAATTTTTCTTTTTGATCAAGTAAATGGTCCGATATCGGGCACGAAATTACAAAACAGTCATAGTCGTCTTTAGTCAGTCAAGTCAAAGTTATTGTAAAGCGGTAGTAACTTTACAACAACCCTAACAGGAGTTTTTGGGGGGAACACGAAAAGTCCACGTTAGTCACTTATTTTCACCTTCACTACACTTGTGCACTCACACGTAACTAAATTAAATAATTCACTACCAAAATTATATAATTTAATTCGCTATTTCACTAAAATTCATGAAAATGAAAATTCGTGCGACATGTTCCAACGCGATCCCGCCAAAAACTTAGCTTTTCTTTTCTTCTTACATATTCTTGACAAACAATGGTCGCGGCTGTCATTAGTAGATCTTCGACAGTCCGAAAGTCTGACAACCAGTCTTACCAACGGGTATTGTGTAATCGTGTTACCCAATAACAGGGTTGTGGAGGTCAGATACGCATGTAAAATAAAGATTTTTAGCTACGTCCAGTTCGACTGGGAGCCGACCTCAATATATTTGGGAAAATATGGGTAGGTTGCTTTTTATTCGATTTTTTTTTTGACTTTGTTTTTATCTTGAACTCATTCGTATTCAACTTTAATAAGTAATCTATAAATAAGTTGATATATTTTAATATTTTGGCGCGCAAATTGTCATAAGACGCCATTTTGCAGGAAGTAAACGTTTGCCCTCACGAACAAGGAAGGTCTTATTTCCGTGACCGGTTTTACGGTTTTTCCTCATCGGTTTTATTTCAAAACTAATATCTAACCATGTAAATTTAATTATTATCATTTATCTTCGACCGCAGTAGAAGTTGCATAGCTAGATCAAGATCAAAATTAAAAAAGAAAGAACAATTGCAATTTCTTTTATTTTGAAAATCGACAACATTGATTGCGTTTAGTTGAGCTGCACGATCCCTACTACTAATAATATAAATGCGAAACTACCTCAGTCTGAGTGTCCGTCTGTCTGTTACGGTTTCACGCCTAAGCAGTTGAACCGATCATCATGATTTTTTTGGCAGATATAGCCTGGGATATGGAGATGGACATGGGATACGAGCCACGGGCAAAAGTTAGTTACTGATAAAAGCGTGCACTGACTGGACAGGCCCACTCTATCTGTGCGGTTCTCACTCGGTTCGGAGTTTCGGACCAAGATCATGTCTGGACTTTAAAAGAAACTGTGATCTCTGAGTTTGTTTCGGGTTTTCTTCTCAGAGTAGTCACATAGGAAACGGCAACATCATTTAGTTTTCATATTATAAAATATATTATAATAAAAATAATACCGATTTATTATTATGTCAATGTTGACGTGTAAAAGTGTTTCTACAAACCTACTACTTTATTTATCTACATAATATATCTATCATATACCAAAGATTTGATCGCAGACATAAGAAAGAAGTTTATATCGTTGTTTGTCTGTTTTTTAGACTTTTATGCAATTTTTTAGATAGCTGGCGAAATATGGGAGTATTTAATACATTACCTGTGCCCTACCTAACACAACCTACTACATAGGTACAGCTGTTCCAAACTCTTTTGTAATGTAGTTGAAACTCAATCAAAGAAATTTGACAGATTGAGGTATCTTGATGTAGGCCTCAATACATAAAGACGTTATTTTTAACCGGCTACAAAAAAGGACAAGATTTCATGTTCTTCTGGCTCAGGTACCTTTATATTTTGTAGTATGTATGTCCATCGATATTTTCATCAATAATTGTGGACCGAATTTTAAAATCTTTCTTCATTTGGTAGAGGAAGCTTACGTGGTGGTCCTAAATGAATTATTATTAAGTTTGTTTTGGTAGTGTTTGAGTTAGCTGTCCATTTCTCTCTCGTTATCCTACTTTGTAAGTTGATAAGGTTATAAAAAAACTTCCTAGCACTGTTATTTACATACTATAGGTAGTATATACCTATCTAAATATAAATAAACGAATTTGCGTGGGGTAGTGGTCGATAGCAAAACAGAGAAAAATAAATATGATGTTAGTTATTTTTCTAATAAGCATCGGTTCTTAATCTCTCCATACCCATAAGAGTGAATAAGAAACGACTAACAGAATAACAGCTCATTAAATAATACAGCAAAGTACCAAAGTGTCACAGTAATAATAAAAACAACATGTCTGCGCGAAGAGAAAGGCGACGTTGCCGCTCTGTGCCGGTCAAATAGGACAGGCGGTTGTATAGTGATGTTCGTTTGTATACGTTCACAATTTTATTTTCGGTAGCGTGTTATCGGTTTTCCGTAAGGGGGTTGTTTAAAAATAGAATATGAGATTACGGTAATCGGGACTTGATTATATTTTTCAACTTATTGCCATTTTGTAAGAGTTGTACGAACGGTTAAGTACTTATAGCAATTTTATTGTTTTGAGCTATATGTTTACGTGCTGTGTACGTTAAGCCGTTGGTCCCGGCTGTCATTCATAGATCTTTGACAGTCGTTGTGTGTAGTCAGAAGCCCGAAAGTCTGACAACCTCGTCTTATCAAGAGGTATCGTTTTACCCAGTAACTGGGTTGTGGAGGTCAGATAGGCAGTCGCTCCATGGAAAATACTGGTATTCAGCTGTATATTTAGACTGGAAGAAGTTCCCAACACAGTTGGGAAGAGACTAAAGGCAGATCGATAAAGATGTGATCTATGTTATGTATAGGGTTGCCAAATTTTTTGACAAAACAAAAACGTATAAAATGGTTAGAATAGAAAAAAAAAAGTATTTGGAAGAAAAAAAAGTATTTTTCAAATTTCATGTTTTTATTGCCTTAAAAACACATTTTTGTGTGCGTTTTAGCACATGCTAACAATTTTTTGCTATGTTTAAAAAATTCAAAGCTTGTTTGACAATCAAAATTTTAGTTTAAAACTCTACGCGCGTTCAAACAGCACTGCAGCCAAGTCTTTGCCCTGTCCAGGTACATTGACATCACATCACATCTGACATCTTACATTTGATTCAGTAATTATAAATCGTTTGCGTCATGCGTTTAATAGTTAAGTACCCATAATTAGTGTTTTGTTTTACGCATCACAGTAAAGGTTTGAAATAAAGTATTTTCACATACTTCATTTGTATGCAAAAGTATAAAGTATAAATACCAAAAATAAAGTAGGATACGTTATTATAAAGTATGGTTGGCAACCCTAGTTATGTACCTACTTAGGTATGTCCATTTTTTTCATAGATATATCGTCCCTTTATTGGTAAAACCGATTATCTACCGAAAACTAAACTTGTGGCAATCATGATTTAAAAGTTTGACAGAATAATTATGTAACTAAATTACATATATCTTACCTGGAATCATATAATTATAATGAAAAAATTAATAAAGTATGTTTGTAAATCATAAAAATAGAAGTACTTCATTGATAATGCTTGAAAAAATCCCAAAAACTATCTCCAGGGAGGTCATTTAGTTGGTTTTTTCTGAATAACGACATAAGCATTATATATCATTAATTAAATGACTTTGAGCTTATCTTATAGCCTCACCGTAACCTTTCGAAGAAAGTATTAATGTACCAAAAACAACTGTAAAAATAACACTCTGAAACATTCTACAAAATTGAAATTAAAAAATGATAATTGATTTTGCTTGAGTAAAATTAAGGATTGTGGTAGACTATCTGCAAAATGTTCATACAACGAACTACAGCAAGCCTGGTTTATTTTTATAATTACAAAAATACCTAAAAATCATTACTTACATGAAAGTAAAAACTGAATAAAGTAGAAAAATAATAAGAATGATATATGTATTAGGAAATAATCAACTTTATTAGTAACTTTTTATTTTTATCTAAGTATACAAAACAATTTGTGAAAAAATGAATTAATTTAGATTTTCTATCTAAGTACTTATACAAAACAATTTGTGAAACCATGAAATTAATTCATGTTTTCACAAATTGTTTAGTATACTTAGAAAAACTAAAATAATGTATTTTTCATTCATCAGCTGATGAGTCCACAGATGATTCAGATTGTGACTCTTCAGAGGCGGCCACATCAGGGACGCGTTCAATGCGATCCCTATCTACAAGAAAACTTCTGTACCATCCATGGTACTCTTCGGGTATAACCCCCTTCTCACATAGATAAATGAGATCTTTTTTCTTAGCTTCCGTTATTGGAAGAGGTCCATCATACAATTGTTCTAGCGGTGGGAACTGGAGTTCCGAGATAGTTGGTAGTTCAATTACCTGTTCCGCTGGCAATCGCTTTGCTTCGTTTCTTGTTGCATAGCTGTGGTGTCCATGTGCTGAAGATGTCGATGCTGAATTTATATTAATCTTATTTTGTGTGTCTGAAGCAGTTACATCAATTGCCATAAATGAATTTGACATGTCATAGTTATAGTATATTTTTTTGTCTCCTTTTATGTACTTCATCCGTTTTATTTTCAACCATTTCACTTGCTGTCCATCTGTGTTTTTGGTTCTATTCAAAATTATTGTATTGGCCAATTTTTTCAAGTCTTTAAACTCATTGTATTTAAATTCCTTGACTTGATAACAATTTTTTGTTACAGTCTTTGTGTTTTTCCTGTATTTTTTTTTTGATCTAGCACGTTTGAAAATGTTAATCCAGTCAGTCATACAAAAAAGATCAATAAGATTTTTCTTGGCAGACTCAATCGCACTGTGCATTGAGTCAGCTTCCATGTAACTGTGACCTGACTCTAAGAACTTGTGTTCTATGATTTGTAAATGGTTGCTGTTTTGAATTACCCACAATAGGATAGCAGCCACGAATTGATTCCTATTTTGTCCTCCACATGTGTCAGAGAACAAACTGACTTCCATGACTTCCTCTGCTACACATTTCATTAAATAGTGACACAAAATAGTTCCGATTTCTGAACTTCCCTTTTTACCATTTATCTCGGACCATACAAAACAATAAGCTTCGTTAGGAGGCGCACTTTCGTAAAGCGTTAAATTGTATAAAGTTAATTTTCTTGTATAGTAAAGGAGACCAACATCAGTGCATGGCAATTGTAGAATTGCCTGCAAATCGAAAGTAGCAGACAGAAAATTTGTTTCTTCTTCAGCTCTCTTTTTATCTTTATCTTTTTCCTGATTACAAGTTTGCTTCCTAACAATGTGTGTCTGATATTCTCCTTGTATTTTATTTTGTTCTTCTGGATTAGCGCGATTGTACCTAGTGCATAAAAGACATTGGTATTTTTTCGGCATGAAAAATTCCAAATTAAATTCTGTAGAAAAAATTCTACGATATGTCATCTCCGACACAGGTTCCATATTTTCGTCTTCGCATTTTTTGACGTACAAAGAATACAATTTGCATAATGTAAGGTTTCTGTCTAAATACTTGCGTTTGATTTCTTCCTTAGGTATTGGCTTTCCATAGTAGGGAAAGATGCAATATGTTTTTTTTATGTATTAAATTTTTTCAGGTGCAGTTTTATTCGGAGGCTCATGACGTCCGCGAGGGTCTTCTTGCTTGGCAAAAAGTCCTAAGTTATCACGGTGCTTTATAGCATCAGCTACGACACACTGAGCAATGCATAATGTATGGCAGAAAAACTTTTGGCAAACATATATTTCGTTCCCTTCTATTGTAAAAAAACATTGCTTAGCATAAGAGCGTCGTGTCGTTCTTTTCCTACTTACAAGAAGTCTCTTTACTGACTTAACCCTTACGTGAGCCATAATAAATGACTTTTTTGAGGCATAGTCTAGACTCCAATATTTTCTGCATATTATTTGGCGCTCTTCATCTGTAACTTTATCATTGCACTCAAATTTGCATTTAGAACAATCAACAGGCTTAGGATTTTTTGAGCTTCTAAATTTCTTTTTTGTAACATATGGCAAGCCTTCAGCTCGCTGTCTTTTTACCACATTAACTTTCCAGGTTTCAGGATTTCTTTGGTGCCAACGAGCTCGTGGTTTTAAGACCTTCCAACAACGTTGAAAAAGCTCGACGGTTATTGATTGTGCTACTAATAAAGACTCATTATTATTGTTATCTTTGGGAGGTTTTTGCTTATTACCAAACAACCGAGCTATAGCGTTGCGACGGCTAATTTTTTTCCTTCTTCAGCAGCATGAACAGAATCTGGATTTAAGAGTTCTTCTAGTGTTATTAATTCCGAATCATCCGAATCTGCTTCAGAGGGCATTTGATAATCGGTTTTAGCTGAAAAAAATTATGTAGAAATATCACCATACGCTTCGGTGGAAAACAACTATTTTAGCATAGTTGCTTTTACTTGTATTTAAATCTAAACGATACGATCTCTGATGTTGTGGAAAAACAAATAAAGTTGCTTAATCTCTTTTAATTGGATTAAAATCTGCACAAGTGCGAAGGATTATGTTCTGTTAAAAGCAAGTAGAACTACTTACTTTCTTTTTAATGTGTAAGATTCAAGTACTTTCCAATAATTCAGCAAAACCAGAACCATCTAAAGTATTTTAATTTGTATTAGTACAATGCTACAGTATGTTCAGAGTGTAAGCAAATTGCAACTAAAATAAGATATGAAACTGAATGTGTTTTTGATTGCAAGGCTTCAAAAAAATCGTACAAGTTTAAGACTTTAGCTGTTATTGAATGCAGATGTTACCTAAAAACTTGTATTATAATTGTTTTTTTGCGTATCTATCTCGGAAACTATGCATCGTATCAAAAAATCGGTTTTACCTGTAGACAGAGCTCAAAAAGTTGAGTAGCTTGGTGTCAATAACTCATTTTTGAAAAAAAGTGTAGATAATCGGTTTTACCAATAAAGGGACGATATTAATATTAATTTAGTTTTTAACCTCGGCACGTAGAGTAACAACCAGAAATGTGCAAAGTCAAGATATACTTACATTTAAAAAAAAACTAGCACGATCTTACACGTAGTAATTAAAACAACTTCTACAAATAGTCCCAAACAGATTTGTCTAGAACACATAAAAATAAGCCATATTTGGTCACTAAACATAATTAGTACCTATGTTTTTGAAGCACCTGTTAAATTCAAGGCCAAACAAGATGGAGGCTATTACGAAGTAAGTTGTTATGCGTACGGGGAATTATGAGTTAGGGGAAATACATACATTAGTATTTTACATGATTTTATGGCGAATATTGGGTTTTATTATGTAACATAACATCACGCCTGGGGGGCTATTCTCTAACTCCGGCAACGAAAATACGGGCCCGTCCGAAAATATATCGAAACTTCGAAGTGACTCCTACAGCTGACATAATTTTTGGACGGTTAAAACCATAGACAGGGAGAGTAGAGAGAATTGTCAAATCGTGTTCCTAGTAATTCATTCTTAGTTTGGGCCACAAACTAATCATAGATCCGTAAGTGGCACGGGGTAAGAAATGCCCGTAACTTCGATCGAGATTACGGATTTCGTGCTTAGAGAGTAGGCCCCCTGTATTCCCCCAAGAGTTAGGCAGAGGTATAGTACCTAGGGATTGCAATCCCGCAAAAACGGGATCACGCATTCCCGCGGGATCCCGCCGCACCTTCAAAGAGCGGATCCGCGGATCCCGCATGTTTGAAATTATGTTATAAAATCAAATTGAAACTACAGATTTTTGTGTAAAATCAACTTTTATTAAATATTTCTTACATTAATTATTTCTTTTCTATTAATTAAGTACTTTTATGTAATTAGTAATTTACTAATTACTTATACTTATTTAATAGAAAATAAATAATTTATGTATGAAATGTTTAATAAAAGTTGATTGTTACACAAAAATCTGTAGTTACAATTTGATTTTATAACAATTTCAAAGACGCGGGATCGCGCGTGATCCCGCGCGCGCGATTGAATGAGCTGCGGGATTGCAATCCCTAAGTACACCCACATTTCACCAATTCCCATGTAACAGCCTAACCTCCTTCCCGGAGGTAGTAGGAGGGAGTGATACGAAGATTCAGATGACAACGTCATTCGATTTAGCGGTTTCCGACTCAATCGTTTGGACGTGAAATGCGTGCGCCGGCCGATGTAATGTCTGATATGCGCAACATTGTCGAGAGTGACAACGTCGTAACGAGTCTTACTCCTTACCTCCAGAGAATGACAAATGTGCTATTTGAAGCTAGGGAAATGCATGAAAAGGTGCAAGCGGATCGAACCGTAGAGAAAGCGTTTTGTCGACGGAAGAGTACAAAAAAAAATATGTTTCAGTGTAGACAGTTTTGTACCGAGAAATGTAGACAAGCGATTTCTAATCTACGGTAATGTAGAAATAGAAACCGTCATGCTAAGCCTGCTAGCGATGATGGCGCAGGCGCAGCACTCGAAGTTTTTCGAAATAGCATGCGTCGCAACGCAATAACGTCATTTGAATCTTCACATCACTCCCGTTAGTGATGTAGTTAAGGTGAATGCGCTAAAGTATTAGATTTTTAAATGAAAAAGTCATTTAATGGGATTACATAAACTTAGAGGTTTGCATTGTAACTATTGATGATTAACTATATCACTACATAGTATAAAACAAAGTCGCTTTCTCTGTCCCTATGTCCGTATGTATGTTTAAATCTTGAAAACTACGCAACGGATTTTAATGCGGGTTTATATGTATAATAAAAGCTAGTTAATAATAAAGCTGAAGAGTTTGTTTGTTTGCTTGAACGCAATAATCTCAGAAACTACTGGTCCGATTTGAAAAATTCTTTCAATGATAGATAACCCATTTATCGAAGACTATATGTCATCAGAGGTCGGAGTAGGTAGATTGATTTTATATACTTGCGTTAAGATATTATAATATGGACATGCCATTTTATCCATAATGTGCGGGAAGTACCGGAAAAAGTTCCGGAATTAGAATTATGGAATAAAATAAAATACTGATTTCTTTCACCATTAGCTAACACTGGTAGCGTAGATTGATATTATTAATACGTTTTTCACCTTAAACACAAATTCGTGCTAATTTCAAAATTCCGGAACAAATATCACAATAAATATGAAGTTCCGGTATTTTGGAGGCATATCCATGTTATCCTCTACGTTTGACGTCAACGATCTACCTACTCCGACCTCTGGTCATCACGCTAAGACCAATAGGAGAGCGGAGCAATGAAGACTCGCACGGGCAGGCGAGACGAGCGACGGGGTGGGTCGAGGAGCAAGAAATTTGACGCGAACGAAGTCGAGGGCAGAAGCTAGTAATTCTATACAAATGTTTCTACCCCAAGTGTCAAAACTAGAGAAGGGTCGTCGTCGTCGTGCTCGTCATAGTAGACTTTTGTCGACTGAAGAATAAAAACATTCCTTCTCTTCGGTCCTAACATCGCCATGGTACAGTCGAACCAGCTAATTGGTCATCACTTCAGCCGAAAGACGTCCACTGCCGGACATAGGCCTCCTCCAAAAGGGGGGTTTTGTCATAATCGCCACGCTTAGCAGGCGGGTTGGCGATCGCAGTATGGTGGTAAAATGCATGGAGAACGCTGCTGCCCATTCTCTAGTAAGTCCCTTAGTCGCCTTCTACGACACCCACGGGAAGAAATGGGATGGTGCTGTTCTTTTACGTCCGGCACCACACGGAACACTTGCTTGCTAAGCTAATTGGTTTACAGGCAAAAATTTACCGGGCTTCCATTCTTCCACTGCACTGGCAGTATTCATTTTTAAACACCTACTTTAAATAAAGCAAAGAATTGACAATTCAACACGAGCATGAGAAAAAAATTGCTTCAACATAAATTTAGCCGCCTGTATACCAAATAGCTTGTTCGACTGTACAAACGCCACGGTAGAAATCTTCCTACAATGTGTAATTTTGTTTATAGCCCCATCGACAAAACTCGTTTCTATCGTGGTCATGCTGGGATTCGACCCTAAGACCTCATGCTCAGCAGATCACTATACTAAGTACAGTAAGTGCCAATCTCAGTTAATCTGAGGTACAGTCAGCGTCAATAATATCGGGACGAACAGACTGTTCAAAATCATCTGAACAACTAAGAAAATTAAACCTTATCTCAATGGGATAAAGTTCTTTTCAGAATAACAGTAGTCGTGTACTGTCTTCATTCTGAAATATTCCTTGTGTCATTGAGTTAATATTTAATTTTCATAGTTGTTCAGATGATTTTGAACAGTCTGTTCGTCCCGATATTATTGACGCTGACTGTACCAATAATGTGTTGTACAAGCTGCACGTTTCGGTCGCAAGCGTGACCACGAAAATGTCTAACAACGCCATTGTTTCGATAGTGTCGACATTCGTCAGTTGCTCAATCGCATTTCGTTACACCATAAAACATTATTGTTTTTTTCCTGACGAAATAGGCGACCAAATTGTCTTCTTGCTTTCTGTGATGGAAAATCTTGGTTTTCCTATACGAGATATTTCCGATTTTGCTGATTTACTTGGCTTTTCAGACGTACTTATACAGTAAAAATACTGTATTAAAAAAAAAATTGAATGCACACAAAGATCGTTTCAATAAATATCTAATGAATGAGCTACTTTTTAAAAACGACAGTAATCTATATTTATGAAGTATGCATGTTTGTGAAGAAGCATAAGGATCTATTTAAAAAGGCAGAGGATGTATATCCTCGAAACCGGCGAGATCCTCACAGGATTATATTAAGACTTACCGAGACTAGCTAAATATAATAAAAGCTGTTTAGCCATGTGTATTCGGGTGTACAATAAAATTCCAAGGGACTTAAAAACTTTAGATTGTTAAAAAAAAAAAAACTAAACGAATGGTTAAAGACGAATAACTTCTACAGCATTAAAGTGAATCTAGTCGACATTTTTTCCATACAAACTTCGGGAGTGTAGTACCTACTTACTGCATTGTTCGAAAACGTACATCAAAAATTAAACATGGTATGGTTTTTTTTTCATTATTACTATTGTCGGTACGGAAACAGAATACTAAAATAAAGAGCCATTAAATAAAAGTTATGAACCAACAAAGATTCGCTTTTCTTGCTAATTTAACCTAACTTTGGGCGTGTTTAAGTAATAAAAGAAGTGTAAAATCTGAAAAACCAAGTCGGTACCGACGCAGTAAAATTATCAAAAAGTTCAATAAACTTTATTAGTAATTGATTCATGCCGTGGTTTTTTCACAAAACCCGATCTTCCGATAGACTTTTCTTAATTTTGTACGCGCCTGTTTTACTATTAATGATCCTGCATCTCACTAAAACAATAACGTTTTGCGTGTAGACTAGCCTCTAACTGCTCATCACTGATACTCTATCGGACACGATGCCTGGTGAGACAGCCAGGTTTTTAGCCAGGCCCACCAGTGAGTTCGAGCCAGCGACTAGATTCCCCTTAAAGAATTTACTGACGGGAAACATTTTTAAATGTAACCACTAATATTTGCATGCTATGATATAAGCTAAACATGGTATGCTCGATAATGTACCTTAAAACAACTTTATATACAATGTTCTGAGCAACAAAATATTATTTCTATTTTTTTCTCGGTCTCGGTATGCTATTTATCCACGTACAGACCACGGAAAGCTTAGGTTAACCTGATGGAATGACCCGTGCGACTGTTATTAATTATCTACCTACAAGAAAGCATCTACTCTCGACTGTTAAATTTTGCTTCATGTAAGTGAATCAGGCCCTGGGCCCCAATTCTGTACCTATCGTTATAATGATTCCCCGCGGAATCTTACTACGTTCAAACTACGTCAATATCGTTTTTTTTAGAAATCAATGTAACGGTAAGGAATCGAAATGTCATATTCTGTATGTTCCAAGACAATTTATCGATATTATTAATACGAAATTAGCAGAATTACTGTGTGATTGACGTGGTTACGAGTAAGGAATCGTTAAGTGGTCATAGTGAATTCAGGCCCTGGGCCCCAATTCGGTATCGTTATAATGATTCCCCGCGGAATCTTACTACGTTCAAACTACGTCAACATCGTTTTTTTTAGAAGCCAATGTAACGGTAGGGAATCGAAATATCATATTCTGTATGTTGCAAAACAATTTATCGATATTATTAATACGATATTAGCAGAATTCGTGTGTGATTGACGTGGTTACGAGTAAATAATCGTTAAGTGGTCATAGTGAATTCAGGCCCTGTATTGTTATAATGATTCCCCGCGGAATCTTACTACGTTCAAACTACCTCAATATCGTGTTTAGTAGAAACTAATGTAACGGTAATGAATCGAAATGACATAATCTGAGACAATTTGTATTTATATTTATTAGCAGATGTCGTGTGTCATCTAAGGAACTGACGTGGACGAAGTAAGGAATCGTTAAGTGGTTATTATAGTGAATTAGGGCCCAGACCTGACCTTCATTGACGTATCACCATATCACAAGACGTGCTCAAATCAAACCGTTTATTTCTTTCAATTGCTTTATGACCATTCGTATACAATATATGTATGTCAAGGTAGTTCTTCTTTAGCTATTGTGCTTAGAGCAGAGACCTTATTTGTTGATGGCCAGTAATTGTTGTAATTATTATATCCGATGAATGTTCGAGATGTTTATAGGCGCGTCATCATTAGCCCAGCATAATCACCCTTTAACGTACTCAATGCTGGGACACAAGCCTCCACTCTGTGAGTTAAAAAAATAAAACTACGACCTACACCTTGTTAGTCGACCACGAGTCTTGTGCGTCAATCCCACAGACAAATATACTTAAAAAACACGATACGCCTTGGTACCTAGGACTGGTTGTTAGAGTTTCGGATGTTCGTATGCGTGGAAAATTTATGGAAATGTTTTTCTTGACCTTTAGATTTAGTGACGGTCAGAGAGTTTGATTGAAGCTGTTCTCTATTCAGTTATGGTGTGCATTTAAAATTGAGTGAACGGCGCACCCAGGGCAAACAGTCCTGCTCACATCCCTGCTCACAGGCTAGTGTCGACACGACATGAGTTATTGTGGATTGCTCGTGCAGAAATATGAGAAAAATCTGCTTGATGTTAACTTGAAATAGTGTCGTTATGAGCGATAATAGTTATTATTGCAATCCGTTACGGGTTAAAATCTGTTGTAATAAATTCGAACAATAAATGAGCAAGCGTATGTCGTAAAAACGCAAATAAAATTATATAAAATTAGATATTAACTATTTAAAAACAAATAATCCATCGTTGACTGCAGTTTGGCATTTGAAATATGGTATATTTTTAATTAAGTATACTTATAATAATTGTTATTGAAGCGATAAACTATTTTTAAAGATAATTAAGAGGTGACTTTGATGATTTTTTTGATGCATTAAAGTAAGTATGTTTAATTATGTTTTGAGATCCATCACTGTATGCAAAAAAGACTTGAAAATTTAATTTATTATTTGCTTCCAAAATTATTTACAGTTAAAGAGATACACTGTTTTAAAAAACCACCTATTTGACCATTTTCAAGAAATCTTCGCCTAAAAATTCCCCTACGAAGGCAATCTAAAGACGAAATTCTCATAAATTTCCCTACTGCGTACCACGATACCGCTTAATGGGACTGGTTGTCAGGCTTCCCTCAGCTATCGACGACCCGTAACGACTATCAAAGATCCACGAATGACAGCCGGAACCATCGGCTTAACGTGAGGCCCGGTCTCGGTTTGTAAAGATGGCTTTACCTGATCGACAGACCCGTGCAGCTAATGCCACGAGCCCCTGACCAAGAAAGACTGCCTGAACAGATAACTATGTTCTCTCTCCAACCAAGTCTGTTTCGGCCTCATAATTTGATGTCAGCAATTCATGATGTAATACTAGCATCTGAAAGTATGTGGCATTTGGCACTAAGCCGAAATTGTGTTAAGATGAAAGCTGACAAATGTCACAGAGCCCATTAAGAGTTTTGAACGATTCAATACTGACATTCCTTAAAATGGAAGTGACAGCTAGCAGCGGCGACGTGTTAATTTTTCTAATAACAGAGAAGTCGAAGCAAGTCGGCTTTAACTTACTGACTTATCAATAAAGAATACTTACTATCATTCTAAAATTCCGTATGGTGCCAGACGTAGAAGAATGGCACCATCCCATTTCTTCCCGTGGGTCTCGTAGAAGGCGACTAAGGGATTTACTAGAGAATGGGCAGCATCGTTCTCTATGCATTTTACCACCATATTGCGATCGCCAACCTGCCTGCCAAGCGTGGAGATTATAGCAAAAAACCCCCTTTTGGGGGTGGCCTATGTCCAGCAGTGGACGTCTTTCGGTTGAAATGATGATGGTGATTCTAAAATTAATATACGAATGTTAAGAATTAAATACAATTAGTTTAACAGCTGAAAATCAAATAAAATGTGCAAAATTCCTCCATCTCGTTCTAGCTGACGCATTTTTCTATATCTGTCTCTGTCATAAGCGGTGGCACAGTGGCTTGCTCTCGTCCATATCAAGCGGTGCCATGTGACTTAAAGTGACATCATTATGGGATCGTTGTTGTTTGAATTTTAATTTCCCGATCATGACGTTTTAGCGCCGGGTTAATTTGGAACTTTTTTTTGTTGTGATACAATACAAAACTAATTATAACCGTTTTTGTTGTTTGAATGTAATGGTGAATTAAATACCCGTAGTGTAACTATATTTTTGGCAATAGTAGCCAGCATTGACGTGCCATTTTTTAATAGCGATAGAGTTGCTGATGCGAATCTCCGAAGGGAAGCCGGTAGGAATCGAGTTATATGGTTCTTTCACCACTGTAGGGTACCCCGCGAAATCCAAATTTTCTCACTTTATGTAATTTGCAGGCCAGTGTTAGGTTGTATGTTGATTCCGGCCGTAGTTCAGTTCACGGTCGGAAGCGAAAACGCATTGGATGATGTTGCCTTTTTTTGCGAAGAGGTGATGCATGCAAAGGAGGCGGCGGAGAGAGAGAGAGCTTACCTCTCATTCCACCCGCACCAGTAAAGCACCCAGGCATCGAAGGGCGCTTAACGATCCCCTAAGGGTCTTAGCGTGATGTAATATAACCTATAGTCTTCCTCGATAAATGGGCTATCCAACACTAAAACAATATTTTAATTCGAACCAGTAGTTCCTGAGATTAGCGCGTCCAACCAAACAAACTTTTCACCTTTGTAATATTAATACATGATTAGTAAGACGCTAATTATTTAGCGATTAGCAGGATCATTTAAAATTACGACAGGCGCGTAAAAAGTTTAAAGTCCTGCGGAAGATCGGGTTTTATGAACACACCAATGCATCAATCAATGACCAATAAAGTTTATTGAACTTTTTTATACTTGAGCTTTGTCGGTACCGACTTGGTTTTGGAGATTTTACACTTCTTTTATTACTTAAACACGCCCAAAGTTAGGTTAAATTAGCAAGAAAAACGAATCTTTGTTGGCTCCTAACTTTTTAATGGCTTTTTATTTTAGTATTCTGTTTCCGTACAGACAATATTAATAAGAAGACAAAACCATACCATGTTTAATTTTAGATGTACATTGTCGAAAAGTGGAGTAATACACTCCCGAAGTTTGTTTGGAAAAAATGTCGACTAGATTCACCTTAATAGAAGAATGGGCGGTCATGGGATCGGCCACACTTAGTGAATGGCCTCGCTAGGCATGGCGGGCTGATACCAGTCGCGGGTGCGACGAATGTAAAAGTGTCTCCCGGGACCCCGACACATTATACTAGAAAGAACGGGTTTACTGCTTGATTTCGTATGTCATACGCCCGATGGCTAATTCCCCGAAGTCATCAGACCGAACGTCCGAATTCCATAGCATCGATATACCACAATTTCGAATAGCCATTTAGATCAAGTGTCTGTTTCGCCGAAAAGCCATTGCAACGATAGTCCTATCCATCGAATGTCTAATAGGCTCGACGTGCCGGTAAGTCGAAAGCAAAAACATAAAATATTCGAGAAGAATATAATACAACCGACTTCCAAAAAAAAACTAAAAAGTGAAAAATAACTTTAATTTCGGAAGTCGGTGACTTTGGATATGTATTTTAATTTTTTGTCACCGCCTTCCGAAATTAAAGTTATTTTTCACTTTTTAGTGTTTTTTTGGAAATCGGTTGTTTATTTTTTTGAAAAAAGTTTTTTATTTTTCACTTTTTAGTGGTTCACATGTGCTTACCCCTTCACCGCGTACCGGCGTGATGTTATGTTATTAACTGGTGTAAACAATAGACAGACATGAGATTTCAGCAATCCCTATCCATTTGCTATCATTTATTGAGGAGTTCCGTTGCCTATCTCCGAAGTTCTTCATCAGATCTTCACCAAATTGAAATGGAACCACTCCGAGAAAGTACTCTTCCAAAAACTACACAAATTGCTTCAAGTGTGCCTATAAAATTTGAAGAGTTCTCTCTATTTCTCCAGGATCCCATCATCAGATCCTGACTTGATGATCATGGGACCACCTGGGAATTATACCCTTTCAAACAAAAAAAATATATCCAAATCGGTCCAGCCATCTTCGAGTAATCGGGGAACATACATAAAAAAAAGAAAAAAAAAAAGGTTCCGACGAATTGAGAACCTCTTCCTTTTGGAAGTCGGTTAAAAAGGAAAGTAAAATGGGATATAATCCATGAGGAATTCCCCACAGAAACGAAAGGTTGTTGTATGTTGAACGAAATATTATCCCGACCCCTGTCAATATCATTCAGTTGCCAAAAGGTCCTTGTAGCAGTCTCACAAAGCTTTCGTCCATACAAAACAACAATTTTGTATGAGATGCGTACGCATCCGTTCAGCCGCGAAAAGCTGAACGGACTCTGTACAAAATCGTTGTTTTCTATAGACAAAAGCTGAACAGCAGGCCTAGGCCTAAAGATTACGTCGTGTTCTTTCCGCAGGTAATGTCATTCACGTACATTTTAGTGTAGCGTTTGGCGTGTACGCTAACAGAAATGTCTCAGGGCCCAGAGCTGAATAAGTGTGAGTAGTCCCTAAGACCTCCTTAAATAGCGTTAGTCTTAGTACTTCACGAGCAAATACATAGCTACACACAGCAGCGCTCGACCTCATGGTGCAAAGACCCAGTCAATAAAGCATAAATTGGCATAATTGGAGAGACAATACCGTTGCCCCAGCTAGCCGGATAACTACGCAGTAGTTTGTATACAAATATATCTATGTATGTATACATGATACTGCTCTATTGCAGATACGTAATCTACACCGTGCCTTTACATTTTTAACCGACTTCCAAAAGGACTCCTCCTTTTGGAAGTCGGTTCTCAATGCGTCGGAACCTTTTTTTTTTCTTTTTTTTTATGTATGTTCCCCGATTACTCGAAGATGGCTGGACCGATTTGGATAATTTTTTTTTGTTCGAAAGGGTATACTTCCCAGGTGGTCCCATGATCATCAAGTCAGGATCTGATGATGGGATCCTGGAGAAATAGAGAGAACTCTTCAAATTTTATAGGCACACTTGAAGCAATTTGTGTAGTTTTTGGAAGAGTACTTTCTCAGAGTGGTTCCATTTCAATTTGGTGAAGATCTGATGAAGAACTTCGGAGATAGGCAACGGAACTCCTCAATACATGATAGCAAATGGACAGGGATTGCTGAAATCTCATGTCTGTCAATTGTTTACACCAGTTAATAACATAACATCACACCGGTACGCTGTGAAGGGGTAAGCACATGTGAACCACTAATAAGTGAAAAATAAAAAACTTTTTTCAAAAAAATAATTATATGCACGTGTTTCTGTGACAAATAAATCCATTTTTCTTTCTTTCTTTCTTTTCTTTCAACAAACAACCGAAGGAGCGCGTGCTGGTTGCCTCGCACGGAAAAAGAATGAGGTCACTTTCTAGCATAGCAGTCATTGATGTAACGTGTACTGAAGTTTGGAAATAAATTATAGATCGCGACAGATAACCAGCATGTACTAAAACCAAAAACTTAAAAAAGAAAACAATCGAAGTCCAAAACAACATTAGAAAGTGAAAAATAACTTTAATTTCGGAAGTCGGTGACTTTGGATATGTATTTTAATTTATTGTCACCGCCTTCCGAAATTAAAGTTATTTTTCGCTTTGTAGTGTTTTTTTGGAAAACGGTTGTTTCTTTTTTAAGTTTCCTTTTTTCACTTTTTAGTGGTTCGCATGTGCGTACCCCTTCACAGCGTACCGGCGTGATGTTATGTTATGAACTGGTGTAAACAATAGACAGACATGAGGTTTCAGCAATTCCAGTCCATTTGCTATCGTTTATTGAGGAGTTCCGTTGCCTATCTCCGAAGTTCTTTATCAGATCTTCACCAACTTCAAATGGGACCACTCCGAGAAAGTACTCTTCCAAAAACCACCCAAATCGCTTCAAGTGTGCCTATAAAATTTGAAGAGTTCTCTCTACTTCTCCAGGATCCCATCATCAGATCCTGACTTGATGATCATGGGACCACCTGGGAAGTATACGCTTTCAAACAAAAAAAAAATCCAAATCGATCCAGCCATCATCAAGTAATCGGGGAACATACATAATAAACTGGTTCCGACGAATTGACAACCTCCTCCTTTCTGAAGTCGGTTAAAAATTCAAAGACATGTGATTTCTACCAACCCGCACTGGGCCCTCGTAGTGGATTCCTGCTCACTCCCTTTCACCGAGAGGAAGCCTGTGTCCCTACATTATAGGCTGATTAGGTATACAGGATAAATTTTTATCCAGTGCGCAAACTGTTACCATGGATTCAGCATATCATTCTAGACCCCTAGCGTAGAAATTTTTTGTCGGGTTTACAACAAAAAAATCCGCTGTTCCATACATCATTTTGATCGCATAAGTATTGCACTTTTTTATGAAACAGCAGATTTTTTTTTGTATAACCGACGGAAAATTTCTACGCTACCGTCTAGAATGATATGCTGAATTCATGGTTACAGTTTGCGCACTGGATAAAAATTTACCCTTTATGTAGAATATGCAATAGATTGCTTGCATTTTGCATTTGTTCAAACAGTCTTAGTTGTGTGCGTAATGATAAGACAGCTACAGTGTTGATAATACACATTGAATTATTTATTGTGCTCGTTAAACAGTGCTGTTCAATACAGTCCTCTGTCCTCGGGACAAAACTTCAATTAACGTCAATTTCGATAAGACACTCTCTGTTTGAATGAACATTATTAATGTCAACTCGGTACTTGTTGACCCTCACTTCGTCAATTTTTACTTTTTAAAAGAATGTACTACACAAACATTTTTACAAAACAAATAGTTCCCAAGATATGAAAAGTTTGTAGGCCGTTAAGTAACATAAGTTTGGATGATTCCATCGCTTGAAAGCGTCTAACCCACGCTTCTTAGCTAAATGTACTTTAAAATACTTTAACTGCCGGATGAAATTATGGTATACTTAGTAACAGCCCGGAGTATACGTACCGGTCAAAATCATAAACCTTCCTATTTGCTTGTAAAAAGTCTACACGCGCGCTACACCCCGTGTCAAACGGCAAAATCGATATAAAAACAAATCTAATGATTGTAGATTTTAAAATACACCGAAGCAAAAACAAAAAGCTATCGTACGATTTTATCATGAAAACGTCATGGAGATAGAGTGATATCTTTTTCTATATCTTTTTCATAATAATAACTGACGTATTTTTAAGATTGCCAGCCAGTTTGGTGCGACACTGTCTCATACAGGCGAGTAAATATATCGGGTTTATAGAGCCCCCTTCCAAACCTTTTTTGACAACCGCTAATGTCAATTAATCAGACAACAGCGACATCTGGAGTTTGGTGGGTAAACAAAACTTGGCAGCCATGTTATCTTGTTTGTCAAATTGCCAAACAAATAAAAATAAGAAAAAAAAAGAAAATCCATTAATAAATAAATATATTAAGAAATAAAAACAAAACAACAAAAAAATAACAGTAACAATTTTAATAGAATTAGCTGAATTACACTCGGAAAGCGCATCAACGTCGGAAAAGCCGGAGTTGACAATGGCCGAATGTCGACAGTGACATTTGTTTGACAGTTTGACAAACAAGATAAGATGGCCCCCAAGTTTTGTTAACCCACCAAACTCCAGATGTCGCTTTTGTCTATGGAAATTTATGACTGGTTCTGTCTCCCCCCTGCACTGTCTTATGTGCGAACATACGGGGGGTTCGTGGGTAAATAATAACAGGTCACACAGGCACAGGTCGATATTCAGGGTTAAGCATCACTTGCTGTGGTAGGTTAGATTTTTGACGTATTTTTAACCGACTTCAAAAAGAAGGAGGTTATATTCGACATGTATGAATATTTTTTTCTTTAAGCATGTTCGGGCATAACTCCATCAAATTATATAGACAGATTTCCAAAATTATTTTTTTGTTCCATAGGGGTTTATTTCGAAATGGTCCCATTTAAATTTCATAGAGATCTGATGATGCGTTTCGGAGACAGACAACGGAACTCTTCAAAAATGTCAGCAAATCAACCGCGATTGCTGCTATCGCATTAATCTGGGGGCACGGTAGTGCCCCCGCCAAGTCGAGCAAAAAAGCGGCACGGCCGTACCATCCTTTTCTCGAAGCAGTTCAGGCCATTTTCGACCCCCTATAACTTCGTTGTGGATAAAACTAGAAGCCTGTATTTTCAGTAACCAAGCAGGCATTGTATAAACACGGTATGTTTCAAATTTCATTCAGTTTGAACCAGCAGTTAAGGAAATATAACTAGTCAAAGTTTCTTTATTTTGTCACTCACTGACCGATCATCAAAACTCTAAGGCACTTATAGCAGACATAGAAGCTTATTTAGAATACAATTAGTGTTTATTGTATAAATCAAGGAAAACACTAAAATATTTGGCAATTTCGGTCCAGTTTTCTAGATACACCAACGGCATAAATAACTTCGTAATCCCATATAAATATATAGGATTACAAAGTTACATTTGCAGTGAATAAATCAGCGTACCAGTATATGTATAAAATAAACATCAAAGCCTCCGAGAAAAACCCAGAGACAGGCAGTAAGCTCAAGAAGTAGTCCCGGAAAAGAAAAAAGTAGGACTCTTTACAAAAAGAAATGAGATGCCATCAAAAACATAACTAATTTAAAAAAAACCAAGTCTCGCAACTCATTTCTTCTACCGTAAAAAGTTGTGAGAGCCATGTAATACCAAGTCGATTAATTTATTCAGTCCCTACTTAAGGGTCCTTCTGTCTTAACACATTCCATGCCAAGCACCCAGCATATGGGTCGAAAAATAGTTGATTCTAGTGCCCACAACTTGCATCCGAGTCGTCGCAATAATTAGCTATTGATGATTCTGTTCATGCCCAGGACGGACCCGACTAGCGAGACTACTTATAGCGACGACTCGGATGCGAGTTGTGGGCAAACAAACTAATTATTTTTATTTTTCTTGCTTGGCATCGAATGTGTTAAGTTATTACGTAATTAAATATATGTTTTTTTTTCCAAAATAAAGAAATATTCTATTATATTCTAATTAGCTAACCTAACAACATCTTTTATTGACCATAATATCAATATTAAAAATCTTTTATGTTTTAAATAAATAGATTGACTTGGCAATCGCACTAAACAATCTAATCTGTACTATATTAATATTAAATAGGTTGATTTTACTTATGTAGATTCTTTTACATATTGTGAATGAGAGAACGTTGTAGGCCTACACTACAGTTTCTATTCTTTATTTTCATTCCTCTAAGTACCTGGTACTTATTGACAGGCCTGCACTGTCCTCCCATACCTAATATCACTGTAATTTGAAAACATTATAAAATCCAATTATTTTTAAAAGAGTAACCGTGGAGTTTCTTGCCGGCTCTTCTCCATATGAAGCGACAAATTGGAACCGTGCACCTAGCTTCTGACGTTTCATAAGTGCCCATGCAGGTTTATGTGAAATAAAATATTTTGATTTTGATTATAAAGCTACAAGTTTGTTTGTTTGTTTGCTTGAACGCGCTAATCTCAGGAACTACTGGTACCGATTTGAAAAATTATTTCAGTGTTAGATAGCCCTTTTATCGAGGTAGGCTATAGAATTATGACAGCTGTCAAAACGTGCTGTCATTCATTCTTAGTTCGGACCCCGAACTAATAGTGTGTCCGATCCGAAGTAATACGGAGTAGGTAACGCCCGGGACTTCGGCCGAAACTACGGATATCGTGCTTGAAATGAAATGAAATGTTGATTTATGTAAATAGATCTTAAAATACACTTTTACACGTCAACATTTTGTTGGTCAATATTTTAAAAACTAGATGGCGCCGGCATTTCCTAGCTGACTGTTCCCTGAGAAGAAAAGCCGAAACAAACTCTTAGAGAGTAGATCCGCTAGTTACAGTACAGATAAACAAAAAAACACTTTGCAAGAACCTGCTATCCGCTCTCACTTCAGATAAGAATATTACAACAGTGGAAATATGGCAAACCCAACAGCGACTCGCAAAAACGATTGTATATAGAGATTGCCGTAAACTTAATAACAACTGTGACGTCCAGCACGATTACAAAGCCTGTTTTGTATCAAAAACACGAACCACATGTGCAAATATAAAAAAAGAACTGAGTTCATGCTAACATACGATTTTGTTATTCACGACTTGTGACGTAGCTATTGAGCAAATATTATTACAGGAATTAGTCTATGCTTAACACTACATAATCCCTATTAATAATATAAATGCGAAAGTAATTCTGTCTGTCTGTTAGGCTTTCGCGCCTAAATCGCTGAACCAATCGTCATGTAATTTGGCAGAGATATAGCCTGGAATATGGAGAAGAACATAGGCTACTTTTTTACGTGATTTAAATGAAATTCTCTTAGCTACGTCTGTCTGTCTGTCTGAACGCGATTAACTCAAAAACTACCGAACGGATTTACATACGATTTTCGCCAATGGACGGAGTGATTCATGAGGAAGGTTTAAGTGTATAATTAATTTAGGTTGTGATCAAATTAGCTGTAATATGGCGATGAGTGTTGAAGATGTCGACTGCGGGCTTTACTGGCGTGAAAACAATTTATTACGGAATTATTCCTCTTAAAAAGATCTATCAAACGTATGCGTACGTTTCCGTGAGATAATTTCCATAACCCGCGCAGGAGAAGCCGCGGACAAAAGCTTAAATATGAAGCTGAAGAGTTTGTTTGTTTGAACGCGCTAATCTCTGAATTTACTAGTCTGAGTACCGTGTGGTGCCGGACGCAAAAGAATAGCACCATCCCATCTCTTCCCGTGGGTGTCGTAGAAGGCGACTAAGGGACTTACTAGAGAATGGGCAGCAGCGTTCTCTATGCAGTTTACCATGATACTGCGATCGCCAACCCGCCTGCTAGAGGGGGTAAATAAGGGCAAATCCGCCCTTTTGGTCATCGGTCCACCATGTGGGAAGCCTTCCAACTCTACGTCTTCCGGTACGCCGTCGCCACTCCAGAACCTTTCGCCCCATCGGCCATGTGTTCTGCGAGCAATGTGCCCTGCCCACAGCCACTTAAGTTTGGCCATTCTTCGGGCTATGTCCGTTGCCTTGGTATACAATGCTATATTTGATGAAAATATCTCGCGAACGGAATCTGGTTCAATAAAACGGTGATGACGATGCTATTAAGGTAATATTATTTTAAAAATTTAATGAGTTTGTGGTTATGAGGAAGGAAAAACGAAATGTTTTTCGCTGATGAACAATTCGTGGTTCCCGCCGAACAATATGGCCATTTTCTATTTTACTAAGTACCTGGTAGGTACTTGTTGACAGGCTACACTGTCCTTCCATATCTATTAACACTGTAATTTAAAAACATTATAGAAGCCAATTATTTTTAAAGGAGTAACCGTGGAGTTTCTTGCCGGCTCTTCTCCATAGGAAACGTCCAATTGGATTTGGAACCGTGCACCTAGCTTCCGACGTTTCGAACGTGTCCATGTAGGTTTATGTGAAACTATCTTTTGCCCGCGGCTCCGCCCGCGTGGATGTCGTTTATCGCGTAAAAAAGTAGCCTATGTCCTTCTTCATATCCCAGGCTATATCTCTGCCAAATTTCATGACGATCGGTCAAGCGGCTTAGGCGTGAATGCGTATCAGACAGAGTTACTTTCGCATTTATAATATTAGTAGGGATATAATATTTTGGCTTTGATTTTTTGACATTTGTATACGACGAGTGATATGCCAAAGCCTAGAGGATTACGTCAGGATGTGCAGCGTCGTACTGTCTGGTATAAGCACATACTGAGGCTTACGGTCACCAGATTGACGTGTTGGCATTAGATTACAACACAATTTTTCTGTGGCTGGGTGATCATCTTTACATACCAAGACCTCTCCGTACCTCGGAAAGCACGTTATGCCGTTGGTCCCGGCTGTCATTCGTGCATCTTTGACAGTCGTTACGGGTCGCCAGAAGCCCAAAAGTCTGACAACCAGTCTTACCAAGGGGTATCGTATTGCCTACCCAGTTACTGGGTACGGTCGCTCAATGTAAAATACAGGTATTCAGGTGCATCCGATTAGACTGGAAGCCGACCCCAACAAAGTTGGGAAAAGGTTAGGCAGATGATGCTGAAGAGAAAGCCGGTATTCAGGAGTGGATATCTTACCGGCCAAACCCGATTTCAGGCCAAACTGGTTTATTAAGCCGGGGCACCCCAATTAAATGGGTTAGGTTAGGTTAGAATTGTGACCAAAAGCGCGCGAGCTGAGCGAGCCGAGCGAGCGAAGCGTGCGGTGCCGCGGCAGCGGCGGGCGAGCGCTACTTCCAAAGGCTGTTAACGAAACGGCTAATTAAGCCGCGACATATCACGCGTAGGATAAGTCTGTTTGGCCTAGGACAAACTAGTCTGGCCTGAAATTGGGTTTGGCCGGTAACAGATATTTGCAAAGTGACATTACGAAAACTGATCCAATAGGTATTCGTTATATCAGCATAGTGACCCAATATTTGTATTCAATATGTATTTTTCCGTAGCAAACACACATATATGTTGAGGATTCCAGGTTTCTAGGTAACCAGGACGTTTTGAAATAAATTAATCGTACGAAAATATAGGTTTCATACTTAGTTTATGTCGCATTTAGGTCTTAAGTGTGAATGTCGATGGCTATAAGAGTAGGGGGAGACCAAAGAAACGATGGATGGACTGTGTGAATGATGATATGGTTAGAAAGGGTGTGACTACGGAGATGACGACTGATAGAGTAAAGAAAAAAGAAAGAAAAGAAGAAGAAAAAATAAACAACCGACTTCCAAAAAAACACTACAAAGTGAAAATAAACTTTAATTTCGGAAGTCGGTGACTTTGGTTATGTATTTCATTGTTTTGTCACCGCCTTCCGAAATTAAAGTTATTTTTCACTTTTTAGTGTTTTTTTGGAAGTCCGTTGTTTTTTTTTTTTTTGAAAAAACTTTTTTTTTTCACTTTTTAGTGGTTCACATGTGCTTACCCCTTCACAGCGTACCGGCGTGATGTTATGTTATTAACTGGTGTAGAAAATATACAGACATGAGATTTCAGCAATCTCAGTCCATTTGCTATCATTTATTGAGGAGTTCCGTTGCCTATCTCCGAAGTTCTTCATCGGATCTTCACCAAATTGAAATGGAACCACTCCGAGAAAGGATTCTTCCAAAAACTACACAAATTGCTTCAAGTGTGCCTATAAAATTTGAAGAGTTCTCTCTATTTCTCCAGGATCCCATCATCAGATCCTGACTTGATGATCATGGGACCACCTGGGAAGTATAACCTTTCAAACAAAAAAAAAATTATCCAAATCGGTCCAGCCATCTTCGAGTAATCGGGGAACATACATGTATAAAAAAAAAGAAGGTTCCGACGATTTGAGAACCTCCTCCTTTTGGAAGTCGGTTAAAAAGAAAGAAAAGAAAAAGAAAAACGGAGAGAGATAGAGAGAAAGGATGAAATATGTTGCGCCGACCGACTATTAAATGATGATATGTGACAAATCCTCGATCATCATCACTACATCAGGGGATTTTGTTTTGTAATAATATTACCCCCGCCGCGTCTGTCTGTCTATTCGCGATAAACTCTAAAACTACTGAGCGGATTTTCATGCGGTTTTCACCAATAGACAGAATTATTCATGAAGAAGCTTTAGGTGTATAATTTGTTAAGGTTTTGTGTAAATTGGGGCCGAAGCCGCTGGCAAAAGCTAGTAAAAATAATACATTCGAATACGAAAACCTCCCTCTTTTTTTGAACTAGGTTATAAATCACAAAAACTATGAATCTACCTAGACAGAAGGTCGTATTTAAAAAAAAAACACTATCATTTCTCAACTAACAACACAAATAACGCTACAACTCTACAGCCAACAAAAACAACCTCAGCTTACACAACGTTGAATAACATTCTGATTATTGTGACGTTTACCACGTCGTGCTCGTTACCTGCGCACGCGCAATCAGGTGCGTACGTGGTTGTTCATTTTTTTTTGGGTATGACATCTCGCAGGTCAACCTAAGCGGTCGTCGGTTCTGCCAGGGGTGCGGGTTGTTTGAAAGAGATAACGTGTCCCCTGGCACACAAGCAACTGAAGGAACACGGGCGGGTTTTAATCACTAAAAGTCTGTCACGCCCTCACGCTCCACCCAGAGCGGGAGAAGAAATGAAATGAAATATTTATTTATGTAAGTAGATCTTAAAAGACACTTACAAGTCAATATTTAGTTGTTCAATATTTTAAAAACTATGTCGATGGCGCCGACATTTCGTAGCTGACTGTTCCCTGAGAAGAAAAGCCGAAACAAACTCAGAGGTCATGGTCTCTTTTAAAGTGCAAACATTATATTATTCGAATTTTATGTGAGTCTAACAATGCAGGGCAATGTCTGGAAGGGCCTTTTGAAGAAAGAGCCATTGCAGCTTTGAGATGACCTGTCCCAACATGTATGTATCAGTCACCGTGTAGCTCAACCCTATTTTAGAAAGCTCAACGACCCGTCACAAGACGCTACCAGATATGCAGGACATTAAGAAGGTATTTGATGATATCCTATCCTCAAAAAAGAAAAATCGGCTGCTTGCCAGTGGACCCTGTGCTTACCTTGATAAATTAAGGCTTCCAGCCAGGGCTAAAGTTAAAAACTTAAAACTAGAACGACTGCTCGCTAAGGGCAGCCCCTGTGAGGTACGGCCCTCGGCTTAGGGCATCGCTGGTATAGCAAGGGACGGGCTGAATCGAACTGAACAAGATGATCATCGATTGACGAATTTATTTAAATCGCTGTTATGTAGTATGGTACAGTATTGTCCAACAGTATCAACCGGACACAAATTCAGATTCCGGGCTGCTACTGACAAATTCCTGAGATAAAAAAAAAAAACAAAAAACTTGAGAGGTGTCAAGGGACACCCGGATGGAACGAAGTTCCTTTCGATTAATTAGTGAAGGAATTATAATAAAATTTAAAAAATATAAATACACACACACACACACACATATATATATATGCACTTATACATATGCCATATATACTCGTATATATATGGTGGCTTCAACAATGTAGCAAAAAGTGTCGTTACAACTTTTGGTCTTAATTTTTTCCGTCTAGCCCCCTTTCGCAACGCGCGATAAGGAACTTCGTTCCAATAACACTTTACTCTATGGGCTGGCTAACTGTTTAGGGGGCGCTCTGAGCGTACACGCAGGAGGCACATGTAGTGCGCCCCAATTTTGCTATTCCCTTGGCCTTGCATGCGTCACCACATTTGATTTTAATAATTCAGTATCCTGCTTCGCAAGGGTGCAATATTTTTTTTCTGTAAGTAGATTTGTACACGTCAATCATATTTTTAAAACTGATGAAGTCGGCGTTTCCTATCTGACTACTCTGAGAAGAAAGGCCGAAACAAACTCAGAGGTCACAGTCTCTTTTAAAGTCCAGACATAATCTTGGTCAGATCATGTGGATTGGCGTCTGAAATGGTCTTTTGAAGAAAGAACCACACACATTCAGTGGACCTGTCCATTCAGTGCGCGCATTTATCAGTAATCATGCAGCTCAACTCAGAGGCCCTAGTGTGAGTCTCATTTAACCATTTACACCAAACGCAGTGAGCGCGTTCGGCGTTCCGATTGGCCCTGGATTGGTGACGGACCAATCGGAGCGCCAAACGCGCTCACTGCGTTTGGTGTAAATGGTTAAATAAACCTCACACTAGGGCCTCAGAACTTGATGAGCTCAACGATTTGACGAACAATACCAAAGAAAGCACATAATAAACCTACATAGTAAAATCAGCCTATAACGTCTCCACTGCTGGGACACAAGCCTCCTCTCTGTGAGAGGGAGTGGGCCATAATCCACCACGGGGGCTCAGTGCGGGTTGGTAGATGTCACATGTCTTAGAATTTTCGGTTCTAGGACATACCGGTTTCGTCCCGATATTTTCTTTCCCCGTTGTGCTCAAAACGGTGCTACGTATTTCAAAGTTAAATATTAGGGCATGTGGCTAAGTATAACAACCGTACGGGTCAATGTTCTCATTACCAAATGTACCGCAAGTAGGGCTAAATTTAAAACTTGATGGCAAGAAACTAGATGCTATTTCGGAAACTGTATTTCTAGGAATTACTTTAGATTCAAAGCTTTTTAGAGCTCTTTCAAGTGGATTAAGCTCAGCTGCTTACGCAGTAAGAAAAATAAGGCAGTTGACAGTAGCAGTTTGATGTAGACACAGCTAGGTTAGTATACTTTGCTTATTTTCACAGTATTATGTCTTATGGCGTTCTGCTGTGGGGGTCGGCAGCTGACGTAGATTCAATTTTCATTTTACAAAAGAGGGCAATCCGCGCAATCTAAAAAATGGGGCCTCGCGAGTCTCTTAGAAACAAATTCAACGAAGTTGACATACTAACTCTGCCTTCTCTTTATATCCTAGAAAATATCTTGTATGTTCGCAAAAATTTAGGTCTTTTCAAAAAAAGATGCAACTTCCATAACCTAAATACACGTAGTAAAGATGAAATTGCGATTCCAAAATTTAGATTAACTAAAACTAGCAAATCATTTCTAATAAACAGTATCCGCTTCTATAACAAGTTGCCAAAGTCGGTTACAGAACTTAGCGATGGAAAGTTTAAAACTCACATCAAACGTGTCCTTATCAAAAAAGCATATTATAAGATATAAGACTATTTTGAAGACAGGGAAGTTTGGCATTATTTCCTTCTGCACATGTGGCTTCCCTGGTAACTCATTAGCAGCATAACTATGTGAGCGTCTATTAACTGCTTCCAAATTACAATGTTAATTTTATTAATTTTATTTTTTACACTTTCTGGCATAGTTTCGTCATTATTTGACATTATACAACACTTGTATTATCGAGTATTTATTAGTGATTCTCATGGAAATCATATCACTTAGTTTAAATAGGTTGATTTTACTTATGTAGATTCTTTTACATATTGTGAATGAGAGAACGTTGTAGGCCTACAGTTTCTATTCTTTATTTTCATTCCTCTAAGTACCTGGTACTTATTGACAGGCCTGCACTGTTCTCCCATACCTAATATCACTGCAATTTGAAAACATTATAAAAGCCAATTCTTTTTAAAAGAGTAACCGTGCAGTTTCTTGCCGGCTCTTCTCCTTATGAAGCGACAAATTGGAACCGTGCACCTAGCTTCTGACGTTTCATAAGTGCCCTTGCAGGTTTATGCGAAATAAAATATGTTGATTTTGATTTTGATTTTGAATGGATCAGGTTAAGCTCCCGCGGTTGGTCCGTAGATGGGTGACAACCTCAATATACCAAGATCCCTCCGTGCCTCGGAAAACACGTGGTCCCGGCTGATCTTTGACAGTCGTTACGAGTCCTCAGAAATGTAATTCCAACTGAATGGCCAGTATGAGTGTATGGCTCTATTTGACAATGACAAACTCACTTCAAGCTCACGTCACCTAAGTTGCTACGATCTTAGCGCCGAGAGTTGAAAATCGAACAAGCGAACACGTCTTTTTTCGACGCGGTGAGACTGACACCTATATTCTAAGTCGTCACCTCGAAAGCTCCTCGACTCACAACTCATTCGAGGAGACCTCAAGGCGTGCCTCGAAAGATCCTCAAAATCGGTATTCATAGATGTAAGACTGAGGAAATTATGAGGTGCCTCGAATGAGTGTGAGTCGAGGTGATACGTCACAAAAACGTCATTGTTTGGAGAAATATTCCGTTTATAATGTTGGCTATGCTTATTTTTAAGTTTAGCCAATGTTATAAACGGACTGATTTTGTGCAAATCTCAGACGTAAGACTGAGGAAATTATGAGGTGCCTCGAATGAGTGTGAGTCGAGGTGATACGTCACAAAAACGTCATTGTTTGGAGAAATATTCCGTGTATAATATTGGGTAAACTTATTTTTAAGTTTAGCCAATGATATAAACGGACTGATTTTGTGCAAATCTCCGCAAGCAATCTGAAAATACATTACCAATTTAAGTATGTAAGTAGGATAGGTAATAGATAGATACTACTGAAATACTAAATTTGAACTGTTAACTTGTTTGCGCAAAAAATGTTAACAGCAACTTACTTGAAAGTTTCTTGTTGCAATAAAATACATACTTGGATTATGGGCGGAATTGGCAATCCACGTCTGTTACCACCAATATCTTGAAACAAAAGTGGTAACAAAAAGGTCACCACAACATCTTTATAGAGCGAAATCTAATTTTAAATTCATTTTCATCATAAAACTCAATTGGATTTCCTGCATCTCGTAAATAGCGTCGCGATACGTAATTATATGGATTATCGTACACAATAGTCAATAAACTCTTCAAAACACATTACGAAAATGTGATAAAATACACTTTGTTTTGGTTAAAAGCTTCCTCAAGGTAGATGCCGACGTACCTTATATTTGACAGTTGGTTCCTCAACTCAAACTCACCTCGACTGAGGAAATTGTCTAACACCCATATTCTAAGTCAAAACCTCATGATTTCCTCGACTCGACTCAACCTCACTTAGGTAGTTTGATATTCATAGTTGCAATTTTACTCCTCATCTTAGACAATTTCCTCACTCGAGGTGAGTTTGAGTTGAGGAACCAACTGTCAAATATAAGGTACGTCGGCATCTACCTTGAGGAAGCTTTTAACCAAAACAAAGTGTATTTTATCACATTTTCGTAATGTCTTTTGAAGAGTTTATTGATTTATGTGTACGATAATCCATATAATTACGTATCGCGACGCTATTTACGAGATGCAGGAAATCCAATTGAGTTTTATGATGAAAATGAATTTAAAATTAGATTTCGCTTTATAAAGATGTTGTGGTGACCTTTTTCTTACCACTTTTGTTTCAAGATATTGGTGGTAACAGATGTGGATTGCCAATTCCGCTCATAATTCAAGTATTAGTATTTTATTGCAACAGGAAACTTTCAAGTAAGTTGCTGTTAACATTTTTTGCGCAAACAAGTTAACAGTTCAAATTTAGTATTTTAGTAGTAGTTACCTATCCTACTTACATACTTAAATTGGTAATGTATTTTCAGATTGCTTGCGGAGATTTGCACAAAATCAGTCCGTTTATATCATTGGCTAAACTTAAAAATAAGTTTAGCCAATATTATAAACGGAATATTTCTCCAAACAATGACGTTTTTGTGACGTATCACCTCGACTCACACTCATTCGAGGCACCTCATAATTTCCTCAGTCTTACGTCTATGAATACCGATTTTGAGGATCTTTCGAGGCACGCCTTGAGGTCTCCTCGAATGAGTTGTGAGTCGAGGAGCTTTCGAGGTGACGACTTAGAATATAGGTGTAAGATGAGGAGTAAAATTGCAACTATGAATATCAAACTACCTAAGTGAGGTTGAGTCGAGTCGAGGAAATCATGAGGTTTTGACTTAGAATATGGGTGTGAGACTCACTCGTGCTTGTACATGTTGGATTTAAATGCTTGGTTCAACACAGAACTGCCGTCCTTTAACTAGACAGGCGTTAACCCACAGTCAAAAATTTTACTTTTTAATAGGATCTAAGATAGTTCAAAATTCTCTATCTTTCTGTCTAACAAACATTTTTACAATACAAATAGTTCCCAAGATATGAAAAGTCTGTAGGTCGTTAAGTAACATAATTTTGGATGATTCCATCGCTTGAAAGCGTCTTAACCCACACTTCTTAGCTAAATGTACTTTAAAATACTTTAACTGCCGGATGAAAAAAATATTATCTAGTATCGATTGATGTGTCCTACAATCAGTAACGTAAGTTTTTAAGAAATAACGATTCGCGGCAGAGAGGGTTAAAAATCCAGGGCGCGAAAAAATCCCGCCGTGATTTTATTACGTCCTTGTTTAAATCGACTATTACAGAGGCTGCATTCCAAGTTGTGATAACATCGATTTGAGCGTGCTCATCCTTGCTACGAATTGGCGTGAGCACGATAACGATGTCCCGTGAATCGTCAGACGTCAGCCACAGAATAGATCGGTTGTACACAGAAAGAGAGATGGCTTCATCCTACACAAACATAACGACCCAATTAAGGGCTCCACAATTTCTCCAGCCTACGCTAACTATTAACACAAGGAAGTGTAGGTAGTCAATCTATCATTAATAATGTTTAAACCAGAAATATGCAAATGTGTTTACGAATGCATCGCCACAGCGGCGCCGGCTTTGGTTACCGGTTATCGCTAGTGTTGTGAAACATTTCAGTCGACACATTTTTTTTTTGACGATGGTATATCGTCAGATAAGTTCTCCCGCTCTGGAGGGCGTGTCAGACTAGCGTTCCTTCAGTTGTCTGTGTGCCAGAGGCCACGGTATCTTTTTCGAACAACCCGCACCACTGGCAGGTATCGGCCCTTGCGGACCCCACTAGTTGGTGCTGACATCTCTAAGAGGCGCGCGTGGAACACAACGCGCCGTCAACCCGGGCTTGATCCTTACCGAACAGCGAGCTACCCATTACTCGCCGTCCGCAAGCTCGCGCCTACTGTGACTGGGAATCGGCCTGGGATCCCGGACGCCCAAGCCGTCTCCTGCGGCGACTTGGGACACTTATAGTTCGTTTTTTAAATCCACATACTTACTAATTTCACAGGTGTAATGTCAAACTCATGTCAAAGTAAACACAAAAGATTTAAGTATGTCCGATGAGAATCTGGGAATGAATTAAAAACGAACTTCAAGCAGATTTTTAGCCTTTTGAGTTCTAAAAGTCAAGCCTTTCGGGTGCTTTTATATTATGTACGGACGCCAGCACGTCAACCTACCCCCAACTGTCAAATTTCCCCTAATGAACATGAACGGTATGCTTATGTAATAAAGTTGAAAATCTATCAAAGATTTGATGATTGGTGTAGCTTGATGTGCTGGCGTCTGTACATACTTGTACTTACAATTACCTCGTTGGCCTAGTGGTCGTAAATGCTAGGTACTGATGAGCTTGAGGCCCTGAGTTCGTTTCCTAGGTCGGGTAGTGTTCTGGAATTTGTCAGTAGAGGCCGGAGACTGGATTTGGACCCGGTTGATGGCAACAGGCTCACCCCCTATTATTACATGGGACTTAAACATAACTTGCGAAATGTAGGTGTAATATAGATTCACCTCTGCCCAACCCCTCGGGGTACCTACGTCTTGTACTTATTTTTTTTTTAATTTTGTACTCATTTCTCTTAGGGTGTGTCCAGACCTGTGCGAATGCGCCGCTCGCGAGCCGGTCGCAATCCGCTTGCGAACTGCGCGCATGCATTTCATGTTCGTAGCCTACAAACATGAAATGCACGCGCGTAGTTCGCAAGCGGCTCGCGAGCGGTGCATTCGCACAGGTCTGGACACACCCTTACAGCACCAGATAAGAACTCAGATGACTAAGTCTCGAGTTCTTTTAGACAAGATCGAAGTTTCCTTATCATAGACTTCAAATTCAACAGGACATGACCTCTGAATGTTGTATAAAAGAGTCTTCAAAAAAAACTGAGTCTTTAAAAATAACTCGAGTCTTTTTATTGTGAGACTTAGGATTCGAGTTTCTCACAACACTAGTTACGGTTACAGCCGGTTAAAGCAACTTTTCGAATGTAAACTGCTGTCAAACAGCTGTACCTAGCTTGAGGGTTTTTAGCTTGTAGCAAACACTTTTATTTTACAGAACGATTTCTAGTAATGTGCAAGGAAGTTTACCGGTTTATAGGTTAAACTACGATTAATATTGTTTTCTTTTTAATGATTTGTGCCAAAGTAACTTTCTGAGGATTTTTTATTATTTATAAAGGAACAACAACAAACAAGAAATACACAAACTTATACATAGTTTATTGCAGTCTACAAAGGAGTTCGCAGAAAAAATAAATTGTCCTGTGAACAAAGTTTAGTGAAAATATTATTAGCTAGGGTCACATATTTTTTTAAAGACGACGATTTCCTTTAAAAAAAAAGAAAGAAATAAATATTTCACATAAACCTACGATACCTACACGCGCACTTACGAAACGTCAGGAAGCTAAGTGCACGGTTCCAATTGGTTGTTTCCTATCGAGGAGAGCCGGCAAGAAACTTCACGATTACTCTTTTTAACATAATTGGCTTTTACAGTGGTTTCAAATTACAGTGTTAATTAGGTATGGAAGGACAGTGTAGTCCTGTCAAAAAAATAGAAAATGGTCTACAAATCTACAGTCATAGGCCTACAATGGTCTCACATTCACAAAATATAAAAGAATCTAGGTGCGGACGCCAGCACATCAGCATCTGTCAAATTTCTTTGATTGATTTTCAACTTTATGACCATATGATAAAGTTCATGTTCAATTGGGAAAATTTGACAGTTTGTGATAGCTTGATGTGGCGTCTGTACATCAATTAAATAATAGATAAATAATATTTAAAAAAAACTATTTAAACCAAATGACATGATTGACCACTAATATTAAATTAGTACCCACAAAAAAACATTTTCATGTAGAATGTGGAATTGATTTCATGTAGAGCCATGCTTCTAACTCTACACGCCCTAACTATACACGCCCTAACTCTATAAGCCCTAACTTCTCCAACTCTAAACCGTAGACAAAATATGTGGCTGTGTGTTAAATGTCTATTGATAACGAACTAATTCGTTTTTCTTTTAAAAGGGTTTCTAGTGACTGAGTATATGGTTTTAAAGTAGGTACTTATACCTATAGTAATATTATAATAACAAAAGCAAGCCGCAACAAATTGGTCAACTCCACAGCTCGCCAGATAAGAGGGTCAATAACCTCAAAGATATTATGTCACTAATATTAAAATAGGTTTTTGATTAAAATGTAAAAGTGGGCCTTTCGATGGTTAAGCTACGCTTGTCGCGGCCGGTTCTTGGATGGGTGACCATCAAAGACCGTTTCGAGACTCCACCGTGCCTCTGAAAGCACGGCCCCGGCTGTCATTAGTAGATCTTTGACAGTCGTTACGGGTAGTCAGAATACCAAAAGCCTGACAACCAGTCTTACCAAGAGATATCGTGTTACCCAGTAACTGGGTTGTTGTGCGGGTCAGATAGCCAGTCGCCCCATGTAAAATACTGGTAAGCACCAGCTGTATCGTGTTAGACTGGCAGCCGACCCCAATATAGTTGGGAAATGACTAGGCAGAGACATGATGATAGATTTAAATGTTTATAGGTTTAAAGAATAAAACATATAAGGAACTGGAGTTTCTTTTTCAAATTGACACAATCCTACTCTAAGATTAGATTACACTTTACATAAAGGCGTAAATAGTTTATTCTTAAGCAAACATATCTGTGAGGAAACTTAATATCTTAACAAAAACTAAACAATAAAAGTACTTAGCCGCATCTATGGTAAATTTTGTTACCATCCGAGTTCCCCTTCCCTTCGAAAATCAAACAATGGACTTAGGTAATACGTCTAAGTTTCTCTTTTAAATTCACGAGATTTTAACATTTCATAAAAGGCATTAATATCCTTCGGAAGATCCCTTTTTACGTAACTCTCTCCAGGCGCTAGGCGTCCAGGTAGCCCGGTATATCCATTTATAGAAATGATCAATATAAACAACATAGCAACGCGACGTTGCCGCTCTTACATTGAAAACAATCCGCCGTCTCTCTAGAAATCTATGGACGGTGTTAACATAAACCGTAAAGTTTGTTAACCGATAAAACTTCTTACGTTTATGGCATAAGAGTGTCCCTTCACTAGCAGAACGCGGGAGTTGTGACATTTCGAAATGGGAACACGATGTAAACAAAAAAGCTCTGCAAATGAATATGTACCTTAGTCTGGTGCAAATAAGGTATAAAATCAAGTGTTTTCAAAATGCAAGATGGCTGTTTGGGTAGTCGAGCTAGTTATAATAACTGTGTTGAAAATCACGCAGTGTGCTCGTAATGATTGGAGTTAAAAAGTTTAAAAAACAGATTGTAGGCAGAATGGAATTGCGTCGTCATATTAATAAATAACGATATTTTTAACAGAATTGAGAAGGTAATAATTACTGTAGGAATAAAACATATATAAAACTGAAATAAGTATGTTGTACAAAACAATCATTAAAAAAAAATTGTGATTGTTTTGTTAAAATAGGTCAATACGTGAGAGATCCCGTTTATACAAAAACAAAAACACAAGGCTAAGGGGTGGGTTGAGGAGGAGAAGGATCACCTGTTTACCCCCTGGCCCTCAGTACCACCCCACTTCTGTACAACATGTTCAGAATAACTAGACATGCGGCCAAAAATGGAACTACAATTTAAATAGGAGTTTTGATATTTTCCTTTGCAAGCAGCGCCATCCCCGGAGGTCAAGTTAAACCGGGCACCCCCAGTAACGAATGTTTTGTTGTCATGTCGACAACTTTCAGGGGAAGGGGGCAACATTAACGGCATTGAGTCCCATTCATTCTATTTTGGTCTGCAGCCATTCACTGACAAGCAAAAAGTCGTAAGGAGCCTTCTTATCGAAGAATTAGGTACGGAACATAATATTAAATGGGCCTTGCTTAGCTGACTAGGCAATTTTTTAGTAGGTAGGTACGTCATGACTTCATGAGACAATGAGCCATGCTCAATAATCTAATACTACTACTAAAGCAGAAGAGTTAGTTTGTGTTCTGAACGCGCTAATATCTGGAAGTAGGTACCCTACCGGTCGTATTTGAAAAATTCTTGCATTAGATAGCCCAATTCTTGAAGACGGTTCTGGCTATTTAACATTTAACACGCTACGACTTTTAGGAACTGAGTTTAAGAAAAAATATCAGAAAAAACGCTACCTACGCAAAAACGATTTAATAGCAAGGCTCGACGATGCGATGGTGTGTCGGGGGAAGAAGCACGGACGAAGTCATGGGCAGAAACTAGTATTCGATATGGGACCTTGCTACGAAATAAAACGATTTGAATGAGTACTCTTTTTCATAAAATATAGCAGCTTCACCATAGGTACTGTTCTTCAAAAAGTGCTCGTGCGTGACGGGCCTAAGGTTATAAGTTGAATGGAACAACAAAATTCGAGTTGGTAAAATAGTTGAACCTATTAGTTTCTTGTTTCTACAACGAACATGCAATTTGACCTTCAAAGTTACAAGACACCGTAAGCGTGATTTATATAAATTGATAGGTATTGACAAATTTTGTTGCAAAATTTAGGCACGTTTATTAGAGAGTTTAGTGAATTTCTTCCGTTTATGGTCTAAAAGAAAAGCAAACGGGAACCAGTCGAAAATTACGAGGCTAAAAATTCGGTTCCCACTTCTAGGTAAATACCTTATGGTAGTTGATAAATACGTAGATCATTTTAGACGCCTACATACACTAAAAAGATACACAATACGATACGATATACAAACACTAAAAATCATTTTCAAAAACTGATATTAAGACAAGATAGAAAATAACCCCGTTCAAAGAAAATACTTTCTAAACTTAGTACTTTTAAACAGACAAACTGCTAGCGCCATCTAGAATTTTAGTAACGAACTAGCGGCCAAGTAACTAATCTACTGCATTTTGTTGAATGGTTGGTTTTTTAAAACGTAAAGGTAATTGAGTTTCCAAATTCTGTATCTATTGATTATATTTACAATAAAACTTTGGTTTTTGACGTCTAGATCGCCTGAAATGAAGCGTAATGAATTAATGACAGACAACGTTAAATGAGCCGTGTTATGCAATAATGTGTCAACCCACAAAAATATGAATTCTGTGTTAACGCCATCTAGTTCTTGCTGTAGGTCTACTCAACGCTTGAAAAAATGCCCAGTACTGTACTAAATTTAATAGAGCGTCATCTATCAAAAATTTCTTAATGCAGTTCGCAGGACTCATCTTCTAGGATTTTGCAATAGTCGATCACAAACCTGTCATAACACGCGCGTTTTTTCTGTTATGAAAAATAATGTAAATTCATTTAATTTTGTTTGTTTAACAGTTTTCAGTGAAAGTTTATAAACATAGAATATAAGTATTAGATATAAAAATAGTATAAGTGCGAGTTTTACCATTTTTCAAAAGATTTTGACTTGACTACTTGCTGTAACAGGCGCAGAGTAAGTTTTCAATGATTTATTTATTGTTTCCTTCTTTGAATACATTAAATTACTCACTGACCTACTTTTGTCCATCACATACAACTATGATATATTAATTTAAACAAATAATTGCCAAAATATAATACCAAAACGAATAATTTCAATCAGTATATTGTTTAACTGATTATTGCATAAAGTTTGAATAACTTAACGACTGCTTAGTTTGTTTTTAATTTTTTATTAAATTTCTAATATTATAATTGTTTAAGTGTAACGCATTAACAAGGGAAGCATACCATAATGTTTTGCGATCTTGTAATGAACGAGTCGTAGCCAGATGATGTTAATTCACGGAAATATCAAAACATTTTGATAATTGATTGATTATTACCAATTTGATTGTAACAAATTTATAAATGTGTCATAATGTATCATCCAATAAGCCTTGTCATATTACGAAGCTATAGCCATTAAAATATTTCATTTTAGGTACCCACCATGAACTCTAGAGCACAGAAGCTAGTTGCAATGGCTTGTGGTAAGCATTCACCTGATGACGATAATGGAAAATTGGGATTTGGGGAAGAATATAGTACCACAGAAATATTAGAAACTTACGACAGTGAAGACTTAACGAAGCTAGCTCTGTTAAAACAAGATCCTCTTCTCAAGCTGTATAATACAGCTTCGTCTTCATTAACATTAAACCAATTTGAACGTGATTTAAGTGTCAAAGATATAAATATTCATAACATTGAAGATTCCATAGATAGTTCTACCCTGATAAACCTGGAAGATTTAGATATTGTTAATAATAGCCTACATTCTACAATGTTTGATCATGATCTCGAGGGAAACGAAATCATCGCAGAAATGGAAGTTGTAACTTCTAACAATATTAACGATAATCACAACTTTGTAGACACTGCGACAAACACAATTCTTACAGGAACTGAACTACACTTAACGCGTAACAATGCAACACCTATAGAATCAGATAGCATTAATATAGACAACACGGATAGGGTCATAATACAACTAACTGAAAACTCAGAAAATCAGTCAAGCGTTTTAAATACTTTAATAGAACAACAAACAAACAGTGATAATTCTCTGGTGGAAGATAGATTAGAAAAAAATGAAATCGGTAGACCTAATCGCGGAAGGAAAAGAAAAATTGAAGATCAGCCTAGAAAAGAGCGGAAACGAAGAGCGAATGTAAACGAAAAGTATGTCAGTGCAAAAGGAAAAGAAGTGTTACCAAAAATGTTTGATGAGACATTCCATTGCGAGTGCAAAAAGAAATGCACGGAGATATTATTAACAAGGGATAATCGTAAACGAATATTTGACCAATTCTGGTCTCTTGGGTCGTACGAAGGTCGGTGTGCATTTATTTGCGGAAAAGTGACACAAACTAATAAAGCTAGGTGTTATACTTCTTCAAATTCGAAGAGAACATATTCCCGAAAATACTTTCTTTGTGATACAGAAATTTGTAAGAAAGCGTTTTTGAAAACCTTAGGCATCTGCCAAAGTAGAATCGATGTGGCGATTCAGAAGAAAAATGGAGCATCCAATTTTAAAGATAATAGGGGAACGGCTAGTGGTGGAAATAATAATAAATAAGAAAGCCATACCTAATAGAAAAGTTGACAATGCTAAGTGTAAAGTAAATTGGCTGCATGTGCACGAAATTGTGATGGAAAAGGATTCTCCTTATATTTTAAAGATAAAAAATGATATTTCCCAAGAAGATGCCCAACTAGTGAACATCGAAAAGGTCGGCAAAGGTCGTAAAGCTTCGTTAAAAAATATTAATTTGCCTGAATGTTGGCCAGAAGGAAAGCTTTGAGTAAGGAAAAAATACAGGACCTAAAAGAATTAATGAAACTGATACCCATAGACGCCAAACCATTTTACGATTTCCTAAAAACTACCCAAGGTGTTACTATCGATGAAGATGTAGAAGGATTTCACGTTGAAGATATTGAACATCTTTCAGAGGACGAAGAACACTGATGTCGTATTTTGATTTTAAATCTTACCTTCGAATCTCGTCACGATCTCAATTTTGTTGATTTTTAAATTTTATAAATATGTTTTTTACTAATAAATAATTGTATTACTCATATAGATTTAGAGATTTTTGATTAAGTCTTCGTATAATTATTTTTTTTAATTTACAGTAACCTATCTTAAGCTTGTAAAAGACTATTGCGTATAAACATCCTGTGGTTAATTTTTGCAATAAGCTATTTGGGCTTAAGCGTTTATTTCAAAAAGCCAAAGTTCTAGAATAAGATTTTGCAATAAATGAAACATCATTATTTTATTTTTTTTCTATTACCCTCAAGTCTATACCATATTAAGCTGTGTCAGAATCACATCTATTAATGTTGCCATACAAATAACTTTTGGATACAACAACAATTACAATACGAGTATTTTTTAAAGCTGCAATCTGCCTTGGACTAAAATTTCTCACATTTAGGATTTTTAGGGTTGACATATTATTGCATAACATCGCTCATTAATATGGCCTGGGTCGTAGACTGTACCGCTTTTTCCGAGAAACCTAAAATATTAGTTGACGATTTTTAAACAGATTTCAAAATCGTATATTTTAATTCCTGTACTAGATCATAATAATAGAACGATGTATTTTGATCCGATACGGTGTTAAATCACTGTCATAGTGTTGTCACATCTTTGTGGTAGATCTACCTATTTAACCTCCCATCTACCTAGATAGGTAAATATATTTAAGTATGTGTTTCAAAACAATAAGAAATTACTCAATAATGTTATTTGTAAAAATCTTTTTTCAAAAAAAATAAACAACCGACTTCCAAAAAAACACTAAAAACTGAAAAATAACTTTAATTTCGGAAGTCGGTGACTTTGGATATGTATTTTAATTTTTTGTCACCGCCTTCCGAAATTAAAGTATTTTTTCAGGTTTTAGTGTTTTTTTGGAAGTCGGTTGTTTATTTTTTTTGAAAAAAGATTTTTATTTTTCACTTTTTAGTGGTTCACATGTGCTTACCCCTTCACAGCGTACCGGCGTGATGTTATGTTATTAACTGGTGTAAACAATTGACAGACATGAGATTTCAGCAATCCCTGTCCATTTGCTATCATTTATTGAGGAGTTCCGTTGCCTATCTCCGAAGTTCTTCATCAGATCTTCACCAAATTGAAATGGGACCACTCCGAGAAAGTACTCTTCTAAAAACTACACAAATTGCTTCAAGTGTGGTGTGGTGTCAGGTATTTTTAATCGACTTCCAAAAGGAGGAGGTTCTCAATTCGTCGGAACCTTTTTTTTTTTTTTTTCGGATAGCGGCGCCTTACATTTGCAATTTGCTCTTTTAATATGTATATTGCAATCAAGTTGAAAAGGAGGCGACATGAACATAAATAATAATATGAACAAAATATTTACGTGAAAAATAAGTTAAGAAAATACTTTACAGTTATTTTGACATCATAAACGTTAGATATCGTCGTTTGAGCTGCAATTTTGCTAGTTATTACTGCATTTTCAGGATTCATAACTGCTAATTCTACATCTAAGACATGCCCGGACTCGGAAGAGTTTTTGGCCATTGGACATATTTTGACCACGCTGACGATCATTATTAATCGGCCGGAACCCATATTTTATCATTTTAATCATTAGAAACGATTTATTTATAATCTAAACATAAACTTAAACATTGGCGGCAACACGATGATAGGTCTAAACAGTTTCTTTTTTTTCGTCACCGTGACTGTTGTGTCGATTTGTGCTGCCATCTATAGTTCGTGCACGTTCCCTCTAAAGTAACCGGTGCCGTAGTAGTCGTTTTTTACCTATTCTCGTCTCGTTATCATCACATCACAATGGATTCTAACAGAAACGATGAAAATGATAGTAGAGGAGAAGGAACACGAAGTCAAAGATTCGATCTCGTAAGATTAGAAAACGGCACTACTACCAAAATATTAGAAAACGTGGGAGAAAGAAAAGGACTACGCAGCATGGCTTATAGAAAGTGCCAAAGGTGAAAACTACTTTTATTGCAAAGCATGCAGGTGTGATTGGTGGAAGATTTATTCTGAATAAGCATGCCACTAGTTCAAAGCTTGTTGATAACGTAAAAGGTGTTTGTTTCGTTTATTTATACTTACAAATAGTTAGATAATCAACTAACAGATTAGTTATATTGACATTGCCAAGTAAATGCTTGTATATTTTTGTTTTATTTATTAATTGTGCCACCATACACATGACATGTCTGTCTGTTATAATTTGAATATAAATCATAATAATTGTAGGTACATATTTTGGTTTGTTCTATTACTAAATCCATACCACAATAAAACGCATAACTAACATAAAAATAATGAAGTAAATTGTTTAATTTAATTGACTTTTACTTCATTATTATATTATTATTATGCAAGTGATTTGAAAATGTGATCTTAGTAAAATCATCAAAGTGAAATGCAATTTTAAGTTATTTTCAGGTATAGCAAGTCAGTCGTCAATAGTAAAATTTGGTCAGTCTCAGCCAAAAACACCTTTAGAGGACAGCTACGCGACACCTCGCAGCGTAACATTACGCCGTCACTTCGTGTGCAGTAGTTTAAAATGTGTTTTATAAAATATGTATTAATTTATAGTTTATTGTTTTTATACTTATATATATGGATTGTGTTTTATGGGCTGTGCAGGACGCCCACACATAGAACAATAGAGAGTCTATTCAAATGTATATAATGATAAATCAATGTAATAATAGTATATAGCTATAAGTTTGCTACTAAGTTTGATTTTGTTAACTACTAAGAACTTTGTTATGATCACACTCGACTCTAAGTCAAGTTCAGAGCAGGTCTAAACTTGTCGAAACCTGTCCAAACTCGTAGACGCCCCTGCCCATCTCTGATTGGTGGACCTAGGATCGAGCGTGATCACGATTTATTTTGGAGTAATTCTATTAGTAGTTTTAGTAAAGTGGCACGGCGCTACCACCGCTACTTGCACCCATGTAAATTAATATAGTTATAGGGCATTTTTAGTTTTGGGTTGCTTGTCATATTTTTAGTCCAGATGTTCTGGTAAATTCAGATCTTATAATGAACAATAAATAAGTCTTCAAGTTATTAAGGAGTTTTAATCAGTGAACAACATAGTAATGTCCTCCAATCCAGTGCACTTGATGTGAGACCTACATCCCTCACATTGTCTGGTCCTTCGATAGCCGGATACGAGGAAAACGCTATTGAGAAGAGTCTAGTGAACTTCTTGAAGAATATTTAGAAGAATTTATCAAGAACAATGCCAGTTACGAGGTCTACAGGTAAAAAAGGCAGACAAGCATCGACTACGGCTACAGAACAAACTGAAACTGCCACTGAAACTGCCACTGAAACCGCCACTGAAACCGCTACTGAAACTACGGCTGAGACAGCCACTACGGAGGCTACGAGAACGACAGCTGACACGTCAGAAGCACCTGATGCGACCGCGTCTACAATCAAACAAGCCGCCACACTACAAGGCACCGGAAAACCTGAAAATAAAGAAAGTGGTCGCCGCAGCAAACCTACGTCTCAAAAAAGTGTAAAAGTGTCTAAAGCGCGTCGCATAGCCAAGGCCAAGGCAGAACTAGCACAAAGGTTAGTGGAGTTAGCAACCGCGCACCTCGCCGAGGTCGAAGCTGAATCTACTGATGAAGACTTATCCTCAGTCGCCTCGGAAGCTGGAAATGATCAACGAGTGACTACTTGGCTACAATCAAGTCAGCTACTCGCCATCGCCGACAGACCACATCAATCTGAAGTGAAGTCGCCGAACGAACCTACAGCTCCAGTAACCGCAGCCGTGTCCTGGTGCATCCCAGCGACTTTACCGGCGGGAGTCAGCACCATGCATCCGCCGCCTGAAAACCTGAACATTGAACCTGAGAACACATTGCCAGTGAGCACCGCCGCCCCCTGTCAGCCGAACCCCGCGACAGAACAGCCGCACCTGAACCCGCCGCCAGTGATCGCCGCCTGGCAACAGAATACCGCGCCCACGCAGCCACTCCCGAACCTACAGCCAGTGATCACATCCGCATCCTGGCAACCGAACTATGTGCCTGCGCAGCCGCAACCAACGCCAGCACCCTGGCCACAGAACCCGACGTACGCAACAACGAACACATCATGGCAACCAATCTATACTACGGCACCACACCACAGCTATACTCCAAGATATGGCACCGAGACCCGAGTGCCGCAGTCTATGCCATCAGCGCACGCCTTGCATCAGCCTACATCACTGGCCGTCCAAGAACCAAGGACGGACATGAAAGAACTTGCTGCTGCGATCACACACGCTGTGCAATCCACACAGTACCAGCAGCCAATGAGACACACTGAACTACCCTGCTTCAACGGAGCGCATCAAGATTGGCTTACGTTCCGCGCCGCCTACAGTGAGACGGCACATCGACTAACAGCAGTGGAGAACATGTCTAGACTCAGACGAAGCCTTCGAGGTCTAGCCAAGGAAGCTGTTCAAGGTCTACTAATAGTGAACGCAGACCCAAGTGAAGTTATGAAATCACTCGAGCTACGCTTTGGACGTTCAGACTCAATTGCAATAGCCGAGATAGAACGTCTACGAACTCTGCCACGCCTCACTGAATCGCCGCGTGATGTTTGTACATTCGCTACCAAAATAGAAAGCATAGTTGGGACTCTGCAAGCACTCAACTGTGGTCATTATCTCTTCAATCCAGAAGTAACGAAAGCTATTGTTGAGAAGCTCACGCCAACCTTGAAAAGACAGTGGTACCAGTTCTCAGCAATGAATTCCAGAACAGAACCTGATCTTCTGAAGTTTACCCGATTCATCAAGATTGAAGCTGAAATATGCAGCCCGTACGCACTACCTGAAAACATCGCTGCAACAACACAACCCACTCAGAACACGCAGCGACGCCAGCAACGAGTGCATGCCACGCAAGAAACAAATAAACCAAAGTGTGGCCTATGTGAACGTCAGGGGCACAGCATCATGGAATGTGAACAATTCAAGAAAGCAGCTACTGATGCTAGATGGGATATAGCTAAGAAGCATCGCTTGTGTTTTCGTTGCCTCAAATACAGAACAAAGCAACACAGCTGCAAACCAAAGAAATGCGAAATAAATGACTGTACATTTACATCACAAGATGTTACACGCCGACAGTGCAGCGAACAAAAAGAAAGTGGAACCCGAGTGCGCCAAAGAAGAGCAAGAGAAGGTGCATTCAGCATGGACACCTAGGGTGTCATTTCTGAAAATAATACCAGTACACCTTTCTGGATCGGCGGGAGCCGTAGATACCTACGCACTCCTAGATGACGGCTCTACAGTAACACTAATCGACGAGAGCCTAGCCAATCAAATTGGAGCGGAAGGATCATGTGAACCACTACGTATATCATCCTTCGACGGCGAGCCTACGATCGACGTGACGTCTCGACGAGTGAACTTCTTCATCAAAGGACTTCACACATCTGAACGCAAGTTGCATGCAAGAACAGTTAAGCAACTAGAGCTGGCTGCACAGAGGATACCTGGAGAAGCAGTCAGGGATTGTGAACATCTTCGAGACATAGCCAAAGATATAGTAACTGAAGATGCAAGACCCAGACTCCTGATCGGCCAAGACAACTGGGATCTCCTCATCACAATAGAAATCAAAACAGGAAAGAAAAACCAACCAGTGGCCTCACTAACTCCACTCGGTTGGGTCCTGCACGGCAGCCACACACGAGCACTTGGCCACAGAGTGAACTTCATCAGACATGCCAACACAGACGATGACCTTCATGAACTAGTGAAGGAATACATCACAATAGACAACATGCAAGTCAATCCAAAGAAACCCATCAATGATCCTGATGAAAAGGCACTTCGTATCCTGCAGCAACATACGAAGAGAACCACGGCAGGTCGATATCAAACCGCTCTATTATGGCGAGATGAAAACATAAAAATGCCAGACAACTACGACAGCGCTGTGAACAGGCTCGTCAGCGTGGAAAGGAAAATCGATAAAAATCCCGATCTAAAGAAGAAGTACTCCGAACAAATGGAAGCACTAGTATCAAAGGGATACGCCGAACCAGCTCCACCGACCACTGCAAAACATAGAACCTGGTACTTACCTCACTTCGCGGTTTTCAATCCAATGAAACCGGATAAATTGAGGATTGTCTGTGACGCGGCTGCAAAGACCAGAAGAGTCTCTTTAAACGATCAATTACTCACTGGTCCAGACCTTCTACAATCGTTACCAGGAGTGATCATGCGTTTCCGTCAGCACCCAATCGCCGTGACCGCCGACATTACTGAAATGTTCCTACAAATAGAACTTCGACCCGAAGACCGGGATGCTCTGCGCTACTTATGGCGAGGAGACCGAAGAGACAACCAGCCGCCTGAACAATATCGTATGAAGTCATTAATTTTTGGAGCTTCTTGCTCACCAGCTACAGCGATATATATCAAGAACACAAACGCCGAGAGATTCCAACAGGAACACCCAGAGGCAGTCGAAGCTATCAAAAGAAAACATTACATGGATGATTATCTGAATAGTTTTGACACATTAGAAGAAGCAGTAAGAGTCTCTCAAACAGTCCGTAACATTCATAGTGAAGCGCATTTCGAACTCAAGAAATGGTCATCGAACTCTACCGCCCTTCTTGAAGCATTAGGGGAACTAACTAGGACCGAAGAAACAATCAAGCTGGAAGATAACATTCAGACAGAACGAGTTCTCGGCCTGATATGGAGGCCGGCAGAAGACTCGCTTGCCTTCAATCTGAATCTGGCACGCATACCTCAGAACATCCTACAGAATGACACGCCTACTAAAAGAGAAGCTCTTCGAATAGTTATGTCCCTATTTGATCCATTGGGACTTGTATCGCCGGTGACCATCAGAGCCAAACAAATACTACAGGAAGTTTGGCGTCGTGGAACAGCATGGGACGAAGCCCTAGATAGTGACCTAGCCGCAAGCTGGAGGAAATGGCTCGTTCATCTCAGAGCACTAGAACACATCTCCGTTCCACGAACCTATCCAGGCTTCAGCGCTACGGAATCACTACAGCTACATATATTTACCGACGCCAGCGAATCGGCATGCTCAACAGCATTATACTGGCGAACTGTGACCAAAGACGGAAGAACTTACGTCTGCTTGATCACAGCCAAAGCCAAGGTGGCACCATTGAAACTAATGTCAATTCCGCGATTAGAGCTGCAAGCAGCAGTACTTGGCGCACGTATGGCAACAGCGGTTAAGGAAGAACATGAAAGAACACCAGAGTCAACCACGTTCTGGACCGATAGCAGAACTACACTGTCATGGATCAGAACTGGGTCCAGATCTTATAAACCATACGTCGCTCACCGCATCGCAGCAATCGAAGAACACAGTTCCACCAATGAATGGCGCTGGATCCCGACCAAATTGAACCCGGCAGACGACGCTACAAGAGATGTACCAGAACACTATGATCAAGATCATCGCTGGTTCAACGGTCCAGAATTCCTTCGTGGGCCGCCAGAAACGTGGCCAGCGGACGAGAAAAACCCTGTCATAATCACAGGAGAAGAGAGAACCTGTAGCATTAGAAACCAGAACATACAGATCAGCGAAGCTATACCTAACTGCAATAGATTCTCACGTTGGGAAAGATACCTACGAGCGACAGCACGAGTTCTACAGTTTCTACATCTCTGCCGCCAATCAGAGCAGAATATTAACTACAAAAGAACCAAAAAGAACAGCAGCGGCGACCCTGATTGGAGGAAAAGTAAGCAGACAGTACCAGTCAAACCAAAAGAGAGGCGAGAAATCTCAAGCAATCACCTGCCTCTCACCGCTGAACTCCTACGCCAAGCCGAAAGTCTGATCCTGCGAGCTTCTCAAGAACAGTCCTTCCCAGAAGAGATAGAAGCTCTAAAAAACAAGAAGCCCATACAGCGAAACAGTCGCCTGCACGCACTATGCATAGAATTCACGGAGGGGGAAGTTCGCCTTAAGAGCAGGATAACCGCCATGACAGACATCACAGAACGTATGAAGAAACCAATGATACTAGATGGAAACCATATTACGACACGATTATGGATCGAACACGTCCACCGCAAATTACATCACGCAGGCACCGAGACCATAGTCAACGAATGTCGTCAGCAGCATTGGGTGCTCCGTCTACGACCGACCGTCAAGAACATCATAAGCAAATGCCTACGATGTCGAATAAAAGCAGCCTCTCCACCTCAGCCGATGACAGGGAATCTCCCTTCCTGTCGCCTAGCACACCACCAGAGACCATTCACCTACGTCGGATTGGACTATTTCGGGCCATTGACCATTACAGCAGGACGGAGTCATCAAAAAAGATACGTCGCTTTATTCACGTGCCTGACGACGCGAGCCGTACACCTCGAACTTGTGACATCGCTCAACACAGATTCGGCAATTATGGCATTACGACGAATGATAGCACGCCGAGGATGTCCAGCGCAGCTATGGTCCGATAACGGAACGAACTTTCACGGCGCTGAAAAGGAGCTACGAGCAGCCATCTTCGCGGCTACGGCAGAAGAAGCTTCGAAGAAGATGATCGACTGGAGATTCATACCCCCTGGAGCGCCATTCATGGGAGGCGCCTGGGAACGCATGGTGAGATCAGTAAAGACAGCACTAGCCACCACGCTAAACGAGCGATTCCCAAGCGAAGAAGTGCTTCATACACTACTCATCGAAGCCGAACACACTGTAAACAGCCGACCACTTACGCACGTGTCAGTGAACCACGAAGATCCTGAAGCATTAACCCCCAATCACTTCATTTTGGGCGGTCCCGGTCGCATCGCGGCACCAGGAGAATTCGACGACAGCGACTTACGTCTACGAGCCAGTTGGCGTGCAGCTCAGAGACTTGCTGATATATTTTGGGCCAGATGGCTGAAAGAATATCTCCCAGAACTACGGAATCGCAGAGAACCACACACTAAAGGTACGATTCCCAAGGTCGGCGATCTAGTGTTCATCGTTGATGGCAACCTCCCAAGAAACATGTGGATCAGAGGACGCATTTGCGCTACATTTCCCGGCCCAGATGGAGTGGTGCGCACAGTGGACGTATCTACAAAAGGAGGAATCCTGCGACGTCCAGTGAAAAAGATAGTGGTGCTATCAATCGACCAAGGCGATCCTGCACCGGTTTCTACGACTGCGGCGTCAGCAGCAGACGACGCACGGCGGGAGGAATGTGCAGGACGCCCACACATAGAACAATAGAGAGTCTATTCAAATGTATATAATGATAAATCAATGTAATAATAGTATATAGCTATAAGTTTGCTACTAAGTTTGATTTTGTTAACTACTAAGAACTTTGTTATGATCACACTCGACTCTAAGTCAAGTTCAGAGCAGGTCTAAACTTGTCGAAACCTGTCCAAACTCGTAGACGCCCCTGCCCATCTCTGATTGGTGGACCTAGGATCGAGCGTGATCACGATTTATTTTGGAGTAATTCTATTAGTAGTTTTAGTAAAGTGGCACGGCGCTACCACCGCTACTTGCACCCATGTAAATTAATATAGTTATAGGGCATTTTTAGTTTTGGGTTGCTTGTCATATTTTTAGTCCAGATGTTCTGGTAAATTCAGATCTTATAATGAACAATAAATAAGTCTTCAAGTTATTAAGGAGTTTTAATCAGTGAACAACATAGTAATGTCCTCCAATCCAGTGCACTTGATGTGAGACCTACATCCCTCACAATGGGCCTTAGTTGCCTGAAATAAAGGACAAATAATAATAAAATCAAAACTGCAGAAATTAGAATGGCATGTTTTTTAGCAAAAAAAATAATCTATCCTACAGCATTGCTGGTATGTGGATAAATTTTATTATAAAAAAAAAGGTTCCGACGAATTGAGAACCTCCTCCTTTTGGAAGTCGGTTAAAAAGATTCAAATCGATGATCATGGTGACCTGAAGACACTTATTAAAAAAGTATGCCCAGATTCAGATATAGCCAAAGAAATAACTTTTGAAAAAACAAACGCACAATGCATTGTGACAAATGTTACTGGCATTGGCATAGCAAATTGGTTGAGACCTTAAAAACTGAACATTTTTCTTTGATCGTCGATGAGAGCACTGACAAATCAACAACAAAACACTTGGCACTCATTGCAAGAACAGCAGTAGATTTCAATGTTGAAGAAAATTTTTTGTGCTTAGTGGCAATTGTGGATGGTACTGCCCTAGCATTACATATTAAATGCAAAGAATATTTTGAGAAACAAAATATTCCCTACAAAGAGAACTGAGAGCTGATGGTGCAAATGCTATGTTTGGTGAACACAATTTCCATCCACTTTGTTTGCAAATGAGATTCCTTATTTAATTTTTTTCTTAATGAAATGTATTTGCCATTCATTTCACCTTTGTGCTTTTTATGCCTGTAAAACTCTTCCCAGGGGTGTAATTTTGCAAGGAATGTATAAAATTAAGTATATCCAAAACAACCCAAAACGCCTGGGTGATTGTGAAGATTTTCAGTGCTTTGTTGAAGTAAAATCGCACAAACTATCACACCCAGCTCAAACTAGGTGGCTCTCCCTTCTGCCAGTAGTGAAACGACTTTTGGAACAGCTTCCAGCTTTGAAGTTATACTTTCAAAATGATGTTTTAAATGACAGACTTCTTGAAGCTCAGAAAATCGTGTCCTTCACCACACAATCCTCACCTTTGAAAACTTCATGAAAATAAATTTTGAGAACGCCAAAAAATAGTCAATAAATAGTCATAAATAGTCACCAAGGTAACAAAAATAGTCGCATTAAGATTCCGAAGTTATAGCTATATGTTGGTGAGGATTGTGGGGTGAATGTCACCACACAATCCTCACCTCAGTACGAGCAAACGGCTGGGAGTATCGACTTGGTTTCTATTCCAAAAAATAGTCAAAAAATAGTCGTAACACTATGCCAAATCTCAAAAATAGTCATTAAGGAATTCCAGAGATATAAAGGTGTCTTGGTGAGGATTACGTGGTGAGCCTTTCTCGCCACAATCCTCACCTTATTACCGCGGAACGCTTACGTTTTTTAATTTGAATTTGGTGTCAAAAAATAGTCAAGAAATAGTCGTCTCCAACTATGAAAATTTGGGCCTGATTTACTATGTAGAAGTATGTTAAACTTCCATGTAAACTTCTACATACATTATATTTTGGTACAGTCGCGAACACTAAAATTGCAAACTATTTTATTTACTTAATATTGTTTTATATTAATTTAAAACGCTAACAGAATACTGTAGTTACTTACATTGTTTCTTGACTCTCTAGACATTTCCTTCCGGTGGCTATGTAAATATTTTTTTTACTAATATTTAGTAATGTTTCAATTGAAATTAAAAATCCTAACATCTTAATGCATTTTGATTTTTCATTCGATTTAACCATCATTCAACATAAAACATGTCATGAATCGAGTATTTTCCTCACATCGCTTTTATGACGTCACCGAGTCTCGCTACACCTCGTTTTTATGTTCAATAGGATCCAAATATTTTTTCACCTCACAACCTCGGAAAGATTCTATTTATTATTCGAAATCTGCGTGCAAAGTGAATTTTATCCTCTAGCGTGGAGAGAGTTTTGAAATTCGAATCTTTCTATTCGATGATTTTCTATACCGTCAGTCCACTGAAAATGCATTAATACTTATTTCATGTCAGTGCGCCAACCTTCTTTTTAGAATAATCGCACTCAGTGGCGTGCCTAGGCGTCAAAATCAAGGCAAGCCGACAGATTTTTTTCCTAGTAAAAAACAGCTAAGGGATTGGCTCATGTTCTCATGTTTGCTAGTATTACTAACACCATTATCATAATTTTGGTTAGAAAACCGAAGATAACTAAATATAATAATTACAATTTTATTAGGGCAAGCTGGGCTTTTCGGCTTCTACGAAGGTACCACCACTGATCGCACTGGCCAGCACGACGACTGCATGAAAAAACTAAAAAGTAAAAAATATATATTTATCGGTATTTTAAGTTGTAGGTAATATTTTAATCAACGTATTGTCAAGTCGGGGGATGGTCAAAGAAAACACCAAACAGAGGTGGCCTAGCATTTGCATTAGCTGTCTCCAGACTTGACAATACGTTGATCAAAATATCACCTACAACTTATAAGACCAAAAATATTTTTTTTTTTACTTATTAGAGTTTTTATTTTTGGGTCGGGGCCTTTTTAAATTTTAAATTTAACTTTAACTCGCTTAGATTTAAGCGAGACATCGCAGCGTTGCGTATGTTTCCCACAGTGAAGTTTGTTACTAATTTATCCTCATTCTTCGTCCTGACCACCATTTATCTATAACCTATTCACTGAGACCTTTTTAATGAACCCAAACACGATACTTTTGCTGTTTGTTTAGTGAGTTACTTGGGTATCCTGGAAATTCCAGGTGATGCTCCAGCATCGGTTCAGGTTACTTTGTTCGTCTAATATAATTGAAGTAATAGAATACCAAATTTCGACTTGATCAGACCCGTGGAAGATGCTCAAATCCCTTCATCAACCTGAAAAGAACTGATAATCTTCAAACGGCTTAACCGATTTTGATGAAACATGTCTAAGAACGCTCTCGACTAATACACCTTTCAAACAAACAAACAAAACCAAAATCGATTCATCCGTTCGGGAGCTACGATGTCATAGACAGACACACACACACACACACACACGTCAAACTTATAACACCCCGTCGTTTTTACGTCGGGGGTTAAAAAAGGCAACTTTTAAATTTATCGTATCTATTCTATCTAAAATGATAGCGAGACTACCATAGGGTCATGTTTGGAACATGAACTGACATGTCGATAATTTTTTAAACAAATGAATATTTAGTGTTGTTTTAATAAAGAAACCAACTGTAATTATTGTGATACAAACAAATATTTTATTCCTTCTTAAATTGTTTTTTTTATCACATCCCCTACACTTCATACCATTAATAAATCTTATATATTTGGTAAGTATCATTCATAGATAAAGATAAAAAAGCTATCCGCCCGACAACCTCGCACGCATCGCAGCCGCAATGGCAATTCGAAAGTCAAAATGCCGAACAATCAGCCGCGGAACATTCAGCACTTTGACAGAGAGCATGAGTATTTGGTATTCGGCTAAATCATTAAAAAATACGTACTTAATAATTTTGTGCTCGACTGTACTCGACTCGAAAATGTATGTAGAAGTTTACATGGAAGTTTAACATACTTCTATATAGTAAATCAGGCCGAAATTTTCATGGTTGGAGACGACTATTTCTTGACTATTTTTTGACACCAAATTCAAATAAAAAAACGTAAGCGTTCCGCGGTAATAAGGTGAGGATTGTGGCGAGAAAGGCTCACCACGTAATCCTCACCAAGACACCTTTATATCTCTGGAATTCCTTAATGACTATTTTTGAGATTTGGCATAGTGTTACGACTATTTTTTGACTATTTTTTGGAATAGAAACCAAGTCGATACTCCCAGCCGTTTGCTCGTACTGAGGTGAGGATTGTGTGGTGACATTCCCCCACAATCCTCACCAACATATAGTTATAACTTCGGAATCTTAATGCGACTATTTTTGTTACCTTGGTGACTATTTATGACTATTTATTGACTATTTTTTGGCGTTCTCAAAATTTATTTTCATGAAGTTTTCAAAGGTGAGGATTGTGTGGTGAAGGACACAGAAAATCCAGGAAAAAGCCATGAATCCCTCAACAGAACTATATCTCAACTTTTTGAATTATTTTTTGCCCTATTTTCATGAGATTAATAAAGAAATGCAATCAGAGATTCCAAAACATTATTTGTTTTATGAAAAGATTTTCGCTATATATAAAACAATATTGGAATGTTTTATTAAACCAGATTTACTGCACCTTGAAACCACCATTGAAAGTGAAAAAAAAAAACAGAAGTAAGGACCAGAGCTTAGATTTGGAAAACAAAGTTTTGAATTTAGATTTTGAACATAAAGAAAACCATCTAGGTACCAATTGAGGAGGTATATCTTGGTGGCAATGTTATTGCCGTATTACTTACTAATCAAAATTTTCTGACCAAGATAGATGAAAGGGAATAAGAAAATTTAGAGAAAAATGCGTTCTATCTTACTTGGAGAGTATCAGGTAAATAAAGCAACGTTTTTGTTTTGAAGAGAAGCAAACAATAAAATGCTAAAATTTTATGAATCCTCAAAACTTGATTAAAAAGTAGGCAGTCCCATCTATAGCTCGGTTAAGAAGTTCATTTCCAGACAAGTTTTATTTACCTACTTAACAATAATTTACTTTTTTTTAATTTTCTTAACAAAACTTCTTCTCTTCAGGACTATGCCCAGAAAACGTAACGGAATTGGACTGAGAATGGAGGACATTAAAAACACGACACTCTCCATAAAAATATGTACAAACATCACCAATAAGAGAATAAAACCTCTTTAGAACAGAAAACCTTTTTATTTACTCGAATTATTAATTCTGAAAATTTACTGAAATTAGGATGGCCAATTTTTCATTTAAAATCTACTACCTATTTCTTCCTATTTTGGACATGGACATGCCATCTACAGATTTTCTAAAATCAGGTGTGACAACACTAATTGTCACTGTCATATTATTCGTCCAATTACATCAAAATAGCGATGCAGCTAGTTATTCAATTAAACAACCGCACTTGTAAAACTTAATATAACCGCTACGTGTTACTTTTGTTTGTTTGAAATAACAAAATAGGGACGTACCTTCGTTATCTGACATTTCCACGGTACGATCCCAGTTGACTCGACCATATACATCAGGATGTCTTCGCCTCAAATGTACCTTCAGGTTACCAGTGGTGGAAAAATAAGAATACGTATTGTTACAGACTCTACATGTAGCTACCTTTTTGTCCGGTTCCCTATCAAAATAGTTCCAAAGCTGTGATGTACTTTTATTCCGAGTCATATTTTAAACGAACGCGAAATCACACACTTATCAACGGTTATTTATCACGATTATACTATTAGCAGTTATTTTAATATCCCGTCGCGACAGTTTCGTCTCTCGTTTACGTTATGCTTCATAACCTAAAAGCTTTTGACGTTTGTTGATTTTGTGATTCTGAATACGAGTCTTTTGGTAAACTGTCATTTCAAAATAAAATATTCATAAATAAAACTAACAGGTAAAGTAGGTAGTATGTAAATGCATGATTTTTGAACGAAGTTCCGTATCGCACTTTAAAAAGACACTGCACCTTTGACAAACGAGAGCAAGTTTTTTTTTTGGAAGTGACCTCTCGCAGGTCAACGTATGGGGTTGTCGGTTGCTTAACCGGACTTGCCAGTCTAGAATGTTATGCTGAATTCATGGTTTCATTTAGAATCCTTGAGATATAATTTCTTACATAATAGGTGGAAAGTTTTCTGTAAACAATAAACCATGGTCATTAACGAAAAATTGAATACGTATTTTATGGCTTTATAAAAAATATTTAAATATTATTATTTTTTACCTACTATCGGTAGTTCTAATATTAATAGTTATTGTTTACAAAAAAAATCTCGCTACTACTTACATTCTTCGATAGATAATCACGACTTATTTTAACGCAATACCGTACTATAGCTCCTGAAATATAAACCTAGGATTTTTGTTGTATTTTTAATAATTTCGACAAATTCAAATCTAGGTTTTACAAAAAACTTCAGACCTCTGAGATGCTTTTTCAGCGAGATATCGGCGATAGTTTTATTTTCACCGTTTCGATGGCGCGGCCAGGTGGTTTTAGCCTTACAGCTCCTGAAATATAAACCTAGGGTTTTTTGTTGTATTTTTACTAATTTCGACAAATTCAAATCTAGGTTTTACAAAAAGCTTCTGACGTCTACGATGTTCTTTCAGCGAGATATCGGGGATTCGTGTTTTTCACCGTTTCAATGGCGCGATCATGGGGTTATTTATAGTCTTGCAGCTCCTAAAATATAGACCTAGGATTGTTTCCTATATAAAAAAAAAAATTACAAATTCCATTTATCATTTACCTAAATTTCAGGTCTCTGCAACACTTAGTTTTAAAGATCTCCGTAGCCGCGCGGTTCTCCGTGTTTCAATGGCGCGGCCACGTCCAAACCCTTATAGATTTTGAACCATAACTTAAACAAATTTATTGTTTTGGGAATCAAAGTTTACAAATTTTTACAAAATCTTGGTAAAATTATTTTTTTGAAATTACGCCGTGGCCGCGCCATTGAAACGGACACACGTATCGAAATCCACTGTGGCGAATAGCATAAAGTTATTCCAATACGAATTTGGCGATCGAAATCGCGACTCTGATAAAGCGTTATTTGTATTGGGTTTGGGAAACAAGAGTGTTGAGAAGTATTATTACACGCTTTATATTAGCTTCACTTGTATGTTTGTTTGTTTGTATGTAACCGACTCCTTTGGACGCTATTTTGACCCACTTTAAACGGTTAGATTTCATTTAAACTTTGTAGACTTATCGACGACCTATGACAATTCAATAATTAAAAAAAAAATATATATATAAAAAAACACGCTTTTGTAGTTAGCAAAACTAAAAAATATAAAATAAATAATAGTTTAAAAAACCTAAAAAAAAAACACGCTTTAAAAACCAAACTAAAAAGTAGAAAATAATTTAATAGATAAAAAGCGTGGGGTGCTTGATATTAATTGATTATAAAAATACCTCAAAAAGCACCCCACGCTTTTTAATAGAATTAAATTATTTTCTACTTTTTAGTTTTGTTTTTAAAGCGTGTTTTTTTTAGTTTTTTTTTAACTATTATTTATTTTCTATTTTTTTAGTTTTGCTAACTACAAAACCGTGTTTTTTTAAACTATTATTTTAAGTTAACTTTTTAATTTCCTCAAGTATAGTAATCAAACAAAGAAATCAACAAATCAAATTTGTATTATTATTAGCTTATCAAAACGGGAAGCATCCTAGGGATACATAGCTAAATCATAACAAGTATTAATATTAATCATTTATTATACTTAGTGGTATAAACAACTGCACCCTAATTGCGTAACTCACGATAAATCGTAATCTGTTTAGTTTTGAAACAGATGACTAATCCATTGCTTTATATGTTCGTAAAATGTGTCTGCTCAACAACGTAAATAACGCAATGAATATTGTTGAACTGTCAAAATGAAACAGATTATGATTAATCGTGAGTTACGCAATTAGGGTGCTGGTTCAGTGTCAGTTTTATCATCGTAGCGTAGGTAGTTCTTGGTAGGCACCGGGTCGCGAGTTCGATCTCCAGGCAAATTCAGATTGGAATATGCTATTCGCCACAGTGGATTTCGATACCAAGACTTTCGTACTAGCGTACCATTGAAACAGTTTTTCGAATGAGCGTGTTCGCGGCAACGTCATTCGATATAGCAGTTTTCGACTCAATGCGTTTTCGGACTGGCGTACCACTCGTAAAGTTTGTCGAAATAGCGTGCGTCGAAACAACGTCATTCGAAACTTCATATCACTCCGCTATCTATACACTGTGACATTTTAGTCGTCTTACAAAGGTGGTCCACTCAATGTATCCGTCATAAAATACCTATAGGCGCGATTAAAACATAGTTACCATTAATTAAGATAATAGGTACAAAGAAGAATAAATAATGCTTTAGAATTATGAAGACCCTCGGGATATCAATACCGTTTACGTATCAAACGGTAGAAGATATCTACCTACCTACCATTACATTCCATCATTAATTCCATCTCCATAAAAGGGTGTTTCAAACTACGTCATGCGTCTTAGTGAATGGTATTTTTAATTTTTTTATTGTAGCACAAATGTTCAAAAATGTATTTTTATTTTTATAAATAATTAGTAGTCATTGGATACATGAAGTCGGCTGCCGTTGTAAGACGACTAAAATGTCACGGTGTATAAGGTGAATTTTTAGTCACCCTTCAAGTATGTCAGGGTGATACTACCTGTGAAATTGAACAACTTTATCCAAGGAACATGGGTCGAAATATAAAAAAAATCGCACCTCCCATACAAAATCGAAACAATTTTAAAATTGTTTTTTTGCTATAGGTACTTACCGTTTAAACTTTTTTAAACATTTAGTAAGAATCTGTTATTTTGACATTACAAAAAACACTTTAATTTAATTTATTTGTATATTTTTGACTGGTGGCTTTATGACGTCAGGTTTCTTACGATTTCGTTCCTGCTTATCAAAAAAAAAAACGCATAATTCGTGTTAAAATGTATTCACGTAGTTATTGTTTTCTTTGAAATAGTTAGGTACATCTTATATACAAACATATGGCTTCATTACAAACAAAATTATAGATATTTACCTATGTTCTATTTAGAATTATATTATACAATAAACGTTACATAGAAATCAGGCGTTACTGCGATATAAAATTAATATAAGCTTCGATATTCTTATAAAAACTCATTATCATGCACAACAGATATCTTCAGCTTATGTTTGGGCCACACTAGTGTTACAGGCAGCGTTGGTGGCTCCGACCCTGGAGTCTCCTCATCACTGTCAGGTTCGGAGTCAGAGTCAGCCAGTTTTGAGAAACATGAGACTTGCTTCGACATGTCCTGAGCCAATTCCTTGGGGATAACCACCTGTAGAGTAAAAATTGAGGTAATTATGAAAGTGTATAAAAACTGGCTGTGTATTTAGGTTCCCACAAAAGTTATAGTCAACAGTGTGTGTAAAGAGCTTGTGGATATGTAATAAAAAACTTAAAAAAATAAAAAATTAAAATAACCGACTTCCAAAAAGCACGACCAAGTGAAAAATGACTTTGATTTCGAAATCGGTGACTTTGGATATGTGTTTTATTTAATTTTTTGTCACCGCCTTCCGAAATTAAAGTTATTTTTCAATTTGTAGTGTTTTTTGGAAGTCGGTTGTTTTTTTTTTTTAAGTTTTAGTTACAGTATCTACTCCACACAATTCGAAATTTCATCGTCCTTGGGGTCAAAACAATGCATGTTTATGCGATAGCAGCAATCGCGGTTTGTTTGCTGTCATTTTTTGAGGAGTTCCGTTGTCTGTCTCCGAAACGTATCATCAGAACTATATGAAATTTTGTGGGACCATTTCGGACTATATCCCTTTCGAACAAAAAAAGAATTTTGCAAATATGACGGAGCTATGCCCCTACATACATCTGCGGTTGGTCTGTGGATGAGTAACCATCTTCACATACTAAGACCCTTCCCTGCCTCGGAAAGCAAGTTAAGCCGATGGTCTCGGCTGTTATTGGTAGATCTTTGACAATCGTTACGGGTAGTCAGAAGCCCGAAAGTCTGACAACCAGTCTTACCAAGAGGTATCGTGTTACCCAGTAACTGGGTTGTGGAGGACAGATAAGCAGTCGCCACTGGAACCTGAAGAAAACCACCTCACCTGCAACCACGCCGCAGTGGCCGCGTAGGGCCGGCTGCAGCTGGCGGCGGCGCCGGCCACAGTGGGCGGCAGCACGGTCACGGCCGCGCCACAGCCGCGCCACGTGAAGTGACTGCCGTGCCACACTCGACCGCTGCGAAAATAACAACAAAAATCTTATTTCTTATACTCCAACACGAATTTTCGCTGAAGAATAACTGTCACGGAGATCAGTAAGACATAAAACGTCATGCCACCGCCATCTATTATCGAATAGCAGAACCACATAAATATTCGCGAGTTATGTACTAGGACTATCTAGAAACGTCACGCTACCGCCATCTATGATCGAGTAGCAGAACTACATGAATATTCAGGAATTATTTAGAAGTTTAAGCTCTTCATATAAATAAAGGGTTGTCAAGACTGCGGAGTCAGTGTTAAAATTACTCATCCTGTATCTATAGGATAGGATAAGACTGCTATTACTATGAATTAAACATCACCATAACAATAAAAACGTGTGCTGTCGGGTGACTCCCGTCAGGAATGAAGTTCCATATGCGATACTCGCACGTGCACACACTCATTTATAAAAAAAGAGACGGAAAGAGAGAATGTATAGATTAAATACGCGTTTTGAATACAGAGCCATCTAGTATTAGTCTTTAAAAGCTCTCATAAAGTTGTCGCCACCTTCGATTTGAATCTCGACCTCACTATCGGCTTCAGCACCCTCGAAAACCATGAAAACGACACCCATGATAGAAAAATGAAAATTCGCAGCCGCCATCTTGGATTATTATTTTGACTGCACCATTGGCATTCAGTACCCTCAAAAACCATGACAACGACACACATTATGAAAAATTATTATTTTGAAAAGCCATATGGTCGCGAATCATTTTTAATCAACATAAAACCTGACACTGATCTGAAAATTGCAAAGGGGGTTAAAATAATGATGAATATAAATGTGGATAGAGAGGGAGAGGAAGGGAAAAGAAAAGATGGATGGATAGTGTGGGTATGATATGCAAGAGAAGGGAGTGAACGATAGCGTGACGGCTGACAGGGGAGAATGGAAGATAAAAACGCGTTGCGCCGACCCAGAGTAACATGAGACAAGGGCTGGAAGATGGTATAAAAAACGTTTCCAAAAAAAAATCAACCGACTTCCGGAAAAACACCACAAAATTAAAAAGAACTTTAATTTCGGAAGTCGGTGACTTCGGATTTGTATTTGATTTTTTTTTCAAGTTGGTAACTATTGCAACAAAATACGAAATTATGGAAACACTTTCAGTCACCATTCCACCAGTGAAAGTGAAAGTGTTTAAATGCTAAATTAAACTATGTTGTTTCGTTTCTATAATCAAACGAAACAATTAAATTGATACATATACCAATGTAATTGTTAATTTAAACCTCATTGTTTTTATAGGGACAAGTGATGGTGGTGTTTATTTTGTTTTTTTTTTTTTTGGATGGGAAATCATCAAATAACTTCTCCCGCTCTGCGTGTAGCAGGAGGCCGTGTCAGACTTTTACTGACTAAAACCCACCCGTGTTCCCTCAGTTGCCTGTGTGCCAGGGGCCGCGGTATCTCTTTCGAACAACCCGCACCGCTGGCAGGCTTCGGCCATTGCGGGCCCCACCAGTTGGTGCTGACATCTCTTTGAGGCGCGCGTGGAATACAACGCGCCGTCGATCCGGGCTTGGTCCTTACCGGACAGTCGGCTTAATGGTGGCCGGGTATCAGCCTGGGATTCCCCGATGCCCAGGGCGACAGTATTGCAGTTTCACGGGCACGATGATGAGTATAACAGTGACTTACTCGATAGCTAACGGCAGCAAGCTCGCTCCTTCAGCGTTCAGTATTATATGTGCACCTTCCAAGTATTCCACGTTGGTTTCACCGCGCCACGAGCCCTGGAATAAATAATCTTTCATCATCTAGATTCTTTTTCTGAACTATGTTGGGTAGAGATGGGTAACTCAGGAGAGTTAGATACAAAAGATATGAATCAATCCGTTTCCATCACTCACTCTTTATATCCATTCACATCCGAATGTATCAGTGTATCTTTACAACTCACTCACTCACGGAGTCACGGCCTTTTTTTTCAATCTGTATCGGCAACACAACCGCATAGCAACACTCGTAAACATATTTTCGGAAAGTCCAGGCGTCTCTTTCGCACCTCACTATTTAGAATGTTCTGTCGCGCTTTCGCAAGACGGATAGAGTGAGTTGTTTGACCATTATAAACTGATATACGTCGGCACAGAAAAGTAAATTAGTAACTCTATAACCGGTGCGTAGGGCATAAAGTCGTTAAGCGGAACGTGAATATTTAAGTACTATACTGGTTTTAACTGTTGCTGTTGTTTGTTGCTGTGTGTGTTTTGTCTGGTTTTACCTTTCCTTTAAAAAGTTTTAGTAAACTATGCAAACTAATTTCGGTCATAAAGACATCGTTTTTAGTATCAGGATAGAAAAAAGTAGATTTGCGATTTCAAATATCAGTTGGCGTCATTAGTTCAACCTTGACCTTCGTTCGCTACCGTTCGGGATCGGGTCAGTTCGATGCGCTGCGTGTCGTGCGCGCGAGCGTGATCTACTGATACATAATGATATAAAGATATAAAAGAGTGATACATATCCCAGTGATCGAAAGATACATTTCAATCTTTTCTTTTTAGTGATACATTTTGCCCATGTCTAATGTTGGGGTCCGCTTCCAGTCTGACCGGATGTAACTATTATACAGTATTTTATATGGAGCGACTGCCGTTCTGACTTTCACAATCCAGGTACACTCCATAGGTTTAGGTAGTTAAATAAAGGTTAAAAAAATCGTAAAAAGGGTTTTTTTTTATAGTTGACCCTTTTTTAACCGACTTCCAAAAGGAGGAGGTTCTCAATTCGTCGGAACCTTTTTTTTTTTTTATTTATGTTCCCCGATTACTCGAAGATGGCTGGACTGATTTCGATAAATTTTTTTTTGTTTGAAAGGGTATACTTCCCAGGTGGTCCCATGATCACCAAGTCAGGATCTGATGATGGGATCCTGGAGAAATAGAGAGAACTCTTCAAATTTCATAGGCACACTTGAAGCAATTTGTGTAGTTTTTGGAAGAGTACTTTCTCGGAGTGGTTCCATTTCAATTTGGTGAAGATCTGATGAAGAACTTCGGAGATAGGCAACGGAACTCCTCAATAAATGATAGCAAATGGACAGGGCTTGCTGAAATCTCATGTCTGTCAATTGTTTACACCAGTTAATAACATAACATCACGCTGGTACGCTGTGAAGGGGTAAGCACATGTGAACCACTAAAAAGTGAAAAATAAAAAACATTTTTCAAAAAAATAAACAACCGACTTCCAAAAAAACACTAAAAAGTGAAAAATAACTTTAATTTCGGAAGGCGGTGACAAAAAATTAAAATACATATCCAAAGTCACAGACTTCCGAAATTAAAGTTATTTTTCACTTTTTAGTGTTTTTTTTGGAAGTAGGTTGTTTATTTTTTTGAAAAAAGTTTTTTATAGTTGACACTTCCTTGTTTAAAAATACGGTGTAACAAAATCATATTTATTTTCGATTTATACGATAGTTTCCTATTTATTAATAAACTAGCTTTTGCCAGCGGCTTCGCCCGCGTGGAGGTCGGTGTATTATACATATAAACCTTCCTCTTGAATCACTCTATCTATTAAAAAACCCGCATCAAAATCCGTTGCGTAGTTTTAAAGATTTAAGCATACATAGGGATATAGGGACAGCGAAAGCGACTTTGTTTTATACTATGTAGTGATAGTGATATTATACTTTATCATTTATTCTTTAACTACTTTTCCTAGATGAGCACGATTTTTAGCTATATTAATTACCATAATATAATATTTTGTAATCTGCATATTGTAAAGCGCCCAAAATGACAGGTTGCCTAAACCTTTTAGAAAATATAACGAATTTGCTAAATTGAAAAGTACAACTGTGTGTGATGTAGAATGGCAACTGAAGTGGCAGGTATTACGTTTAGTCGGTTAAGGCGAGGTGAGCCGAGCGCGGTAGGCATTTAACGCTTACCTCAGCCCCCGAAACGAGTAGCGAGACGTAACTAGTTAGCGACGCACGCGCCAGGCGTGGCTGGCGGCCGGCAGCAGTATTAACTATGTCACCGAATAGAGCAATACAGTGGATCAACTTGAACTGATTACGATTAGTAAATAGTACATTATGATATAAGTGCGGTAATTTACAAAGCGCACGTATGTCATACGACGTTTTATAACATATTTGCGAGGAAATAGGTAAATAAAACTCGAACTTCCTTAAATGAAAAAAGCGCGCGGAATAATTTTTACTTGTTCACAAGTTAGCAATTTTTTTTTTAGCGCAACGGCACAAAAACAGCCAGTATTACTAATAAAGTAAATTAATATTTTTTGTTTTGTTACAGATAAATTGTTGTTTTTTATTGTCAAAACTATTAAATTAAAGAATTAAATGTTTATTTTTTCATATTTTATCTCTCAAAGTTAATTTTATTCATAAAATGTTGACCACTTTTCTGACATAAAAACTCTTTGCTAAGATTTAAAAAAGTACCGTTCTTTTTAGACGGAGCATCTTGAAAAACCGTGCGTTTTACATTACAATAACACACAAGTGCGTAATGACATACATTACGATATTGAAATTGGTGTAATAAGAGACCCTTTACGAGCAAATGTGTTATAAAGTTTATTTTACTATTCTAGTAAGTATTTTTTTAAGATATAATAAGTTGCGGAAATGAGATTTCTTCATAACATAACGCCTGTATTCTTTCAGAGGGGTTGGGCAGTGGTGTATCAGTACACCCACAATTCGCCAGTTATGTTCAAGTTACATACAGACTGGAAGTAATAATCAAATTAGGGTGATCGTCGTAGTTTTTTAGTTGCACTTTTTTATTTATTTTCTTATTTATGTACCTATGCCTACATACAAAACTATGTACCGACTACAGTACGTACCGAGAGGTGACAATGTAACTAGTAAACCACACTGTTAGATTTTCAACGCGCTGAGTTGCACTGTGTTGGATTCTCAACCTTCGGCGCACTACCGAGAGTTGAAAATCCAGCGCGCGAAATTACGTCCGTGTGAACTTATATTTCTTTTTTTTTTTCTAACCGTTTATGACATGTTACCTGTCATGGTTTTCGAGGCCGCTGATCAAAATGTAAATCCAAGATGGATTTGTGACGGCCTCCGTAAAATAACGGCCGCAGTAACATGACGGCCACAGTAATATGACGGCCACATTTATAGGACGGTCGCAATAACATGACGGCCTCCGTAATATGACGGCCGCAGTAACATGACAGCCTCCGTAATATGACGGCCGCAGTAACATGACGGCCGCCGCAATATGACGGCCGCCGCAATATGACGGCCACCGCAAAATGACGGCCGCCGCAATATGACGGCCGCCACAATATGACGGCCGCCGCAATATGACGGCCTCCGCAATATGACGGCCTCCGCAATATGACGGCCTCCGCAATATGACGGCCGCCGCAATATGACGGCCACCACAATATGACGGCCTCCGCTATATGACGGCCGCCACAATATGACGGCCGCCGCACAATGACGGCCGCCGCTATATGACGGCCTCCGCAATATGACGGCCTCAGCAATATGACGGCCACCGCAATATGACGGCCGCCGCAATATGACAGCCTCCACAATATGACGGCCGCCGCAATATGATGGCCACAGTTTTGTGACGGTCGAAGTAATATGACGGACGCAGTAACATGACAGCCGCAGCAATATGACGGCCGCAACAACAACATCACGGCCGGCAGCAGCAACATGACGGCCGTCCGCAGTAACATGACGGCCGGCCGCAGCAACATGACGGCCGTCCGCAGCAATATGACGGCCGGCCGCACCAATATGACGGCAGCCCGCAGCAATATGACGGCCGCCCGCAGCAACATGACGGCCGCAGTAACATGACGGCCGGCCGCAGCAATATGACGGCCGCAGTACATGACGGCCGCAGTAACATGACGGCCGTAGTAACATGACGGCCGCAGCAATATGACGGCCGCAGCAATATGACGGCCGCAGCAATATCAATCAAATCAAATCAAATATGACGGCCGCAGCAACATGACGGCCGCAGGAACATGACGGCCGCAGTAACATGACGGCCGCAGTAACATGACGGCCGCAGGAACATGACGGCCGCAGTAACATAACGGCTGCTGCACACAATAACAACGCAGAAGAAGCCCTGCAAACTTAAACAATAAAACAAAGCACACGTTAAGAAATACAAAAATAAGTACCTGAGTAAGTATCTATCTATCCTGCACTGCTCCGCTCCGAAAGTAAAATACAAAGAAGCAAAAGAAGAAGCAGCGTAATGTCCGCATTACGCTGGACCAGCTCAAGGTCATAGTGTTATCATATACAGTGCCTATCCAGGCAATCATCATTTTTTTTGTTTTTCAACCTACCTCTTTGATATTTGAAAACAGTAAATAAACCATTATACAATTTGCGCGCGTGGCGGCTTTATGCTGTATGACATGTTGGTAAATCTATTCCGCGAGAAAAATGAACCATTCTAGCTTCTGCGCACGCGGCGTCTTTATTTACACAGACATAGGCTTCCAATTCTGTTCTACACGCCTATTTGCGGTTTGCAAATCTATTACGGTACATAGATTTGCAAACCGCTAATAGTAGGTTATCTATAATAAATAAATATATTAATCTATTACGCGTAAAATGTAAATAAAAAAAGGTAAAGGTAAATAATAATATTGTCAAACCATCCTTATTCTTTTTGTTTACTAGCCTTCGAAGAGCCAGCGCTGGATCGAAAGTTTTTACTTACAAATTGTCAAACAAAATGGGAAACTACAGATATCCCATTTTGTTTGACAAAATATTAACTACTTTAATTTCCTACGAAATGAAGCTTGCTATACATAAATATACCTGTATTTAGCTTATTATTACGTATTATTATTTACAAACAATTTTAAGCTCTGCCGGTAACAGATCATAGCGGTGGGTGGCGGGTTCAAAAAATTGGCACACGTCCGACGTCCAACACGTTCCGCTCGGGACTAAACGACACGGGGCGCGCGCATGTAAAGATAAAAACACTGGATTTTAGATTTGTTATAAATGTATTTTCATAGTCCATATTATGACGGCCGGATTTTATCATATTTTTTACGAACTTTATTATGGTATAAGTTTTATTGTTCAAAGCCATATATAACTCAAATGAAATAAGAATCCGATCATCATTTAGACTTGTCTTTGCGATTTAAGTGGACGCAGTAAAGTGCAAGTAATCGTGTATCGCACCGAAATATCTAGATCAAGGTATGAACTATGTAATATATTTTTTTCAATTTTTTTAATCCGGTTTATCTACTTATAAAACACGTTACAAAACGACGTTTTTCCGGATCACGCCGCCTTAACCAGACTTTGAAAGCGCTCTCAACAATCGACATTTACGATTTTGCGAGTACGTTTCGATTTTGTTCAATTGTGTTTTTATAGCTAGGAAAATAATTGATGATACAACGGAACGATTTATTATTAATGTGACAGTTAGTTCATCAGATTCAGATTCTGATTCCGAATAGAGCCTATTATTATATGACTGTAAATAATATTATCTTAACATTTGAAATAAAAGGTTTCGCATCTATGAGTCACTTGTTTTTTTTATTTACCTTCATTTAACTACCTAAATCTATGGAGTTATAGGTAGCACGATACGTCTTAGTAAGACTTTCGGGCTTCAACTGTCAAAGATCCACAAATGACATCGGGGATCAACAACTTAACGGGCTTTCCGAGGCAAAGAGGGTTTTAAGTTATTTTTTCACTTTGTAGTGTTTTTTTTTTTGGAAGTTGGTTGTCTAACATAAAAAACCATTAATCAAAGCTTGACCAAATTCATATGGGACCACTCGGTAAGAACAAAACAAAAAAGAAGAATTTTTCAAACTGGTTTTTAAATGACGGAGTTCTGAGATATTAAAAATTAAAAAAAAATACTACCGAATTGACAACCTCCTCCTTTTCGTGAAGTCGATTACAAATAGAAAACTACCGATTGGCGAAAATAAATGAAAGTTCACCTTGAGCAATTATTTCCAACCGGTACTTTGTATTTTGGGCCCAAATGGCCTGATCTTCCAAATTACTTGAAATTATGTCTTTAAAAAACACACTTTTATCACGATTTAATTTTGATCGATACTCGAAACGCCTGTGAAGTTCCACCGACTTCCTGATATCGATATGGATATCGTGTTGCCATATATAAATTAGAGCTGAAACGGATATCCGGTAACTATCCGGTATCCGGCCTATCTGGCGGCCTAAATACTATCTGGCCGAATACCGGATAACTAGCGCCCATCCGGCCGAATACCGGATTTAAAAAATTAGGTAATTAATTGCTTTATTAAGTTCAGTAACTAAAAGATAATTCTACAACTTAGAAAATAAATTAGTACTCATACTGCACTAAGGGAAAATTATGGTGAATGAATACTAATTTCTCTGGATTATGAGGTAGCAAGCAGTTTCGCTTGTCTTCGTAAATAAGGCCAGCTTCAGAAAAGTCTTTCACTATACACACTGCTGCAAAGTGCGAAAAATTAGATTTTGGCAAACTTTGTTAAATTTGGGTATTGTTTAGCATTAGCTGCCCACCAAAGATTAAGGGGCAATGTTCCGCCGGATATTCGGCGGCCGAATATCCTGCTATCCGGCTACAAGGTTGGCCGAATATCCGGTATCTGGTATCCGGCTAAACTGCTATCCCTTTCATCTCTAATATAAATCCTCTTACTTACCTCCATTAATTCAGGTATGTGAGGTAAAGCTCGCTCCATGCTCGACATCTCGAAACTGTCCGTTGACATGTGACCTAGGATTAATTAAAAATATGTTAAACTTTAACTAATTCTCATATCGTTACTTGCATTTATGTAAGCTATCACGCCCTTTATACCTGGAGGCTTCTATTTTGGTACATTTGCCAGCGGCTTCGCCCACGTGAACGCACTACCAGGACAAAAAGTAACCTATGTGGTAATCTTCTATACATATAAATAAAATTGGAGTGTCTGTTTGTAATATTAAAATAACCGCTTTTTGCTACATGCATATGAATATTTAAATACGGTACATATACTAAAATAACATTTTTTTTAATTTTTGGCTGTCTGTCTGTTTGTTCCCGCTAATCTCTGAAATGGCTGGACCGTTTTTGACGGGACTTTCACTGGCAGGTAGCTGATGTAATAAGGATTAACTTAGGCTACTTTTATTTAAGAAAAATCCACGCGGACGAAGTTGCGGGCACATCTAGTATTGGATATAAACTATCTGTGTGCCAAATTTCATTTAAATACGTTCGGCCTTCAGTAACAAACATCTAAATATACACACTTTCACTTTTATCTTCTTATATATAAAATTTCCATGTCACAATGTTAGTTACCGTACTCCTCCGAAACGGCTTTACCAATTTTTACCAAATTTTATATGCGTATTCAGTAGGTCTGAGAATCGGCTACTATCTATTTTCCATACCCCTAAGTGATAAGGGTTGTTCACCCTAAATAATTTATAAGGCAAAACAACGTTTGCTGGGTCAGCTAGTAATATTATAATATGTAGTAGGATGTCAATAGAAACTCGTTTGGAAGTTTATGATACGAATTTAGCGATATGAGAGTAGGTAAAATCTTTTATCATATTTAAGTTTAGATGCCGAAACCCTTAAAGTCTGTGAAGTATAACTACTTAATTAGACCATATATATAACTATCCAGCCCTTACCTTCAGGACCAGTTCTCTCCCCCATCGTGCTAAGTCCTCGCTGTAAGGTCTCCTTGATCTGCTGTTCCACTGAGGGGGGAAGGGGGGACGGAGAAGCTGGCTGCTCCTCTGTGGTTTGCTGGTAAATAAACAATAACAAATTAAATATTATCATTTATTCATATTCATTGAATCTGAATGATGATATGGTTAGTAATAGAGATGTGTTTACGGAACCGACTCACTGATCCGGATCATTGAAGTGATTCAAAAGATTGCTTCAGTAAAAACGTTTCAAACGCATCATTTGTATCTGAAACATTACTTTGCTCTGTGCTCATTCCGTGCGCGCGACGCGTCGCTCGCGAGGCGACGGAGCAGTGAGCGCGCGAGAGAGGGAGACTGAGACACACTGAGTTACTTAACTATTGACTCGCGAGTCGCGAGTGAGCGAGCGAATCACAATCTATACATGACTTGTATACCAAATGAGATGTCACTCATACTCTCACAGATTTTCGTTGTCGTTATCCATGCACGTAAAAATGACCACTAAGGCGCTTACATATCAAATACTATACGGTCGTTTTTTGCATATAATGTTAAATTATATTCTTTGAGCCCATGATCCAAATGAGCCAAATTAAACATATCTGTGTTTCGGATCATTTCAGTGATCGTGATGCAAATGTTCCAATCGCAATTATTTTTTATTTTAACCTTGAGTTCTCTAGTTAGAAAGGATGTGACTGCGGAGATGACGACTAATAGGGAAGTGTGTTGGAAAAATACATGTTTCGCCGACCTCAAATAAATTGGGACTAGGGCAGAGGGATCATAATGATTATTCACACTAAGAATCAGTACTGTTTGAACGTCAAAATTACATAACACAGTTCTCCAAAACGGCCGCCCTTCACCACTTCCTAGTGCTTTAGCTGGGAAGGAAGCGGCGCAATAAAGTCCCCAGCAAATGATTTTATATAAAACCATCTTCTGCCCACGGCTTCGGCCGCGTCAATGTTGAAATTTGTTCAAACAAACTTCCAGTTTTGGGAAGGAGATACCGCGGCCCCCGGCACACAGGCAACTGAGGGAAAACGGGTGGGTTTTAGTCAGTAAAAAACTGACACGCCCTCCCGCTCCACCCAGAGCGGGAGAAGTTATTTGATGATTTCCCATAAAAAAAAACTTTACGGGGGAGTTTCCTAAAATCCTTTCCTAGCTGACGTCTCCCGCTCATAATCTGCCTCTGTGCCAAGTTTTATCTTCGTAAGTTCAGTCGTTTTTGAGATTTCGTGTTTTATCAGTGAGTGAATGAATGAGTGATTTTTCGAGTCTTTCAATGTTAAATGAAAATAAAATAAATATATAATAATAAAAATTCAGTATTAAATGAAATTACAGGGTTGTATGATGAGTAGACATCGGATATTCGGATGCATATAAATTTACCTAAAGTTGCGATGTTGGCTAATATGAAATGCGCTTTTGTATCGAAATAATCTTTATTTAATTTATGTTTATTTTTTTTACTAACACACACCACCCCCTCCCTTACACCCTACATACATATATTTGCATCGGGGCTTAAACATTAATTCTAAATAAATATGTATCTGAATAATTTTACAATAATTTAGAAGTCGCGTCCATACTATATACCTGACTAGTTATGCATTCCTGGTGTTCCTGGCATAAAAATATGTTTTTAAAAGCCGCTTCCATACTTTCATAACCAAAAATTAACTTTAGGTAAATATGCATCCGAATATCCGATCTCTAGTGATGACTTTAATGATCATAATAGGGTATTATAACACCCATTTTTGAAAAGTGTTTTAATTAGATTCTAAAGCGCTAATAAACAACAAAAAAAAACAACATTTTTATTTAATCGATTAGTGCCATAAAAATGCATTTTTTTTTTTTATATTTCGCGCGTAACTTGACGAAAACGCTGGACGCAGTGGATGCCATATTGCTCTGTGGATATGACGTCAGCTTGTTATATAAAAAACAAATGCGCTGATATTTTATAAGACATTTGTTTAAATAAAAAAAAAATGTTATTTTTCGTTTGTTTGCTGCTCCTGAATGCAAAATATTATTTAAATAAAAATTACTTTGGTTACGAAAATAATAAAAGTACAAAGTTGCGCAGTTGACATGCCGTATGACGTAATAACATGGCGGCTACTATTTCATGGTGTTCAAACACAGATAAAAAATACTGCCCGTATTTTTTTCTACGAATTTAATTTTAAAATTTATTTTGTTATTTCATGAACTTAAACTAACATTTTCCGACTGCATTTTGCCTAAGCTATCTCAATAATATATTTTTAGATTTTTTCTTATATAGAGGAAAATACCCTATTCTGTGAAGCCTCATTTGTTACGGTCGCAAATCATATTTTAACCAACATACCATTTTTGTACCTGCAAAATTGCAAAGAAACAAGAAAAATTGAATTTGGGGGCTACCTTAAGAAATGTATATTATCTGTCTATAGAGAAGCCTTTGTCCAGCAGTGGACTGTGACTCGTAGATACGTACCGGCGTCCACGGCAGCCAGCGCAGCGCCGCGGACACGCCGGCGAGCGGCGCGGGCGCGGCGTGCGCGCGCGCGCGCGGCGCGGACACGCGGCGGCACGACGCGCGCCGGCACATGCGCGTCACCAGCCACGCGCCGCCGCAGCTGAAGGGGCACAATTACTTACATTTTGTTCAAAACATTTATATCAGAAATTAATTCCGTATCAGCTTTTGAAAACGGCTTCATCCGCGTGAAGATGAAAAACAAAAAACCAAGGGAACATACTACCGAGATAAATATAATCTTATGTGTTAATCCAGGTCATAAACTATCTGTGTGCCAAATATCATCGAAATCCGTTAAGTAGTTTGTTATTATCAAGAGAAGGTTCTTAAGAAAAAAAAATCAAGAAGGTTGCTTGTAACATTAGAAAATTTAAGAAAACTTAACGACCATATTATCTTTTCTAATATTATACCAATGTGAATTCAATATTCATAGGTAAGACAGGACAACGTCTGACGGGTCTTAGTTTGTATACAGGGTGTAACAGAAACCCTATTGCTATCCTTCGGCACTAAAAATAACAGCTGTTATAGAATCACTATACATAGTTTCAGCTCAAAATAAAATACTCTAAGAATTGATAACAAATTTTCGATTTCATGTTTCTTAATTTCAAATCATAACAAACGTGTCACCGCACTACGTAGGTCAATAACTTTCCACGTTACTTGCCAATATCACGATAAATCTCTTCCAAGTGGCGTGTTAATTTCAATTTGATGATTTGGTGTCTGGTATCAATGTATTAAAAATTCTCATAACTTCCGAACATGTAGAGATATTAAAAAACCCTTCCAATATCGTTTGATATCATCCAAAGTAGTTGTGCCCTTGGTATGTATGTACCCTTTCCGTTGCACATTGTATAAATATAACTTACTTAGGATCTTCACTAATTAACTTCAGGACTTCAAAACCAGATCCCCTTTGAGCGGCTTTTAATTCCCTGCCAGTGCAGCCCACTATCTGAAATTCGACGAAAAACATTACTAAACAAGGTCAAATCATAGCAAAACTTCTCAGACGCTTGTAAAGTTTCGTCAAATAATAATTTAACACAATGATGCTACCAGCCTGTTTTTGCTTAAGTTTTGTATACAATCAGTTTGTACCCATACATCAAACTAGAGAGCTACAAGGAATTCTTCCAACTGTTAAATTAAATTTAGAGGCTGTGAAGAAGAGATTGGTGAAACTATTTTGGTTTCATCAAATCTTCTTTCTTTGTCCAGGCAGTGTTTCTTTGGAATGCACTCCCTCTGAATATCAGGATGGCAACCAGTCGGCTTTCGTTTAAAGTAAAGGCACGTGAGCATATTCGTAAGAAATTGGCAGAATCATCCCAGCGCTGACTTACTGGATTCGTTTTCTCCTCTACCTATCGTTATATCTCAAGACAAAGTTTTATTTTCGTTATATATATCTGTATGTATGTATGTATCTATGTATTAGTATGTATTATTTTTCGAGTAACCTATCCCTTATGTTGCACCTGCCATGTTTTCTCTCTGCATCACCCTAAGGTTGACTGGTAGAAAATGCCTCAGGCATTAAGTCCGCCTTTGTACAGTATTTTTTTACTTGTGCATTAAGTTTTAATAAATAAATAAATAAATAAATATTATTACTCTTAGATTGTATCTTTATAATTGAGTATGTGTTTAAATTTTTCATGCTTGTTTAGTTTTATCAATTACACTACCAACTTAAAACAAAAAACACAAAAAACCTATCCAATTGTAAGCGCACATCACATTCATTTAAGAATTTATCTTTATAATCTGTGGAAAATGTCGTGAGTTATACATTTACTCATTTATGTCTGAAATGTGTAATAGATAGGTACTGTAATGTGTAACCGTTTATTTCCCTATTCATAAAATAAAATCTTTGGCGCTTGAATAACATTGATCAATAATGCCCTGTTGGCAAACATTTCTGAAATTGTATTGAAAAAATAAGATGGCGGCCGTTAGTTCCGATTTTGGCCGCGCGTCAAAACAACCTTGTACCGTCGTACACATATCCGGTCGAAAGCTACCCGATGCTATTAACTTCACAGTGCGTTTACCTGTAGGAAAGCGACCGTGCCGTGTGGCGTATGCGTGGCGTGCAGCTGTGGGTCTGTGGCTACCAATAGGTGGCGCAGGCGCGAGCGGGTGGCGCCACCGTCCAGTGCGCGGTGCCAAGTTATGTGGTCGCCGGCGCACAATTTGTTACCTAGGAAATGGAATGTTACAAGTTGCAAACACTACAAAGTGAAAAATAACTTTAATTTCGGAAGTCGGTGGCAAAAAAATTCAAATACGAAACTAAAGACACCGACTTCCGAAGTTAGTGCAATTTTTGACTTTTTAGAATATTTTTTTGGAAGCCGGTTCTTTAAAAAAAAAATTAATTAATGGCATTTAGGCAGGACAGTCAGGTCTAGCAAACAAAGGTAAATGAAACCGCACTTGGCCCGCCTGGTGGATTTCGGCCCACCTCCACACACAGAGTTAGAAGGGCCTATGTCCCATCAGTACGAACATTACAGTCGAAAAAATAGACAGACATCCAGCCAAATAGGCAGTCGCTCCATTGAAAATTAATACAGACACATTTCACTATGTGTTTATTGTTCTAGCGTATGATACTCGTGGGTTGCAGCTGAAAATCAGCGTCAGGTTGTGCATACTGTGTTGCCATCTGACATTATATTGAGCTGAGGCCCTTTTGGCATTATTATAATTGGTTTCACAGGTTTTTTATGCTATAATGCCAATAAATGCATTTTTCTTTCTATTCTTTTTTTATACTGGAATACCTGCGTCCAGTAAGAATGGAAAACGACCCCAACTTATTACAGTTGGGAAAAAGAGGTTTTTTTTTTTGTGCGTTTACAAACATTTAAACTCACATACACAAACAGCCAGACCCAGAACAACTATTTGTAGGTCGTACCAATATTTGTGCCGTGCGGGAATCGAACCCGCGACACGCAGCGCAGCAGTCAATCGGTTAACCGCTGCGCCAATCGTGCTGTCAAGGTGGGCGATATGAGAAAATAAATATAGATATATTACAATAAGAAATATACGTGTCACAGAAAGGGTATATACAGGGTGTCTGGTGGCAGATTTAGGTTTTCAAAATAAAATAAAATAAATACCTTTATACGTATAGTTTTAATAAAAGTGTTAAAATACAGAGTCATAATGCGGATTTAATTTTTTAAATATGATGTCATCCAAATGTCTTCCATCTTGTTGCACACACTGTTCAAAACGGAGCCTCGTATTCCGCGCCACACGCTGCAGTAAACTCGGTTCAATTGCGCCGATTTCTCGCCGAATATTTTCTTTTAAGTCCACAACAGTTCGCGGATTGTTGGTGTAGACTCGCGCTTTGAGGTAGCCTCACAAAAAAAAATCCATTGGGGTTAGGTCGGGGGACCTTGGTGGCCACGGGATGTCCCCAAAGCGACTAATCAGTTTTTCAGGGAAATTTTCGCGTAACAAATCCATTGAAGCTCTGGCCGTGTGTGCAGTCGCACCATCCTGTTGAAACCACGTGTGTGATGAGAACGATGGATGAGCTCGCAGGCTCGGCAAAAAGAAATTCGAAATCATGTGTCGATAATTCTCACCACTGACATTAGTCGCGTGGCCCCGTGCATTTTCAAAAAAAAATGGCCCAATTATGCCACTCGCGGATAAAGCGCTCCAAACAGTTACCCTTGGGCAATGCAATGGTTTTTGGTGTTTCAATCGAGGATTGCGAGGTCTTGGAGCCCAGTAACGACAGTTTTGCTTGTTAACGTGTCCGTTTAGATGGAAATGAGCCTCGTCACTCCAAAAAATTGAATTCGCAGTGCGAAAACGCTCCAACATGGTTTCACAAAAAAATTTGCGTGACACAAAGTCATTTTCTTTTAATTCTTGAATGATTTGAATTTTAAAAGGATGGAACTTCATGTCCTTTTTCAAAATTTCATGAACAATCGCTCTTGGAAGTCCCAGTGAAGCTGCCCTTTTCCGTATTGAAAGTCGTGCATTTTCACGTAAACTCCGTTTCACCAGTGCGATGTTTTCCGGGGTCCTTGACGATCGACTAGGCCCTGGCCGTGGTATGTTCATAGCCGAAGCATTTGCGCGGAACCTCTCCACCCACGAACGAATTAAATTCACACTCGGTCCATCGCTTATCCGTCGAATATTGAAATGTGAACAAAACTGCCGGCGAGCGAGTACGTAAGAATCGTGGCTCTTGAAAAACGCTTCGATAGCGAATGCGCGATGCTCACCCGACCACTGCGACATCGTGACTGAGAAATCCGCACGTTCAGTGGTTCTAATGACACCACCCTCCCCCCCGCACAGTGGAACGAATGTATGGGAGCGGTTGGACGTAGACATGTCCGAAAAAAAAGAGTAAAATTATGCCAAACTAATGATGCCATCTTATTCGATTACTTAATGCCTTCATAACTTGTGGTGATGAATTTCTTCATAACTCCCATATTTCGGGAGTAATTTGAGAAAATGTGAAATTTTACTATGAAAATGAGTGTATCGAGCTCTCTCCCTCCTGATTCCGGGCTTGTTTCAAGTAGCGGTCTCTAATATCATAATGCTAATACTAAGAGCTATATTTAATACTAAGACACATAGTGCGCCAAATGTGCACTTTCTGGGATAAAGAGTGATGTTTATTTTATAACACAATTTTTTTATTTTTTGTTTATTTTGTTGATTAAAACCGTTTTTCTAAAGGTTTACCTTATTACAATAACATTTCTGAGCAGCCAATTAGAGAAGATATAAGCTAATTAGGATATATAATTAGGGACTTAAGGTTTACATATAAAACTGATGCACTAATGATTACTGATAAGAACATTGCTATTATTTAATTACTAAATGGCTCTTAATACACTAATTTAGCATGCATCATTTACTAATTATCACAATAACTAATTACCTTGCAATATTTAACAAAGGATACCTGGGATACCTGGATTTTATATAAATAGGTCACTATTAGTAACTTTAAAATCAGTGTTGATTTACACCTCGTTGTATCCAAGCTAATCTCGCAATGTATTTTCCAAATTTTAATACAAATCTTGATATTCACGTTGCTTTATGCGCACGCGCACATAAAGATTTACGCGACTTTAACTATTTGTTCAGTGTTTTAAAAGATAACAGTTGTGTTCAGTTATGTGAAAGTGCTGAAACAAGTTTAAAAGACTGGTGTCGTCGATTTTGCTACCGCATTTATGCAAAATGGACACAGTCTGGAAGAAGCACAGATAAGTTTCGGAAGAAACATGAGATTTGGCTACAGGCTGCAATTCAATGGCCGGAATTACAGAATGAAAATATGGAACCTTCTACAGAAAATATAAGTGACGTCATCGAGCCCATAATTTCTCCTGCTAAATCTGATGCTTCAACTTGTACACATCCTAGTCCTCGTAAATCTTTTGAGGACCTTAGTAACCGGCAAAAAAGAAGACGCACTGAAGATAGTCTTTCATGCAGCAGTAGCAGCGCTGAAATTATGTTTTCGGCCGAAAGGGCGCTTCAAAAGGCAGGACAAAGCGATACAGCTTATGTTATGAAATACTTGACGGAGAATCCAGAAGAGGCCTCAAAAATCAAAGCCTTCATTGAAGGTAAATCAATTCAGGTACGGGAAATATCCCCTTTGAAGGCATTGGCTCTTTATGTATCGATGAACTTATCGAAATGGCGCTATAACACTCTTCGGGATTTCAACACTCAAGAAGGAGCTCTTCAATACCCGAGTTACTACATGTTGGTTAAAGAAAAAATTAAGTGCTATCCGGCCAAAGAAGATCTCACAGTTACAGAGAGCTCTGCAAAAATCAAATTACAAGCCTTGATGGATTTAACCTCAAGAAGACTTATTAGGTCGTTAGAAACCCCTGTTGATCCCAATCAACAGCTCGTATTGACCAGCAAATGGGGTTTTGACGGATCATCTAGCCAAAGCATTTATCATCAAAGGACGAGTGAAGATGAGCAAATCGATCTTGCTAGTAATTTTATGATTAGTCTTGTACCACTGCGGCTCGTCTCAAAAGGTGTAACAATTTGGGAAAACGAGCGACCATCTTCCACTTCATTTTGCCGGCCAATATTGTTTAAGTTTATAAAGGAAACCAAAGAAAATGTGCAGAGAGAGATGGCTGAAATCGAAGCAGAGATTGAAGCCTTAACTCCATCCACCATCACTGATGGAATTAGTGTCAAACACCAACTGCTGTTGACAATGATTGATGGTAAAATTCATTCCATTATATCCAATACAGCAGCTTCAGTGTGTGACATATGCAAGGCTTGTCCTAAAGAAATGAATAATTTAGAGTTAATCAAAGATAAACACGCAAACGAGGACATGTATAAATATAGCTTAAGCACCCTTCACGCTTGGATTCGCTCAATGGAATGCTTATTACACATTTCCTACAAATTAGACATAAAATCATGGCAAGTAAGGGGTGATATAGCAAAAAGGCAAGTTGATGACAGGAAGAAAAGAGTTCAAGAGGCTGTAAGAAGAGAAACGGGCTTACTTCTCGATGTTGTGAAACAAGGCAGTGGATCCACCAACAATGGCAACTCGGCAAGGAGATTTTTTGAAAACTACACTAAATCTGCTGAACTGACCGGAATAGATGCTATGCTTTTAAGAAAAATCTGTGTGATCTTGCAGTGTATTTCATCAGGAGAGAAGATCAACGTAACTAAATTCCGAGAGTTCTGCTTTGATACTGCTAAGCTTTACGTGGAGTTATACCCATGGTATTATATGCCTTCTTCACTTCATAAAATTTTAATGCATGGGCCAGACATAGTTCAGAACATGTCAATTGTGCCCATTGGTTTTCTATCCGAAGAGGCATCTGAGGCTAGAAATAAAGATTTTAGAAAATATAGAGAGGGGCATTCTCGAAAGCATAGCAGTATCTCATGCAATGAAGATATTATGCACAATCTTTTACTGTCTTCTGATCCACTTGTTACAAGTATCCGTCCAAAAGGAAATAAGTTTGTAAAAAAATCTTCTTTTAAGGAATTTTATGAGCTTACGGATTCTGAGAAAAGTGATATCGAATTTGTTAACATAAATGATTTAGCGGACATCGATTCTGAATTTGAATTAATTGATGATGATGATGATGACGAAGATAATTAAATGATGTTATTGTTTTAAAATGTGTAACTTAGTAAATTAGAGCTTACATCTTAATTATTTATTGTACTTTTAATGAAACTAGGTAATTTATTATCAACTTACTTAAAAGTCATACTCTCATCAGTTCTTGTGAATATTTTTGTTAATATATATTTCTGTATATATATATAATATATTTATAGACCTCTTAATAAGTCTGTCTGCGGTTTAAAGTAAATACAAATGGGGAAAAAACGTTTTTTTTTTAAAATTTTCATTTCCTTTTATCCCAGAAAGTGCACATTTGGCGCACTATGTGTCTTAGTATTAAATATAGCTCTTAGTAATAGCATTACGATATTAGAGACCGCTACTTGAAACAAGCCCGGAATCAGGAGGGAGAGAGCTCGATACACTCATTTTCATAGTAAAATTTCACATTTTCTCAAATTACTCCCGAAATATGGGAGTTATGAAGAAATTCATCACCACAATTTATGAAGGCATTAAGTAATCGAATAAGATGGCATCATTAGTTTGTCATAATTTTACTCTTATTTTTCGGACATGTCTACGTCCAACCGCTCCCATACATTCGTTCCACTGTGCCCCGCACCGTTTATAACTTTTTGAAATATTCGATTTTTTAAATGTAAATCTGCCGCTAGACACCCTGTCATACCAAAGGCACGGGTTCTTATGATATCAAACGATATTAGAAGGGTTTTTTAATCCTATCTCTACATGTTCCGAAGTTTTGAGAATTTTTAATATATTGATACCAGAAACCGAACTTTTCAAATTGGTGAATAAACACATCACTCGAAAGAGATTTATCGTGATATTAGCAAGGAACGTGAAAAGTTATTGACCTACGTAGTGCGGTGATACGTTTGTTATGATTTGAATTTAAGAAACATATGAAACCGAAAATTTGTTATCAATTCTTAGAGTATTTTATTTTGAGCTGAAACTATGTATAGTGACTCTATACCAGCTGTTATCTTCAGTGCTTAAGGATAGCAATAGGGTTTCTGTTACACCCTGTATACCTACCAGTAGTGAACACATATCTAGCGAGCGCTTGCAGCAAGGCAGCCGGCCACAATGGCGGCTGAGTCAACCCCTCCTCAGCAGACAAACGGATGGTCAGCTCGAAACCGTAACCGGACGGCGCGTCCCGAGAGAGATCCGGCGCCGGATGCACACGACCGTCGCCGTGCAGATCTGAGAGGCCGAAGCTAAAAGCAGAAACAATCAAGACTTAATATTATATTAAGGTAGCGTACTGCAGGGACACAGGCCCCTCTCCGTGAGAGGGAGTGGGCCGTACGAGACATGTGGCATCTACTAAAATGCCACATGTCTTCAAATTTTTTGTTCTATGTTATGCCGGCTTTAATAATATTATTGAACAAAGGAGATATTAAGCCGCCCATTGTATATTTTATAGTGTATTTTTTTTTTTTGCAATGTATTTTTGGTGTACAATAACAAAAAAAAAAACGTTTATTTCGTATTCACCTTAAGATTACATCCATAGTTTGTTAGTATAATTGTGAACTTACAAACCAGTGTTAGTAATAATTATTAATAATATCAATAGAAGGAAAATAATAATATATATTAGTGGCAAGTCCGGGTGGACTCCCCGAATGATGGTGACAAATCACTGTACGACTGCGTGCAGCCGAATAAAGAATATAAAAATAAATTTATAAATAATAAGGGAGATTTACCGTCATTCATATGTGAAGTTTTTCCAGGTAATTTAATATGTTAATTTGTGAACTTTTGTTAGGTAATTTCTTTTTTTAAACGTTGCCCCACACTAGGAATTTCTCCTGTATTGTGGGTGCGTGTACAAACATTTAAACTCACATACAAAAATAGCCAGACCCGGAACAACTATTTGTAGGTCATACAAATATTTACTTAAATATTAATAATATTTAATTAAATATTATTAATATTAATAATAATTATATTAAATATTTTTTTTTACATTTATTATTAATATTTTAATTTAATTCTGACCTTCAGATAGTGAGTAAATGATAAATACTTACCTAACATAATGCCAATGAGGCAGAATATGTTCTTCAGGCTTCCCAGGGTTCCAGTACATACTGATATAGTCCAGAGGATCATGTCCGCCTAACCTGAGAGTAAACCAAACAAATTTAATTATTATCAATGAGCACAACACGACGCTATACGCGTGGACGGAGCGGCGCGTAGGTAACATAACAAGCTTATAACTTTTGTGCTTTTTCATGATACAGTTTTGAAATTTTGTACATAGATTCTTGACATAAAAATACTAAACACGTGTTTCGAGTTTCGCATATAGTAAAACTAGGGTTGTATACTGCTGTCTGTTGAGCTCACTGGCAATAGTACAGGGTGGCCTCCTCTTTTTGAGAGAGAGTGGGCCATAATGCATGTTGGTAGCTATCACTTGTCTTCAAATTTTTGGTTAGAGGACATTCAGGTTTCCTTACAATGTTTTCCTTCACAGTTTCTCTCTTCAAAGTTAATAGAATAGAAAAGAACAACTTTATTTCGGACACAAATATCCATATAGTGTTAGTAACATACAAGAAAATAAATGATTGCCCAGTGTTAGTAATAAAAATCAACCTCCGCACAAACTTCTGTACAATCGGAGAGCCGAAGCTCTCGGTTACAGTTTACAGGATGCTGTTTCGACTATCCCTCACTCTCCCCAGTAGTGACGCAGTTTTTTTGCATATAATTGCATAGAAGCCGTTGGTGCGGGCTTGCTCAAACATCTTCGCAACAACGCACTACAGTAACGAGGCAGTCTCAACAACATCCTGAAAGCATTGTTATATTGGACGCGCAGGGCATCCAGCTATCTCTTAGTACAATTGACCCATCTTTGCCTGTGTACAAACTTTGGCAAAAGGCCTTGAACAGCGTTAATTTTACTTGGTCTGTACACCGTGCAAATCTATGGGACAACATACTACTCCGGACCGCCAGAGCCCTGCGTCGTTGTTAATGCCATCGTTTGTCAGGGTTCAAACTTACAACCTACAATTACTCGTAATTCTCAGCCGTTGCCACTGTGTTAGCACAGGCATATTTGACTTAATTTGTATTCTGCTGGTGCATATTATTGAGTAGCTTACCAATACTTGAGTCTAGTAGTGACTTGCAGAGGGTTGGGTTGGTCTGGGTAAAGCCTGGAACATGTTTCACACAGCGCTGTCAGGCCGGCGGGAACTAGACGATCTGTGGAAGATGTTACTTTAATTGTAGCATATCATAACGCCTGTATTCCATAAAATGGTAGGTGGAGGTGTACTCCATTTACATTTAGTCAGTTATATTTAAATGCTATGTCAAGAGTCTTAATGAATATTCTAAATACTCTTTGCAGAACCTGGGAATTCAACCTAACACCTCATTGATTGTAACAGAGTAGTAAAGGCTTGCGTATGGGTTTCAGTAAAAGATAGCAAAATATTATGTAGGCAATAGTTACAGAACTTATTCAAAGGATTCGTTATATCAGCCTGTCATGTTTGTGAATATATATGTATCCACTTCAGTCAGTTAGTTGTATGGTTTTAAGTTCCTAAGTGAATTAAGTGAGTATGGGACAACAATAATTGATAAGGAAGCTCTATACATCGTCATAAAGTACATGACAACTATCTAGGACCAGCAGATCCCCATGCCACAAGACCAGAAGAACTGTCCAAACAAGTATAAGCAAGTAGTTTGGTAAAGCAAACCAAACTTTTTTCTTCACTGGATTAAATCTAGGATGAATAAAATGATTCCTTTACCTGCTTGACACATCTGTTCCCGATCCATTTCCTGTGAGTTCCCGGGAATGCTGTCAGCTGTTGCCGTGGGTTGCGCAGACGCAACGAAGGACAACGCGCTGCTCCGGACCACGCCGCCCGGGGGCGGAGCACCTGGTCCGCTACCACTTGACATTTTAACTGAAATGAGTAAGATTGAGAAAGAGTTTTAGCCTAAAACGCAGCTATTGTTCCAAATAAAACCATTTTTAGATTTTAGCAGTTTGTGCATGTTTTTTGTTGTTTTCTTTTTTAATGTTTGCGTGTTAAATTCTTTTCATTTGAAGCATAGCTCTGACAGATGCTTATGGAAATATTAGTGAGTGGAAGCAAGACAAAATTCAATGATCAGTATTTTGTAATAACCGGACCGACTCCCGTTACATAGTTACAAAATTTCTGAACGAAGTATTGTTGACGTTTCTAATCAATAATAATAAAATGATGAAAAGAATCCCACTAGTGTAGTAAATAAAATAAACATTTGTTCTTTACAACCAGGGACCGTACAACCCCCTTTATGAGTTAATTCTTTCGGAAGTATAACCCGTTTGTTCGGTTTCTGTATAGATGCTGTTACCTCTTGTTCATGTAACACCTTTCCTAACACCAGTAAAAGGGTAATCCTTTCGATAAATTAATGAATTAAAGGGGTTACCCTTTCGATTGAGATATCCATATGAAGTGGTTATCCTCTTAACTGGGTTTTGTAGGGTAACCGTGTGGTAATCATTCCAATTTAAGACCTTGGGGTGGGGCGACTAGGTCTCTTCTCTTGGATCTTATCTTGGAAACATCTAGAATCGTGTTATTGGTTTCGGTCACTAGGCTCGACAGTATGGAGCATTCGTTTTTTGTGAAACTACTTCTGTATTGAACATGAATGAAGGTAAGTGCATTTGAAATGATTAAGCATAACTTTTATGTAGTACTTAATTACAGTGGCAACAAATTAATAAATAATAATAATATATAACGCTGGTAACAGTCAACAAGACGTCATATTTTAAAATTTTCAAATTACATGTTTAATAATAATTTCGACCCATTTTACAAGTGCTTGCCATAATAAACCAAACACAAAATCGGAATACTATTGGAAATCTAATAGAGACCAAAAAAATCAAAAATGTGAGAAACAATAATTTGAAATTGCCGAATCGGAGGTGACTTGACAGATCTCACCTCCAATAAAACACCAAGGAAATAAAAATGTGGAAATTATGAAACTAAATATATGTTGACAAGATCAGCGACACGTCGAGCACGCCCACCACCTCCGGACTCCTCGCTCAGCTCCGCCTCGCCGCCGCTGGTACCCAGCCCCACTGCGGGCACTATGACGACACCAGCCACGGTAGTTGCGTCGAGCTCGAGCGACGAGTATTTCTCCCCGCCACAACGCCACCACCTGCTCGTCGACGGACAGGACGCCGGCCGCCGGACGGTTTAGGACCTCAAGGCCCACCGACCTCTGATAGGGTCGCAGCTCTCGGCTGAAGTGTGCTGAGCATGAGATGGACACGATCCATCAACGAAAACGTCATGCGCTCATACTATGGGGCTGCAGAAGGAGGAAACAATCTGACCGGGTACCGTGTTCGGATGCTCTCTCTTTTTCAGGTGCTTGAAACAGCTTTCAAAGTTGCTACACAACAACTATTGGATCAGGTGCGGGTCATCCAGCGTAAGGATGTTGGATGTTGGATGATACTGTACTTGATCGCCTGCGAAGTGAAATGCAGAGTAGCCATGCCATCATACCCCCGTCGCAGATAGTTGTGGTACCACCACGGCTCACCACAAGTCACGTGGTTCAAACTGACCAGGGTAGGGTTGCCAGGTACAAACGTAAGTACCTAGTGCAGTGAGGAATTGAGGAGTGCTTTGGAGGGTGCAATTCGGGAATATCGGTTCATGTCGCCCGAACTTAGGCCACACTTACGTCGTTTGCCCATGCATAACAAAAATAGGGCGCTGGTGGCGGCTCTGGATTCGCAGTTGTCTAAGTATTTTGATGAGTGCGAAGACCTCACCGATATTCATTCGATTCTGTACTGCGCGGCTGTAGCAGCATGTCGTGTAGCTCACGTCAAATTCGCTAATGACTCTAGAGCTACAAGACCAAAACCAGCCGAACCTGCTTGGCAGTGCAGAATTGAACGTCGTATTGGTGGGGCCAGAGCCCTCATTGGCAAACTTATCTGCTTCAGGGAGGGCAACACTCGCCCTAGAGTGATGCGCTTTGTGAGGCGGGCATTCTCAGGGACTGATGCCAGCCCTCAAAATTATATGTCCCGTGTTACAGAGCGCATAGACTTCCTGAAGCAGAAAGTGTATGCATGTGCAAACCGTATTCGTAGGTATTAGCGGCGAGTAGACCAACACACTCAGAACCGCACCTTCCAGAGTGATGAAAGGTGGGTTTATAGGGCTTGGGAGCGACCGGACTAAAGTGTGGCTGATACGCGCCTACCAGAGAATGATGCCATGTGATGCTTTTTAGTGCAATATCTGGTCGGTGTCTGTCAGCCACACCGAAGGTGATTGGGCTCGAGAAGTCGAGCGAGCCTGCGATCTGATACCAGAAATGGGGGTTATTACCATCTGCCCCCAAGGTGTAGCTCGTGCAGTCCGTCCGCTGCCCAACTGGAAGTCTCCAAGGCCGGACGGGCTGCACAATTTATGAATCAAACGGTTCATAGGATCGCACGCTCGCTTGGCGGCTCAGTACCAGTCTGCTTTGGAGTCTGGTTTGCTACCCCAGTTCCTAACGACAGGAGTTACGCACCTGCTCCATAAATCAGGTAGTACCACAGAACCCAAAAACTATAGGCCGATCACGTGTTCACCGACGGTCTATAAGGTTCGTACATTCATTTTGAGAGCTAAAATGTACAATCATGTAGACACTAATTCCATTATGTCTGTCTCTCAAAATGGAAGTTGGAATGGATCCCGCGGTACTAAGGAGCTGCTCCTCATTGATATGGCCATTAGCCAACAGGTTTGTCGTTCCCGATAGGATCTTTCGACATGTTGGATAGACTGCAAGAAGACCTATGATTCGGTGCCACATACATGGCTCATGAGGGTGCTGGAGTTGTATAAAGTAGACACAACTCTGCGCACCTTCCTGATCTCATGTATGGGGCAATGGAGGACGGTCCTTCGAAATTCAGGATGTCGAAATATTCAGAGGAATAGCGAGCCGATAAGGATCGAGCGAGGAATATTTCAGGGCAGCAGTTTGAGTCCGCTTTGGTACTGCCTGCCCTGAATCCTCTAAGCACACTGCTGGAGGATTCCGGTATATGCTATCGGCTGAAGAGAGGTGGTCAAGTTATATCTCACCTCCTCTACATGGATGACTTAAAACTCTTTGCCCCCAACAATTTGCAACTAAAGGAGCTACTGAAAGTAACTGAAACCTTCAGTAGCGCCATCAGGATGGATTTTGGTGTGGAAAAATGTACGGACATGCATGTAAAGCAAGGGGATATTGTGGAATTCGTGGGAATCCAACTCTCGGATTCCATAAACCTTCGAGCCCTCTCCACAGCTGAAACCTATAAGTATTTTGGTATGTCGGAACCGTTGGGCATCAATGTTACTGACATGAAGCAATCGTTGAAGGAACGCTTCTTTGTCCGCCTGAAAAAGTATTCAAAAGTCTTTATCGGCGGAAACAAGCTGCGCGCCTTCAACGTTTGGGTCATGCCGGTCTTGATGTACTCTTTCGGTGTACTCAAATGGACTCGGATCGAACTCGATGCCCTGGATATGAGAGTCCGTACGTTGCTGACTGCATATCGAATGCAAAAGCGCGAAAGTGTGGAGGTCAAGGGTGCTTAAACGCTAAGACCCTCGACAATCGCGAGTTACGCAGTCTCAGGGAATATTTTCTACAAGCCGACGTGGGTATGCATCGAGATTTGTTTGCGGTGGAAAAAAGCCTCACCCCGCTCTCCCTTGCTAAAGAAGACTGGCGCAAGCCTGTAATGCTTGACACTAATGATCGCATGGAGGTATGGCAGAGTAAGGAGCTTCACGGACGCTTTTTCCGGGCCCTACATGGACCCGATGTAGATCTTCTAGCGTCCGTAGCCTGGCTGCGTTTCGGTGACCTCTTTGGGGAAACCGAAGGTTTTGTCTGTGCAATTATGGACGAAGTTATGATGCCGAATAACTACTGGAGATTTATTGTGAAAGATGGTACGGTTGGCATCTGTCGGGCTTGCCACCGTCCGGGAGAATCCATCAGACACATAATCTCCGGGTGTTCCCGTCGAGCTTGGAAGTGCCGTACTACAGATATGTGCCCGATCCAGTTTTCGAAAATGGACATATCACACTGTACTGGGATCGGTCCATCATCACTGATAGGACTATTGTTGGCAATAAGCCTGATATAGTGGTGGTGGATCGACTAGAGTGGCGTGCAATGATCGTTGACATAACGATCATGACGGGAATCTCGTGAAAGCCGAGGAAGATAAACAAATCAAGTATCTTGACTTGGCTCGCGAGGTTGTCGACGTGTGGCATGCGGACTCAGTGATAATTGTACCGATAGTCATAACAACCAATGTTTTGATAGCAAAGAGCCTCGACCAACACCTAAGGAGGCTCTGGTTGGGCAGCTGGGTCAAGGTCTTGATCCAGAAAGCGGAACTCGTGGACACGGCTCGCATTATTAGGAGGTTCCTCTTTCTCGAGCCCTGACCGCCGGTAGCTTAGATCCAGCCCACCGTTATCGGGGGGCTACTATTATCACTGATAGCCCATTATGGTATTTCGTATTCTGCGACCGTCATATTAATTTTATCAGCCGGTGGGATACTTTGAGGTATAAAACGTCTCGGTTGTGGATTTTTTTTGTTTTGTAGGTCTTACCCGGTAAGTAGGTAGCTTACTTAACACGTCACAACAGTACACTCCAGTCTCACGAAAGTAGGAATTCTCAATTTATTTATTTAATTAAGACAACACTTGCATTTCCAACCTCTTCCTTGAAGAAAGTAACATTATAATATTGTCCAGTAAACATTAAAATAAGTAGGTACTTAAACCAATCAAGATCGTACATGAAATAACCCCGCCAATTTCAATAAAATATATAATTTGAAATTTAAGTCTATTGTATTAACGACTATAATCGCGTGTTTATCGAGTCACTGGGTACTTCATAGCGAAGTGGCGACTCGACACGTGCTAGCCAAATGCATGCGATTTTGCACTTAATGAAAAGCCACGATAGTCCAAATTACATCGATTGGACACTGAAAGTGTTACCCTGTTACAAGGTTGAAGGGGTAACCCGTTCGGAATGGCTTACTGTTAAATAGTATAACCCATTAGGAATGGATTTTTGAATATGCCCATAAGCAAATCTTATTGCAAACCTTTCGAATAGGTAACCATAATGAAAAGGTTTTGAAGAGGTTGTCCATTGAAACGGGTTATCGTTAAAATGTGTAACAAATATGGTGTAGGTTTTCTAACAATGCTTTACAAAAACCCTGTTGAAAAGTCTTTCAACAGGTAACCGAAATGGTCCCTGTTTACAACACACCTTTTATTTGTGTAACTGTCAAATTTTCCCAATTGAACAGAAACTTTATTCTATTGTGTTAAAGATGAAAATCGATCAAAGGAATTTGACACTTTGTGGTAGCTTGATGTGCTGGCGTCTGTACACGAGGGTGGCGGCCGGGCACAAGCCATCAAGGGATTGGTCGGAACTGTCAATGTCAATAAAAAGTCATAAAAATTTCAGAACGATTACGAATATCCGCTCGCCGCTCGGGTCTTTCACTGTTTATTTGTTTGTGAAAATATTCCGATCATTTCAGTCGTTTAGCTTTATTTTTAAACAGAAACAACACACCTAATTACTAAAAATAACTTTTCAGACATCCCTCGCTGCATCAATCGTAACAAAAAACAGTAAAAAGTTATTTTTCCCAAAAATGCGCTACATATTTTTAACAACTATATTTAGCGTAGTTTACGCCTACGAAAAAGACATGACGATTATGGTGCAAGCCGGGAAAGTGGACTGTTTCTATCACAAAGTGCTGGCTAACGAAATTATCGACATAGAATATCAGGTAAGGTGTTAAATTAATTATATCGCCATTGATAGATAACCTCTTTCTTGAGACCTTATAACGCCGAATAACTATTATTTAGCCACATTTTTACAACTGTTATCTTTAAAAACTTATTGGCTATTTACAAGATTAATTAAAAATAAATTCTAGCTGTTATTTTGGTTACTCATTTGTTCCTCAAACAACGAAAATTCAAATTGACGAAGTACATCTTGGCTACACGCCAACTCGTGTGACTCAAGTCAACACAACATCATTCACTACCATATCTGAGTGTAGTAGGGTTCCCACTGAGTAATAGCAGCCGCGCAAGTAGATTGATCAGGTTCTGCTTCGCTTGCCGCGGTTGGTCCGTAGATAGGTAACCATCTTTACATAGCAAGAGCCCTCCTTGCCTCAGAATGCATGTCTAGCTGTTGGCCCCGGCTGTTATTTGTGGATCTTTGACAGGTGTTATGGTTCATCAGAAGCATTTATATCATAAGAAGAATTTATTTGTGGCTGGCACAACATACGACGGTCCCTACGTACAATCCCCTAAGTGACAGATACTTGATTTGCATGTTTTGTTTTGTGGCCAGCCTATAATATCGTTTAGTTTAACAAAAAGTGGCTAAGTGCGAGTCGGACTCGCCCATGGAAGGGTTCCGTAGTAGCGAATAACGTGCAAATTATAATTATTATTTACTTAGGCACCTATTACAGATTTATTATTAGAAAAAAATGGTTCACGGTTTATGCATAAGGTTTATGTTTATGAAATGATTATATTGTTGTTTTTTATATTTGAGTTGATTGAATGAAAGGTAAATTGCGGCTTACGATTTATGATGTATTAAAAAAAAACTACTTACTAGATCTCGTTCAAACCAATTTTCGGTGGAAGTTTACATGGTAATGTACATCATATTTTTTTTTTAGTTTTATCGTTCTCTTATTTTAGAAGTTACAGTGGGGGGACACACATTTTACCACTTTGGAAGTGTCTCTCGCGCAAACTATTCAGTTTAGGAAAAAATGATATTAGAAACCTCAACATAATTTTTGAGGACCTATCCATAGATACCCCACACTTATGGGTTTGATGAAAAAAAGTTTTTGAGTTTCAGTTCTAAGTGGAGGGGAACCCCCAAAATGTATTGTTTTTTTTTTCTATTTTTGTGTGAAAATCTTAATGCGGTTCACAGAATACATCTACTTACCAAGTTTCAACAGCATAGTTCGTTTCGGAAAAAAGTGGCTGTGACATACGGACGGACAGACAGACAGCCATGACGAATCCATAAGGGTTCCGTTTTTTGCCATGTGGCTACGGAACCCTAAAAATGAGTTTAAGCTGGCAAAATGCACTTTAAATCCATCATGACATTAGTTAACTAGAACATGATATACACGTGTTTGAAACTTTGAAGCGCTCTCCTGTAAAATTTGTCATTTGCAGTTTGGGGATTATATATACGGACCATCGATTATTGTTTTCTTTTATACTCCTCTGTAAAAATTAAATGAAATTAGTAATTCTGTAAATAGGATCTCAGAATCCCTTTTACACGTCATTTTATAAAAATAAATGGAATCAAAATTTCCAATCTGAGTATCCCTGAGAAGAAATGGCGAAACAAATTCAAGTGGTTAATTCTCTTTTAAAGTCCAGACATTATCTTGGTCAGATCATGTGCGGACAATGTACATTTATAATAATTTGATAGGATAGATCTCGAAGTTTCAACAGTGATTGAGTAAGAATAAAGAGTAATTAATGGTTTTTTTTTTAAGTTTTATTCAAATGCGTTGCTTTCTGGAACTCACACTAGAATTCCCTGTGTCGAGAGATCCAGGCTCTTTCGTTCCATTTACATTAATAACTGTATTGCTTGCTATACATGTAATAGGTAGGTATACCTACATTACAATAAATTTATTAATTTCTTAGAAAATAACGTACAATAAAACTTAAAACAAGAATGAAACAGAGAATAACTTAGTATGTTATATGTTGTTAATGTATGTTGTGTGTGATTTTATGGAGTGTGTGTATGTGTGATGGTGTGTGATTGTGGGGGTGTAAGAGTTAAGTAGTTGTGTTGGTATTGAGGGAGTTTGTCTGAATGTTACACCTGAGGATGTATATAATTATGTGGAAGCTTGTATTATAGAATAATAAGTAAATAAATAGAGATATATAACTGTACCTTCACTTTTTTTAGTATAAGTTTTCAGTCATGTCATATTCCAGTGTAAGAAGCCATTTTGTAATTGTAATTTTGCATTTACTATGAGTGAGTTGTAGAATGTCGAGTTTGGTCATTGAGGTTTGAGTAAATGTGAACCACACAGATTTTAGTGGACCGGTCCAGTTAGTGCAAGCATATGTCAGCAACTCAGAACTTGAGGAGGTAATCACCCTCTCTCTCGCCATATCATTCAGTTCAGCCATCATATCTTTGGTCTTCCGCTACTCTTATAGCCATCTATATTCATACTCAAAGCTTTTCTGAACAATTACTTTTATTATTGCCTAGCAGTGAAAAAACACATATATTTTACGTTTGATAAGCCTTAGTTATAGCCATTTGTTTTAATTTGGCTATAAATGTTAGAACAGGGGTGGTGAACAATGGACAGATGCAAAATAATTTGGCATTGGTTGCTGCTTATTTATGTCTGTGTTTGTAACCGCTGTCCAAATTCCAATTAGGTTGAGAATCGGCAGTTTTTGAACTTTACATAAGATAGTCCCCTGGCAAGCTCGCCCTTCACCACTTGCTAGTGCTTTAGCTGGGAAGAAGAAGTGGCGCAACAAACTGTCCAGCAACACAGTATAAAACCAATCATAACACGCAGTTCTATCTATTCATTGAAGTTTTCTGTTTTAAATATAACTCTTCGAAGTTCCTACAATAATCTTTTAAATCTTTTAAAACAGGCTGTAGACAATTTTAGTTTAGGTTTTTATTGAAAACCAGGGCGGCAGGTACATCGACGCACATCCTGTTACAATGGATTTCAGTACATGATTCTGAATCCCGTGTTGAAAATGTTTCATCAATTATTTAAAAAAATCAGCTATTTCATACATTTTTACCGCGCACTTCTCTATGAAACAGCACATTTTTTTGACAACTTAACAAAAATGTCTACGGTTACAGTTTGCGCGTTGATGTCCCGATCACCCAGTATATTTTTCGTTGCCACACATAATATTGTTTCACTTTTTAAATAAGCCTTTAAAAAACAAACAGTTTTGCCAATAAAAGGTTGGCCATACCTGATTGACGAGTTTATCAGAACAATAAAATAAGTGATAAAAATACAAATAAATTAGTTAATAATAAAATGGTGTTATTTCGTGACTTACGAAACGTGACTGATAGTGATAACAGTTTAAGTACCTACCTAGACTATCATTTTTGCCATAATGCACCTCTGTGCCTGGAATAATTTACTTCTTGGTAGGACCATTTACTTCATGGTAGGACCATCTACTTCGCGGTAGAACCATTTATTTCGGGGTGGAACCATTTACTTCGCGGTAAAATCATTTAATTCGCGGTAGAACCATTTACTTCACGGTAAAACCATTTACTTCGCGATAGAACAATTTACTTCGCGGTAGAACCATTTACTTCGTGGTAAAAGAACCACTTACTTCGTGGTAGAACTTTTGGGGTAGACGAGTTCTTTCATGGAAAAAGACAATCGGGAACCGTAAGAAAGATCGGCTTGGTGCAGCGGCGATCTTCGCAGTGTAGCTGGTAGTACCCGAATGAGAGCAAACAATTTCCTATCTGACTACTCTGATAAGAAATGCCGAAACAAACTCAGAGATCACAGTGTCTTATAAAATCCAAACATAATGTTAGTCAAATCAGGTGATGACCATGTAAATTGGTTTCTGAATTGGTCCTTTGAGGAAAGAACCACACAGATTGAGTGGACCTATCTTGTCAGTGCATTAATCGTGCTACTCAATTCCGAACATAAGGAGCTCAACAATCCGACGAACAGTACCAAAGAAATGTGCTATGACGCTGATGCGGTTGCTACACGCGATCGATTGTATAAAGCCACAACATGATTGTGCGTGGTTTTTAATTAAAAATTAACCGCACGTGTCTAGACAGGTAGTTAAATAAATAAAGTATTTATCAAGCGGTGGATTTGGCTTTTTTGTTAGAGAGATTACGAGTTTGTCCACGTATGGTAAAAATATTGCGGCGGGATTTTTTCGTGCACTGAATCTCCAACGCCAATGCTTAGCGCCGAGAGTTCAAAATCGAACTGTGCGTTTTTCAACGCGCTGAGATGCACTCTGTTGGCTTCTCAATCCTCGATTCGACACCAAGACATAAAAATCTATTGCGTAGTCAAATCCCGCTGTTGAATTTTTACATCCGTGCGAGTTTTTTTCAATGTTGTCGGCGTAAGGCACAATAAGCCACCCAAAAGGTGGGCCGACGATCTGGTTAAATTCGCTGGAACCTGTATGAGTGTAGCACAGGACAATGCATCGTTGTTCGGATTGCAATGCTCAGATTAGATGTAATTACAGGCTCCCATAAGCCTCCCCCAAAAGGGAGGGATTTACCATAATCGCCACGCTTGGCAGGCGGGTTGGCGATCGCATTATGGTGGTCAAGTGCATAGAGAACGCTGCTGCCCATTCTCTAGTAAGTCCCTTAGTCGCCTTCTACGACACCCACGGGAAGAAATGGGATGGTGCTATTCTTTTACGTCCGGCACCACACGGAACCACTTACTGGGCACAAATTCGGACTCCGGGCTGCTATTGAGAAATGGGCCATCCATAAATTATATCACACAATTTTTATGGTTTTTGACGCCCCCGTCCTTGTCACCCCTCCCCCCCTCCCCCTTGTGTGACGCATTTTTTTTCAATTTTACTTTTAGAAGTAAGTACATAGTAGATATTTAATTTAAATAAAAAATAATATTGAATAAAACTAACGTAAAATCAAATATTTTAGATAATGGTGATTTTAACATGTGACGTTACAAAGATTTTGACCACCCCTGTCCCTTGTCACACAATTCGTTGACCCTGCCCGACCTGGGACTCGGAACCCAAGATCTTATGCTCATCAGTAGCGCTTCTTTACAATCAGTTAAAAACTTGTGTCCAGCAATAGAACCTTGAACAAACTGTTATATCTTTGTCTCTAGGTAATAGACTCAACCCACGGCGACCACGACGTGTCCTTCCAAATGGCGGACGCGACAGGCCGCGTCATTGTGGCCGACTACAAGAAGCCAGATAACTCTCACCGACACACGGCCACGCTGAGTGGAGACTACCGGTTCTGCTTCGATAACAGCTTTAGCACTTTTAGTCAGAAGACTGTGAGTATTATAGACTAATGTCCGCGGAAAATTTGAGACTAGAGAAATCAAAATCAAAATCAAAAGTCATTTATTCAAATTAGGCTGAGAATCAGCACTTTTCGAACGTCAAAGTACATGAGACAGTCCCCCAAAACTCCCACCCTTCACCACTTCCTAGTGATTTAGCTGGGAAGAAGAAGTGGCGCAACAAACTCCCCAGCAGCACAGCTGTCTGTTTAGTCGGATAGACTTGATTCTATACATACATATCGTCTGCTTACTGGTAAAACAAGTTAAATACATTTTTTTACTAAATCGAGTTAAAAATGCAGTCACGTGTAATTTTTTACGGGCTATCTACTGGTAAAACCGAAAAAATACATGTCCAATGGCTGCTGAGATAGTGAGTTTGTAAAAATGATATCTTCTCACATTTTGTAAATATTAAGTATATAAAAGTATATCTTAAAAGAAGGGTAATTAGTGCAACCGTTTGCTTTAACAGTTTTTAAATTAATGTGTTTGGAATAGATCAAATTAAAACATAAAACTTTGAAATATCATTTACTCGAAATGACACAGACTACACTTATTACTTTTTACCCGTAAGCAGACGATATGCAAAGTAATCAACATTACGAGACACAGAACTTAAAAATTTGTCATTTATGTCAGCTGGCCATGCCAATATACCAACAAATAAAATGAAAAATTAACTCAAGCACAAAAAATAAAAAGTAAACAAAGCATATACCAAAATAAAAGTCTCCTGGTATAAATGGCGTGATAGCTTACATAAGCAATGCTGGATTATGTTTACAAATGATAACCTAGGACCATCGACGTAAAATAAATAAACAAGTAGGTAATTATTAGCAACAATAACAAAATCATGGTCAGCAAGACGACCAGTCACCACAAACAGCACCCGTTCACGAGCATAACGCAAAGATCGGCTATTACCCCCGAGAAGCCGATGCAGTTCACCAGTTTTGTGATTGAGGTAAAGAGCAGGCCCGTTAAGAAAATAAAACTTCAGAGGTGTCAAGGGACACCCGGGTGGAACGAAGTTGCTTTCGATTAATTAGTGAAGGAATTGTAATATTTTATATATAAGTTATAATAATATTTAATAATAATGTTTAAAAAATACTACGTGTAACGCTGGCATAGTTCGACCAAAGTTGCTTTACCGGAGGACGCCATCTGAAAAATGGCATAATACTTTCAACCAAATAATATTTTTTTTTAAGTTATAATAATATTTAGAAAATACTACTTGGAACGCTTTTTTCGCCTGGTGCCATGTGCAACATTTTATTCTCGTCTCAGAAAAATAATTAAATGCTTACAACTGTAGCAAAAAGTGTCGTTACAACTTTTGGTCTTAATTTTTTCCGTCTAGCCCCCTTTCGCAACGCGCGATAATGAACTTCGTCCCAAAAAAAAAGTTTCTACGATAAATCTTTTACATTTCGAGCAGTACGGTTAAGGAATGCGCGTGCTCCATATTTGTTCATTTTAAAATTATGATAGTAAACACTTTTTATTTTTTTACACACAATTTTTACCGACGAAAAAAAATGAGAAGGTTCTTAAATCAACACGTACCTTTTTTATTATGGGAAAGGTGTACTTCGAAGTTGGTCCCAATTTAAAATTGAATAACAAAATCCATCCCTCAGTGTGGAAAAAATATATCATAATATTATCTTCCCATATCAGGTATTCTTCGACATGCTAATAGAAGGTGAAGAACAAGAGGAGAAAGATTACGATGATGACAAAGAAATGGAGCTGGGTAAGTACCAGCCTAGAAAGAAACTTATTAGAACGGTCAGGAATGCGGTTGGTGAAAAATCATCACTTATGCAACCATTTAATATTCCTGCCAGGAGTGCGGGTTGTTCGAAAGAGATACCGCGGCCCCTGGAACACGGGTGGGTTTTAGTCAGTCTGACACACCCTCCCGCTCCACCCAGAGCGGGAGAAGTTATTTGATGATTTCACACCCAAAAAAAAAATATTGCCGATCAAACTATACTTATAGAAGAAGATGTAATTATAGAAGTTCTCGTTTTAAACGAGTAGTTTTTAACTAGTCGGGATTATACCGGTTCTAATCCCACTCTACCTATTAATAGAACGTGTCTGACGCTCCAAACGTGTTCAAATTAGCGATATAGCATTGGGGCATTCAATACAGTCACTTTTGCTTCTATACCAACTTTTATTTGTGTTTCTAAGCTGTTGGTTAAAAATTTGGATCTTATCTCCACCTTCTCCGCAGGAAATGCAGCAGAAACCTACATGATGCGAGTACGCGACATTTCAGAATCAGTCTCCAAAGTGAAAGACAACATGTCCACTGCGCGCAGACTGCAGGAGCTACACTCAGCACACGAGGCGAGAGATAGGAACCTTGCCGAGGACATGTGTGACAGGTGAGAGAGCGATACAGTTAGAGGGAGACAACATGTCCACCGCGCGCAGACTGCAGGAGCTACACTCAGCTCACGAGGCTAGAGATAGGAACCTTGCCGAGGACATGTGTGACAGGTGAGAGAGCGATACAGTTAGAGGGAGACAATATGTCCACCGCGCGCAGACTGCAGGAGCTACACTCAGCACACGAGGCGAGAGATAGGAACCTTGCCGAGGACATGTGTGACAGGTGAGAGAGCGATACAGTTAGAGGGAGACAACATGTCCACCGCGCGCAGACTGCAGGAGCTACACTCAGCACACGAGGCGAGAGATAGGAACCTTGCCGAGGACATGTGTGACAGGTGAGAGAGCGATACAGTTAGAGGGAGACAACATGTCCACCGCGCGCATACTACAAGAGTTTCACTCAGCACGAACGTTTCTCGAAGCGAGAGACAGGAAGCGAGAGACAAGAAAGAGAGAAAGAGAGAGAGAGAAAGAGAGAGAGAGAGAGAGAGAGAGAGAGAGAGAGAGATCTGCAACACCAGATCTAAGACCACCAAAATTTGTTCTGGCGGTCGTTATGGGCGAACTGGTGTCGCCGAACGCTGCACACGAACATTAATACAAAATAAATAGGTCAGCGTTCCTACAAGAATATAAAAAAATATTGAAATCGTTTCGGATACATATGCCCGATAAAAGTAATACCGCTTGTGACCTAGTGCGGGTATACTTTAAATCATCGATTAAAAAGTCGATTTACTAGAATGATCGGCAGGGTTCTTGCGTAATTCATTAACAGTTGGAATGAATTTCGTTTTGATAATTCAACAATATTCCTTGTGCTTTTTATGATGTTGAGCGGACAAAATTTTCGAACTTAGTAAGCAATGGACTAGCAGTTATCTTGAAAATGATTCAAATTCTAATTAGTAGCATGTGACGCAATTAGGATGCTGAAGCCTTTTTACAAAATGACTATTCAATACATGTACAAACAGCTCACGGACCCTGCCCAAACCCTTGGACTTGAAGACTGACATTTTGCACAGAGAGAATAAGGATTCTTCGAAATTCCCACGGTATATGGGGCGTACGCGAAGTGGTCGCAAACGCTACTGCTCCCTGAGGACACGGTGGAGGTCTGCCCGGCTCGGGCGGAGCATCGCCGTGTCCTCGTGGAGGCAATTGGCAGTGGCGATCTCTCGCGTCCGGCCCTGGTACGGAGCGAGAGTGCTTGGGTAGCCGTCACCTCCTGCGAAGCAGTAATGCTCGCGAAGAGGGTGGCGGCGCACATGAGGGGGAGGCAGTATATGTGCCCTCACGACCCTATCCCCCGCAGGCGACGCCCTAGAATCCCAGGCTGATTCCCGGCCACCGTAGACGCGGGAATGCGGACGGCGAGTAATGGGTAGCTCGCCGACTAAGGACCAAGCCCGGGTCGACGACGCGTTGTGTTCCACGCGCGCCTCAAAGAGATGTCAACACCAACTGGTGTGGTCCGCAAGGACCGATGCCTGCCAGGGGTGCGGGTTGTTCGAAAGAGAAACCGCGGCCCCTGGCACACTTACTGATCGACACACTCTCTCTTAGAAATATGACACCTCGCCGCTGGTACGTTTGACCTTGACCCCTGGCACACAGGCAACTGAGGGAACACGGGTTTTAGTCAGTAAAAGTCTGACACTTAACAACAAACTTCTCCCGCTCCGCCCAGAGCGGGAGAAGTTATTTGATGATTTCCCACCATCAGAAAAAAAAACGCTACTGCTGAGCAGATCCTGGGATCGATGTCCAGGTCGTGTAAAATATTATTGGTTTTTGGACTCGTTGAGTTGTCCATGCTCGGTTCAACACCGAGAGTTTAAAATTCAGTGCGCGTTAAAATCCCGGCGCGATATTTTTACGTTCCTGCAAATGTGGTCAAAATAATTTATGCATTTACTTTTCTCTTTGTTTCAGAGTATTAACGTGGTCAATAGGACATGTACTATTAATGTTGTTAGTTGGATTTACACAGGTGAGTCACATTATAGTTACTTCTTCTTCTAGTGTCGTTGTTGCCGAAAGACGCCCTCTGCTAGACATAGGCCTCCCCCAAAAGGGTGGTCATACCATAATCGCCACGCTTGGCAGGCGGGTTGGCGGTCGCAGTATGGTGGTCAAATGCATAGAGAACGCTGCTGCCCATTCTCTAGTAAGTCCCTTAGTCGCCTTCTACGACACCCACGGGAAGAAATGGGATGGTGCTATTCTTTTACGTCCGGCACCACACGTTATTCGTATAAAAAGTGAAAAATAACTTTAATTTCGGAAGGCGGTGACAAAAAATAAAATTCTTATCGAAAGACACCGACTTCAGAAATTAATGTTATTTTTCACTTTGTAATGTTTTTTCGGAAGGCGGTTGTTTTTATACATGTCTATTTTTTTATCGTTTTAATCCTTTAAAAGGGTCATTGTACCCATAATGATGAACAACTTTTACAATTGGATCAATCCTGAAATCGTGAAATAAAAATGAGCTGATCCATACATTGCGTATGTATGGATCAGCTCATTAATGTTTGATGAGATTTTTTTACAATGACCCTTTTAAAGGATTAAAACGATAAAAAAAATAGCTATGTATACTTCGTTCGGCCACGTTTATTGCGGCATCAGTGGCTTTATTGAGATCATCTAAGGTGCTGGTAAACGGGCACTTAGGGCACTCCAGCTAGTGGGGCGTGGTCTGATCAGAAGCACCGCATTAGCATTGGATCGTACTAGGCAGCGAATCCCTCGGGTAATTTTTCATTGATACATTGATAGTGAACTCAACCACAACTGAAATACAGATGGGGCCCGCAAGGGCCGATGCCTGCCAGGGGTGCGGGTTGTTCGAAAGAGATACCGCGGCCCCTGGCACACAGGCAACTGAGGGAACACGGGTGGGTTTTAGTCAGTAAAAGTCTGACACGCCCTCCCGCTCCGCCCAGAGCGGGAGAAGTTATTTGACGAAATCCCACCCAAAAAAAAAGGCACTGTTTTTTTTGCTCATTTAAGCTCTCCCACTCCTGGGCAAAGGCCTTCCTCCATTCCTTCCATCTGTCGCGAGCCCGCGCGTCCTCCTCGCAGTATTAACGGAACCTATCGATCTCGTCTCGCCATCTCAGACAGACAAAAAAAAAAAACCACAACTGAAATAGAGTTCAAAATATCATGAGATGATTCTTCGTAGCGAGTGTTCGAATATGCCTGAGCAAAAGCAGAGGTCCCAACGTTCACACACAGGACTCCTCCTCTCTGTGAGAGGGAGTGGGCCGTAATCCACCTCGCGGGCCAGTGCGGGTTGGTAGATGTCACATGCCTTTGATTTTTCGGTTCTAGGACACGCCGGTTTCCTCACGATGTTTACCTTCACCGTTTTGAGAGCTGTGGTGATTACATAATATACACAAAGTAATATGCCTGAGCAGTGGCGAGATCTGAGCAGTTGTGGCCTAGTGGTAACGGCCGTGACTTACGAGTTTAAAGACTGTACGTTTCAGTGGCGAAAGCACTATATGACACGATTCCTACCGGCTTCCCTTCGGGGACTCGCATCGGCAACTTTAAAGCTATTAGAAAATGGCACGTCAATAGTGGCTACTATTGTCAAAATATATAGTTGCATTATGGGTATATTCATCGTAGCTTTATCATACATACAAAAAACAATACCGAATTCCGAAAAAACACTACAAAGTGAAAAATAACTTAAATTTCGGAAGGCGGTGACAAAAAATTTAAATACATATCCAAAGTCACCGCCAAAAGTTATTTTTCACTTTGTAGTGTTTTTTCGGAAGTCGGTTGTTTTTTTTTTTGGAAAAAGTTTTTATTTTTCACTTTTGAGTTATCATACCTACCCCACTAATTCGAAATTTCATCATCCTTGGGGTCAAAACAATGCATATTTATGCGATAGCAGCAATCGCGGTTTATTTACTGTTATTTTTTGAAGAGTTCCGTTGTTTGTCTCCGAAACGCATCACCAGATCTATATGAAATGGGACCACACGGGAAGCACGAGCTTTCAAACAAAAAAAAGTATCATCAAAATCGGTTCACCCAGTCGAAAGTTATGAGGTAACAAACAAAAAAAAAACCTCTTCCTTTTTTTGAAGTCGGTTAAAAATATATTGAAATGGTTGAAAATGTTCAGTACAAATTTTTGCGTGCCCATGCACTACAGATGCCATAAATCTTACCCACCTTACTCTCTTTTACTGAGCAAGTACAAACTCCTGCCTGTGAGCTCTCGAAGAAAATACCTCGAAGCAGCAGCATAGTCTTATATAAAATTGTCAGAAATAAATTTAACTGTATAAACTTAAATAACATGATTTGTTACGCTGTGCCTGCGCTGCGCTGTGCCAGAACCTTTCAAAGGCGACATATACGCGCAGGTACCCTTTTTGCAGTGAACTCTTGCCGAACTAATTCCGGCCTGCGCTCACCTATCCGCCGTACGGTGGACTCATTTAATAGTAGTTTTGAAAATTTTGACATCTTCCATTGTCAAGTGAGTACATTCAAACAGACATATAGAGAAATGCGTTAGCGAGAACGAGATGGAGGATTATTGCACATTTTATTTGGTTTTCAGCTGTTCAATTTTATTGTATTGAATTCTTTACATTCCTAGATTAATTGTAGAATGATAGTAAGTATTCTTTATTGATAAGTCAGTAAGTTAAAGCCGAGTTCGCTTCGCCTTCTCTCATCTCGCCGCTGGTACGTTTGACCTCGACCCCTGGCACACAGGCACTGAAGGAACACGGGTGGGTTCTAGTCAGTAAAAGTCTGACACGCCCTCCTGCTCCACCCAGAGCGGGAGAAGTTATTTGACGAAATCCCACCCAAAAAAAAAGGCACTGTTTTTTTTGCTCATTTAAGGTCTCCCACTCCTGGGCAAAGGCCTTCCTCCATTCCTTCCATCTGTCGCGAGCCCGCGCGTCCTCCTCGCAGTATTAACGGAACCTATCGATCTCGTCTCGCCATCTCAGACAGTTTAAATTATTTCATTCATGTAGTTGAGAGCAGTGTAGAACTGGTCTCGACTACTCCGCAATGCTTGAAGACGAAGGTCTTCAACCAGTGCGTCCTGCCCGTGATGACATACGGTGCCGAAACGTAGACACTGACAGTTGGGCTGGTCCACAAATTTAAGGTCGCTCAGCGCGCTATGGAGCGGGCTATGCTCGGAGTTTCTTTGAAGGATAAAATCATGAATTAAATTATCCGGAGAAGAACCGGAGTTACCGACATAGCTTGTACAGTGAGCAAGCTGAAGTGGCAGTGGGCTGGCCATGTTTGTCGAAGGACCGATGGACGGTGGAGCAGACGAGTCCTGGAGTGGAGACCGCGTATCGGCAGACGTAGTGTGGGACGCCCCCCAGCTAGATGGACCGACGACCTTAATAAATAATAGTTTAAAAAAACTAAAAAACACGCTTTAAAAACCAAACTAAAAAGTAGAAAATAATTTAATTCTATTAAAAAGCGTGGGGTGCTTTTTGAGGTATTTTTATAATCAATTAATATCAAGCACCCCACGCTTTTTAATAGAATTAAATTATTTTCTACTTTTTAGTTTGGTTTTTAAAGCGTGTTTTTTAGTTTTTTTAAACTATTATTTATTTTCTATTTTTTAGTTTTGCTAACTAAAAAAGCGTGTTTTTTCTATTTTTTTTAAATTATTGAATTGTCATAGGTCCTCGATAAGTCTACAAAGTTTAAATGAAATCTGACCGTTTAAAGTGGGTCAAAATAGCGTCCAAAGGAGTCGGTTACATACAAACAAACAAGCAAACATACAAGTGAAGCTAATATAAAGCGTGTAAAAAGGTGGCTGGCACAGACTGGATGCGGAAGGCGGAGGATAGAGTGTTGTGGCGCTGCCTGGGAGCGGCCTATGTCCAGCAGTGGACTGCAATAGGCTGAATTGATTGACTGCTCTCAAAACGGTGAAGAAAAACATCGTGAGGAACATTGCCCGTTCTTCTCCATAGAGATCTACGTTTTGGGAATGGGCAACTGGCTTCGACCTTTCTAACTTATAGACTTTTTGACAGAAGTGCCTGTAAAAGGTTTAATTGAATTACATTCTTCGAGTGCCAATCTCGTAGCCAAATTCTGAGCTGACTGTATTTATATTGCTATCGACACGCATCTAAGCATTCTTCTTCTTAGAAAAAGAAGAATGCTTTGAGTTTTACTATGAAATGACTGTATTAATAAACGTATTGCTTATTTTCAGGTAATATTCGTAAAAAGTTTATTTGAAGATAGAAGAAACTTTAGAAAATTAGTTCCTGGATTTTCGTCTTAATTAATTGGTGTATTGCTGATATCTTGCCATTAATATGTCACAAAATATTATCATCAGTTAAATGATGACGGTGGTTATGTCTTCTTTACACGATGGCCCACGCTGGTCTGGCCCCTTACTTGGCGATGGTAGCTACAGTTCTTTTACCTTTGCCTGCAGCAAGCCAACAGCTACCTTATTGTAACGAGAATAAAGATCACTGTGATTATTGACAGACTTGTACTAACAAGTCTATCGGTTTCGAAACTGAGTAGCAAGCCAATAACAACTTTATGTGCAATGAGAATAAAGATCACAGTGATTTTGAGACTTGTCAGTGGCAACAAGCCAACAGCAATCTTATTGTAACAAGAATAAGGATCACTGTGAATTAGACACAGCGATGCAAACTAAAATCTAAATCATTTTCAAAGGAATTTAGTTCACTTTTTATAGGGTTACATTAAATTGGCTAGCTAAACTCCCCAGGCAAGAGATCCAGCAAACATGTAAACGTTACCCCAGCAGGATCTTGAATATCTTCGCAACCGTAAAAGACACAAATACAAATTAAGTCGCTACATTTACCTCGTCTAACTAACTAATTATATAGCTAAACTGTGGACTATAAACTTCTGATATTCGGCTGGTTTATAATCGAAAACGAAAGCTAAGCTTCGGTTGGTCACTAATTTTATCTTTTTATTTAAGTGTTAAAATACCTATACCCATTCTGCGGAGTTTACCTAGCCAATTTAGTTTAACCCCGTATTAACACTGCTACACGGATTTTTAGGAGCACTAATGACATTGACAGTGCGCGCAGACAGTAAAGATTTGTGCAATTGTTTGAAATTTCACTTGAAATTTTATTCAAATAAATAATAGTTTAAAAAACTAAAAAACACGCTTTAAAAACCAAACTAAAAAGTAGAAAATAATTTAATTCTATTAAAAAGCGTGGGGTGCTTTTTGAGGTATTTTTATAATCAATTAATATCAAGCACCCCACGCTTTTTAATAGAATTAAATTATTTTCTACTTTTTACTTTGGTTTTTAAAGCGTGTTTTTTAGTTTTTTTTTTCTGCTTTTTTTAAATTTTTGAATTGTCATAGGTCCTCAATAAGTCTACAAAGTATAAATGAAATCTGACCGTTTGAAGTGGGTCAAAATAGCGTCCAAAGGAGTCGGTTACATACAAACATACAAACAAACATATAAGTGAAGCTAATATAAAGCGTGTAAAAACAAGAGTGCGGCGTCAGTTCCTATTTTGACCACGCGTCACAATAACTTTGTAATGTTATAACTATCCAATTTGGTTGGTTCAAGCAATTTGAAAAGTGAACCACGCGATTCTGGCGTTACGGCAAAAACTGAGACTGTCTTGCAACGTTTGTTTGTAATGTATCATTTGAGACGAGTTTGGTTACAAAACGGCGATACACTAAACGTGGCGAATGCTCGCTTCGAGCTCTCAAGCGTCACTGTATTTACCACTGACTTGTTTGTAAATGCGCTCGCATCGAGCGGCTCGGCTCGCTGCACTGACTATTGTAACACGTTACAAAACACGATACATTACAAACAAACGTTGCAAGTCAGTCTCCGCCTGAACAGAAATTGTAAATCATCATCTGCCTTTTGTCAATTACCTATGTCTGGGTCGGCTTCCAGTTTAACCGGAGGCAGCTAAATACCAGTATTTCACATCGAGCGTCTGTCTATCTGACCTCGATAACCCAGTTACTGGGTAACACAATGGGTAAACATAAATTGTAAATATAATACTATAGTTCAACTTTTAATTGTATTCAGTAACTTGGCAGTTGAAGGGTTACCAGATTTTGATTTTAAAAAAGAAAGTGAGGTGGTGTAAGAATGAATGAACGAAATTGAATGAACTTGAAATAAAGTACTCACGTGCTATTTTTTTTTAAATTTTATAAAATATATATATATTTTTTTAAATTTTATAATATATTTAATCATTTGTATTAAAAACATGATATGCACTATTGAAAATCGTAGAATTTGTTATGTATTTTGTTTTTCAGCAATAAGGTAATTTATTTAGTTTCTTTCTATTAGAAGAAATTAAAAAAAAGAAAATTACTTTTATTCATAAATTATTAATTATTCTTATATTCCACATCTTACAAATGAAGTTTTATAACGAATGTTAAAAATGGTTTAATCTATACATCTGTACATATCTATACATATAAATAAAATTGGAGTGTCTGTTTGTGATATTAAAATAACGGCTTTTTGCTACATGCCAAAACCATACCAAAATATATTTTTTTACGCTAATCTCTGAAATGGCTGGACCGTTTTTGACGGGACTTTCACTGCCAGGTAGCTGATGTAATAAGGAGTAACTTAGGCTACTTTTATTTTAGAAAAATCCACGCGGACGAAGTCACGGGCACAGCTAGTTTAAAATAAAACCATTTTTATCATTCACTTACGCAAAATCGTTCACTACCTCAACACTATTCATTTTAGTATGGTAACATTTTTTTCTTTGTACTGTCAGGTTACTGAATACAATTAAAAGTCGAAGTCGTATAACGTAATAAAATTATTCAAAATTCATTGTCACAAAAATATTGATACACACACACATACAAATACTCACTCCTTTTTAGAACGCCGCCTACTACGATCCATAAGGTGCGCTTACACGAGCAACTAAAATAGCTCCATCCTGGTCAGTTCTCGTCAACTATGACGTCACGACTACATCCAGCAATTTAGGGCAATGGCAACATGTAGCAACCTGTTGCCAGAGATACGGCCACACAATATCATGCAATATGGAGCAACTTAAAAACTAGGCAATACGCACCCCCGCAGCCTGCGCCGCGCGCCGGCCGATTCCTCTTGCAAAAACGTGACGTGCAAACGAGATAAAAAGAAAATTACTAAAAATTTCCAAACCGATTGGATATTCGGCAACTCATGAAATATATGGAGCAATCAGAAGCAATATTCCCTAAACATATCCGCAATTTATTATTGTTGCTCCAGATTGCTCCACTTAATTGATCCATTAGTGTTGCCGAGCAATAATTGCTCAAAAAATTGCCCATGTAAGAGCATCTTTACGTACTCCTTTTGCCTTGTTTACGCTCATACATCTGAGGGGATATTGCTTAACTCACGAACAGTAGGAATGGCTTTAATTTTGACAATTCAAATTCAGTTCAGATTCTGCGCCTTAATTGTGTAAACCACTATCAATCATAATCTGCACAATTTTGAAGGGATATTGCTAATCCATTCTTTCATATATTGGAAAAATATGTCAGCTCAGCAACGTAAATAACGCAATTAATGTTGTTAAACTGTCGAAATGAAAGCCATTCCTTATTGGTAGTATATTGCGCAATTACATCTAATTGGTTATGTTACGCAATTAGGGTGCTGGTCATACGACCGGCACCCTAATTGAACATCAACAATATGGGCACTATACACCGTGACATTTTAATCGTCTTACAAAGGTGGTCCACTCAATGTATACGTCATAAAATACCTCTAGGCGCGATTAAAACATTGTTACCATTAAATAAGATAATAGGCACTAAGAAAAATAAATAATGCTTTAGAATAATGAAACGCCCTCCCTGTTATTAATGTTTACGTATCAAACGGTAGTCAAAGATATCTACTTAACTACCATTACATTCTATTATTAATTCTATCTCTATAACAGGGTGTTTCAAACTACGTCATGCGTTTTAGTGAATGATATTTGTTTTTTTTTTTAATTATGCAAATGTATTTTTTTTTTTTTTTTATAAATCATCAGTAGTCATTGGATACAAGTGGGCTGCCGTTGTAAGACGATTAAAATGTTACGGTGTATATGTGGAGCATTGATATACAAAAAAAACCCAAGATACACAATCAGCGTCTCAAAAACGTCCGTTTAGATAGAGCGCAATGTACGTCAGTCATCTTTCAGTCAGTATTTTTGGACATTGTTTTGTAAAAACCAGTTCAAGTAATGCGTGTAAGGTTGAATTTTCAAATATAGTTATGATAAAACCCATTTTGGCTTTTATAATAACTATAAATAACTACTGACGTTTAATTGGGGACAATTTTGAGTGTTACTTTAGTTCGTGACTGTGCATCTTTGTTTTTGGAACGAAGTTCCTTATCGCGCGTTGCGAAAGCGGGCTAGACGTAATAGTTGTAACGACACTTTTTGCTACATTGTTGTAAGCCGTGCGGCGTGCGCGTGTTTCTCTGCAGACAAAGACAGTAATTAATCGAAAGGAACTTCGTTCCATCCGGGTGTCCCTTGACACCTCTCAAGTTTTTTTTTGTATATGAATGGTGTGAAGTGTGTAAAAATATTGATATTATTAATTAATTGTAAGTAACTCTTGCCAAAGCACAAATGTAGCATTTATTTGTTAGTCCGTACTTTGTACAAACTACGCACAATAATTAGGTTTAAATAAACTAAGTTAACTAGTCTATATTGTTGTATTATTTTATTTCCCTACATTAGAACAGTACGCCTGCATTTCCCGAAGAGGTAAGCAGGGCTGTATACCAGTACACCTAAATTTCGTTAAGCTATTCTCATCAACCAGGCATTTTTTTATTGCTTTGTGGACCTGCTTTTGACGTCGATCACGCCTGATGGAAAGCGATTGATGAGGTCTATGATGGAACAAGCGTGCCCAGATGCCTGTTCACTGTTGTTTTGAAGGTTGACGGTTTTTTTTTGGGGTGGGAAATCATCAAATAACTTCCCCCGCTCTGGGTGGACCAGGAGGGCGTGTCAAACTTTTACTGACTAAAACCCACCCGTGTTCCCTCAGTTGCCTGTGTGCCAGGGGCCGCGGTATCTCTTTCGAACAACCCGTACCCCTGGCAGGCATCGGCCCTTGCGGACGACCAGTTGGTGCTGACATCTCTTTGAGGCGCGCGTGGCACACAACGTGGCGTCGACCCGGGCTTGGTCCTTACAGGACAGCAAGCTACCCATTACTCACCGTCCGCAAGCCCGCGCCTATGGTGGCCGCGAATCAGCCTGGGATTCCTGACGGGCGTCTCCTGAGACGACTAAGGCCGTGAGGGCGCTGGTACTGCCTCTCCCTCACGTGCGCCACCTCCCTCTTCGCGAGCATTCCTGCTTCGCAGCTTCGCAGGAGGTGACGGCTACCCATGCACTCTCGTTCCGTATGATGGCCTGGACCAGGGCCAAACGCGAGTAATCGCCGCCGCCGATCGCCTCCACGAGGACACGGCGGTGCTCTGCCCAAGCCGGGCAGACCTCCACCGTGTCCTCAGGGCGATCTTCGCAATGGAAACACCCGGGCGTTTCCTCCCGCCTTATGCGAAACAGGAACCTCCCCAATCAGCCGTGTCCGGTGAGGACCTGCGTCAGACTGAAGGTGAGGACGCCGTGCCGCCTCTCAAGTCACTCCTCAAAGAGGGGACGACTTACCGCCGTAATCGTGGCATGCCCAAAGGTTGCGAACACAGACGCGGGCTGAGAGTTCCACTCTTTTGCTGTGCGCATAATGTGGAGGAGAACCGCTGAGCACGACTGTTCGGGATATTAATCAAGTGCGGATGGTACCCTGCAGTCAGTAGCGGATTTAGGTTTGATGGCGCCCTAGGCCTAAGACGATATGGCGCCCTTTTTCTTTCGTAAGTTTAAGGCTAAAAATAAAAATACTTTTTGAAATCTTTTTGTTAGTTATTTCGGATTTTAGTAGGTACTTTCCTGATTAATTATTTTAACAAAGAAATTCTACCCTTGAAATGGCACGGTCTGGTACATACATGTTAAGATTGTAAGAGCGCCAGAAAATAAACTTTAAAATTTGGTCTTACAGTTACAGAAAACCCAATCGATTTTTAATTTTAGTAGTCTTAAAAATTTTAGCGCTCCTCAAAATTTGCCGCCCTAGGCCCCGGGCTTAAGGGGAACCTAGTCACGAGCTCGAACTCACTGGTGGGCCTGGCTAAAAAGCACGCTGTCTCACCAGGAATCGTGTCCGACAGAGGTAGTATCAGTGATGAGCAGTTAGACGCTAGTTTACACGCACAACATTATTGTGTGAGATGCAGTATCATTTATAGTAGAACAGGCGCGTAAAAAATTAAGAACAGTCCTTCGGAAGATCGGGTTTTATGAAAAAACCACTGCATAAATCAATGACCGATAAAGTTTATTGGACTTTTCGATATTTGAGCTTTGTCGGTACCGACTTGGTTTTTCAAATTTTATACTTCTTTTATTACTTAAACACGCCCAAAGTTAGGTTAAATTTGCAAGAAAAACGAATCTTTGTTGGCTCCTAACTTTTTAACGGCTTTTTATTTTTGTATTCTGTTTCCGTACAGACAATATTAATAATGAGACAAAACCATACCATGTTTAATTTTTGATGTACATTGTCCAACAGTGGAGTAATACCCTCCCGAAGTTTGTATGGGAAAAATTTGGACTAGGTTCACCTTAACGGGCCTAAGTCTAAATCCGCTACTGCCTGCAGTGCGTCTGGTATTTCAGTAGATAAAGCATAAATCTGTACTCCAGACTGCTATTGAAATTGAATAACATCATACCTATAATCCCCGAAGGTTTAAGCAGATATCGACGCGTTTTCGTCGGTCATAATCATAACAAAAAAATCTGCTGTTTAATAGAAACTTGCAAACCTACGCGGTGAAAATGTACGGGAGAGAACATTTTACATAACCGACGTAAATACACGTTAAGGGGAACCTAGTCACGGGCTCGAACTCACTCATGGGCCTGGCTACAAAAGCACGCTGTCTTACCAGGCATCGTGTCCGTCAGAGGTAGTATCAGAGATGACCAGTTAGAAGCTAGTCTACACGCACAACATTATTGAGTGAGATGCAGGATCATTTATAGTACAACAGGCGCGTAAAAAATTAGAACAGTCCATCGGAAGATCGGGTTTTATGGAAAAACCCCTAAATAAATTAATGACCAATAAAGTTTATTGAACTTTTCGATATTTGAGCTTTGTCGGTACCGACTTGGTTTTTCAGATTTAACACTTCTTTTATTACTTAAACACTCCCAAAGTTAGGTTAAATTAACAAGAAAAACGAATCTTTGTTGGCTCCTAACTTTTTAATGGCTTTTTATTTTAGTATTCTGTCAATTTTTTAATGTACATTGTCGAACAGTGGAGTAATACACCCCCGAAGTTTGTATGGGAAAAATGTGGACTAGATTCATCTTAAACACGATTCTCAAAGGTATATAGAATGGTGTTCCTTAACCAAAAACTGTACATAGGTGCAATAAAAAGCATTAATATGTGTTCACTTAGCTTGTGACTTCGTCAGCGGTACAATTCTAGATTTTTCCTTATTTACCGCTGGGGTTTCAGAGTTAAGTACTGAATCCACGGTAACAAGTTTCGCGTCGATGTCCTCGCCACCCTGGGCGAGCTTATTGCCATCGACCGGGCCAAAAATCCAAACCGTCTCATTACAAAACGCGATGTAACTTTAGTTCTAGCCTAAAACTCGTGAGTCAGTTTTTGCATTACTTACCAAACTTTTCTTCTATTGGGTAAAGTTCCAACTTCCGGAAAACGGTCCGTAAGTCGGTGACTTTGGATATGTGTTTTATTTTTTGTTACCGCCTTCCGAAATTGAAGTGATTTTTCACTTTGTATACGAATAGCAACGACAAAAAGTGAAAAAACTTCCGGAAAACGCACTGTTTTTTCAGAAGTATTTTTCACTTTTTCCAATTGTAGGTACCAATTTCATCATCCTTGGGGTCAAATTAATGAATATTTATGCGATAGCAGCAATCGCGGTCGATTTGCTGTCATTTTTTGAAGAGTTCCGTTGTCTGTCTCCGAAACGCATCATTAGATCTATACGAAATTTAAATGGGACTATTTCGGAATAAACTCCGTTCGAACAAAAAAAGAATTTTGCAAATCCTCTATACAACGCCAGAAAGGATATACATACCAAGGGAACGGCTTCTTTGGATGATATCAAACGATATTGGAAGGGTTTTTTAATCCTATCTCTACATGTTCGGAATATGAGAATTTTTAATACATCGATACCAGAAACAAACTTTTCAAATTGAAATAACCACATCACTCGGAAGACATTTATCGTGATATTGGCAAGTAACGTGGAAAGTTATTGACCTACGAAATGCGGTGGCATGTTTGTTAAAAAAAAAAAAAACAATAAAACAACTCGTAGTGCAGACAGGTTTTAGTACTACTTTTTAGTTTTTCAACGCTTTGGGAATTTCCTGTCTGGAAAATACATTTTTAGCTGCCTGTGTTACCGTGTTATCATTTGAATTTAAGAAATATGTGAAACTGAAAATTTGGTATCAATTTTGATTTTGAGCTGAAACCATGTATAGTGATTCTATACCAGCTGTTATCTTTAGTGCTTAAGGATAGCAATAGGGTTTCTGTTATGACGGGAGTTATGCCTTATACATTAGAAAAAACATGTCGAATTGATAACCTCCGTCTTTTCGAACTTGGTTAAAAATATCAATTTAGCACTGGACTAACTTGTCAGTTTTGTAAAATGAACTGTATTTCGATTTCAGTTAGGTTCTTATCGTTTAAACCATACCTAAAGAAAAGCCTTGTTTTGTAATAAGGGGGAATAACTTTAACTTGACGAGATTGTGCGTATAGCTGGATCACACTGGATGGATGTAGCCAAACTCAGAGTAAGCTGGTATTCTCTGGAGGAGACCTTCACCTCAGGGGTTCTCAAATATAAATAATATAAACTATTAAAAAAAACTATTGTTAAATATTGTACCTTCATTAAGAGAAATATAAGGCCTTTTTATTTTTTTATTTATTTTATTAACTTTAACTTAAGAAAATATTAAAGTTCTGTGTAACAGTTGTTCTGATTGATAGTGTGAGCAATGTACGGATTTAAAGAAAAATATTGTTTTGTATTAAGATCAACAGATACAAATATTTACCCTTTAAGCAATCAACTTTTTTTTTTAAGTAAAAAAAAAACAATAAAAAAAAAAGATTTTTTATTTTCTTTAAATACTTTGCTTCTTCTATTCGTCATCTACTATTTACAATGATTAAGTATTTTTATAATCTAAAAAAACTGTGCGTTATTACACCACCATCATTAAGATGATAAATGATGAAAGGCTCCCGCAGACAGGCGCGGCGCGACTGTAGTAGAATTGCTATGAAAACTTCAAGGAGATTGTTCTACAAGACCCGAGTCGCGCCTGTCTGCGGAAGCCTTAAAAATACAAAAAAATATGATTTTTTTAATTTAATTAACAATAGATATTTATCACATAAAGAGTCGTGGTACAGTCAGCAACAAAAGTCGGTTAACTCTTAAGTTTTTTAAATCAAAAGTAGACACCAATATATTATAAAAGAAATACCTTCATGGAAATTGTTCTACAAGAGTCGTGTCTGCCCTAAAAATATAAAAAATATGATTTGTTAACTTAATTTTAAACAATAGATATTTATCACATACTAGCTGACCCGACAGACGTTGTCGTGTCTTAATATTAAATTCACATTGTTATAATATTAGAAAAGTTAACATGGTCGTTAAGTTTTCTTTAACGCGCAACTTTCTTAATTTTTTTCTTTCACATGAACCTTCTCCTGACAATTACAAACACAACAAAAAAAGAATTAGCAAATGTGGTCCAGCCGTTCACGTGGAGTCATTCAAGGGAAATAGGGATTCATTATTATAAACACCGTGACATTTTAGTCGTCTTACAAAGGTGGTCCACTCAATGTATCCGTCATAAAATAACTCTAGGCGCGATTAAAACATTGTTACCATTAATCAATATAATAGGTACAAAAAAAAAAATGCTTTAGAATTACGAAACACCCTCCCTGTTAATAATATTTACTTATCAAACGGTAGAAGATATGTACCCTACCTATCATTACATTCCATCATTAATTCCATCTCCATAACAGGGTGTTTCCAACTACGTCGTGCGTCTTAGTGAATTATATTTTCATTTTTTTAATTTTGCGAATGTTTAAAAAAAAATTGTCTTTATAAATGGTTAGTAGTCATTGGATACATGAAATGGGCTGCCGTTGTAAGACGAATAAAATGTCACGGTGTATACTTACAGGGTATCCGGTAATTAATGTGTTCACGCGCATGGCCATTAGTGTTTATCTATGGTTTAGTTATGGCTGACACATGGCCGGGCGGGCCATTCGGACAAAGTTATCAACAAGGTCGCGGGTCAATAAATGTCAACGTTGTTCTTGTACAGTTAATTTTACACTTTAATTTTAACTAACTTTTGCCAGCGGCTTCGCCCGCGTGGAGGTCGGTGTATTATACATATAAACCTTCCTCTTGAATCACTCTATCTATTAAAAAACCCGCATCAAAATCCGTTGCGTACAGGTAGGGACAGAGAAAGCGACTTTGTTTTATACTATGTAGTGATACAGTATTTTGTGGAGTTTGAGTCCATTTCAATTCATTTCCCAACATTTGGGATATAATGGATAACCTTGAAATGGTTTATGGTACAATTGAAATGGTTCATTGGATTTTTTTAGAAAAATACAATTAAAATAATGTTTTTTTCTGAATGGCCATTAGTTCTACCATGAACCATTTCAAGGTTATCCATTAATTACCGGACACCCTGTACAGAAGTAGAGTTGTGGTACAGTCAGCAACAAAAATCGGTTAACACATCTTAAATCAAAAATTGACACCAATTCATTTTTTATTAGTAAATGGGCCTGCTCTTGACCTCGATCGCGCATGATAGAAAGCGATTGATGAGGTCTATGATGGATTGGGCATGCCCAGAAGATGGCTGTTCACTTATGTTTTGAAGGTAGACGGGTTAAATGTAGAAGGGAACACAGACGCATGTAGAGTTCCACAGTTTGGCTGTGCGCATAATACATGTGGAGGAGAAACGCTGAGTACGACTGGTCGGGGTAAAATATTGGAAAAAATACGTTGCCCTCAACGTACGTAAAACGTTGTCCATACTGAGTAAACTCTCACGTAAATAGCGTTTTAAAATGTTAGGTACTGTTTTTTACACAAAATCTGCTAAAAATTCAATTTCAACTTTGAGCAAAATAAATCAGCCATTGCAAAATCAGCCATTAATCGTATTTGTTACAAACCTCGGATACATGTCAATTTAACCGGGCTTTTTACTTCTTCTTAAGAGGAATCTAGTCGCTGGCTCGAACTCACTGCTGGGCTAAAAAGCACGCTGTCTCACCAGGCTTCGTGTCCGACAGAGATAGTATCAGTGATGAGCAGTTAGAAGCTAGTCTACACGCAAAACGTTATTGAGTGAGATGCAGGATTATTTATAGTAAAAGAGGCGCATAAAAAATTAAGAAAAGTCCTTCGGAAGATCGGGTTTTATGAAAAAACCTCTGCATAAATCAATGATCAATAATGTTTATTGAACTTTTCGATAATTGAACTTTGTCGGTACCGACTTGGTTTTGGAAATTTTACAATTTTTTTATTACTTAGACACGCCCAAAGTTAGGTTAAATTAGCAAGAAATACGAATCTTTGTTGGCTCATAACTTTTGAATGGCTTTTCATTTTAGTATTATGTTTCCCGTACAGACAGCATTAATAATGCGACAAAACCATACTATGTTTAATTTTTGATGTAGTTCATCGAACAGTAGAGTAATACACTCCCGAAGTTTGTATGGAAAAAAAATCGACTAGATTCACCTTAAGGTTCGGTTTCAGTTTCGGCCGAAACTAGACGAGGAGCCCGTGATTCTGCTACATTTTTGGTTTCGGCAGAAAATCGTGGTTGTTAGTAAAAATATGTTACAAAAATAATGTTCCTCAATTTTGTTCCCAAATGCAAACGAAGCCTAACTGTTCACAACATATTTCTGGATAGGACCCTGGTCTGACCTGGGAACCTCGTGGAAGTTAACCAAGTGTCTCCTGACGTGATCCGGACATCTGTAGATCTTCGGGCAGCGTGGGCAAATGTACCTGAGCCAATAGATACAAATTGTTAAGTATTATCACGATTTAATGCCTGGGGTAGTTAGACGTGTATACATGCAGGAACATCGACGTGCAATCTGTAACTATAAATGCTGAGAGTTTTCGTAGATGCGCACGTTTGTTAGAGTGTGCCGTTTCGACAATTTGTTCGTAGTTTCTGTACTGTCCATATTTATATTGTGACCCTAGCGTAGATAGGTTACGAAAAACGATATATAATGATACTCTATTTATTTGTATGTATATGCTGTCATGTACAGTCAGCGTCAATAATATCGGGACGAACAGGCTGTTCAAAATGATCTAAACAACTATGAAAATTAACTCAATGACACAAGGAATGTTTCAGAATGATGACAGTTATTCAATTGAGATAAAGTTTAATTTTCTGCGTTGTTGTGATCATTTTGAACAGTCTGTTCGTCCCGATATTTTTGACGCTGACTGTACAAGCAATAAATAGAGTAAAATTCATCAGTAATTCTACTAATATCATAAATGTGATAGTTTATATATTTAGATGTTTGAATGTTTGTAACTCAATCACGCGAAAACTGCTGAACGAATTTAGATGAAATTATACACAAAGATAATTTGTAACCTGAATTAACACAAAGTCTTTTTTATCCCGGTAGTACGTTCCCCCGGGATATTTTTCGACCTCCACGCGGGCGAAGCCGCTGGCAAGCTTGTTATACACCGTGACATTATAGACGTCGAACAACGGCAGCCCACTTCATGTATCCAATGACTACTAATCATTTATTTTATATTTTTGAACATATGCATAATTAAAAAAATTAAAATATCATTCACTAAGATGCATGACGTAGTTTGAAACTAACCTGTAATGGAGATGGAATTAATGATGGGATTTTATGGTAGGTAGGTAGATATCTTCTATCGTTTGATACGTAAACATTATTAACAGGGAGGGTGTTTCATAATTCTAAAGCATTATTTATTTTCCTTTGTACCTAAAATCTTCATTAATGGTAACAATGTTTTTATCGCGCCTAGACGTATTTTGTGACGGATACATTGAGTGGACCACCTTTGTAAGCCGACTAAAATGTCACGGTGTATAAATAAAAAGGCCTAGCTTCAATACTGTCCAAATTTATACTGTGCTTGTTTAGAATCATGTGCTGATACCTTATATCTCTCGATGACGCCCTGGTCTTCCCTGGGCACCCCGTGACTCCTCGCCAGGTGTTGCCTGACGTTGCCCGGCCGCGTGAACGTGTCCTGACATACTGGGCATATGTACCTGTATTTGTGCTCCCTGTGGACCTTATATTCGTGGACTTGAAGGCGTTTCTTGGATTTCTCCCATTTTTGGCAGACGCTGCACTGTAGGAGAAAAGAAAAAAATATATATTAAAAAAAAACAGGGATTTTTTTAACATTATATTATAGCTAGTGACTATGACAGATGCTAAGCTAACAATTAATATATTCAATCACATATTTTGTGAATAAATTTCTTGTGTAATAAATACTAATCATTAAAAGAAATAGTTTCTTGGGAGCTAGTTATATAGACATAATGATGGTAGTAAAATTGCAACGATTCGATGAAAATCAACGATTGTACACAAAAAATAAGATAACGGCTCTAGTGTTTGACATAAATAGTAGAAAACAATTGCTTTAACTTAAAAACATGTCACTAGTAGTTGACAAAAATAATAATTGAAGAACAAAAATCCTACAACAAAAACTTCCAAAATTTATTTAAAAAATTATAAGAGAAATCTCAAAATATAAACACCGCTATGTATTCTACTTTTCTAAAACTACCAATTTAAAAAAAAAATCTGCCTAGCCTTTTCCCAACTATCTTGGGGTCGGCTTCCAGTCTAACCGGATGCAGAAAAATACCAGTATATTACATGGAGCTACTGCTTATCTGACCTCCACAACCCAGCAACTGGGTAACACGATAACCTTTGATAAGACTAATAGGGTATTTTCCAATTTAATAAAAACTTTTTTAATTTGAAGATTGGGACGAAATATATAACAGAAAAATAAAAATAAATTGAATTTTACCCATTTCCTCAACTAAAAACGATTTAAATCAAATTTATTTTTCGTTGTTTTGAATTTACCACCATAACGCTCCTTACGATGATTTTTTATCACGTGACCACACGTGACGTCAGCTTTGTGTTTTTTACAAGATTTTTGATGGATAGAAAGTGATATTACTGGTGTGCGGTGCGTCTGTGCACAAATACTTCTAAAATTGCACCAAACTAAGTATTTGTACCGGTGCCGTTTACACAAAGCTGACGTCACGTGTGGTCACATGATAAAAAAGTGATTCTAAGGAACGTTTTGGCGGTAAATTGAAAACAACGAAAAATACGTTGGATTTTAATAGTTTTTAATTGAGAAAATGGAAATAAATAAATTTTATTATTATTACTCTGCATAAATCGTCCCAATATTCAAATTTGAAATGGTTTTTAATAAATTGCAAAATTCAATATTGTCAGACTTTTGCTAAAACGAATAAAATCTAGAAGAAAACTAAATTAACGTAAGCGAGGCATAAGGAGTATTTAAGGATCGTAACAGGTGCCGTTCTGTAGTTTCTGCAGAAGGCGTAAGTTTACGTATGTAACAAAATGTAGCTATTTATGTCAACCACTAGTGCTCAAGCAAAATAATACGAATAATAAATTGTAAGTCAAACAATATGTGCCCTTACCTCACCTTTTTTTTTCATCCGCGTCGAGAGCAAAGGGCCGATTGTAGGGTGGTGTATCTGTCCCTATTATTATACACCGTGACATTTTAGTCGTCTTACAAAGGTGGTCCACTCAATATATCCGACATAAAATACCTACAGCCGCGATTAAAAGATTGTTACCATTAATTAAGATAATAGGTACAAAGAAAAATAAATAATGCTTTAGAATTATGAAACACCCTCCCTTTTAATAATGTTTACGTATCAAACGGTAGATTTCTACCTACTTACCTACCATAATACCATTACATTTCATCATTCATTCCGTCTACATCATGCGTTTTTGTGAATGATATTTTTTTTAAATTATTATATCCATTTTTTTTTTGACGTGATAACGTTTTATAAATCGATGAACGCCGGCTGCATGCACGATAAAGCATGACTCATTGCGATGACAACAAGCGATAGAGAGGCACGATCGGGCTGTTTTCTTATGACGTTATCACGTAAAATTATCGTCCGTAAACCGACTTTACAGACAACCATTTTTTATATAAAAGATTAGTAGTAATTGGATACATGAAGTGGGCTGCCATAAAATGTCACGGTGTATTATAGCATTTTCTATCTCTGAAACAGTCGATTTTTTATGGATAACCGACGAAAAATTTATTTCTAGAATTATGGGCTGAATTTATGGTTAAAGATGGCGCGTCGATATCCCTGCCACCTTGTATAGAGAAATAAAATCTATAGCTACACAATTAAATAACTAACTACATTAGTAAGTCATTTAATTTAGTATCTAGTGTAAATAGTTCGTTTATAGTTATGTTAAATATGTAGCGCTTCAGGTATGTTTGCAGGGTTTCAAGTGACATCGCAAAAGAATAGCGTCTCTTATGCGCCGCATACGGGGCAGCCATAACGGCTTCCTGCAGCTTATTGCAGGGAGAATGGACGCAGATTGCTCCCTCATGGAGCATTGGACAAACTACATGAACGAGTAGTGCAGTCCTGATCCAATATTGTTTCTATTATTGAGTAGGCACACACATTTATATTGTATTATTTTTATTATTATATTATTTTAAAAAAACATGTACCTACCTATGGATGATTATGATAGCTATTAACCATATTGTTGTAATATCTGAAATAAATGAACTGAATCGAAAATAAATAAATATAAGTACACTCGTAAACTCTAGCTCAACTACTTTATTACAATTAAAATACAATAAAATTATAGTTCTAAGAGATCACTATTTTATTTTATTTAAAAATCTAGTCCACTATTTAATAATATCCATGATTATTCTGTAGTTTAAATATTATCCTACAATATTAAAGTTATACAAATAATTAATTTAATTTACTATGGCATCTAGCTAGTTATTAGACCCCATATTGGGGGGCCAAAATACCTTTTAACTATTGGAAGAAGAATTATAATATTGGCAACTTGATTATATAAATGCAATATGGCTATGCTGGGCTATATAGGGTGACTGGTAATTAGTGACCGATATTTAAACACATGATTGTACTCATCATAAAAAACAACTTTCCACTTTTACCTTGCATTATTCTTTTTTTTTCATTAATTTAACAACGGACCGCGCGCGCTATCAGCTGTGAGTCGCTTGACCCCACGCGTCGCGGTGAAGCGACTCACAGCTGATAACGCGCGCGTGTTCCGTACGGTGGTGGTTAAATTGATAACAAAAGAATAATGCATCGTTAAAGTGGATTTTTGTTTTTGTTTGTAGGTAACTAAATTAAATTACAGCTGATGGTGTATTATTCTTGTTAGGTACTCAATATTCTATTGGGGTGATTGGGGACATGCGCTAGTTAAATAAAATAGAATCGTTTCTTTGGGAAAGTTGTTTGTTATGATGAGTACAATCATGTGTTTAAATATCGGTCACTAAATAGTCACCTTATTTATGGGTTACATCATGAACTTGTGACCAAAATATTAATTTAATATTTAATTTAGAAACTTTAAATGCCTCTAATCAGAGTGGCTTCTTATTTTTTCTTGTAAAAAAACCCGGGATGCCAGGAACACCGGGAATGCATAACTAGTTGTGTGTATAGTATGGAAGCGACTTCTTAAAAAATATTCATTAAAAAGAACCCAGGACTTTTGGATGCACCCTTGGATTGCATAACTATTACAGGTGCATTTATTTAATTAAAATTTGTACAATGTTGGCAGATTTTAAAAAAATACCTTCTTAATTAGAATATTTTAGTGGTTTTTTTTTCGATACAAAAACGCATTCCATTCTTTAGCAATACCAGTGGAAAACAACTGTTGGTAAACCAAATAAATAAATAAATTACATTAGCCAACAACTCAACTTTAGGTGAATATGCATCCGAAAATCCGATCTCTGCTTATAACACAAATTGAATACATAATCCTAGATTTCATAATACATTTGATTTTAATTAAAATAAATAATCCTATTGAAAACTACTTCTTACGAGTAATATTACATTTTTAAAAGCACTTTTATTTAATTAACTCTACTTGATTTAAGAGACTATACCAGTAGCACTATTAAACATTTATTAAATAAAATTATAAAATGTCTCATTTAACGCCCGTTTGACTATCAATATAAAACTACATTTTTATGTTCGAAATGTCAAAATAAATGGACTATCACAAAAATAACTTAACTAAAAAATAAATAAAGAAGAAATATAAATACTACGATTAATTTCATATTGTTTTTTTTATTCGATTCCTTATTAAATACATCAAGTGTACAATAAACTAAATTATAGTTTAAAAATGATATCTTTTTTATTTGTTTGTGCATTTGTTTCGTATTTACTTCCGGCTTGTTAGAGTTTTTTAATTTTCTTTACTATACAATATTTACTATTTGATTTTATGAAATAGAAAAAAAAACTTTTCCCAATAAAAATAAACACTTTCCAAAAAATACACTAGAAACTAAAAAATAATCGGACCTCACATGCAAAATCAATAGTCAGCTGGTCGATTTTGTATGGGAGGTCCGATTTTTTTTTTCATATTTCGACCCATGTTCCTTGGAGAAAATTGTTCAACTTCACGGCTACTATAACCCTGAAAAATTTGGACGGTGACTAAAAATTCACCTTGTATAAATGATCACAATTTCTTATCTTTCATAATATTTGCCCGACAAAATTCAATTAAAAAAACCCCAATCAAAATCACGAACAAAACTGTCATTAAAAAAAAAGCTCAATCACGAGGCATTAAGAGGTCTCCTAAACCCCAACAACCCCTATAGCTGCACCCTTACAATCGACCCTTGCTGGTCGTCGGTCACGCCATGCACGCGCCTCATATGCGCACGCACTTTATTCGGCTTCTCGAACCGATGCTCGCATATACCACAGAGGTAGCCGTACCGCTTGCCGGTGTGCGCGTTGTGCTTGTGTATCTGTAGGAACTTGCGCGACTTGAGCCGTTTTGGGCACATGTCGCACTTTTTGGGGTCAGTTGGGCACGAATTGGGCACAGTCATGTAGAGTATAAAGCTTGGGTTTCCTAAAAAGCGACTTCATAATCATGAAAATTACTGTTTAACTGTTCAGTTTTACAAAAATCTCTAAGGACTGCCAAGATTTTACGGTCGTTATAAGACGGGCACCGCTTTTTAAGACACCTAAGCTTGAGGCACAAATCGGAGCGGATAAACGCGATAGCATGTAAAAATGAAGTACACTTCATCATATCAGCCGAAAGACGTCCACTGCTGGACATAAGCCTCCCCCAAAAAGGGGAGATTTGCCATAATCGCCACGCTTGGCAGGCAGGTTGGCGATCGCAGTATGGTGGTCAAATGCATAGAGAACGCTGCTGCCCATTCTCTAGTTAGTACCTTAGTCGCCTTCTACGACACCCACGGGAAGAAATGGGGTGGTGCTATTCTTTTATATACGTCCGGCATCACACGGAAGTACACTTATCAATAGTAAAAGAGAGTGAGTCAAAAAATTTGGGGATAACTTCATATTGGTATTGATATTTTGGGCACATGTCGCACTTTTAGGGGTCAGTTGGGCATAGTGATGTAGAGTACAAAGCTTGGGTTTTCTAAATGCGATATCATAATTATGAAATAACGCAATGAATATTATCACTACTATTATTATTTGGTTTGACACACTAGCAGCTAATTAGCTGATGCATATGTATTAAAAAGCTTGGAGATATTTAATCTGTCTATTCGATTCTTGAAACAGTTCAGTGTGGGAGCCATCACAACATTTTCCTGGAGCCTATTCCATGCTGTTACAACTCGGTTAGACAAGAAGTGCTTTTTTTTTCTGGGTGGGAAATCATCAAATGACTTCTCCCGCTCTGGGTGGAGCGGGAGGGCGTGTCAGACTTTTACTGACTAAAACCCACCCGTGTTCCTTCAGTTGCCTGTGTGCCAGGGGCCGCGGTATCTCTTTCGAACACCCGCACCCCTGGCAGGCATCGGCCCTTGCGGGCTCCATCAGGGCTTGGTCCTTACCGGACAGCGAGCTACCCATTACTCGCCGTCCACAAGCCCGCGCCTGCGGTGGCCGGGAATCAGCCTGGGATTCCCGACGCCCAGGGCGTCTCCTGCGAAGGCTACGGCCGTGAGGGCGCATGTACTGCCTCTCCCTCTTTGCGAGAGACTACCATAACTTAAGGGAATACCCCCGCAGATGTATTAATGTAGCAGGCTGTTTGTTTTTCTTTCATTTGAAAGGCCAACAACATTAATTGCGTTGCTTTTTTCGAACATGTCGTATGCAGCAATGAATGAAGCCAATTCTCGTAATTTAAAACTTTCAAAATCTAGTCGCAGTCTCATTTCAGATTCAGAGTATTTATTTGTAAACAAAGGTTTCAGATACAGAGCTGCGTGAGATGTTACATTTTTGTTAGGTCTCTATGCTTTGCTGTTAGGCGTACAACTGTTAGTATCAATGTAAATTATTTCATTATTCTTATCACAATATCAAATAAAAATGATGAAAGAGCGAGAGTGTTGGATAAATCAGTATATTATCAGGCGCGGTACATATTAATAAGAAAATTTATTATATTTTCGAAAAATTACTATTTTAAGCTTTACGTTTAAGGCTTTGGGGGGGTCATGACCCCTACGACGGCCCCCCTCGGACCACGCCTGTATAATATGCCCCTGACAGTTAGATACATTTCAAATAAAAACTATAATGTGAAAACAAGTATCAATTTAATAAAATATCAACAGTAAAAATGTAAGATAAAACAGAAATGTCAAAAAATGAAAATAGGTTAAATTAATACAAGACAATGCATATCTGAAGGAGGGACAATCAAATGTCAAAAATGTATGGAAACTCCAGGAATTACATCCTAACGAAAATAATTCTCCTTACCTGGAAGTTCTTCTCAGGCAAATGTATAGCTATGTGCTGCACCAGATTCGACCTTCGATGGAAGGTGGCCCCGCAGTGATCACAGACGTACGGCCTTTCCCCTGTGTGGCGACGTTCGTGTATCTGGGAATTATGAAGATATGATAATTGTAATCCGTTATATCCGATATGATATTGTTCCGTGTGGTGCCGCACGTAAAAGAATAGCACCATCCCATTTCTTACCGTGGGTGTCGTAGAAGGCGACTAAGGGACTTACTAGAGAATGGGCGTTCTCTATGCATTTGAGCACCATACTGCGATCGCTAACCCGCCTGCCAAGCGTGGCGATTATGGCAAATCCCCCCTTTTGGGGGAGGCTTATGTCCAGCAGTGGACGTCTTTCGGCTGAAATGATGATGATATTGTAATTAAATTATTAATAGACCTCTCACAAGGTGGACCGATGACCTTGTGAAGGCCGCGGTAATACGCTGGATGTGGGAAGCACAAAACCGACCGAAGTGGAGGAGCTTGGGGGAGGCCTATGTCCAGCAGTGGACGTCTTTTGGCTGGAATAGTGATGATGAATTAAATGGTGTAAATTATTTCTTCACCACTTTATCTATTTCTTCACACATTATCACTTCAAAGGACGTATGTAAACACTGCTGAATTTAATTTATATGTTTGTTAAAAATTATTCTAAATTATTTAAAAAAGTTTGTTGGATGGCCAAGTCACGTTATTTGAGTTCAAAGATTAAAAACAGTAGTAATGTAATTAAAACGACTTGGAATATTATTAATAATGAAACGGGAAGGTCTAGTAACCGAAATACTGACTACAGCCTGTCTATCAATGACAACATAATAACATCAGAATCGCAAGTCGCCGCGGCTTTTGAAAATTTCTTTACAGATATTCCCGTTTCAACTACAAAATTTCTAAACTCATCACCTTCTGTTGCTGAGTCTTTGCTTAAGGAAAATGTTAATGTTTGTGATTCAGAATTTCATTTTGAACATGTTAGCAGTAGAGATATAATTAAAACCTTTCATACTCTGAACGTAAAAAAGACTGCAGATCTGTGGGGCAATTCTGTAGAAGTCGCCAAGTCCATTATTGACATTGTAGCACCTACTTTAGCTCTTATATTTAATAATTGTATCGACTGTGGGGAGTTTCCTGACCTAATGAAGAATAGTAAAATAGTACCTTTGTTTAAATCAGGTAGTACATCAGACCCCTCTAATTATAGACCTATTTCAGTACTACCTACCTTTAGTAAAATTTTTGAAAAATTAATTTTAGACCAATTGCAAAGATTTTTTAATAAACATAATTTATTACATAGCAAACAGTTCGGTTTTACAAGGGGTCGTTCAACTACCGATGTGTTGAACTCTTAGGGAATATTTACAATGCATGGGAAGATAAATACGATGCCTTGGGCATTTTTTGTGATTTATCTAAAGCTTTCGATTGCGTGCTTCATGAAACTCTAATCAGGAAACTCCGCCATTATGGGATCCGGAACACCGCTCTGGATCTTCTTATTTCATACTTGTGTAATAGGATTCAGTGTGTTGATGTAAATGGGAAAAGATCTCCCGGATCAATAGTATCAATGGGAGTCCCACAGTGCTCAATTCTTGGTCCTTTCTTGTTTCTTATTTATATTAATGACTTACCTTACCTCATAAAGGATAATCATGAAATAGTGTTGTTTGCGGATGACACTTCACTTTTGTTTAAACTTAAACGTCAGCAGCTGGTTAGTGACGATGTAAATAGTGCAATCTCAAAAGTAGTTCATTGGTTCAATGTTAATAATTTACTTCTTAATGAAAAAAAAACCAAATGCATTAAGTTTACGCTACCTCACGTTAGGCAGGTGAAAACTAGTGTGTTGATGAAGGGCGAAGAATTGAATCCTGAAGATAGCACTGTATTCTTGGGCTTAACTCTGGATGCCAAGCTTCAGTGAGGTCCACATATAGATAAATTGTCAAAAAAGCTAAGCTCTTCAGCATACGCTGTTAGAAAAATTCGTAATTTAACTGATATAGAGACAGCCCGTTTAGCTTTATACTTCAGCTATTTTCATAGTGTAATGTCGTATGGTATTCTGTTGTGGGGAAATGCCGCCGACATTCAGACTATCTTTGTCTTGCAGAAAAGAGCTGTTAGATCAATTTATAAATTAAGTCCGAGACATTCTCTCAGAGAGAAATTTAAGGAAATTAATGTAATGACTGTGCCTTCACAGTATATTTTTGAAAATCTTTTATATGCCCATAAAAATATTAAATTGTTTAAAAAATACAGTGATATCCATAGTATAAATACTAGGAACAAACACAAATTTGTTGTACCATCAACAAGGCTCAAGAAAATAGGTGGGTCATTCAGATGTCAATGTATACGCTTTTATAATAAACTTCCAAGCCATGTTCAAGATCTAAGTATCAATAAATTTAAATCATTCATTAAACGTAAGTTGTGCCTGAAAGCCTTTTATACCGTTAAAAATTATATTGAAGACACAAAGGCTTGGGATTGACCTGCTCCAATTTTTGCATACTAAATGTTGTTTTTGTTTTTGTTTTTGCAAACTTATACTCTTTGACATTTGATAATTATTATATACACATTGACATGAATATTTACTTTGAGAAGTATAATATTATTATTATTTTAATTATTGTGAATGTGAGGACTGTGTGGGTCATATTTTTTTTTATAGTTGTTTTTTGTGGTTTTTTTTTCATCTCTTTCTCAGTTAGTTTTTAATATTAATCTGGCAGTTTGAGTACTTTATGCGGCCTACCCAAATGTCCTATCTTTGGTATTGTTCATCAAATCGTTGAGCTCCTCAAGTTCTGAGTTGAGCTGCATGATTACTGATAAATGCGTGCACTGAATGGACAGGTCCACTCAATCTGTGTGGTTCTTTCCTCAAAAGACCATTTCAGACACCGATCCACATGGTCTTTACATAATCTGACCAAGATTATGTCTGGACTTTAAAAGGGACTGTGACCTCTGAGTTTGTTTCGGCCTTTCTTCTCAGAGTAGTCAGATAGGAAACGCCGACTTCATCTAGTTTAAAAAAATATGATTGACGTGTAAAAGTGTTTGTACAAACCTACTTTCAGAAATAAAATCATTTATCATCTATCATTTATCACCACAGCTCTCAAAACGGTGAAGGAAAACATCGTGAGGAAACCGGCATGTCCTTGAACAAAACATTCGAAGACATGCGACATCTACCAACCCGCACTGGGCTCTCTCCGACAGAGAAGAGGATTGTGTCCCAGGCTCTGCAGGAGGATCTTTATATCGCAGTGCGCAAACGATCATAGGATAAAAGAGACCAGCCGTTTGGCGAAAATAAATTAAATGTGACCTTAAGGGGAAGCTAGTCGCGGGCTCGAACTCACTGATGGGCCTGGCTAAAAAGCACGCTGTCTCACCAGGCATCGTGTCCGACAGAGGTAGTATCAGTGATGAGCAGTTAGACGCTAGTCTACACGTACAACATTATTGGGGGAGATGCAGGATCAATTATAGTACAACAGGCGCGTATAAAATTAAGAACAGTCCGTCGGAAGATCGGGACCAATAAAGTTTATTGTACTTTTCGATCTTTGAGCTTTGTCGGTACCGACTTGGTTTTACAGATTTTACACTTGTTTTATTACTTAAACATGCCCCAAGTTAGATTAAATTAGCAAGAAAAACGAATCTTTGTTGGCTCCTAACTTTTTAATGGCTTTTTATTTTAGTATACTGGTTCCGTACAGACAATATTAATAATATAATGAGACAAAACCATACCATGTTTAATTTTTGATGTACATTGTCGAACAGTGGAGTAATACACTCCCGAAGTTTGTATGGAAAAAATGTCGACTAGATTCACCTTAATATTTTGTATTTATTTTCGCCAATCGGTACTTTAACATTTTATTAAAACTAGAGTTTTCAATTAAAAAAAAAACAGCTGAAGGAATGGTCGTAGAGATTCGGCGCCATAGTAAAAAATTCTAAGGAGGACTCCCCCTACCAGGGTAACACATTTTTTTTCCGGCACTTTGGCTTTTTAGCCCAACTTTGTATAAAACGTGACTGGTCTTACTTTAACCGATCTAGATCAAAAATCTAAGACAATCTAAAATGCAAGCATTCAAGAAACCTTCACTTATGTAACTCGAGGGGGTTGGCACTGTAAGCCGAAATACAGGTCCCTCTTATTTCGGCTCCAAATGCTAAAACTTTTTATTTACATAATACTGTGGCGGACATCTACAATGCTGGCATACGAAACTTCAAAATCAACAAATGTGGAAAAGCACAAAAAGTAAAGTGGCGCCATCTACAATGCCATATGCGAACTACTCAAGACTTGACGTCACACCGCAACTACATGAACTACATCGCGCAAGCAGAGTTTACCGCGCGATCTACATATATACAAGATCCCGACATCAATCGTCGGGCAGTTGCCCATCAGGCACAACACCCGTCTGGTCGGAGGATCCTCCCTTTACTATAGAGTATGAGTGAACTTTAAACCCTGTTCCTCATACCTCTATCCTGGGATCCTCCGTCTGGTCGGTGTTGTGTCTGGTGGGCAACTGCCCAACAAGTAGATGGGCATTGTAGATCTCCGCCACAATACTGTCCATAGCATTTATTTATAAATTATAATTAGTACTTTGTTGTAAAAGAAAAAAAAATCTATCTAGAAATATTTTTAATAACGTCTTCCAATTATTATTAAAAGAATTATATGATAGACATTTGTCCATAACAAAAATGCCCACTTACCGTTAGCGCCTCTTTCGTAGCGGAGCTATATTCACAGTACGCACACTTGTGTATTTTATACAGCCCGTGTCGAGCTCTCTTGTGTTCTTGCAGCTGGTTGTTGTTGCGACATCTCTTTCCGCATGTCTGCGTAGCAATGGGTTAGAGTGAGACGACTATATTTTTGACATGTAGGGATGAAAGTGGGATAGTGTTCGTTTTTTTCCAAATAAAAGGATTTAATAGTTGATTTTATACGAATTTTGACGTTATCAATCTCCCTAGCCTTTTCCCAGCAATGTTGGGATCGGCTTCCAGTCTAACCGGAAGCAGCTGAATACCTGACTTTTGGTCTTAATTTTTTCCGTCTAGCCCCCTTTCGCAACGCGCGATCAGGAACTTCGTTCCAAAAAGTACAGTAGATCGGTGGTCGTAATGGTCTTTGGAGAAAGGACCGCACAGACTGAGTGGATCTGTCCAGTCAGACACTTACCTCACACACACAGTAGTTAGTGTGGAACCTCATGTGCGCCTTGTAGGTCGCCTTCATTCGAAACTCCTTGCTGCAGGTGCCACATTTATATGACGAGAGGTTGGGTATAGCCATGTGCTTCTTCTGTGGCCGAACTTTCTGTGAAAGATGGGAAGATAATGTTGAAAAAGTTAATCTATACAAATAAATAAAAGTGCAGTGTCTGTTTGTAATTTCAAAATAACAGCTTTTTACTAAATGCATATAAAAGAAGAGACTGGTAAATAAAACAAAAAAAAAATTGTGGCTGTGTCTGTTTGTTCCCGCTAATTTTCGAAACGGCTGGACCGATTTTGACGGGATTTTCACTGGCAGATAGCTGATGCTATAAAGTAACATATGCTTTTAACTTTAGCTTTTCAATGAATTTTTTGTACCGGTTTCTATTATTCACTTTTAATTTGAAACCACAACTAAAAAACCTTCCCTGAAAAGTAATGCATTTAAATACAAATAGCATCAGTAGTTTTTAAGAGATTAAAAAGCGTGGGGTGCTTGATATTAATTGATTATAAAAATACCTCAAAAAGCATCCCACGCTTTTTAATAGAATTAAATTATTTTCTACTTTTTAGTTTGGTTTTTAAAGCGTGTTTTTAGGTTCTTTAAACTATTATTTTTATTATGTAATCTTCATGTGCGACAACACTACACAATAAATACTTTTTCTTTCATTCTTTCTATACATTAAAAAAAGAATTTTCGAAATCGATCCACAAATGCCGGACATATAGCGTGACATACTCGTATACAGAACAACCAAAAAAAACTGTCGAATTGAGAACCTACTCCTCTCTATAGTCTGTTAAAAAAAATCACTACCAGTCTCGATCTCAACTTGCTCTTCGGCTCCGTTTTTACCAGCTCCTCGTAAACTTCATGGTCTTCATTCTGGAACTCCTCGCCGAAGATCTCGTAGCTATAATCGTTGAGTTCCACCTTCTCTACTTTAGCTTTCTTAATTTTTTGCTTTGGTAACGACTTCTGGAGTCGTGCTGAGTGTCTCTTTTTGCGTTTGCCTGGGAGTAAAGACATTATATATATATAGAATACTAGCTTTTGCCAGCGACATCGCTCGCGTGGGGGTCGAAAATTATCCCACGGGAACGTACTACCGGGATGAAAAGTATGTGTTAATCCAGGTTATAAACTATGTTTCCCAAATTTCATCCAAATCCGTTCAGCAGTATGATATTTACGCAGTTAAATTGTTCGCAGTACAGATTTTCGATGTAAAGAAATCTCGCAGTAATAAGACGTCGATTTAACAAGGCGTCGCAGCATAGAGATGTCGATTTTTTTTTGGGTGGGAAATCATCAAATAACTTCTCCCGCTCTGGGTGGAGCAGGAGGGCGCCCCTGGCAGGGGCCGCGGTATCTCTTTCAAAGAAACAAAATTCGATGATACGGTTTTCGCACTAAAATAGGAATTCCGTAGGTAGACGGTTGAAATTCTCACAGTGTCTATTTCTAATGCCGCTATAACAGCAAATAAAACGAAGATATAAATTTAAGGTGGTCATACAAGAAACATATTTTTTCGCCGTATTTTGCCTTTTTTTTAAGGGTGGGAAATTAAATGTCTTCTCCCGCTCTGACCGGAGCGGGAGGGCGTGTCAGACTATTACTGGCTAAAACCCACCCGTGTTCCTTCAGTTGCGTGTGCCAAGGCCACGGTAAGTCTTTCGAATAAATCCGCGCCCCTGACAGGCATCGGCCCTAACGGATCCTTTCAATTATTGCTGACATCTCTTTGAGGCGCGCGTGGTACACAGCGCGCCTTTGACCCGGGCTTGGTCCTTACCGGGCGGCGAGCTACCCATTGCTCGCCGTCCGCAAGCCCGCGCCTACGGTGGCCAAGGGGCCTACTCTCTCACTCCGTCAACTAAGATACGGGCCCGTCCGATAGTAGTTCGAAACTTCTTAGTGAATCCTACAGCCAACTAACTTTTTTGGACGGGTATAAACATACCGGTCAATTCGTGTTCTCATTCATTCTTAGTTCGGGCTCCAAGCTAATCTTCTGCCCGTAAGTGACACGGAGTTGGAAACGCCCGTTACTTCGACCGAAACGAAGGACTTCGTGCTTATGGCTTTAGCCCCCAAGAGACCTCTACGGACTCCCGACGCCCAGGTGTACGACTCCGACTCGCACATAGTCAGGTTTTCTTCTAGCCCAGGGTTTTTTTTTAAATTAGTTTCGCCCGGGGTCCATTTTAAGAAATGAAATGACCTTCGCGGTCCGCACAACATTTTATAGAAAAAAATATTTATTAAACAAATGTAATTACGGAAATAACAAAGGTATTTTTACATATAATTGAGAAAAATTAAATTTTTTGTTGCGGGACTATCTGTCTGAAGTTTGGAGTAAAATTGGTGCAAGCTATTGACATTAAATCCTGGAGATGTTCAGCCGTTTTCGAATTGACGTCAACAAAGATAATGCGGAGGTTATATTTTTATTAATTTACGTACTCTGTAGTGCAAGTTGCTGTGTTCTTGCGGTCCGCACAAAATGGGTCGGCGGTCCGGATGCGGACCAAAGTCCGCCATTTGGCGACCCCTGTTCTAGGCCATCTTATTGTTTACCTCGCTTTAATTCTGGAGAAACTATTTACATAATAATAAATACCTGTTGTTAACATGTTAAGCAGTGATTTCTCAGCCTTCCGACTCGTCCTCCTGAACTGTAGTGCCATATTCATAGCCTCTATACATTGTGCGCAGATTTTCTGCGACAGACCGTCATCCATTTTTATCTGAAAAATTTAGTAAATTTTTAGAAACTACCAAAATCAAAACAAATAATTCAAATGATATTAAAGTCATAACAATTTTTTTATTTTCAAATTTAATTTATCCCATTACTTTAAAGTCGTCAAGGGGTTGGTCAGTCAGAAAGATGAAGCTGGTTGCTCATTCCAAAGCAAATCCTGGTTGCTTGCCCGTTCTTCTCCACAGAGATCTTCGTTTTAGAATGGGCAACTAGCTTCAACTTTCCAACTAACTGATAGAGTTTTTGACAATTCAAAAGTGCCTGTAAATGGTTTAATTGAAATAAATGCTTTGAGTGTGACTACACTTTGCAATGGGTGCCCAGCTTCATCTTTCTCTATAAGACCTACTAAGGTTCCTATGGCAATGGATAAAAGGACACAGCGGATCACTAGGCAACGACGCTGCTGACGAACTGGCCAGGGAGGCATCCAGCGCGTCAGTCTGTGGTCACGAGCCCATCATGCCCATCCCCTTCAACCAACAACGCAAGTGGCTTCAAAAATACATCCACACACAAGCCGAAAGCTGGGGGACCCTGACACCAGGCTGCAGGCAGTCTAGGAAAGCAATGCCATCCTTGGATGGCAGGCTGACCAGACGTCTGTTACGCCTGGACAGGAAAGACCTGCGTCTGGTGACTGGAACCATCACAGGACACTGTCCGCTAAACAAACACTTCTACACAATAGGCATAACGGACAGCCCCTTGTGCAGGGCTTGCATGGAGGCTAAGGAAACCGTTGCGCATGTGCTTTTCGAATGCACAGCCATAGCCCAGATTAGAACAGAAACCCTCAGGGAGTCCAAATGTTACACGGATATTCTCAATAGACCAGGAGCTATAGCCAAATTCTGGAGGGAGGTGGGCTGGCTGGAATAACAACCGAAGGCCGCCATGGCTCACGCACAATGGTCCACTTGAAGGACTAAGTGTGGAAACCAAACCCATAACATAGAACATAGAAGGTTCCTATGGAGAAGACTTAAATCACTCATAGGTCTACATGATGCATATCACACTCAAAGGTGGTGGACCTGAGCACTGATGCGCCAAACATGTAAGCACCTTAGAAACAGTGGGCCGCAAAACCCAACCATAAAGAGAACAAAAAAAGTCGTTTGCGTATTCTTTTCCTGGAAATTCGACATCTCTAAGGTATTTTTTCGAGTGCACCAAGACTGTTAAATTTTTGTTTCAAATGGGTCTGACATTGAATTTCTATGACTACCACCTGGTCCAGCTTCCAGCATGCGATTTTTTATATCTTTATGTGACATATGCGGGCCGCATTAAGTGCCGGTTCTTAAAATAGGATTGGGCTGCAGGCATTTGCGTGAAGGGCACATGTTTGACATGGCGCGTCTACATAGTACCTTTCTTGTTAGTCGCTGGTTTAGTAGAAGGCGTCTTGGGCTTAATATTGGGTCAAGCCAGGTGTTATTTGTATTTTCCATTAGGAGTTTACCAATAGCAGCCTGGGGTCTTGATTTGTGCATGTCAATAGGCTCATCTCCTTGGTTCTTGCGCCTAAGTAATTGCAGCCGCCTAAGTTATTACCAAATAACTAAGTCCGCCCCTAAGACGATCCACTGACTCTAGGTTGTAAACACGGAGGTTGTGAAGTTCAAAAGGGCAGTAGCTCCATGTAAAATTAGCCTCAACTTGTACACATAAAAACATACTATTATGTACCTCTAAACCGGTAACGAGCATCAAATCCTCAGTCCTCTTCGCCTCACTTTCTTTGTTGTAAAATATCGACGCTAAATCCTCCGTATTCAAGCAAGTCCTGCAGTAAACCACTTCTGGCGTCTCTGCCTCAGCTTTATCTGCTTTCACCGCCAATTTGCGCTTAGCAGCCCTATGCTTTCTATTCATATTGTTTATTAGGAGTAACGCCAACATTTTTTGCACTTTTCCGAATTATTTCCGATCCACGATCCGATACACGATACATTTATGACTTAGGACACCTAGTTTCTGTGATGATGGATCAGTTTTTGGAGTAAATAAGTGTATTTTCAAGGTTTAAACTCATTTAAGTCAAGATTCCAAGTTGTTACTGATCAACATAAACATAAACAAATGAAATAGCAGTAAGCAGCCATGCCATCAGCCATTTTCTGTTTTTTGACGTGACCACAGACTACATCTGACAGATTTGTATGCAATGTGCAAAATTTTCAAAATACTTGTAAAACTTTGAGAACAATATTATTTATATGGCCTCAATTCAGTTCATACATTTTTTACATATTTAGACACTTACATCAACAAATAACGTAAGTGCGATATATTTTGAAGTTTGACAAAATATCATGGCTAAACGAGTAGGTTCATTAAGGTGATGGGTCGTTGTCGAATTTTTGACGAACGAAACGCAACCGTTTTCCTGACGACGATTACGGTTGCAGAAAACGGTCATCGTTGCAACTGGTTTCAAGACGGCATAAAGGACGAAACTTATCCAACATGGAATAGAATTGCGTTTTCGAGGTTTTCGTCGAGTGAAATAGTTGCAGTTTGTTATTTCTTACAACTATCAACGATTTCAAATGTATGAAATGGTTAACTAAATACATAAGTCGTTTTATCGATCGACTTTACTAAGTATAGGATGAAATGAACTTTCTTTCATACTTTTCCAAACTTAGGACTGGCTGGGACAGACTTTTATCTTTTTACCAGACGTACTTAAATTTACAACTATTTGCAAACAAAACAACAACATAAAAACAATTACTAAAGTTCTCTGCGCGTGCTCAATAACAACTAAGTGGCCCAAAATAATGTAACCAAATGTTATGAAATAATAACGACACGACGCGCTCACCGGCGCGAATTCTAGGAAATTTAGCAGTTATGCCAATTCATCGTTCATGCAAGTCAACTTTGAACTTTAAGCCAACAAGTATAAGGTTGCACGGGTTTGACCGTCCTATCACGAACGACAGCATTGACAACTGGTAATAGATTATCGACTTTATTTCAGTTACGAAAAGATCATTTTTTATTGTAAGGACTGTTTTATCAACGAACGCGGAAAGTTAAGGACGTCGCAACACGACGAACGAGTGTGATACATAGTGATGGCAATTAATGCGATTTCGCATAAATGTCATTAGCATGCGAATTCATGAGTCTTAACATGCTAAATGCTATTGCTATGCTATTTGCTAATATGACGATAGCATGAATTTTGTTAATATGCGAATTAAAGAGTGAGGTCGCCTTAGGACGTCTCCTAGCGAGCGTTTTTAACAATTTAAAACCTTTTATTGTTTAAGATTGTATGAACTTTCCTTCATACTTTATCCGGGCTTAGGACTGGCAGTAAAATGGTCTTAACGGGCGTATTTATAAGTTTATTTGATCGTATTTACATGATTTAGTTTTGTATTTTACACATGTACACTTTTATACACAGCCAGTTCTCACTACTTTTGACTACTTCCTATTATTTACAGGTAGGCAATGAGGTCTCAGTTTTACACTAGGTATTATCTATTTTAAGTACAATATTAGGCGTAAGACGAAAAAATATAATTATTGTTTATACGTAAACTAAACTCTTATCTACTATCACATGCCAAAACGTACTGCCCTTTGACTTATTTGACAATAAACGAAGCATACCACGCGCGTGCCGCACAAATTATTATTAAACAAACATTATTTAAACACTTATGAAAATACAGTCCAGAACGCAATGGTTCCATTTTACGTATAAACAATAATTATATTTTTTCGTCTTACGCCTAATATTGTACTTAAAATAGATAATGCCTAGTGTAAAACTGAGACCAAAATCAAAATCAAAAGTCATTTATTCAAACTAGGCTGAGAGTCAGCACTTTTTGAACGTCAAAATTACATAAGACAGTCCCCCCAAAAAGCCCGCCCTTCACCACTTCCTAGTGCTTTAGCTGGGAAGAAGAAGTGGCGCAACAAACTCCCCAGCAGCACAGCTGTCTGTTATGTTGGAAGAACTTGATTCTATACAATAATAGCATATAACCATCATTCAACGATAAATGAAAATTTAATTAATAAAAAATAAAAAAAAATGGTTTATGCAGTCAAGTTAAATAAACAATGATATGAAGTAATTCATATGACCTGTCAGTAATTCATATGTCCCTCATTACCTACCTGTAAAAAATACTAGGAAGTAGTCAAAAGTAGTGAGAACTGGCTGTGTATAAAAGTGTACATGTGTAAAATACAAAACTAAATCATGTAAATACGATCAAATAAACTTATAAATACGCCCGTTAAGACCATTTTACTGCCAGTCCTAAGCCCGGATAAAGTATGAAGGAAAGTTCATACAATCTTAAACAATAAAAGGTTTTAAATTGTTAAAAACGCTCGCTAGGAGACGTCCTAAGGCGACCTCACTCTTTAATTCGCATATTAACAAAATTCATATTATCGTCATATTAGCAAATAGCATAGCAATAGCATTTACCATGCTAAGACTCATGAATTCGCATGCTAATGAAATTTATGCGAAATCGCATTAATTGCCATCACTACTCACCCCTAGTTCATTATTCTCGTGCCCATAGTTAACGCAATTTACTTGGGGTCGGCGAAACATGTCTTTTTCTTCCATACCTCTCTATTAGCCCTCATATCGGTGGTTACCAAGAAGCATAAAGATTTTTATGCTTCTTAGTAGTCACGTAGTCACCCCTACGCTAAACGAGTAGATTATTTGATGGAAAAATTTAGAATTTCAGAGCATGAAATAAACGTACTTACGTTTTGTTAGCGCTACATACCGATTTCTAGATTTATTCTTGTATGCATTTAAAAGATATTATTATTGATTGAACCGACCCAACTACGATTTCAGTAGTGCGTGACTATTGTAATAGTTTTTTTCAACGCAGTAATGTGTATACTTTACCAATAATAGTAACTATTAACTAAACGCAAACGTCATTTCTGGCGTCAACCGAGTTCTTGTGTTTTCTAGTTTTTATTTCTTAAAATGTTTTTATTTCGCTTTTAAACTCGAATTTATAACTAAACTGACGATACAGACCTACTATTTCTAGTGACTAACGATATGGACTCTTGGAACTGCTGCAGAACGTGCCTGGGGGTGGAATCTTTGCATCCTATATTTCAGTTCATAGAACATCACGAAAAATATTCCGATGTTATTTTTTCTGCTACTGGGCTAAAGGTATGATTATAAACACGCTAGAGTTGTAAGAAAATATATATTCATTTAAACTTTCTAAATGGAAAGAAGGAACATTTTGAGAAAACTATAAAAATCTGGGAATAATTGTGTTTTAAATATTTACAATCACTGAATGTTGTGTAATTTATTACAGGTGAACTGTAACGACACATTACCTCAAACAATGTGCACATCATGTATAAACTATGTCAACTTCTCATACAAATTCAGAAAAAAATGTGAAGAAAACCAAAAAATTTTTCTAGACCGTCTTGACAACAAACCTATATATAATGTAAAAATTGAAGCAAATGTATTCAACACTGAAAACAATACTGACATAGCAATAGACATATCAGACCTAATAAACAATTTTACTAATCACGAGGACAGTATACACAGTTTTAACTATGATTCCGTTGAAAATAATGACAACGAGGAATTAGAATTTAAAACGAAAGTGCAAGATCTCGTTGATAAACCCGTAGAATTAATATTTAAAACTAAGAAAAGTAAAAAGAGTAACGAAAAACCTGTCAAACGGACTTTGCGGAGAAAAAAGGAGAGTGGAGAAAAGAAAGTGAGACTAAAAGAAGAGATAGAGTGTGAATATTGCCACAAAATATTAACTTCTAAGTTATCTTTAAGAAATCATTATAAAATACATACGGGATTTGATGTTGTTTGTGAAGTAAGTTGATTGGATACATTATCATTATTAATTTAGAACTAAAGTGCATATCACTTTAGTTATTATCATAATGCTTGTTAAAATCAAATGTAATTATTTATTGGTTAAGATATTAAGGAGACAGGGTCCCTACTCCGTCCTACGTCCCAACTCTTCTGGACAGATTCAGCTGATTGGAAGGAGAAACTTACTTATGAAGTCCTAAGCAAGCTCTAGAACCAAACCAACTTCCCCAGAGATATCGGACAAAGAAGTAACTTATTGTTGTTGAAAAAAAAAAAATGGTTTGCTAACATTGGTATTTAGTACTTACATAGATTTATATTGTATGAGTTCTCCAAATTTTAACGTCACATACAAACGGGGATACAAATCTGCCCTTCTCTGCATGAGAAGAGGATTTTGCCCTGAAGTGCTAATAGAATAGTTATTGCAATATGTTCTCAAAAGGGTGTCCCCCTTTTCACAAACAAATCTAAATTTCACTTTTTTAATGTATTTCAGTCGCCTGTAAAAATCTTTTGAGTAAAATTTCATATAACTCTGTCCCCAGCACTGTGGCAAGAAGTTCATAACAAGAAGACTACTACTAATGCACTGCCGAGCCAAGCACGGGTATGAGAAGACAGACAAATGCTCCTTCTGTGATTATAAAGCTTCTAATGCGGAGCAGGTGAAGGTATGTACAGATTTCCAGAATGTATACTATCGTAGCTACTGCAAAAACTACCCAAATAATGTTCATCATCATCAATTTAGCCGAAGAACGTCCACTGTTGGACATAGGTCTCCCCCAAGCTCCTCCACTTCGACCGGTATAGTGCTTCCCATCCCACATCTAGCGGATTCCCGCGGCCTTCACAAGGTCATCGGTCCACCTTGTGGGAAGTCTTCCCACTCTACGTCTCTCGGTACGCGATCGTCACTCCAGAACCTTTCGGCCCCATCGGCCATCTGTTCTGCGAGCAATGTGCCCTGCCCACTGCCACTTAAGTTTGGAAATTCTTTGGGCTATGTCGGTTACCTTGGTTCTCCTGCGGATCTCTTCATTCCTGATTCGATCGCGTATGGAAACTCCGAGCATAGCCCTCTCCATTGCCCTTTGGGTGACTTTGAGCCTTCTGATAAGGCCCATTGTGAGCGACCACGTTTCTGTACCATAGGTCATCACTGGCAACACATACTGGTCAAAGACTTTCGTCTTGAGACACTGCGGTATTTGGGACGAGAAGATATTGCGAAGCCTCCCGAACGCTGTCCAGCCCAGTCAGATTCGACGATTGACCTCTCAAATAATGTTAATAAAAAATATATAGGACCACCCTATAGATAAGCAACAGCAGGAAGCTTACCATTAAAAGCTTGAGGAAGTGATGGTAGTGATGACGTCACGCTGAGGTAGATGCACGAAGGCTGCGTTGACGTTCGTCCCCGGGGTCACCAGTATAGAGGTATGAGGAACAGGGTGTAAATTTCATTCATACTCTATGGAAAAGGGAGGATCCTGCAACCAGACGGGTGTTGTCTGTGGTGGGCTACTGCCCGACGGTTGATGTCGGGATGTTGTATATATGCGGGTCGCGCGGTAAACTCTGCTTGCGCGATGTAGTTGCGGTGTGACGTCAAGTCTTGTGTAATTCGCATATGGCATTGTAGATGGCGCCACTTTACTTTTTGTGTTTTCCACATTTGTTGATTTGAAGTTTCGTATGTGGGGGCATCGTAGATGTCCGCCACAGTTTTATCAAAAGACCTTTTCAGCCATTAACTTCCACCATTGTTAATTCAGATCCACGAGCGTCTCCACACAGGTGAGAAGCCGTTCGTCTGTTCGGAGTGCGGCACCGGCTTCCATCGCAAGAGTAGCTACCTGCAACATGTGGCCATACATCTGCCGGATAAGAATGTACAGGTATACAACCAATCAATAGTTATTATCAGAGGTCGGAGTAGGTAGATTGATTTAAGGTCGTTGACGTCAAACGTAGAGGATAATATGGATATGCCTCCAAAATACCGGAACTTTAGCACGAATTTGTGTTTAAGGTGAAAAACGTATTAATAATATCAATCTACGCTACCAGTGTTAGCTAATGGTGAAAGAAATCAGTATTTAATTTTATTCTATAATTCCAATTCCGGAACTTTTTCCGGTACTTCCCGCACATTATGGATAAATTGGCATGTCCATATTATAATATCTTGACGCAAGAATATAAAATCAATCTACCTACTCCGACCTCTGGTTATTATATTAATATTAAGCCAAATTACCAAATGGAGAGGGCTCTGAGCTTGGAATTTCCCAACGTGATTGAATCAGGAATGAAGAGATCCGCAGAGAACAAAGGTGACCGACATAGCCCGAAGAATTGCCAAAATTAAGTGAGATCCATTAAATAAATAAACTATCTTCTTTACATAGTATAAAACAAAGTCGCTTTTCGCTTAGATCTTTTAAACTACGCGACGGATTTTAATGCGGGTTTCATCAATAGACAGAGTGATACAAGAGGCAGGTTTATATGTATAATTCACCGACCTACACGCGGGCAAAACCGCCGGAAAAAGCTAGTATTTTATAAAATGTAACAAAATAATATAAGTACAGAGGCCAGCACATGAAGCTAGCAAAATCTGTCAAATTTCAACGGAAGCTTTTTCAACTTTATCACAAAGGATTAAGATAAAGCTCATATTCAATTGGGATAATTTGACAATTTGGTACTTATAGCTTGATGTGCTGGCGTCTGTACATATATTATGTAAATACTAGCTTCGCGGCTCCTAGTAAACTTCATGGTCTTCATTCTGGAACTCCTCGCCGAAGATCTCGTAGCTATAATCGTTGAGTTCCACCTTCTCTACTTTAGCTTTCTTAATTTTTTGCTTTGGTAACGACTTCTGGAGTCGTGCTGAGTGTCTCTTTTTGCGTTTGCCTGGGAGTAAAGACATTATATATATAGAATACTAGCTTTTACCAGCGGCTTCGCCCGCGTGGAAGTCGGAAATTATCCGGCGGGAACGTACTACAGAGATAAAAAGTATGCTATGTGTTAATTTAGGTTATAATCTATCTGTGTGCCAAATTTCATCGAAATCCATTCAGTAGTTTTTGCATGAAAGAGTAACAAACATCCATACATACAGACTTTTGCGTTTATAATATTATTAATAAGAATTTAAACAATAATTTCAACATCAAATCTTCTTTTTTCAGTGCGATCAATGCCCCGCCCGCTTCAAATCCGTGACCCTAATGCGAATACATAAGAACCGCCACAAAACCCCGCAATACTCATTCAAATGTCGCGTTTGTGAGAACACGTTCGTGCGCAGGCGCAACGTGGTGCGGCATCTGATGCGGATACACGCCGTGCAGGCCGCGCCGCATCATATAGACAGGATGAAAATAGCTTAGAGTCTCATACTACACTCCATTTAGTGGCCCAAGCGATCCTCATCACTAACCCTCTTACTAATAAAACACGGAATAATGTTATACCAGGAATAACCATTATACATTTTCATAAGTGTAAACTTGAAATAACTTTAGTCTTTTACGGTAACGATACTTTCCGAATTGCGCTGTTTTCGATTTCAGCATGCTTACACCCGTTCCAAATTAGCTTGAGCGGGATAATGACGTCCAATGAATGGTCACAAATGACGTCACGTCATGCGCCATCTTGCGATAACGCCGACTAAAAATTAATATCACCGTGGGTGTTTTTGGCGGGATCGCGTTGGAACATGTCGCACGACTTTTTATTTTCATGAAATTTAGTGAAGTAGCGAATAAAATTGTATAATTTTGGTAGTGAATTATGCAATTTAATTACGTGTGAGTGCACAAGTGTAGTGAAGGTGAAAATAAGTGACTAACATGGACTTTTCGTGTTCCCCCCAAAAACTCCTATTAGGTTGTTGTAAAGTTACTACCGCTTTACAATAACTTTGACTTGACTGACTAAAACCGACTATGACTGTTTTGTAACTTCGTGCCCGATATCGGGCCATTTACTTGATCTAAAAGAAAAACTACTTGACACTGGCTAAATGCACAAACCGTGCGAAGCCAAAACCCAAAAAAAAAAGTCACCGTGAGCGTTGTCAAAAGTAACAATTGTGCTGTTTTGTTAAGTCGCGTCATATCTTTAATCTAGCATTTTCGAAATTGTTCCTTTAGCTACAGTCGACACCTAACCGAAGAAGAAGAAATTTGTGGTGTAAACTGGTTTTACGACAGCACTCAGCTGTCATAACGTGATATTCAAATCGGAACGCAAATGATTGATGGCAATCAACAATCAACTCAGCCTATCGCAGTCCACTGGTGGACATAGGCCTCTCCCATGCTGCGCCACAACACCCTGTCCTCCGCCTTCCGCATCCAGTCTGTCCCAGCCACCTTTTCAAGGTCGTCGGTCCACCTACCTGGAGGGGGTCCCACACTACGCTTGCCGATACGCGGTCTCCACTCCAGGACTCGTCTGCTTCACCGGCCATCGGTCCTTCGACAAACATGGCCAGCCCACTGCCACTTCAACCTACTTACCCTGCAAGCTATGTCGTTAACTTCAGTTCTTTTCCGGATAACTTCGTTTCTGATTTTATCCTTCAAAGAAACCCCAAGCATAGCCCGCTCCATAGCGCGCTGATTGATGTGAGTCACATAATTCGGAATGTAGGGTACATTCCTGGCTGGATAGATACCATAGATATCAATGACCCCTATCATAGACACGAGCACGGAATAGAAAAAACTGTGGAAGTGCCCACGCAGCTATCACGCGTGTCACCGCGTGTGTCATAATTATGCGGAGAAATATGTAAGAGATTAACAATCTTCGGCAGTTGTAAGAAGTCTTAATTCTGTATGGACAGCAAATAAGCTTTTCGTCAATGTTGAATTTGTTGTTCAAACAAAATTATGACTTGTAACATCTGACGAAGATTGTTATTATTTTACATATTTTCCACATACTTGTGACACACGCGGGACAGCTGCGTGGGCACTTCCACTGTTTTTTCTATTCCATGGACACGAGTGTCCTCCACCACAAACACTGGCAGCTCACCATTGGCTAGCTATCAAAGAAAATTATGCCCCTATACTGGTTTAAAGGGGCGTTCCCCTTTAAACCAGTATAGGGGCATAATTTTCTTTTCTTCCGAAGCCAGAACGTGGGTTATATACAACCTAAATGCAAACGGATACCAATAAACTTTCGCCTTAAATTGATCATTTTGCATCAATTTAAAACGTTTGACGCTTCTGTAATGTTTCTACTTATTTTGTTTTGGCGGCGCTTTACAAAGGATACCTAAACCTTAAGTCGCCGCCTGGACTTGGGGTCGTTTTAAATAATGGTTCATTTAACTGTTCTCACAGCATAATGTACAGAAAATGCGAAAAAAAATTAGGAAAAATTATAAAAAAAAAATCTAGATTTTTGATGGTACTGTATCGAGAATCAATAGCCCTATCACCTGTCTTCGTTTTCGGAAGCGCTTCCCTTACACCCCTGTATAAGCACCAGTGACCCTCATCAGACATTAGTGGCTCACCATTGTGTTGTCTTTACATTATCATTAGCTTTTTTTGGAACAGATCATACTATCTTAGTCGTAAAACTTGAAAGTTTTTTGAAGAATACAATAGCTGATTTAAAGTAATTATTATGTATGATTTTTCGTTTTTATATAAATTAAGTATTAAACATTGTGATATTAGTAGTATTTAGGAGCTGGTATAGCGAATAATTCAATAAATATTTGTATTGTAATGATAATTAAGATGATCTGATAACAATCTCTTTTTTTTCTTATACTTTCCTTAATAGGCTATGTCTTGCCAATTTAACACTAGCTTTTGGCCAGCGGCTTCGCCCGCGTGGCCGGAAATCATCACACGGGACCGTATTACCAGGATAAAAAGTATTTTATATGTTAATCCAGGTTATAATACGTTCGGCCGTTTTTGCGTGATTGGGTACATAACAGACGCCAGCACATCAAGTTACCCCAATCTGTCAAATGAGGGTTTTCTGAAATGACGTTCACTAGGTGGCAGCACTGAGACGTCAGGTCACTTGTCAAAAGTGTAAAAGCGCTTACGGACTGCATGGTGAACGAAAGAATGAAACGAATGACATCAAATATTTTAAGTTCATTGTCAAACTGGAAGACCTATCGTCAAAGTGACGCCAACTGGTGGCTTGAATATTCATGAAAACCCTCATTTCTTTGATAGGTTTTCAACTTTATAGCGTAAACATAAGGTTCATGTTCAATTGGGAAAATTTGACAGTTTGGGGTAGCTTGGAAGTGCTGGCGTCTGTACAAACATCTAAATATCAAACTTTCTCATCTATGCTATTAGTAGGATTATAAATTATAACTTGACTGCCTCATTGGTGTAGTGCTCGCAAACGCTACTGTTGAGCAAAAGGTCTTGGGTTCAATACCCAGGTCGGACAAGAATTTCTCAATAGTAGTCTGGAGTTGTGCGTGGTTGATGGTAATAAGCTTGCCCCCTAATGGGACTTAAACATAATTGGCTGGATACAGTTTGAAAACAAAATCCCGTGAACACGATGACCACATCTGTTAACCGCCCCCTATCGCCTAGCGGCCGAGCGTTGGAAGCAAAAATAGTCCTTAAGGTGTATAGATATGGATGATGGATGTCCACGATAGTATGTCTCTGCCCAACCTTTCGGGGAAACAAGGCATGATGTTGTTTTTTTTTTTGGGAAATCATCAAATAACTTCTCCCTCTCTGGGTGGAGCAGGAGGGCGTGTGAAAACCCACCCGTGTTCCCTCAGTTGCCTGTGTGCCAGAGGCCGCGGTATCTCTTTCGAACGACCCGCACCCCTGACAGGTTATAAATCATGGAATGGAAAAATATATTACACAGGTACTTTTTTTCCCAATTGCCTCCAGAAAGAGATTGGGTCATGTATTGTTTTTTTTTCATATTTATAGCATATTTGTACTTGAGAAATTGTTTTAATAAATGAGAATATTATTTATAAACGGGTTTATTTTATTTTATGAGACTAAGGGCTGATTTTTCAATAGTCAGAGTACTTTTATCTGAGGAATAAATGTCGGTTTGACAGCTTTTATATAGTAATGTAATGAATGCACCGATCCCAGCGTGGCTTGACCAGACTCGATTAATCGAATGAACCCCAAGATTCGCACTAGCCCCTAGAGCCTCATGCTTCATGGTGTTACAGAGGCCATTGCATATCAAGAAGTAGACCGGGGGGCGCTGTAATGGTCAGGTAGACGTGCCCATAGGATAGGAAAGGATTGCGAGCCTACCGGATATGCATCCTTGAGTAAGCATTGGACTAGTGGAGAGACGGGTGGTATTTATTTATAGGAGGGCATCTTTTCACGACGTCGCCGGCATGTTGATTCATGTCGAGCTTCTTGGGTACGTTCAACTGTTTTCTTAGCTCTTTCAGATTTATACTTCAGATAAGTTATCTGACTTTTGAAAAAGTTGTACTAATTCTGAAATCTAGAAATTAGACGAATAGTTTTCAACCAGATAAAAGATTTATCTTCTCTCAAATTCGGTCGAACTAGAAGATAATAGCTTCTCATGCCGTAGTAACAAATATAGGGGCGTCGTAGATCTGATGCCACGTAAAACTATTCAAACATTTAACTTCATTTCATCATCATGTCTTTTCCCAACCTGTTGGGGTCAGCTTCCAGTCTAACCGGATGCAGCTGAATATCAGGATTTTGCATGGACCCTATCTGACCTCCGCAATCCAGTTACTGCGTAATACGATACTCTGGTAAGACTGGTTGCTTTGACGACCCGTAACAAAAAACATCAATAAAGTTATTAGTATTTTAATTATATTTTACAATAAAGGTAGTACTAAAATTAATTAATTAATATTACATCATGCAAAACAGAAGAAGCTTATTTCATTATCCATAGTACATTTTGATATTTATGATACAAGTGTGTAATGTTGGACGACGTTTTTCAACACACTTGGAAGGTAATAAACAGACTTGTCTTGTTATTCTTTTTACCGAATTGCGCCAGAAGGAGGGTTATGTTTTCGAGTGTATGTATGTATGTATGTATATTTCTTTGGCACGCTCCTTAGTCTAAAGGCTTGATCGATTTCAGCTTGAGAAGTGCCGCTAGATTTGGCTTAATTGTGAGAGCGACACTGAGTATATCAAAATTGAAAAAAAAAACGGCTGACTTTTGGCGCCATATTGCGTCTTAAAATTTTTTTTTTTCTTAAACCTTTATTATATTAACTAAAAACTGTGAAAAAAAATACGAAATCAAAAACCCGACTGCCTAAAAAGTTAACTTTAATTCAAAAAGATGGAAACTAGAAACTTGTTTTAAATTATATGGTCTTCAGTCTAATAGGCGTCCGCCTATTAGACTTAAGACCATAAGCAATCTCATGCAGTCGGAGGCAATAAAAGTCAGCAACAAGTTACACCAATCTGTCAAATTTCTCTGAGAGATTTTCAACTTTATAATATAAGCATAAGGTTCATGTTCAATTGGGAAAATTTGATTGGGATAGCTTGATGTGCAATGATTGTGCGCTAAAGTAACTTCTATTCAGTTTAAAATAATAGTTTAAAAAAAAAACTAAAAAAAACACGCTTTAAAAACCAAACTAAAAAGTAGAAAATAATTTAATTCTATTAAAAAGCGTGGGGTGCTTGATATTAATTGATTATAAAAATACCTCAAAAAGCACCCCACGCTTTTTAATAGAATTACATTATTTTCTACTTTTTAGTTTGGTTTTTAAAGCGTTTTTTTTTAGTTTTTTTTTTAACTATTATTTATTTTCTATTTTTTAGTTTTGCTAACTACAAAACCGTGTTTTTTTCTATTTTTTTTTAAATTATTGAATTGTCATAGGTCCTCGATAAGTCTACAAAGTTTAAATGAAATCTGACCGTTTAAAGTGGGTCAAAATAGCGTCCAAAGGAGTCGGTTACATACAAACATACAAGTGAAGCTAATATAAAGCGTGTAAAAAGAGCTATCCGACTGTTTATACACATGGCTAATGGAGACGAGTTCCAAAATAAGCTACATCCTTTCTGTACACGGTAACGTTATAACGTGCACGCGTGTCCGTGTATATCATGGACGTGTTTATACACCGTGACATTTTAGTCGTCTTACAACGGCAGCCCACTTCATGTATACAATTACTACTTATCATTTATTAAAAACAAAATTATGTTTTTGGACATATGAATAATCATTTAAAAAAATATATCATTCACTAAGACGCATGATGTAGTTTTGAACACCCTGTTATGGAGATGGAATGAATGATGAAATGTAATGGTATTATGGTAGAAATCTTTTAGTTTGATACGTAAACATTATTAACAGGGAGGGTGTTTCATAATTCTAAAGCATTATCTATTTTTCTTAGTACATATTATCTTAATTAATGGTATCAATTTTTTAATCGCGCCTGTAGGTATTTTATGTCGGATACATTGAGTGGACCACCTTTGTAAGACGACTGAAATGTCACAGTGTATTTAAACATCTTGTTTAAACTTCTCAGCCTCATTTGCAGGCCTATTCTCTTTTTCCACGGTAAATGGCCAGCCGGGTGCTGCGGTGGACTGCAGCAACGCCCATAGGGCTCCGCTGTCGGCCCCACTAGACATGTCCAGTTCTATTGGCTGCAGCAGCTTGCGGGATTCACTTTTTATATCTGTTTTTTGGAGTTAAGGATTTAGGGCTAGTTAGAATGTAGCTGTCTTGTGTGGGTCAGAATGCTGGGCCACAAAAGGGATGAATGAAACACAATTGCATGTAGCTGAGATGAAAATGTTAAGAGGGATGTGTGGTGTTCCACGAATGGGTAGAATATAAAATGAGTACATAATAGGAAGTTTGAAAGTGGCAACGGCATTGGCATTATTTTTCGGTAGATTATAATCTGTCGAAGTGAAACCGTCAAATTGTGAACTGGTATCAAGACTGATAGTACCTTGCGCTATTACTAAATAGTCAAGTAACTGCCACTAACTTGGAAGTAGCGCTCGCCAGCCGTTGCCGCGGCACCGCTCGCTTCGGTCGCTCGGCTCGCGCGCGGTTGGCTACAATTCTAAACTTTTTTTTTTTTTTTGATTACGGGGGGAAATTCTCATGGATGTCCTCCGCCCCGGAGGGGGCGGAGGGGTCTGTCAGACTCTTACTGACTAAAACCACCCCGGTGTTCCGTCTCTCACTTGCACCGGGGATCACGGGAACTGATGTGACTTCCGCGATCCCCGGCTAGTGCCGGCCCGCCTCTGCGGGCCACCTCGCGACAGGGGGGGAGTGAGGTGTAAAACTCCCCCCTTACGTCATTGAGAGGCGCGCGTGGAACACTACGCGCCGCCATCTCGGGTCCTAACAAGTAGAGGGCGACAGATTTCCCCGGATCTGTCGCCCCTGGACCCATTTAGGGAGGTTGGAAGAGGGCGTTGTCCGCCCTCCGCCGACGCCCGGTGCGTCTGCTGCGGATCGGGTTAGCGGAAGCAATCTCCCGCTCCCTCTCCGCAGCCTCCTTCTGCGACATGACTGTTTCGCAGAAGGAAACCACCGCGTCCCAGGACTCCTCGCTGCCGACCATCGAGTCGACAACGGCCGGCAGCGACAGGTCACTGCCGACTCCTGAGATGAGGGCACGGCGCGGCTCCTCCCAAGCGGCACACTCTGCCAGCGTGTGCCACGCCGTGTCCTCCCGACAGCTGCAATTCTAACCTAATCTAACCTAACCGAACCGACCGAATATGATCGGTAAGCACTATGGTGCAGTTCACAATTTATCGACAGTTTATAATCTCGCGAGATAGATTATAAACTAACGGTGTTCACAATGTCACGGAGACATATAGATCTTAAAAGAAATGGGTTAATTACACCTAGTAGAAAAATCTTTTGAAAAGGATACATCCTTTGGCAACATGAGGAGGTGCACTGAAGTCCCATCTGATGCCGGTCAGCTCCTTAGCTAGTTGGTACGTCTCTCTGGAACAGTTAGAATGACGCTGAGATTGTAGAATATACTTTCAGAGGACATAGAAATACTACTACTTATTACACAGGGCGATGGACCTCAAGTGGAGTTGGGCAGAACATCTTGTTAGACGAGGAGATGGCTGATATAATAAAGCTGTGACCGAATGGTGGCCAAGATCAGGCTAAAAAGAAACCAGGCCCGTCCAAAAGCGGGAAAAAGGGGGGGCTATTCCCAGCAGTGGGCTGAGACGATGATGATGATGTTGTCCTTGGTAATAGGAGGTGAGCCGATTGCCATAGCTGGCCACAAAGCCAGACTCCATAATTCTACGGAGAATATGCCTTCTGGAAAAGCACAAAATTACATAAGACAGTCCCCCGGCACGCCCGCCCTTCACCACTTCCTAGTGCTTTAGCTGGGAAGAAGAAGTGGAGCAACAAACTCCCCAGCAGCACAGCTGTCTGTTAAGTTAGAAGAACTTGATTCTATACGATAGTAGGTAATCAAACATTACGAAACACAAAAATATTAAGAGCATTCATTCCACACGGGCTGGCAACAACACATTTATAGTAGTTTTTCGTGATTATTTCATTAAATACAAACAAAAGTAGTCGTTTTTTTTTTCAGCCAAGCACTAGATCGTTGGTATTTATAATTATTTTTAATATTTACTCTTTCATAAAAACATTTAATCGTACCTAGTAATGCAAATAGCAAATAATTGACGGTATGTCGATTTTTATAACCAAATACTGTACTGTGTGTGTGTACTGTACTGTGTACTGTACTGTAAAAAAATAGCATACAAACTTGAAAATACCAACGGTCTAGTGCATGGCTGAAAAAAATTGTTACTTTTGTTTGTATTTAATGAAATAATCAGGAAAAACTATAATAAATGCGCCGTTGTCAGCCCGCGTGGGGAGAATGCTCTCAAATTTGCCGTATGTCAGCTAGCACACGATCTAAATAAAGGCCTCCAGGCATATAGGGCGTTAATTTTGAATTTTAGTTTGCCAATAAAACTTGGGGATCGAACCAGGACAGAGGACCCCATGCGCAAGTCATGCAACTTGCAACTTCTATACATGCCAACAAGGCGGGTTCCTCTCTCACAATTATTATTAGACAGTTGTAGATCCGAAATGCGATTTCCGAAAATTAGGTTTATAATACACTGTGCGCCGTACACCGAAAAAATAGCTAGCATTCCGGAGCAAATTTTTATATTCCACTACCGTTCAACCTCCTTACCAAACATCTTTATAATATAGGCGCCACAGACAGACCGCTTTCCAGGGGCTGCCGTGACGTCGAATCCTCGGAACAATCAGATTGCTCCACAAAACCTGTGAAGCTCACAGGAAGCTTTTGGTTGGAGCTAGGCTGGCTTTATTAGCTAGAATCCCCACGCACAACGGACCAAATAAGAGTCTAAGTGGGGAAAAAGGAGTCCCCATTATCATCCACTACCGCTGCACACCAAAAATGCAGCTTTAATTCATAGATAGGTGCTATTTGAGAGTCTAAATGCGGAAAAGCGAGTCCCTATCATCATTATCATCATCCACTACCGCTCACCGCTGCCCACCAAAAATGCAGCCTCAGCATTTAGTAACATAAACTTTTCATCAGTACTAAACTAACTTAGCAGTATCCAGTCTGTTTCTGTCGCTGTCTGCGATCGTGAGGTGAGACTCGAAGGTGGCGCACACTCGGTCCAGCTCACTGCCGCGGCGGGACAGCTCTGCTAGGCGCTCGCTTAGCTCATTCTGGAGGGAACAAAAAGAAATTGAATGAGGAGAACAAAAAGTTCTTTCAGCAGTTCGTTATGAAGCTGAGGTACAGACGCCAGCAAATCAAGCTACCCGAATCTGTCAAATTTCTTTGATCGATTTTCAACTTTAATACAAAATCATAACGTCATGAACCTTATGATTTTGTATTAAAGTTGAAATTCAATTGGCAAAAATTTACAGTTTAGGATAAGCTTGATGTGCTGGCGTCTGTACCTATTGCCAAAAAGTTCGTTATTAAAATAATGTTCCCCTATTCTATTACAAGTGAAGCAAAAACTTTGTACCCCTTTTAAGGAAAATTATGCGTAGGGTTCCTAGTCCTAGTACCTACCTACGCATTATTTTCCTACAAACAAAACAACACACAAAGTACAAAGAGACACAGGTCTCTCTGTGATTTTTTTAAATAATCGAAGTTAAAGATGAAGTTAGATGATAATAGTATTACGATGGCGAAGTGCCAATAACTCCTAACTGACTTTTATTGTTTTGAATTTAAAGGCGTTTTTCGCATGTATACTACAAAATACGGAGATTCCAGTAAAACATGCGAATAACGCCTTTAAATTCAAAACAATAAAAAAGTGAATTTCTCGAAAAAAAATTAAATGAGTTATATTGGCACTTCGCCGTCGATTAGTGCCTCATTAGTACAAAAGATTATGAATACGTTGAACTCACATGTAATTTCATTTCCTGAGCAAGTTTCGTCTCTAATTCCGTCTTCTTCTTGCATGCTTTCATCTGTTGCTGTTCTTTTACGATCTTTTCTGTAATTATTTGGAAGAAAATATGAGAAATAAGTAAGTTAGCTATCGTTAGAACATGAAGATAAATTGCACAGTAATTACCGTCCACTCGTTTGCAAAAGTCGTCCAGTTTATCCACTATATCCAAAAACCAAGTTTCTTTCGATTCTGAACCCATTTTTGTTAATGTTTGTTAAGATTTTGTAATAAAATTCAAGAAACACAACTTTCGACAACAAACAACGACTACTTGAATTCAAAAATTAATAAACAAATGCCACAGATGAAATAAAACTAACAGATTAAGTAAAAAAGTTAGTGGCTCTCAAAGTTTTCTCAATCAGTTATATAGACTTTTGGCACTTTGGCGTGTGTATCCGAACGTTTTGATAAAGAAAGCGACAGTAGTGCCCCGTGGTGCGGGATAGCGGTACTAGATTTATCGCCATATTTGTGATGGCGACCGATATTTATAGATCGTAAGGGTGTTGTTATTCAATAAATAAATGCATTAAAAATGGAGGAGACGAAAGTTATTTATTACATAGACGATGAGGAAACCCCGTATTTAGTGAAAATTCCGATCTCACCGGAGAAAGTGACGTTGTTGGACTTCAAAAACCAGTTGAACCGACCGAACTATAAGTTTTTCTTCAAATCTATGGACGATGATTTTGGTGTTGTTAAAGAGGAAATTGTGGACGATAACGCTCATTTGCCGTGTTTTAATGGTCGTGTTGTGTCGTGGCTAGTGTCTGCGGAGGGCTCGAACCCTTCCGATGGCGCTTCGCAGTGCACTGATAGCAATGCTGGTAAAGGCAAACAAACCCATGGTGCTCCGGCTCCTGTCACCCGAGACACCTGTACGGACACGGACAGCACCATCAGCTCGCGGCCTGGCCATCGAGCATCCTGCGACAAGTATAAATACCGGGGATTACGGATAAACGGCCACTCAAAGTACGGGAACCATGGTTTGGAATATGAGACTGCTTCCGTGCTAAGTTCTGACTTAGACTCCACCAGCCTGTTCGACAGTCAGTCAGAAATCACCACGACGACTGGCCGGCACACTAACGCGTCTGTGGACAGAGCCCTAACAGAATGCAGCAGTGTTTCTCACCTGCAAGTGAGTTCTCGTAAAAGGCCACAGAGACGGCGAAAGAGGCCTCAAGTTATGTCTCGAACTTCTTCGTACTCGTCAATTACGGACTCTACAATGTCTATGCACATTATAACAGTGACTCTGAACATGGATACGGTCAATTTCTTGGGTATTTCCATAGTTGGTCAGTCAAATAAGGGCGGCGATGGTGGAATATATGTTGGCAGCATTATGAAGGGTGGTGCTGTGGCTCTGGACGGCAGGATAGAGCCAGGAGACATGATTTTACAGGTATGTCATGATTTTGTTGCTAATTTAGTCATCCTACAAGTAATTTGTAACTCCTGCTATTGATTTTGATTTTAATTTTAAAAGTCATACAGAAACATACAGAGACATACATTATGATCTTAATCTAACTGTGTAAAACCATATAAATAACATTTTTTTAGTGTTACTTACTTTTACAAACATTTTACACTGTGTGAGAGTTACTTTTCTTAGGGCTGATTTTAACAAAGTCAGATATCTTTTATTCATAGAATAAAATTTACGTCTGACAATTCTACTATGGAAAATCTGTCAAAAATTCAAAATTTATTCTCAGGATAAATTTTATTCTAGGTATAAAAGTTTGGTGAAATTCACCCTTATTCTTTAAACATTCTTTATTAACACAGGACACAGTATTATTTGAAAGCACAACAGTTTTGATAGCACTGACTCAAAACGCATACCAGTACTTTTTATCTAGTAAATGTAATACACTCAAACTAATTCAAATAATATTAGAAGTGCAGGGTAAAACATTACAAGAGTATAACACGTTCAATGCTGTGTCGGTCAGTGGTGGGTGACGCTTATTAAAAATCTTTATATTTAACACTTCAAATAGGTATAAAATGTTGCCTGTGAGAATTAAAACATGTTTTATGACGTAATATATCCCTGAAACCCATAAAACGCTGATAAAATTTGGCAAAAATATGACATTTTTGTCTGGCTCCAGATGAAAATGGGGTGTCAACCACACCATTGTCCGATGCGGCATCAAATGTGATAATATAAGTAAAATTTAAACATTTATCAACAAAGAATTAAAACAACATCTCCTACTATTCATTTTGCCAAAGTATTGAATGCAGAAATGCTCAATGCTTATCTTCATTTACCTGAGAGTTTCGTGTTCATTTTATTGGAACTGAATTCACTTCCAACACAATTGAACAGAAATTATCAACAAGTTATTGTCCAGAGAATATCGCACTCATGTCAGCACAGAAACCTATCTACTGACTTAAAGAGCAGAGAACAGGGTTGGATCAACACTAATAAATGTAATAACGAGAATTCTGCCACCCTTTAACTAGAAAGGCGTTAACCCTCACTTGGTCAATTTTTACTTTTTAATAGAATCTAAGAGAGTTCAAAATTCTCTATTTTTCTGTCTTAACAAACATTTTTACAATACAAATAGTTCCCAAGATATGAAAAGTTTGTAGGCCGTTAACTGGAAAGGATTCTTTAGGATAAACAGAAACAAATATCAATTGATGTGTCCTACAATCAGTAACGTAAGTATTAGAGTTTTTAGGAAATAATGATTCACGCATTTTTTGCCATTTTCTCGGAAACAACTTTTAGGGCTTAATGCCGTTCTAGTTCAAGGTCGGCAGAAATGGAATCTTGAACTGCCAGTGAAGAAACAAAAAGTCCAATTAAAGGTAACATAAAAAAAAAAGAAATATTATCACAGAAGCCAATCGAATGTCGTTGGAAATAGACTAGACATGCAGATTATCACACAGATTGAGGTTTCTCCTATTCCAGATTTTCCTAAGTGAGCCATTACAAAACTGTGACTAAGTTTATTTATCACTAGCTGTGCCCGCGACTTCGTCCGCGTGGATTTTTTCTAAAATAAAAGTAGCCTAAGTTACTCCTTATTACATCAGCTACCTGCCCGTGAAAGTCCCGTCAAAAACGGTCCAGCCATTTCAGAGATTACCAGGAATAAACAGACAGACAGACAGATAAAAATTGTAAAAAAATATATTTTGGTAGGTATATGCATATGCATCTTAGAGCATTTAACCTATGGAGACGGCATAGTTGAGTGAACCCCTCTGCCAAAGTCGATTGGCCATATGGCCATGCACGTTATATAAAACTAGTTGATTCGCGACGGCTGTCATTGTGTATCGTATTGTGTCGCAAGTGAGTGCTCCCAAAAAATGGTTAATTGTGCAGTTTTCTCGTGCAAAAAGCGATCTGCCACTTCAAATTTGCAGAACCATGGTGTTTCCTACGAAATGTAAGTATAAATTATATATTATTAAAGTGTGATTTATGTACAATGTCGAAATAATCGTTTTTGGCGTTACGATAGAAAAATACAGTGGTACGTTGGTAGCGCAAACTGAGTACAGGGGTAGGGATTTGTATAGTGCTGGGACAACGTGAATGAATGATTGATAAAATATATTTTTTTTAGAGTATGTTCAGGAACCAGTTTTTTTTGTGTATATATCTGGACAAGTCAGGTTGAAATAAAAAAAAAACATTATTATTATAAACACAATCAATTTCAGTTCTTTGTGAGTCAATTAAAATTCTTTTCTTTTGTTGAATTAGGATAGTAAAAAATAACTGTGTTCGTTTCGTGTGTGAGTTTTTGTAGCTCATGCAATTTGAATAAGAAACACAATAAATAATATAGTTAGATAATATGATGGCCAAATCTAAAATTCCACCGCGGACCGTAGGCTTTTTCCAGCTTTTTCAAGGGTGTTACGAAAATGCAGTACGTACAAAATAAAATGAATGGGCATCATTTTCGTTTGATTCTGTTGGCACTTATTTAAACTGTTACTTATTTTTTTTTACAGATAACCTTAGTCAAGATACAAATTCATCTTAACATTTAGTATGTTTCATCATCTAGCTAGGAAACATTGAATTCAAATAGTAAAAGAAAAACAAAAAGCGGATGTGTAAAAGTGTTATTTATATCAAATTAATAAAAGTATATCTGAATGATTGTATTATTTAAAATATTCTACCCTTTCCTACTTTTTGACACGTATATGTCGCAGCCAACTGGATTAATTAGCCGTTTGGTCAACCGCCTAGCCTTTTTACTAAACGGCGCCGTTCAACTAGCGGCCTGAATGATATTCAGCCGATACGTCTAATACAACATTTAATGAACTGGCTGGCTGATGCTTAGGCCACTTATACAATAGGGCCATCTGCCTCTGCAACGTCTCCGACACTGCGGGAAGTGCAACCTCTTCGCTTACCATATCCTTTGTTAGGTTGTGACATATACATGCCCGTATTAAAGAACGGGCCTCAAGTATGAATCCCGAATTGCAGACCCTAAATGTATAATGATAGGAAAGGCACAGGTTCAGCAATAGGTGAAGGGTGTGCGTTTTTGGGGGACTGTCTTATGTATTTTGACGTTCGAAAAGTGCTGATCCTCAGCCTAATTTGAATAAATAACTTTTGATTTTGATTTTGGCATATTATAATGTTAAGTAATATGAGAAAATGTTTGACTTTAAAAATAAATACAATCGTTCTTTTTCTCTAATACTAAAATTGTTTTGTACGTACGTAGTTTCGCAGGCATTAATCATATTGCATATTTTTGTGTGCAAGAAAATAAAACGAATGAACAATTTATTCATTCATTCATGCTATGAAATACCATTCATTGTCTGTGTCACAACACTAGCACTTTGTGTCCTAGTGTGCCTAGGCAACTGCATAGATACGTACAATTTTGTCAATGTGTATTTTATTTCCTTAGTGTGTGGCTTATTTTTTCGTGTGCGTTTGTAGCAATAGGAAGCATGTATCTGTGTGTGGTTGTCAAATTTTTGTAGTGTGCTGTATGTGTTTACCTCGCCTCCCGCAAAAAGTGGCAGAAAAATTTGTTCAGTGATTCGCTGCTTGCCATCTCCATAGGTTAAATGCTCTAAGATATGCATGTAGTAAAAAGCAGACACTCCAATTTTCTTTATATGATGAATAGTAATTTATACAGGCATGAACATTGATGCGCAAACTGTAGCCATGAATTCTGCATTTATGATCCTAGCACAGATTTTTCGTTGGTCATTAAAAAATAATTTGCTGTTCCATACATTTTGACCAAGTAGGTATTGCATTTTTCTATGAAACTGCTACCAAATACCAAAACCAGCTGTTTTTGATAACCGACGAAAAATGTTGTGTTTTCCATTTGCGCGTCGATGTTCCTGCCACTAATTCATGCAGTTCAAGGCAATCAAGGAATAATTTGGTGGACATTCACAAGCTGTTTTGATTATGAACCAAAACATCATCTGCCAGGGGTGCGGGTGGTGCGAAAGAGATACCGCGACCCCTGGAACACAGGCAACTGAGGGAACACGGGTGGGTTTTAGTCCGTAAAAGTCTGACACGCCCTCCCGCTCCACCCAGAGCGGGAGAAGTTATTTGATGATTTCCCACCCAAAAAAAAACCAAAACATCATTATGCCTAACCATTTCTACCTATCTTGTTGATCAGCAACAAGTTTTATTAACTAGATGCGAGTAAATTCAATATTCAACACCATGCCATTTGATCTCTAAAACCCAATTAGTGGACGTAAACACGTACTGTAATAAAATCGCGGCGAACTTTTTCGCACACTGGATTTTAAGCTTCGGTGTTGTAACGAGCATTCAGAATACAACAGAGCGAAAATCGAACAGTGTGTGTTCAATCAACGCTGAGCAGTGCGTTTTTTTTTTGTTTGGAATATCAGCGAATAACTTCTTCCGCTCTCGGGAGGTCGTGTCAGACTTTCAGTTGCCTGTGTGCCAGGGGCCGCGGTATCTCTTTCGAACAACCCGCAGCCCTGGCAGGCATCGGCCTTTGTGGGCCCCATCAGTTGGTGCTGACATCTCTTTGAGGCGCGCGTGGAACACAACGCGCCGTCGACCCGGGTTTGGGCCTTACCGGACGGCGAGCTTCCCGTTATTCGCCGCCCGTGCCTACGGTGGCCGGGAGTCGGCCTGGGATTCCCGACGCCCAGGGCGTGTCCTGCGGTGACTAGGGCCGTGAGGGCGCATAGCATTGCTTCTCCCTCAGGTGCGCCGCCTCCCTCTTTGCGAGCGTTACTGCTTCGCAGGAGGTGATGGCTACTCATGCACTCTCGCTCCGTACCATGGCCTGGCCCAGGGCCGGACGCGAGAGATCGCCACCGCCGATCGCCTAAACGAGGACACGGCGGTGCTCCGCCCACGCCGGGCAGACCTCCACCGTGTCCTCTGGGCGATCTACGCAGTAGAAACACCCGGGCGTTTTCTCCCGCCTTATCCGAAACAGGAACCTCCCGAACCTACGACCAACAACTCGTAAGTCGCGGCCATTACCACTGAGCCACCACTGCTCCACTGTTCAATATCCAGTGTGCGAAAAATCCCGCCGTTGATTTATTATGTCCGTTGTGGACGTCGATTTAGGGTGCTTTCAATTTAGACGTTTCGTGTCGGACCGCTGCAGTGCCGAAGTGGTGCGTTTGTCGTATTGCGCACGGACGGTCGGTTTCAACTTGATTTTAAAAGAGTGTCCGTGGAGTTTCTTCCCCGTTCTTCTCCATAGAGATCTACGTTTTGGAATGGGCAACTAGCTTCAACTTTCCAACTGATCGACTTTTTGACAATTCAAAAGTGCCTGTAAATGGTTTAATTGAAATAAATGCTTTGAGTTTGAGTTTATTTTCATACAAAGCGCGTGGTTCGGCAACAGTGAGTCGTCGGTACTGCGAACGCTCGACAACAGTACGGCAACGTTGCAACCTCCACCTGGTCGTTTCGCTGTTGAAAAATGCGGTGATTAGATGTGAGAGCTAATTTCATCGAATTTTCATTTATTTATTTGTTTAAAATGTATGATATAAACGTGGAAGAATTTATAAATGAAATTGAAATACGTCCTGATATATGGAATTTTATTTTTAACGAATTCAAGTAATTCGTAGAAACATTATCTAGACATTCTTAGGTAATTGAAAAAAAAATGCTTGGATCTTGTTTTAACCTAGGGTAAAGATTATGGAAATCACCAAAATTACAAACATCGGAGACGCTCTTTCACGGGGGCGTCGTTTTTGTTTTTGTTTACAAGAGCACTAACAGTAATGTTTCTTCGTCAGAAGCCATGGCATAACTACTGTCAAATATATTTAAAATATCACTAGCATACAAACGCACGGCAGTCAGATACGCTTTCAATTTAGGCGTTTGGTATCGGACTGCTACCGTACTGCAGCGGTCCGGCAGCGGGTTACAACCAGCGGCACGGTAAACGTGCGACAGCGGTCAGACACGAAACGTCTAAATTGAAAGCGCCCTTAGTTACTATGGAATATAAAATACCAATATCCACCAGTTACCAGACATTTAGGCTACTACTGTGGCCACAATCAATCATACAATCGTGACATAATCAAAGCAGAGATTAAGTCATGATAATAATGTATACTCGAAAGGTTTACTCATCAAAATACTGTGAATGGTAATAAAAATTGTTATGAGATAGTTTCAATCAAAACAATGCTGTAATAACTTGAGATGTTATTGTTTCGACTACTCGGTAAAGCCGACTATCCGGCCACTTTCGTAGTCGGCTACTATTCAGCAAGAGCTCCGAGTATCCGGCTTCTTACTTTGTACGTATTTCTCAATAGAATTTATATGGTAGGAATTAAATCATATAAAAACCTTGATTGTAAATTATTATTTTATTTAAAAATCAGTCTTACACATTTTTTTGTGTAAAGCAACCTTTTTGCAATCATTCTCTAAAATTACTTGTAAAGAAAAATCAACGACATGCGACTTCCACGCGAATCAGCTGTAAACGAAGCGTCACGGAAATTGCCGAATACCCCCGAAACTGTGGTCGTCTTGGCCGAATAGTCGGTCTCTTTACAACCGAATAATCGGCTAGTCGGCACATCTCTAGTACTAAGTAGTTTATGTCAATTGTCTTTAATGCTTTGTAAACAGGAATGAATGTATTGGTTAAAACTTTGTGTTTTTGTAAAAGCCACCACAAGGAATGCACCACATTTACAAGACTTAATTACCAAGAAGAGGTGACGAGATGACCTCGATGTGTATTACAAGTACAGTTGGATGGAGGGGGGGGGGGCCTGGAAAATGGTACTTGGAGGGATTTGGCTTTTGCTTAGCAGTGGGACAGTGTAGGATAAATAAAAAATACACATCATTCAATTGTTACGGGTAGTCAGATGCCCGAAAGTCTGACAACCAGTCTTGCCAAGGGGTATCGTGTTACCCAGTTACTGGGTTGTGGAGGTCAGATAGTTAATCGCTCCATCTATACCTAGTATCTATACATAGTATAAAACAAAGTCGCTTTCTCTGTCCCTATATCCCTATGTATGCTTAAATCTTTAAAACTACGCAACGGATTTTGATGCGGGTTTTTTTAATAGTTAAAGTGATTCAAGAGGAAGGTTTATATGTATAATACACCGACCTCCACGCGGGCGAAGCCCAATAATAAAGCTGAAGAGTTTGTTTGTTTGTTTGCTTGAACGCGCTAATCTCAGGAACTACTGGTCCGATTTGAAAAATTCTTTCAATGTTTGATAGCCCATTTATTGAGGAAGGATATAAGCTATATATCATCACGCAAAGACCCTTAGGCGTCGAGCAAAGTCACGAATACGAAGTACTCGCACGCGCGTGTGATGCGAGCGACGGGGTGGGTCGGCGAGCAAGAAATTTGACGCGAACGAAGTCGCGGGCAGAAGCTAGTTATACATATAAACCTTCCTCTTAAATCGCTGTCTGTACATAAAAACCGCATTAAAATCAGTTGCGTAGTTTAAAAGATCTGAGCGTACAGACACGAAAAGCGACTTAGTTTTATACTATGTAAAAATAGGCACAGTTTAAAAACCCCCGACCCAAACAAAAACCTCTAAAAAGTAACAAAATAATATTTATTGGGCTTTTAAGTTGTAGGTAATATTTTGATTAAAATCATTGTCACGTCAGGAGACGGCCAACAACACAATAACAATAAAAAATACCGCACCCAAAACGGACACCCGTTTAAGAGCTACGGTGCCACAGATAGACAGACACACATAGCGGTTTTTTTTTTTGGGTGGGAAAACATCAAATAACTTCTCCCGCTCTGGGTGGAGCGGGACTCCCGCTCCACCCAGAGCGGGAGAAGTTCCAGCTGCGGGAGGGCGTGTCAGACTTTTACTGACTAAAACCCACCCGTGTTCCCTCAGTTGCCTGTATGCCAGGGGCCGCGGTATCTCTTTCGAACAACCCGCACCCCTGGCAGGCATCGGCCCTTGCCGGCCCCATCAGTTGCTGCTGACATCTCTTTGAGGCGCGCATGGAACACAACGCGCCGTCGACCCGACACATAGCGGTCAAACTTATAACACTCCTCTTTTTGCGTCGGGTGTTAAAAAGGCACTTTTGATCGTCAATATTTACTTACATTGAAATAGAATTGATTCTAGTCGCCCCTTCCTATAGGTAGTTTCGTATGGAGAAGAATGGGCAAGAAACTCCACAGTCACTCTTTTAAAAATAATTGGCTTTTACAATGTTTTCAAATTACAGTGTTAATAGACCTTCAGATCTAAAACAACAAACGTACAATTCCAGGTGAACGACGTAAACTTCGAAGACATGACAAATGATGAAGCCGTCAGGGTGCTACGGGAGGTGGTGCAGAAGCCGGGCCCCATCAAGTTGGTGGTCGCCAAGTGCTGGGACCCCAACCCTAAGGGGTACTTCACTATCCCCAGGACTGAGCCCGTGAGGCCTATCGATCCTGGTTAGTATTGGTATAAGTACTGGTCGAATAAACATACTGTAATCTTGTAGCGCCATCTACATCGCCACATGCGAACTACAGACCACACTGACATCGCGCAAGCAGAGTTTTCCGCGCAACTAGCTTATACACCGTGAAATTTAATTGGTTGTTTTCCCGCGGCAGAACAACTTGCCATAAGGAGTAATTTCGAAGCTAGAGTAAAAGTTAAAAGAAAAAAAATATTTTGTTATAAAATAATTAAAAAAATATTAATCAACTCGATAAAACACTACTCAATAGTAACACTAGAGGTAACTTGTAGGTACTACTGGAATCGCACGCACCACCGACAAAGGGAACAGCGATGCATACATTTTCAAAGCAAAGTAAACTTTCTCACGTGGTGATTTTTCACAATGGTTAATCTGCCATTTTTTGTTTCTAATATTTTAATTGTTTATAAAACGATTGTATTACCAAGACAAAACCATTTCGCTGCGGGAAAACAACCATTAAAATTTCACGGTGTATATAACGTCTCGATATCAATCGTCAGGCAGTAGCCCACCAGTCAATCCCTGTCTGGTCGGAGGGTCCTGTCTTTTCTTTAGAGGTTGATGAACTTTACAGCCTGTTTCTCATGCTACTACAGGCTACTTTCAGGGACTGGCCAAAAAACGACTATAGTGTCAAATGTCCTTTGTAAGGAAGGCCAAAGTGAAATAGATATAATAGGGTATTTTCCAATTTAATAAAAACTGTTTTAATTTGATGATTGGGATATTTAACAGAAAAATAAAAAATAAAATTTATATCCATTTTCTCATTTAAAAACGATTAAAATTAAATTTATTTTTCGTTGTTTTGAATTTACCGCCAAAATGCTCCCTACGATGACTTTTTTATCACGTGACATCGTGACGTCAGCTTTGTGTAAACGGCACCGGTACAAATACTTAGTTTGGCGCAGTTTTAGTAGTATTTGTGCACAGAGGCACCCGCACACCAGTAATACCACTTTCTATCCATAAAAATCTTGTTAATTGTAAACTCGACATTCACTTGTTTACTTATTAACTAATTTAGTTTACACAAAGCTGACGTCACGTGTGGTCACGTGATAAAAAGTCATCGTAAGGAGCGTTTTGGCGGTAAATTCAAAACAACGAAAAATAAATTTGATTTAAATTGTTTTTAATTGAGAAAATGGATATAAATTTCTGTTACATATTTCATCCCATCTTCAAATTAGAATAGTTTTTAATAAATTGAAAAATACCCTGTTGTAATATGTTAATTAAATTAAATATCATTTATTTCGGACAACAATAGTCCATATTAGAGGGGTCGTGGCTAAGTAAAGCCGAGCGGTTCGATCGATCAGGTTAAGCTACGCTTGCCGCGGTTGGTCCGTGGATGGGTGACCACCTTTACATACCAAGACCCCTCCGTGCCTCGGAAAGCACGATAATGCTGTTGGTCCCGGTTGTCATTTGTGGATCTTTGACAGTCGTTACGGGTCGTCAGAAGCTCGAAAGTCTGACAACTAGTCTTACCAAGGTGTATGGTAGTCCTACCCCGGTTTGTGGAGGTCAGATAGGCCGTCGCTCCATGAAAAATACTGGTATTCAGCGGCATCCTGTTAGCCGACCCCTAAGCCTAAGATGATTATGATAAACCTTGGCAACAAAAAAACCATTTTAGCATAACAAAATTACAACTTCCTAAATTTTACTGTATCATTCGATGGAATAAGTAGGTACACCGTTTTTCCAGGTGCATGGGTGGCTCACACCCAAGCCTTACGCGAGGCTTACCCGCCCCCTCCCCCCTCGCTGTCCGCCCTGCCTGTGTCTTCAGTGTCTGAGCGCGGCGCCAGCGACGCCAGCACGGTGCCCGCGGGAGGGCTGGAGCCTCAGCTGTCCGTCAATATGGACATGGCACTCGTGGTCAGGGCTATGCTGAGGCCGGAGTCAGGTGCGTTACTGTAGAAATACTATTATCTAGCTTTTTTTTAACCAACGAAAAAAAAAGGAGAACCTCAGAACCCTGAAAATCCTCTGCCATTTATATGCTTTGGCCAGCGATTTCGCCCGCGTGGAGATCGAAAATTATCCTACGAGAATGTACTACCGAAATAAAAAGTATCGTAAGTGTTAATCCAGGCTATAAACTATGTGTGCTAAAGGAAATGTTCCAAAATGTATGGAGCCTGGGCCAGGTCCTTGTACATTATACTTAAAAATAGGGAAATTCATTTAAAATAGTTCTCAACTGTCCAATTCCTTTAAAATGGCTTGGTTTGCTGGTAAACACAAGAAATTACACTTGAAATTGCAACAATAAAAACCCGTCATGGTGGTAAGCTGTCATTTTGATTGATTAATGACATTGACGTTTGACATGTTTATTTCTGTGGTGGTTGAAAGTTGACTCCCGGCTACTCCCGAGAGTCTTACGCCGTCAAGTCCAAAAACAAAAGCCAGGTAAACAGATGGGAAAGAAACGGTATTGAATCCAAAAAACGAAAGCGAGGTAGTTAAAAATAACTCCAGAAACTCAAAACAGAACGAACACAATCACGACCGACGACGAGACGCAAGTGACTGACGCGTCTGTCTGAGCCCTGCAGTGACACTGTTGTGACAGCTGACAGTACTCTTTCTATGATCAATGGTCGATCTATGGTTTACTGTCATTGTTTTTAAGCACAGAGTAACTGAATCAGTGAGACGCCATGTTGAAAATCGATAAAAATAATTTATAAATATCAATTCACTACCACAACAGTATACATTTAATTGAATTATCTGTATTTTTCCCGAATTCTACGGAATTTTCTCTTTTTTTTGAGATACTGTACATAGACCTGGCCCATTTTGAAACATCTCCTTTAATCCATATCCGTTCAGCCCTCTTGTGTGATTGTGTAAGAATCATCCAAACTTTCAAATTAAATCATTTATTTGCTTAAATATACATACAGTAATAAAAGTTCTTATGACCATATCATACCTTAATAGGTGTGCAAATATCTGTTGTACTAAAATATACACATTATTATATCGGTAAATTAAATTAAAACGCACGCCGTCCTCCCATGAGGGTACGTAGAAACTGCAGAGCTCCATCGCCTCCAGTTCTGCAGTACTTTTGCTTAGTTTACGCTCATACATCCGGTCAGCCGCGACGGTTGCGTGAAGTATTTTTAACCATAATCAATAAACAAACACTATCTTAAACTAATATTATTATTTGAGCATATATTGACAGTTATTAATTATATAATTTTATTATCCATACATAATTGAAAATTTAATAAATACTAATTACATTTATCATTTAAATAATCATTAACTTTATAATAGGCTTTATTGATTAAATAAAGCTTTAATTTATACTTCCACATCTAAAATTCTTCGTTTGTTTGAAATTTTGAAGTTGAGTTTTTTCAAGTTGTGATCAGTGGTTTTTGAGATTTTTGTGGCGTACGTACCACAGCTAAAAAGTGAAACACAAAAAGTTATAAAAAAAAAACACGACAAAGTGAAAACTTTAATTTCGCAAGTCGGTGTCTTTGGTTTTGTTTTTCGTTTTTTTTTTGGCACCGACTTCGCTTTGAAGTAGTTTCTTGGCCTCAAATCGCACGGCAAAAAAGGTTTAAAAATAAATTTTAACAAAACTATTATTTCCCATTTCATAGGTCTAGAAATCCGCGACCGTATGTGGCTAAAGATAACGATACCGAACGCGTTCATCGGCGCCGACGTCGTGGACTGGATCCTGCAGCACGTGGCCGGCATCACGGACCGTCGGGACGCACGGAAGTACGCCTCGCATATGCTGAAGGTAAGCACAAGGCTGCTCGTCGACATAACCTACAGTTTGTATGTGTAAATCTCACGTTCCTAGTAGACATGGGTAGCTCGTGAACGAGTGATAGAAAAGAGATAACTCTTTTCGATTGACGTCGCTCTCGCTCACTCACTCGCTCGCTAAATAGCTCACTAGCTTAGTTAGTTCACTTAGACTCACTAGCTCAGTACTTCAGCGAGACACTGACGACCGACCACATTCACCGTCCGATCGGCTCATTCGGCTCCCTTCGGAATGCTTCAGATCACATCATTCGTTCTTCCAACAACGGCTCTCCGGCACAAATACGTCATTGTAAACTTATCATATGGCATAAATCACTGTAAATTTATTTTTATGATTATTGACTTTAAGTAGTTTGGAACGTTATAAAAAGGAAGCGCAATGTTTAACAGAAAAAAAGGGGTAACTGTCGGCGTCTGAGTCATTGAGTTATAGAAGAGCTAGTGAATAACAAACGAGTCCAAACTTCAATAGAGCTATTCACTATTAAGCGAGCAGAGCCGTCTCCTACGACGCGCCTGCGGCGTGAGTCAAATGAGCTAACAGTCGACGTCTGAGTCACTGAGCTATAGAAGAGCTAGTGAGCTAGCGGAGTGATATAGCTTTTAGAGTGGAAGAGCTTATCGCTCTTTTTAACCGACTTCCAAAAGGAGGAGGTTCTCAATTCGTCGGAACCTTTTTTTTGTTTTTTTTTTATGTATGTTCCCCGATTACTCGAAGATGGCTGGACCGATTTGGATAATTTTTTTTTTGTTTGAAAGGGTATACTTCCCAGGTGGTCCCCATGATCATCAAGTCAGGATCTGATGATGGGAACCTGGAGAAATAGAGAGAACTCTTCAAATTTTATAGGCACACTTGAAGCGATTTGTGTAGTTTTTGGAAGAGTACTTTCTCGGAGTGGTTCCATTTAAATTTGGTAAAGATCTGATGAAGAACTTCGGAGATAGGCAACGGAACTCCTCAATAAATGATAGCAAATGGACAGGGATTGCTGAAATCTCATGTCTGTCAATTGTTTACATCAGTTAATAACATAACATCACGCCGGTACGCTGTGAAGGGGTAAGCACATGTGAACCACTAAAAAGTGAAAAATAAAAAACTTTTTTCAAAAAAATAAACAACCGACTTCCAAAAAAGCACTAAAAAATGAAAAATAACTTTAATTTCGGAAGGCGGTGACAAAAAATTAAAATACATATCCAAAGTCACCGTCACACTTCCGAAATTAAAGTTATTTTTCACTTTTTAGTGCTTTTTTGGAAGTCGGTTGTTTATTTTTTTGAAAAAAGTTTTTTATTCATTTCAGTGAGTTATTTTGCCCATGTTTAGTTCCTAGTCCCAGTATTTTCGGCTGTGCATTGATGTGTCAGTCAGTTTCTTGTTATAAACAACATTATTTTTAGTTTATGCGAAACCGGAATACAGTTTGTTCACAATAAGTAACTGGATCGATTCCAATCATTTTTACACCATGTTAATTTTATTCCTAAAAAAGTTTTGAACCACCAGTTAATTACAATACAATCGCCGTACGGTTAGGTACCTACTGCCTAATTATTATCAATGAGCACAATACTCGGCTGGACGCGCGCGTGGTGACCATGTTTGTGTACACAACCCGGTAACATAACAAGCTTATATAACTTAGTGAGTTTTCATGATACAGTTTTGAAATTTTCTACATAGATTCTTTATATAAAAATACTAGACACGTGTTTCTTTTTTTTTTTAAATACACGTTGCCCCACACTAGGAATTACTCCTGTATTGTGGGTGCGTTTACAAACATTTAAATACACATACACAAACAGCCAGACCCGGAACAACTACTTGTAGGTCATACAAATATTTGTTCCGTGCGGAAATCGAACCCGCTACACGCAGCACAGAAAAGAAAAAGAAAAGAAAGAAAGAAAAATGTTTATTCTGCACAAACAAAACGCACATTACAAAAAAAATAAAATTATGCTGAGAAACTTAAAATGCACACATACAATTTAGACAAAAGCCCCGTATCCAAGTCGGAAGGTTATACAATATTGTCCATTGACTGTTAATGTCAGTCAAGGCTTGGGACCATAGACAACATAAATACTGCGTTACGGCGCCGGTAGTTATATAATATCCATCAAAACAAAAACAAAATGCCGATAGCAGAGTGCATTATACTACTTCATACCAAAAAACCACAAATTTAAAACAACAAAGCCGTGCGTCGTATCTGTGCAAGAACAGGTCGTTGCTCAGCAAAATTCTGTGACTTCGGACGGACCTAGTGTCAACAGCGCTGTTCGCTGTTGTTGTTTGCTGTTGTGTGTTGTTCTGGGCGCTGTGTGTGTTGTGTGCGCAGTCAATCGCTTAACCACTGCGCCAACCGTGCTATCAAAAACCAAAACTAGGGTTGCATATAATAATTTGTACGTTTTCTCTCCGCAGGCCGGCTTCATCCGCCACACAGTGAACAAGATAACATTCTCCGAGCAGTGCTACTACGTGGCCGGCGAGCTGTGCGCGGAGCTGGCGGCGCTGCGCCTGCGCAGTGCCGACAGCGACAGTCTCGTCAGCGACACGCTGGCGCCGCTGCCCAACCCCAAGTGAGTATGGACCTTACTGCGGAGAATTGAAGGCGCATTTTTACTTGCAAGTGAATAAAAGACATTCTTGCTTGCATGTAGTGGTCTATTTAAAGGAAAATGAGCAAAATTAAAAAAAAAAACGGGTCAGACAATATACCTGTGGATAACGATTTGTAGTGCCACTTAATATTTGGGTTCTTTAATTTGATTATTTGAAATCTTCAACCCAATTTGACAGTGAGGGCACATTATAAATATGAACAGTATGGAAACTAGGCCTGTTTGTTAAAAGTGGTCGCCCAAATATAATATTAAAAAAAAATACTTTCTGCACTTCTCCAATATCTGGATGACCGAGCTTTGCTCAGTTTTTTTTTTGCTTTGACGTTTTCTAAAAATGAAACCTAGCTAGATCGATTTGTCGATTTCATGAAAATCGTTGGAGCCGTTTCTGAGATTCAAATTATCTATATACAAGAATTGCTTGTTTAAAGGTATTAGATATAAACTTTAACTATGCCAAATTTAAATTTCATACTCCGCGTCCGCGTAGTATTCGTAAAAAGCGTTTTGTACAAAGTTATTGCTTCACGTATTATAATATATTAGAATAATTACGTAGGGTAACTTTTAGTGTTTGTCAGGCAGTCGTGCTCAGCTCTTGGAGCATTAATATTATAATATTAATGAGGTATGAGGAACAGGGTGTACAGTTCACTCATACTCTTTAGAAAAGGGAGGACGGGTGTTGGGTCTGGTGGGCAACTGCCCGACGATTGATGTCGGGACGTTGTATATATGCGAGTCGCGCGGTAAACTCTGATTGTGCGATGCAGGATTTGTGTGACGTAAAGTCTTGCGCAGTTCACCTGTGGCGTTGTAGATGGCGCCACATCACTTTTTGTGTTTTTCAAGTCTTCGATTTTGTAGTCCGCATTGTAGATGGCCGCCACAATATTAACAAAATATAATTTGTTCCAGCATCATGGGCCCCGGGTACATGCCGTACGCCGGCTCCTACGGCTACCAGCCGATACCGTTCAAGTACTCCTCCTGTCTCAACAGTGAACACACTGTGTATGGGTGAGTAAACCACATTTTGTTAATTTGAAGAACACACACACACTAACACTCTCACCCTCACGCCATACCTCTCTCCCCCTTCTCCTCCTCAAGTCGTGCTCCTCATTACTGAGGGTCGTGATCCTCCATTGAAAACATTTTATCCCTGACGATGTTCCGCCATCTCTGTCTATTCTTGGCCAAGTGAAGCGCGACATGATATTTCGTTTCGAGAGAAGAGCTTATCTGGTCGGATCATCGCAAAGAGCTGCGACCTCTTGGTCGTTTACCATCCACCTTGCCGGTAACCATCAGTTGTTCGAGGTTATTGCCATCTTTTCTCGCTATATGGCCGAAAAACTCCAAAACTCTGCAGAGGCAGGTCGTAGAGCGTCTGGTCTTTATTTTGAGCTCGCGTAGGATGGACTCGCTGGTGCGGAGTGCTGTCCAGGGTATCTGAAGCATCTTCCTCCAACACCATATCTCGAAGGCGTCTATGCGAGCCCGGTCGGCCTTTCTCAAGGTCCAAATTTCTGCTCACACCTCTCTACGTTATACAAAATATCACATACAAAGTTTTAGTTATTTAATTTTTTCCTTTTGTAAATCTTAAATTATTTTATTACTCTTAAGGCCCTGGAAACTTTAAATATTGTCTTTATGAGCGATAATAGTTCTTATCGCAATCCGATACGGGTTAAAATCTGTTGTAATAAATTCGAATAACAAATGAGCAAGCGTATGTCTTAAAAGTGCAAATAAAATCGTATAAAATTACATATTAACTATTTAATAATAAAAAATCCATCACTAGATGCAGTTTGGCATTTGGAAAATTATGGTATATTTTTAATTATAATTATAATTGTTATTGAAGGGATAAACTGCTTTTAAACATAATTAAGAGGTAACTTTGAAATATAATCAATTATAAAAAAAAAATGTTTCGTTCTAGCTATAACCGCGAAGAAAGCGTAGTCTCTGGCAGCGGAGGCTCCAGTGGTGGCTCAGAACGCCTCACTGCCAAAGAAACTGCGCGTGAGACGGAACGGAAGAGCACCTCTAGTGGGTCGGGGGCCTCTCTAGCGCCCACAGGAGCCGACAGACGCGACCTAGAGCCTGACAGCACACAGGATAGACCAGTGCTCTTCCTATAACGGTGAGTGGAGCACCTCTAGTGGGTCGGGGGCCTCTCTAGCGCCCACAGGAGCCGACAGACGCGACCTAGAGCCTGACAGCACACAGGATAGACCAGTGCTTTTCCTATAACGATGAGTGGAGCACCTCTAGTGGGTCGGGGCCCTCTCTAGCGCCCACAGGAGCCGACAGACGCGACCTAGAGCCTGACAGCACACAGGATAGACCAGTTCTCTTCCTATAACGGTGAGTGGAGCACCTCTAGCGTGTCGGGGGCCTCTCTAGCGCCCACAGGAGCCGACAGACGCGACCTAGAGCCTGACAGCACACAGGATAGACCAGTGCTCTTCCTATAACGGTGAGTGGAGCACCTCTAGCGTGTCGGGGGCCTCTCTAGCGCCCACAGGAGCCGACAGACGCGACCTAGAGCCTGACAGCACACAGGATAGACCAGTGCTCTTCCTATAACGGTGAGTGGAGCACCTCTAGTGGGTCGGGGGCCTCTCTAGCGCCCACAGGAGCCGATTGACGCGACCTAGAGCCTGACAGCACACAGGATAGACCGGTGCTTTGCCTATAACCGTGATTGAAGCATCTCTAGCGGGTCGGGGGCCTCTCTAGCGCCCACAGGTCCTGAAAAACTGTCAGTCAGTCAGTCACAAATATCAAGCTAGTTCTCCATTCTAAAGCGTAATAAGTTCCTTTGGAGAAGAACGGGCAAGAAACTCCTCAGACTCTCTTTTTTCTCGTATTAACATTGTTCTTTTCGTCTTCCAGGTCCGTGCTCTGAGGTGGATCCTCTAAAAACTGCCAAATATTGACGCACGAGAGCGTCAAAGGCTGCGGCTGTCGGCTGACACTATATGGCACTAAATAGTGCCACGAAGACGCTAAGGTACCAGGCACCACCATTTGCAGAGCAGATCAAGGTCACAGTCAACATTTGCACAAATTTTTCCCAACTCTGTTGGGTAGGCTTCCAGTCTAACCGAAGGCAGCTAAATACCAGTATTTTACATGGAGCGTCTGCCTATCTGACCTCCACAACCCAGTTACTGGGTAATACGATACCCATTGTCTAATATTGACCAGCTGTGAGAGTGTACCCTTAGGATAATAATGCCATTAAAATAATCTGTTAAATTATATTAAATGTAGTAGATCCCGAGATTTCGTATTATTACTTGGGAATGATAATTTTGGAATGTATTATAGAAAAAAAATATTATTTGCTGTGGAATTAGCAATCTGTTTATACGTTTCCAGTGTTTAGTAGTGTTTAAGTTTTTGTTTTTTTTAATCTGTACTGTCACTAATTTTGGCAAAGATCTCCTTTAGACCCTTCCGACACTCGTATGCAGTGTAGCAGGGATTTTGATGTGTAAACTGTCACCATTAATTCAGCATATAATTCTAAATCCTGTAGCGTAGATATGTTAAAAAAAACTTGTTTTATAGAAATGTATGGTACGTCTAATTTATTTTTTAATATTCCGTGGCGCGTTGACGTCTCGCCACCCCGTAAGTGTTACCTTTTTTGGCCAATCTGCCTTAAACGCTTTTACTATAATTAATTTTAAATATCAACAAAGGTGGTTATCTTAAATTTTAGTTTGTTTTTCTATTTCATCAAATTAATTAATGATTTCGCCGCAAATCGCATGAATTTCCTCGCCATTTTGTTATTATTTAATTTTTTAGAACTCAACTCACGCAGCACTAGACACTTGTAACGTATAAACGTAATTTTATGAGATTATAACAACATACTGTTTTTATGAACGATTATTTCAGCGAATACATATTTAGTAAAATAATGTCATGTGCATTTAAAAATCAATTTCGATATTAAATGCAATTTTTTTAAAGTAAATCGAAGTCAATAACTGTTCGCACATAACTCTATTAATTTTGAAATCGATGTTTGTTGATCGAAGTCAAAGTTTGTTGATCGAAGTCAATGTTTGTTGATCGAAGTCGATCTTTAAGTTTTGAAGTCGTTAGCCGTCAGTCGCAACCTAAACTAAGCTAATCATGTTAGTAGTGAACGCCATATAATGTTAGTCTTATGTAAATTATAAATGTAAGTGTACATATTTAATTTTAAACCTCTATATATAACTTTATATTTTAACTAAATAAAAATTGACTTGGAGACGGGAGTGAGATGTTAAAAAATCAAAGCAACACCCCGTATGTTTATAACGAAAGTAAATTATTACAAATAAATAACAACACCCTGTGTGGAAAACTACTTTAGTTACGCCATGTATATAGTAAAGATATAATAATCTACCTGCAGACTTAGCATGACGCTTTCAATTTATACGAAGAATATACAGTGCTTTGTTAATACAAAGTGACATTTCGTTTCACCATTTTTGACATTGAATGTAGATAACCTTTCTACAATCTGTCAATTTGTCTCAAAAAAAAAAAAAAAAAAAAAATTATTTCACATAAACCTGCAAGGGCACTTATGAAACGTCAGAAGCTAGGTGCACGGTTCCAATTTGTCGCTTCCTATAGAGAAGAGCCGGCAAGAAACTCCACGGTTACTCTTTTAAAAATAATTGGGTTTTACAATGTTTTCAAATTACAGTGATATTAGGTATGGGAGGACAGTGCAGGCCTGTCAATAAGTACCAGGTACTTAGGGGAATGAAAATAAAGAATAGAAAATTGTCTAAAAATCTAGTCTGTAAGGCCTACAACATTCTCCCATTCACAATATGTAAAAGAATCTACATTAATAAGATCAATCTATTTAAACAAAGTGACATGATTTTCATGAGAATCACTAATAAATAGTTGATATTAGAAGTGATGTATAATGTCAAAAATGACGAGAATATGTCAGAAAGTGTAAAAAAAAATTTTTTTTTTTCGTTTCTAACGATCTTTGTCTAGGTACTTATAATTGTAAAAAAGAATATTTCATCCCAAACTGTGCAAAATCACACTGACAACAAACTTTCTACTCGACGGTCACAGAGTTTAAACGATTATCTACAAAATCATGATTCGTTTAGAACGCATAACTGTGATAATTAATAGAAGAACATAGCTATCTTCTCCTATTGTACATCATTTAGTTGGTCATGTTTATTCTTCCGTTGACAAATCGATGCTCGTGCTAAGCCTGCTGGAGTCCTGGATTTGTGCCCGTTTGATGACAAAAGGCTCGCTCCCTAACATTAGATTTAAATAATACTGGTGAAATGTGACGTACTATAGGTACACACTGCCCAACCTTTGGGGAACTAGGCGTGATGTTATGTGGAACAGATTTTTTTTAATGAACTTTTTGATAGGTTAACTGTAAATTATCCGCAGATGGTAACTATATCTTTCAGTATGTAAAATAATTAACACAAGACCTCATACATCCCAATTAGAGTATTGACTTAAAGGGAACTTAGTCGCGGTCTCGAACTCACTGATGCGCCTGGCTAAAAGCACGCTGTCTGGTGAGACAGCGTGTGCGACAGAGGTAGTATCAGTGATGAGCAGTTAGACGCTAGTCTACACGCACAACGTTATTGAGAGGATCATTTATAGTACAACAGGCGCGTAAAAAATTAAGAACAGTCCTTCGGAAGATCGGATTTTATGAAAAAACCACTGCATAAATCAATGACCAATAAAATTTATTAAAGTTTTCGATAACTGAACTTTGTCAATCCCGAATTGGTTTTTCAGATTTTACACTTCTTTTATTACTTAAACACGCCCAAAGTTCGGTTAAATCAGCAAGAAAACCGAATCTTTGTTGGCTCCTAACTTTTTAATGGCTTTTTATTTTAGTATTCTGTTTCCGTACAGACAATATTAATAATGAGACAAAACCTTACAATGTTTAATTTTTGATGTACATTGTCGAACAGTGGAGTAGGAGTGGGTCGTTCACGTATTTACCGTCGACGAAACGAAACCGGTTTACCGCATACAATAAACTAGTTGATAAAACAGTTTAATTTTCGACTAGTTTACATAATAGACTGAACAGCGTATAAACGAATTTATGTTCACGGAGTTTATCCACCGTTTATTGTACGATCAGATTAGGTCGGTTTAGTTGAAACTAGTTTACTAATCGACGGATAGATGAACTGTACTTGGGAATCGAACTGAACTTCTCTTCATACTTTTTCCAGGGTTAGGACTGGCAGGCTGACTAATAAACTTGTATGTATGATAAACTAATTCAACGAAATAAATAGAGATCGGTATCTATCGTTTTGTTATAGAGTCTATTTTCATTTAACAGCGTTCGCTCAGTGAGATGAACGTTCGTTTCTGCATGAGAGAGAGAGAATCAATAACAAACGGCCTTCGGCAGTGTTCGTGTTCACTCGTTCCGTTCCGTCGAGCGTCGACTACGTGTACGGCGAAATCAAGTTGTCGCTGCCGCCGGTCGCATGCGTAAAATGTCGTTCACGAATAAACTGGTTTATCTGTGGACAGTAAACTAGTCTAACAGTTCAGGTCGAATAAACAGTCTAAAAAACCAGTTCGTTCATTCAACGCTCACCACTACAGTGGAGTAATACACTCCCGAAGTTTGTATGGAAAAAATGTGGACATATTTTTTTTTCAAAGCAAATTATTACTATTAAGAAAAATGTGTCGACCGGTATTGCTTTATGCATTTAAAATCGAGACTCATCGCCTTGAAATAAAATTGAATTGCCTTTGGCTCTATCGCCGGTGGATTATGGCAAAATACATCTTTTTTTTTAAACAAAAACCTATAATAAGTCACTGAAATCGATTCAGTAGTCAATAACGAACAAACTGTTTTCAGGACTTACGTTTAATCTGTTACACCTCGATAATTACATGCCTCCATATAAGAAATTAATTTGTCGGCCATATTTATATTAGTCAACACAAAATAAAAACTATGATTTAAAGGACAATTACTGTTAATGTAGAACCACTGCATTATTCAAAGAATTTTTACAGCTGTTTGTTCCATCATCTGCCTAGCCTGTTCCCAACTATGTAAGTAGGCTTCCTGTCTAACCAGATGCAGGGGTCTACCAGTACATGGAACGACTGCCTATCTGACCACAACCCAGTCAACCATTAAAAAAAAAAATTGTTAAGATAATTTCGCTCCCGTCGACAAAAAGCCAAGTGAAATACACGATAATATAAATAAACAAATAAATTAATAAGATGCTAAAGTAAAATTACATTTAGTGATATAAAATGTGTCAGTTATTATAAAAAGCTGGCACTAAGCACTGAATTTGTTGTTTACCAACTGGTGTTAAAAAGTATTGCTGTCTTTTTCTAACATACAGAGCTAGAAAGAGAATTTGGTTTTCGTGTTTGAATTCTAGTTACTCATAAAAACGAGGGCAAATTCTCGTTTAAAAAAAAATCAATGCGTTTTTTTATTACTTAAAGCCAGCGGCTTCGCCCGCGTGGAGGTCGGTGTATTATACATATAAACCTTCCTCTTGAATCACTCTATCTATTAAAAAAACCCGCATCAAAATCCGTTGCACAGTTTTAAAGATTTAAGCATACATAGGGTTATAGGGACAGAGAAAGCGACTTTGTTTTATACTATGTAGTGATAGGCCTGCTCTTGACCTCGATCACGCTTGTCTATGATGGATTGAGCGTGCGCAGAAGATGCTTGTTCATTTAAACAGTTGGTTAAAGACACTTTCGATTAGAGTATTTTCCAATTTATTAAAAACTATTCTAATTTGAAAATTGGGAAGAAATATGTAACAGAAAAATAAAAGTAAATTGATTTATATCCATTTTCTCAATTAAAATCCATATAAAGCAAATTTATTTTTCGCTGTTTTGAATTGACCGCCAAAACGCTCCCTACGATGATTTTTTATCACGTGACGTCAACTTTGTGTAAACTAAATTAGTTAGTAAGTAAACAAATGAACGTCGAGTTTACAATTAACAAGATTTTTAATGGATAGAAAGTGGTTTTGGGATTACTGGTGAGCGGTGCCTCTGTGCACAAATATTTGTAAAACTGCGCCAAACTAAGTATTTGTACGGGTGCCGTTTACACAAAGCTGACGTCACGATATCACGTGGTAAAAAGTCATCGTAAGGAGTGTTCTGGCGGTAAATTCAAAACAACGAACAACAAATTTGATTTTAATCGTTTATAATTGAGAAAATGGTTTTAAATAAATTTATTTTTATTTTTCTGTTAAATATATCGTCCCAATCTTCAAATTAAAATAGTTTTTATTAAGTTGGAAAATACCCTATTGTCAAGGAAACGATCGGTCAGAAAGATGTAGGTAGTTCCCCATCCCAAAGCATAGTAGGTACCTATGGAGAAGAACGGGCAAGAAATTCACTGAGCTCATACCTATAGCGTATTTTCTATTCATAATAGTTTATCCGATATAGCCCGCCCCTTGCTGCTTTCCAACGACGCCCTAAGCCAAACCCCCCATAAGGGGTGCCCTTAGCATGTAGTCGCTAAGTTTTAAGTTTTTAAGCCGTGGCTGGAGGCTTTGATTTATTAAGCCAGACATAGGGAAGTCCGGTTAAGAAGTCGACAACCTTATAGGTTTTTTTTTTAATCATTGCGCCACACTAGGAACTTATTCCCGTATCGTGGGTGCGCTTACAAACATAGAAACTCACAAACAAACACCCAGACCCCGAACAATTACTTGCAGATCATACAAATATTTGTTCCGTGCGGGGATTGAACCCGCGACACGCTGCGCAGCAGTCGATCGCTCAGCCATTACGCCAACCGTGTTGTCCGCGGTTGACCTGCGAGAAGCCAACTAAAAAAAAATCTCATATTATGTGCGAGAAAGAGACAGCAATACTGGAATTTTAGTTAGTGGACAATGAATTCAGGGCTTGTATGAGATTTCAGCGAAGCGATTAGCTTATGCAATAATATGTATTTATAATTCATAATATGTGCTTATAAAGGTTGTATTAGACAATTTTTGTTATTCAAAGTATTTTTTTGGTGTGGTAACATTGCAATATGTGTGGAGTAATCTCTATCAGCGAAAGTATGTTTGTTATCGGGTCAGTTCTTCCACAGATTGCAAACAAACAAACATACGATAAATTTTACCTCTTTAAAAACACTACAAAGTGAAAAATAACTTTGGATATGTATTTTAATTTTTTGTCACCGCCTTCCGAAATTAAAGTTATTTTTTACTTTGAAGTGTTTTTCCGAAAGTCGGTTGTTTTTTTTTTTGGAAGAAGTTTTTATTTTCCAGTTGTTTGTTATAGTACCTACCCCACACAATTCGAAATTTCATCATCCGTGGGGTCAAAACAATGCATATTTATGCGATAGCAGCAATCGCGGTTGATTTGCTGTCATTTTTTTTAAGAGTTCCGTTGTCTGTCTCCGAAACTTATCATCAAATCTATATGAAATTTTGGGACCATTTCGGAATAAAAACCCTTTCGAACAAAAAAAGAATTTTGCAATTCCGACTATACACCGTGAAATTTTAATGGTTGTTTTCCCGCGGCAGAACAACTTGCCATAAGGAGTACATTCGAAGCATAGAGTCAAAGGTAATTTTTTTTTTATAAAATAATTAAAAAAATATTCATCAACTCGATAAAACACTACTCCTTAGTAACACTAGAGGTAACTTATAGGTACTACTCGAATCGCACGCACCTCCGACAAAGGGAACAGCGATGCATAAATGTTCAAAGCGAAATAAACTCTCGCACATTGCCATTTTTTGTTTCTAATATTTTATTTGTTAAACGATTGTATTACCAAGACAAAACCATTTCGCTGCGGGAAAACAACCATTTCAATTTCACGGTGTATATGACGGAGTTATTAACCCGAACATACATAAAAAAATATATATAAACGTCGAATTGACAACCTCCTTCTTTTTGAAGTCTGTTGAAAATACCAATTTGGATGTTTTAAAAATTGTTAAGAATTCTGTTTGACCGTGCGTAGTGCTAGCAACTATCGTGCGTGTATGAACTTAAACGAGGCCAAAGTTAGGATTGTAGAAGGCAATGTTCCGTAGTTTCTGCCTACCCCATAGGAAAAACGCGTGAGTTTATGTATGTAATCCTGTCTGCAATTATTTCAAAAATCATATTTTGGTTCGAGTTTCAATGTCACCCACATATTGCAATGCTATCATCAAATTAATGGTGTCATATTCTAGTTTTCTTCAACCGCCGCGATTTAGCGAATTTTCCTCCGATTTTTAAAAGCCTCATGTAGTATCGTTAAAGCAACAAATCTCATGTTGTTGTGTTTGACATGAGACTGATTAAGGCGTTTAAAAAGCAAAGATTATTATTTTAAAACACTATTATTTTCTGTTTATTTTATGATATAAAGAAAATAACGGAAAACTTAAGGACCTATGCACAAGACAGTTTTTATAATGCACCACGCCCACGACGTCAGTTCTATGAAAGGCGTCTCATACATTTACAATAATGTCGCGCAATATTGATGTTTCCACAATAATATTGAATAGGGTAGGATTGAAAGGAAGTTTGAGCTTTTTCTGTGAAATATTTTTTAGGCATAATATTCTTCAGTAGAGGTGGTCAAAGCGTATCATTTTTGCGATTGGAACATTTGCATCTCGATCACTGAAACGGTCTGAAACACAGATATCTTTCATTTGGCTGATTTGGATCATCGGCTCAAATAATATAATTTAACATTATATGCAAAAAACGACCGTATAGTATTTGATACGTGAGCGCCTTAGTGGTCATTTTTACGTGCATGGATAACGACAACGAAAATCTGTGAGAGTATGAGTGACATCTCATTTGGTATCTCTTTATGACTTGTATAGATTGTGATTCGCTCGCTCACTCGCGACTCGCGAGTCAATACTTAAGTAACTCAGTGTGTCTCAGTCTCCCTCTCTCGCTCGCTCACTGCTCCGTCGCCTCGCGAGCGACGCGTCGAGCGGACGGAATGAGCACAGATCAAAGTAATGTTTCAGATCCAAATAATGCGTTTGAAACGTTTTTACTGAACCAATCTTTTGAATCACTTCAATGATCCGGATCAGTGAGTCGTTTCCTTAAAGAGTTACACACCTCTATTCTTCAGTTCACTGTTTGGAGCGGTCGCGATCAGACAGTAACGTGTTCGCAAATAAAAATGTGTCGAAACACGGAAAGAGAGTTTTTAGTTGAGTGCATTGCACAATTTTTTTTCAACAAAATCACTAGCACACCAAATGTTCATCTTTAGGCATGTCGCGCGCACACGGAAATATTGCCGCGAATGGCTCGTCAATTTTATTGGCGAAGCTTTGTTTCTTTTTTTCCTCGATCACGCCTTATGGAAAGCGAAAAATTATTGTTTTTTTTTTTTAACAGAAAACTCGTCAGCAGCTAGGTGCACGGTTCCAATTGGTTTCCTATGGAGAAGAGCCGGCAAGAAACTCCACGGTTACTCTTTTATAAATAATTGGCGTTTACAATGTTTTCAATTTAGTGTTAATAGGTATGGGGTACATTATTATGCAGTATTATTGTACACTTATGGGGCGCCAAAAACATATCTTGCTAAACTTCAAAGAGCAGTACTAGTTGCGTTGTTTGCGCGTTTTTGTTGCGTTATACGCGCGTCGACGGCGCGTGTGCATAGGACCTTAAGTTTCCGCTCGCGGCGGTAAAACAGTTTTACATCATTCTGTAAATTATCATTATTTTCAAATATTTAAATTTTTAGCGCATTATACAACGTGTCGTTTTGCATCCTCGTCAAATTCAAGGAGGTAACTATGCTAATGATTCTCGACACGAATCAATAATAAAATAAGTAGGTTTTTTTTTGTTTTTTTTTTTTTAATTTTAAAACGCGGCCCGTGTGATACTGCACTGTAACTGGTTAACCTGGGTTCAAACAGTTTTCGTCGCACAAACCAGTCCTCGAATTACTTGTTGCGATTTTTTTTTTTTTTTTTGAAAATACAGTCGAGAATGCAATGGTAATTGAACCATTGCGTTCTCGACTGTATTTTCATAGCCGTAAAATAAAAAAACCTACTTATTTTATTATTGATTTGTGTCGAGAATCATTAGCATAGTTACCTCCTTGAATTTGACGAGGATGCAAAACGACACGTTGTATATTTAGGGGCACACAAACAAGCATTTGTATACGTAGATACGTCTATTAGGAAAGTAATGAATATGAGGGTATATGCATACAGTACGTAATTTATTTTAAAAACTCGAAGAATCGTGTAATCGGAAGATTTTACTAAATTATACAAGGTTAAATTCAATTAGCTGGCGCAATTTCACATTTGGTATGGATATCGTTAGTTAATGACGAAAAAATAAATAAAAGATTTTCCTAACAATAATTTCAAGTAACTATAGTTGATTACGGGGTCAAAGCTCAAATCATTTTTTTTTAATAATTCAATTATTTGAGTTCTGTCAGTGGGTTAATCCTACATGGGAAAGTCTGGATGTTTGTTACTCAATCTTAAAGATACTTTATATCCCGGTTACTTCCCGTGAGATAATATTTGACCTCCACGCGGGCGAAGCCACAGGCAAAAGCTAGTAGAAAATAATTTTCTTTATTTTGCCATAATTAAGTATCGATACCCATCGCGTCTCAAGTTTGGTCAGCTAATTTAATTCGACCCTATATTGTAATAATTATCTAATATTATTATTATTATTGTAGCCTACGACGGCGGAAAATGTACCGTTTGCGTTCGCTGGAGATTTATAAGATGCGTTTTGTCGCTGCGATTAATCGTTGCGACTAGTCGCGTCGGAACGCTTTTTTACAGTATTTTTTTTTGTTGTTGGCAACTATTTTGTATTAAATCATGTAATTTTAATAGTCTTGCTTCAGTTATCTACTAGCAAGTAGGTACAACTTTGTATATTTAATTATATAATTTATTTGGACATATCAAAAAATGTTTTTGTTAGAACATTGATCGTTGAACGTTTCAAAAATGTCAATTTTTGACGGGGGTTTTAACGAAATCGCATTTGCTATTGTTACTAACTTAAAAATGACTTATTTCTTTAGCAATTATGCTCGTTTTCACCAACAGTATACCGGACATTTAATAGAATGCTTAAATCAAAGCGTGTTGTTGAATTTTCAACTTTTTGAGCTCAGCTGAACAATGAAAATCGAACAGCGCACTTTTACTTAGACATTCATTTGAGTGCCGCTTAGTATCAATGAAAACGGGAATTATATTTTTAATTTGCTACATAAAATTGACACTTTGGTAGACCATGACCTTGATTAGGACATAGAATACTTCTTATCCCGGTACTGCCACGGGATCGACAGGTATCCGGGTGAACCGCGGAGCGCTGCTAGTGTAATATTGAATTAAATTATTTATAATATAAGCCAAATGTGTGGTTTCGTTAAAATCTCTCAAAAAAATTATATGACTGAAATCTTTGCTGTAAATAACTTACAATTTAGTCACAAAACTTAAACGGTTACAGCGCTCTCTGTACTCGTTTACACGTCTCCAGTGTTTAGTAGTATAATTACTAAATTAATAACTATTTACGGTACAACTATTTTCTTAATGTCCCTCGGCTAACTTCGTATTCGTCAGTCGTCGCATTTCAATCAGTTGCCCTTTGCACTAGTTGCAGACCGGACGCTCTCAATCGACTAGGAAGTAAACAGGGTGTAACAGAAACCCTATTGCTATCCTTAAGCACTAAAGATAACAGCTGGTATAGAATCACTAGACACAGTTTCAGCTCAAAATAAAATACTCTAAGAATTGATACCAAATTTTCGGTTTCATATGTTTCTTAAATTCAAATCATAACAAACGTGTCGCCGAACTACGTAGGTCAATAACTTTCCACGTTACTTGCCAATATCACGATAAATTTCTTCCGAGTGATGTCTTTGTTTCAATTTGTTCTGGTATCAATGTATTAAAAATTCTCATAACTTCCGAACATGTAGAGATAGGATTGATAACCCGTCCAATATTGTTTGATATCATCCAAAGAAGCCGTGCCCTTGGTATGTATATACCCTTTCCGTTACACTTTGTATAGAGTTGTTAATACTATTTTAACTTAATGTAATTTATTTTAAAAATGGGAGGAAAGCTTCTAAAGTGATAATAACGCGATGATTACCGAGGGACATTAAGAAAATAGTTGTAGTCTAGTTGATATCGCAGTAACTGTATAAATGATACGAGTGAATAAATAACTGAACTAAACACTCGACTGAAGACTGGAGACGTGTGAATGAGTTTTTACTAGTGTTTAGTAAAAAAAACATTAGCTATTTTATTGTATTGACAAGTGCCATCACGGACAACCTTTATTTTTTCTATTTCTAGACCTCAAGATAGATCAATTGTATAAAAATACTCACAGAATTAAAGCATTTATTTTTCAAATATTTTGCTTATATTGATAATACAGCTTATAATCAATCTGCCTAGCGTTTGCCTAACTTTGTTGGGCTCAGCTTCCAGTCTAACCGGATGCAGCTGAATACCAGTATTTTTAGATCTAGCGACTGCCTTTCTGACATCCACAACCCAGTTACTGGGTAATACGATACCACTTGGTATACGGGTTGTTAGACTTTCGGGCTTCTAATTGCCTGTAACGACTGTTTATTGTCAATATAAGTATTAATTTGTACGGTGAATGAGTTCAGTTAATATCAATAGATTGAGAATATTATTTTTATAAATCAAGAGGTATAAACTTAATTAAAAATCATAAGGAGAGTAACCCAGAATTTGTTACAGTAATAATGGTTTTTTGATAGGCTAATCAACTTTAAAATTCAATTTTTTAATTTTTTATTTCACTTAAATCTACACGGGGACGTATGAAACGTCAGAAGCTAAGTGCACGGTTCTTACGGAGAAGAGCCGGCAGGAAAATACCCTTTTAAAAATAAAAATAAATTCCAAGACACTATCAATTCAGTCAATCACAAATTTTGACAGTATATTTGATCATTTTACCACAGATAATAATGTAGATTTAAAAGTCGTGTTTGATCATTAATTTTGATATTGATTAGTCTGTCAAGACATGCCTTTTCGTTGGCTATAATTGATATATGCAGCTACTTAAATCTTCTTTCATTGAATGCCAATTTTTTATATTTTCTACTTAAATATATTTAAGTAATATTTTTGCCCAGAGTCAATCTGTAAGCTACTTACAAGCTAAAGTAGGTACCCAACGTTAATATAACACATCCAGTGTACAAAAGAGAACACGATAGCAGTGATAACTTACGACTGGAGCCGAGTATACCCGATTGAGCGTCACAGACCCGAGCGTAACGGTTCAGTTTCGTTCACTGTTCAGAAAGACCGTATACTGGGCCTAAATAAGTTTTCACTACAAATACTTCGTCTTTGTAGAGCATCGTCTCTGTTACTCATATCTGTGTCTCTTTCTAAACTTCGATGTGTCATATTAGCACGGGTTATAATTTTCGTGCTCTCGATCTCTCTGCTAAGCGCCGAGAGTTGATAATCCAACTGACTGTTTCCTTGACCCGCTTGTATGCACAGTTGGATTCTCAATTCTCGGCTCAATACAGAGAGTTGAAAGTTCATTACGCGTAATAAAATCGCCCTGGCATTGTATGCCTTAATTTTGAGTTGTGATACTGGCAGCCTGTTCTAAACTAAGTTATACGTTTTATTATTATTTTGTGTATATTATTATAGCAATGATTATTTTTTGATATTATTATATTACGGAGGCGCTATTTGATGTTTATACCGTGTAATTTTCAATAAACAAATAGCATTTTGTAAGTGATTTGCCGTTTTATTACCTAAATCCTTTGTTTTTATTTGGCTGTATGGATATCATACGCCCCAATTAGAGTGTTGAGTTAAAATCAATATACAATGACGTAAGCTATTTTTTTATAACTTTCTATATTATAAAGAAAATCGTATTTACTCTAGTATTACTTTATATAAGATTGGATTTCCTTTGGTTCAATCGGCGGTAGGTATAGCAAAATAGAAAATTAATGAAAAAAATAAAATATTCTTATTAAAGTTACTGAAATCGATTCTGTAGGCAATTATAAACATTTGAACAAACAATTTTCAGGACTTGCCTTTATTCTGTAACAACTTTTATGTACCATAAATGACAAAGTTTTGACGGCAAACCTTACTTTTGTGTAACTTCGAATCCCATTTTTGAGATTTTTGCAAACATCTCAAAAATTTTAGGACCATTAGAGTAAAAAAAAAATCATCAACCTGGGACTTTTGGCCACAGATTGATGAATTACCTTCGATTGACCTTGATGGTTAAAAAGTTCAAAAATCATCTGTCACCGCAAAGCGCATTGATCGACGGCTCATTTCGCTGCGTTGTTGTCACCACATGACGCTGGCAGAATAGTCGACAACGACGCAGTCGCCAAAGAAAAAAAAAAAAGAAAACTCAATTTTTCCACCGATTCATTTATTTATTCACAAATCGTAACATCTTTATAAAAAAGTATATGAACTGTAGGTATACATTTCCACATTGCCAATTATACATTATGTATAATTTATATTTACAAAACAACCATTGATGACTTCAGACGTTACATCTACTAGACACATACAAAGACACGCCTTCTACCCAAGGGGCAGAGAGGTTTTTCGTGATTATCATATAAAGTTTGAATGAATTTTTTTTTCAGCCATACACCAGATCTTTGGTATTTATAAGTTTTTATGCAATTTTTTTACAGTTATTCTGGTATTTAGGACATAAAAAATCGACATATCGTTTATCTTCTATTTGTACTGATTATTTATTACGGTTAAATGTTTTCATTTAAAATTAAATGTTAAAAATAATTATAAATACCAAAGATTTAGTGCTTGGCTGAAGAAAAAAAATAGTACTTTGATTTATATTTAATAAGCTTTTGCCCGCGGCTTCGCCCGCGTGTACGTCGGTGTATTATACATATAAACCTTCCTCTTGTATCACTCTGTCTATTGATGAAACCCGCATTGAAAACCGTTACCTAGTTTAAAAAATCTACGCGTACAGACACGAAAAGCGACTTTGTTTTATACTATGTAGAGAAGATAAAATTATCACGAAAAACAACTAGAAATGCGACGTTGCCAGCCCGGGCGTTATGAACGCTCTTAAAGTCTGTAAGATACCTGTAGGAGTTTTTGGCGGGATCGCGTTGGAACATGTCGCACGAATTTTCGTTTTCATGGAATTTAGTGAAATAGCGAATTAAATTGTATAATTTTGATAGTGAATTATTCAATTTAGTTACGTGTGAGTGCACAAGTGTAGTGAAGGTGAAAATAAGTGTCTAACGTGGACTTTTCGTGTTCCTCCCAAAAAATCCTATTAGGTTTTTGTAAAGTTACTACCGCTTTACAATAACTCTGACTTGACTGACTAAAGACGACTATGACTGTTTTGTAACTTCGTGCCCGATATCGGGCAATTTACTTGATCTAAAAGAAAAATTACTTGACACTGGCTAAATGCACAAACCGTGTGAAGCCAAAATAAAAAATAAAAAAAAAAGATACCTGTAAATGTCAGAATTCTATTTAAATAAACATACGCTATGGTGTCATTAATTTGATAACCTCTGGCGCGTCACTGACACTATGCGCTAGTCGCACATGTTTGACGGCGTAGTAGCGACACTTGTACGATCTCGCACACAACGTGCAGCCGTAGTAAGACTTGCTGTGACACGTCAGTTTGTGCATGTGCAGGTTGTTGTTGGCTTTGAAGCTGGCGGGGCAGAGGTCGCACTGTGGAAGAGAAATTTGTGGTTAATTTGGTAGAGGAAGTCTTGAGAAAAAATCTATAAATATTTTATTCAGATAGCTTAGGCAAAAAGCAGTCGGAAAATGTCAGTTTTAGTTAATAAATAAATAAAAATAAATTTTAAAATTAAATTCAAAGATTTCAGTTTTTGACGTGATAACGTCTTATAAATCGATTATCGCCGGCTGCACGCACGAAAAAGCATGACTCATTGTCACGTTCCGCCTGAGCCGAGTGTGCAAGCGAGAGCGCGGAACAAGCGATAGAGAGGCACGATCGGCCTGTTTTCTTATGACGTTATCACGTAAAATTATCATCCGTAAACCGAATTTACAGACAACCATTTTTTAAATCTTTTGAACACCATGAAATAGTAGCCGCCATGTTATTACGTCATACCGCTGCATAATCTAATCAAATAAATAATTTTGTACTTTTATTATTTTCGTAACCAAAATATTTTTTATTGAAATAATATCTTACATTCAGGAACAGCAAACCTACGAAAAATAGAATAATAACCATTTTCTTAAAATTATAAACATACAAAATATATACAAAATATCACCGCATTTATTTACACAGCAAACTGACGTCATACCCACAGAGCAATATGGCGTCCATTGCGTCCAGAGTTTTCGTCAAATTACGCGCGAAATATGAAAATGTAAAATTTTAATGCATTTTTATGGCACTAATCGATTAAATAAAAATGATGTGTTTTTTTAATTGTTTATTAGCATTTTAGAATCGAATTAAGATACTTTTAAAGAATGGGTGTAATACCCTATCGATCAGCTGTTTTTGTAACTGCCCGACCTGGGAATAAAACCCAGGTCCTTATCCTCCGCAGTGACGATTGTGACCGCTAGACTAACGAGGCGATCAGGTATTTTATTTTTATTTAATACTAGCTTTTTAGTGTAATACCGTATTCTTTATTAGAATGAAAACTTGTATACATGTATACAAATAAATAAAATTGAATTGTATGTTTGTAATGTCACAATAACAACTTTTCACTAAACGTATATGAAAATATAATACGGTAAGCTACATCATTATCTGCCTAGCCGTTTCCCAACTATGTTCGGGTCAGCTTCCAGTCTAACCGGATGCAGCTGAATACCAGCATTTTACATGGACCAACTGCCTATCTGACCTCCACAACCCAGTTACTGAGTAATACGATACCCCTTGGTAAGACTGGTTGGCAGACTTTCGAGCTTCTGACGACCCGTAACAACTGTCAAAGATCCACAAATTACAGCCGGGACACAGAGGGGTCTTGGTATGTAAAGACGGTCACCCATCTATGGACTAACCGCGGCAAGTGTAGCTTAACCTGATCGATCGACCCGTGCCTCTGTTATTACTTAGTAATAGGCTAGTAATATTTTGGACCTCACCTTAACTAGTTTCTCAGTGTTGTGGGAGTGTTTGTGCTGCATCAGTAAGTATGCCGCGTGGAACTTGGCGCCGCACGCCTCGCACACGTAAGGCTTCTCGCCGCGGTGACGGCGCTCGTGATTCTGTGGAAATATCAAATTCAAAACTACACAGGGTTGTAACAGAAACCCTATTGCTATCCTTAACCACTAAAGATAACAGCTGGTATAGAATCACTATACATAGTTTCAGCTCAAAATAAAATACTCTAACAATTGATAACAAATTTTCGGTTTCATATGTTTCTTAAATTCAAATCATAACAAACGTGTCACCGCACTACCTAGGTCAATAACTTTCCACGTTACTCGCCAATATCACGATAAATGTCTTCTGAGTGATGTGTTTGTTTAAATTTGTTCTGATATCAATGTATAAAAAATACAGAATTAGTAGGGATGTTTGGATATCGATACCCATCACGACTGTGGGGTTTTGCTAGCTAATTTAATTTGACCCTGTATAGTAGACATGGGCAAAATAGCTCACTGAAAAGTAAAAAAACGATTAGCTCTTCCACTCTAAAGAGCTACATCACTCCGCTAGCTCACTAGTTCTTCTATAGCTCAGTGACTCAGACGCCGACTGTTAGCTCATTTTTTTTTTTTTTTGTTAAACATTAGCGTTTCCTTTTTATAATGTGCCAAAGTATTTTCTACTTAAACTCAAAGATCATAAAGATAAATTTACAGTGATTTATGTCACATGATAAGTTCACAATGACGTATTGTGCCGGAGAGCTATTGTTGGAAGAACGAATAATGAGATCTGAAGCATTCCGAAGGGAGCCGAATGAGCCGAATGAGCCGTTCGGCCGGTGAATTCGGTTGGTCGTCGGTGTCTCGCTGAAGTACTGAGCTAGTGATTCTGAGTGAACTAACTGAGCTAGTGAGCTATTTAGCGAGCGAGTGAGTGAGCAAGAGAGGGAATGTGGAAAGACAACCGACTATGTGGGCAGACGATCTCATTAAAGGAGCCGGAAGAAACTGGATAGCCATGACACAAAACCGCCAAAAGTGGAGAGATTTGGAAGAGACCTACACTCACCATTTTGTGGCCAAGGGTTGAAGAAGAAGAAGAGAGAGTGAGCGAGAGCGACGTCAATCGAAAAGAGCTATCTCTTTTCTATCACTATTGTCTACTGTACAGTTACATACGTACCCGCATAGCCATGATCCCAGCGCTTCTAAAGTCACAGTAGCTACACTTGAACTTCTCATAGCCGTGTTTCGCTCTATAGTGCTCATTCAGACGAAACTTATTGCCGAAACTTTTTCCGCAGTGCTGAAAAAACAGAAATAATAATAATAAGTATCTTGGCTTGGCTCGCGAGGTTGTCGACATGTTACAGCCAATGGCTTGATAGCCAAGAGCCTCGACCAACACCTGAGGAGGCTCTCATTGGGCAGCTGGGTCAAGGGCCTGATTCAGAAAGCGGTACTTCTTGACTCGGCTCGCATTGTTAGGAGGTTCCTCTCTCTGGAGCCCTGACCGCCGGTGGCTTGGACCCTGTTCCCGATACCGGTGGGCTACTATTTTTTATATTTTTAAATGTTTCTATATTTTTACACTAATATTTAAAAATGTAATTTATATGTCTATTTAGTGAAATAAAGGAAATAATAATAATATGAACATTATAATATACAGGGTGTTTGGCAGAACGTTGAACATACGAAAATTATGGATACGTGGGGTCATCTGCTACTAACTCAGCCCTAATTTATTTGGCTCTGGTCAAAAAAAAAATGAAATAACTCTTAAAGGTTTTTTTTTTATAAAAGCAAATTACATACCATTAGAAAGGTCACACACTAGGGATGTTTTGCTAGAATTGGAACTCCTCAATAATTTAAAAAAAAAATGCAAGTTGAAATTAAGATTTAAGTATTTTTTATATCTTTCTGTAAGTTTGCGGACTCATAAATTTTTTTCTAGCTAACGTCTAACAAAAATATTTCCTGTTTTACCCATTTTTAATAAAAAATACACTTTAAAGTTAAGAAAGTGGTGAAACTAGAAGAAAGCAAAAAAATAAATTAAAAAATATCCAGTGGGCCAGGGCCTCATAAATTAGGCCTGAGTAAGTAGCAGATGACCCCACCTATCCACCATTTTCGTATGTTCAACGTTCTGCCAAACACCCTGTATACTTGATAAATGATAAATGATTTTATTTCTGTAGGTATTTTATTTCTGTAAGTAGGTTTGTACAAACACTTTTACACGTCAATCATATTTTTTTTTAAACTAGATGAGGTCGTCGTTTCCTATCTGACTACTCTGAGAAGAAAGGCCGAAACAAACTCGGAGGTCACAGTCTCTTTTAAAGTCCAGGTCCAGGTTCTTGTGAGGCGCTTGTGGCTAAGTAACAATAGCTGCACGGGTCGATTGATCAGGTTACAGCTACACTTGCCGCGGTTGGTCCGTGGATGGGTGACCGTCTTTTGCATACCAAGATCCCTCCGTGCCTCGGAAAGCACGTTAAGCCGTTGGTCCCGGCTGTCATTTGTGGATCTTTGACAGTCGTTACGGGTCGTCAGAAGCCCGAAAGTCTGACAACCAGTCTTACCAAGGGGTATCGTATTACCCAGTTACTGGGTTGGTGAGGTCAGATAGGCAGTCGCTCCATGTAAAATGCTGGTATTCAACTGCATCCGGTTAAACTGGAAGCCGACCCCAACATAGTTAGGAAAAGGCTAGGCAGATAATGATGATTATTATAATATATGCCATAACATCACGCCTGTATCCCCGAAAGGTTGTGCAGAGGTGTAACTATAGCTAGAGAATACAATCCCGGGATCCCGAATCTCAAGATTCTCGGATCTCAGGATCCCGGCCGTTTTCTGACCCCGAAAACCCCGAGACTGTACTTTTGAGAAAAAAAAATTTGAAGACAAAATATGGCGCCAAAAATCGACCATTTCACATCACAATTGAGATTAATCTAACAACGCCTCTCAAGCTAAAACCATCAACCCGTTCAGGCTACAGAGCGTGACAAAGAAATCCACATACATACATACACTCGAATAGCATAACCTTCCTTCTGGCGCAGTCGGGTAAAAACTATCTGCATGTGCAAATCAAAGTTACCAGCGACGTGTGTACGGCTATACGATATTAGGACTTACCTCACACACGGGCCTAAGTCCAGCATGTTTGACAGCCTTATGTTTGTTCAGACTGGCTCTCTGCATCGTCATCTTGCAGATATCACATTCAGCTATAGCACGACCCTGAAAGTAAACGGAAAAGGCTTTTTATATAATACACCGTGAAATTTTAATGGTTGTTTTCCCGCAGCGAAATGGTTTTGTCTTGGTAATACAATCGTTTTATAAACAAATAAAATATTAGAAACAAAAAATGGCTGATTAACCATTGTGAAAAATCTCCACGTGCGAGAGTTTATTTTGCTTTGAACATTTATGCATCGCTGTTCCCTTTGTCGGCGGCGCGTGCGATTCGAGTAGTACCTACAAGTTACCTCTAGTGTTACTATTGAGTAGTGTTTTATCGAGTTGATAAATATTTTTTTTATTATTTTAAAACCAAAAAATCTTATTTTTTTTACTTTGACTCTATGCTTCGAAAGTACTCCTTATGGCAAGTTGTTCTGCCGCGGGAAAACAACCAATTAAATTTCACGGTGTATATACTAATATTATAAATCTGAAGAGTTTGTCTGTTTGTTTGAACGCGCTAATCTCTGGAGCTACCGGAGTCGGACTTGAAAAATTTCTTTTTAATCGACTCCAAAAAAAGGAGGAGGTTCTCAATACGACTGTTTTATTTTGTTTGTTACCTCATAACTTTCGACTGGGTGAACCGATTCTGATGATTCTTTTTTTATTTGAAAGCTCGTGCTTCCCATTTCAATTTCATATAGATCTGGTGATGCGTTTCGGAGACAGACAACGGAACTCTCCAAAAAGAACAGTAAATCAACCGCGATTGCTGCTATCGCATAAATATGCATTGTTTTGACCCCAAGGATGATGGAATTTCGAATTAGTGGGGTAGGTACTATAACTAAAAAGTGAAAAATAAAATCTTTTTCAAAAAAAAAAACAACCGACTTCCGAAAAAACACTAAAAAGTGAAAAATAACTTTAATTTCGGAAGGCGGTGACTTTGGATATGTATTTACATTTTTTATCACCGCCTTCCGAAATTAAAGTTATTTTTCACTTTTTTTTTTTGATTTTGGTTTGGGTTTTGGCTTCGCACGGTTTGTGCATTTAGCCAGTGTCAAGTAATTTTTCTTTTCCATCAAGTAAATGGCCCGATATCGGGCACGAAGTTACAAAACAGTCATAGTCGTCTTTAGTCAGTCAAGTCACAGTTATTGTAAAGTGGTAGTAACTTTACAACAACCTATTAGGAGTTTTTGGGGGGAACACGAAAAGTCCACGTTAGTCACTTATTTTCACCTTCACTACACTTGTGCACTCACACGTAACTAAATTGCATAATTCACTACCAAAATTATACAATTTTATTCGCTATTTCACTAAATTTCATGAAAATAAAAAGTCGTGCGACATGTTCCAACGCGATCCCGCCAAAAACTCCTATTTTTCACTTTTTAGTGTTTTTCGGAAGTCGGTTTTTTTTTTTTAAGATTTTATATATGATAGCCACATTCATAAGGAAAGCTATAGGCTATTTAACATCACGCTGCGACCGTTAGGAGCTGAGAAAAAATTAAAAAGAAAAAAGTCTGAGAGACAAGAGGTCAAGGATTTCTGGAGACATTTGTGTACGGTCACCAAAAGAGATAGTTAACCAGATTCGTCGGATATAGTTGAAGTTTAGTAAGGAACGAGCAGAACACACTGGCTATAGAGGCGGGACTTCAGACACTGCGGAATTTTGGCTTGTCTCAAATGTTGTCCAGTTTTCTAAATGCCAATCTGTATTCTTCTCGACCGACGTCTCTGTTTCTAGATACACTTTGTCAAAAGAACGAATATCGCCAAGATAGCCACACTGGGTCAACCATCTCCCAATATCATTGACGTAATTTTACAAACCTACTTCACTAAATAGTATAAAACAAAGTCGCTTTCTCTGTCCCTATATCCCTATGTATGCTTAAATCTTTCAAACTACGCAACGGATTTTGATGCGGGTTTTTTAATAGATAGAGTGATTCAAGAGCAAGGTTTATATGTATAATACACCGACCTCCACGCGGGCGAAGCCGCTGGCAAAAGCTAGTTACAGAAATAAAATAATTTATTCTAAGTCCAGGAATCAGACTCAGTGTAGAAAATATACAAAATATTATAATTTAGGTACTCACAGAATCATTAACTTTTCTTTTCCTGTTTTTAGCGGTGCATGTAGTTACGTGATCGACGAGCGCCTCCTTGTTGTTGAACTCGGCTTTACAATACTGAAACGTATAGAAAATACTTGCATTAAAACAAGACCCCTCAGTGCCTCGGAGAGCACGTTTAGGCGTTGGTCTCAAGGGTAGCTCACGAAATTCAACTTTTCTTAATTTTTTTTGCAATTTGTAGGCCAGTGTTTGCCATTGATGATTATAAAGACGGGTGGGCGTTTTGGGGGGACTATCTTAAGGTTGCTGTACACAGCGGGCGCGGCGCGGCGGGACGGGACGGTAACGCGACGCTGAGCAGTTGTAATGTACTAGATATTACGGACGACGCCACACAGAGCCAACGCGTCGCGTCGCGCGAGCGGGCGGCTTCGTTTAGTTGCTCGTGTAAGCGCACCCTTATGTTCGTGTATGACGCGTCTATTTCACGCCTAATAAGTGATCAGAGTTTCCTTGAGGGACTTTTTTTAAAGATGTTGGTATTCTCACGGTGGCATCACAATTCATATTCGCTAACATCTTATATATTAGGCAAAATATACACTTGTACACTAAAAACAGTGATATTCACACCGTTAACACAAGAAATAAGGGCAAACTACGTGCTCCCTTTCACCGGCTTCATAAGGTTCATAACCCATTTGTTGGGCTTGGTATAACTTTTTATAACAAGCTTCCCTCTTCTTTGCTAGATTTGCCTTTTAATGCGTTTAAAGCTCAAGTAAAATCCGTCCTTTGTTTAAAGGCTATTTAAATGACAAGAATATTTGGTCGCTGTGATTAACTCAAGACAACGTTTATGTTCTTTCTCCAGAATTGGCGTATCTAGTGACAGGTTATATGCGTTCATATGTATAATTATTATTTTATTTTTTATTGCCTGTCTAACAATTTTTTTTTTTATAACATCTATTATGTCATTAGTTTTGACATGATCTACTCATAACAATATTTTCTATGATGAGTTGTTTTAGGCTTTATTTGGCCTCGACAGTTTTCATTTTATTTGTCGGTATATTGGTATGGCTAGCTGACATTTGACTAATTATTTAATTAATATTTTGTGTCTCGTAATGTTTATTACTTTGCCTAAGTATGTATAGAATCAAGTCTATCCGACTAAACAGACAGCTGTGCTGCTGGGGAGTTTGTTCCACTACTTCTTCTTCCCAGCTAAAGCACTAGGAAGTGGTGAAGGGTGGGCGTTTTGGGGGACTGTCTCATGTACTTTGACGTTCGAAAAGTGCTGATTCTCAGCCTAATTTGAATAAATGACTTTTGATTTTGATTTTGATTTTGATTGGTCACTTCCTAAAACTTACTTACCCCACACTTCACACCAACACTTCCATGCATCATAACTCGATGCCGATTTAGCTTCTCCCGCATCACATATTTATCACACAACTCGCACTTGACCTTTCTCTCGTCAGCTCCGGGGTGTCTTCGCATCATATGCGAGTCTATGCTTCGGATTGACAGCTCCTTTTGACATAATTTACAAACTACCCTCATAGTTTTAGTAGTATCTGTTTTTGTGATAATATATGGAATTTCAATAGTTTTTTCTTCTGTGATATTGGAGTTGGATATTTGTTCTGGAATGTGCGATTCGCTATCACTTAGTGTGGGTTCCATTGTTTTTTGCAATATATGGTTATTTTTTTGGGGTCTTCGTGATTTTTTTTCACAACTACTATATTCAGTGCTTTGGAATAGAGTTTTGTCTGTTTTAAAACTATTATCATTTTTAAATAAAATAGTTTCTTCATTAAAATACTCAGTATCAGACGTATCTTCTGCATCCTCATTATTTACTCTCAAATTGTTACTTTTCAACAATGTAATGCTACCTCCATTTTTGTTAACCAAGTGTTTTAAAGGTTGTTCTTCGTCAATATCAAAATCTACAGATGCATTCTCAAAATTAATACTTTTATATTCTGATTTAATTCTCGTAACATTTGAGTAATTTTGCAAATCAGATTTATTTATCTTAGTCAATTGTTTCTTTAATATGGGATGTTCTTCAGTGAATTGTATCGAAATCTCACTCGTAACAATGTTAAAGTTTTCAGATTCTAGGTCTGTTTTAATCTTCAATAATTGAGTTTCGGCCTGTTTGCATTGTTTTCTGAATTTCAATGTGTTGTTGAATTGGGTCATACATGCTGAGCACATATTTTGGGGTAGGCCATCGTTGAACTTTACCTGAAAATTATTATTTTTATAAAATATTAGCTGTTAAATTAAAAATTATATCTGGAAATTGGTTGGTAAAATGACATTCAAAACATAATCACGAAAAAATTATTTATACACAACAATCTGTTTCAAAGATATTCAATATTTTCCCTGCGCACTAATTATTAAATATGCACATACGCACCGTACCTACACCGTGTACGCACAGACAGCCGCGCGAGCGAGACGAGCGCGTTGTCAAATAGCTACGTAAACAGCTGATTATAATTTTCCCATCACATTTCTCAGACTTTGGATCGGCAATTTATCGAACTTACCTAAATCTTTTTTTTTTGCAATATGTTAGTTTTTTGATACCGAGCAAGTACATGAAAGCCGGAACATTAATTTTTTAACACCTTATATTGTAAGGTTGGTTGGACTGGATCCTAAAAACGAGGCAAAAGGATCATAGCAGATGGCATTTTGTAGTTTCTGCCTACCCCCATATTTAAAAAATTCAAATAACACACTTAACTTTTTATAGAGCCGTCAGATTTTGGTAAATTTTTTTTTGAAGTAAGTAACTACTTTATGTTCTAAATAAATGCATTGCGAATTGTGTCATTAAATTGAATTTTAAATGTCTAATAAAATTGTACCACATTTTATGCAAATAAATTATTTGAGTTTGATTCCATATCTTTTCTTATCAAATAACTATTGCCAATTTTTTAATGTAAGTGTACCTAATTTATAAAATTTTGATTACTTGCTCAACACATAACAACTGGTACAAAAGATGGCTGCTTCCGTATCTATTTCGTTTGTTTACTCAATAAAGTATGATTTATTTTGATAATAATTATTTTATATAATGTTATATGGTATTTTTTATTTACCTGAATCCCTGTACATAAGTAGAAAGCGATAGAAAACTTCTCATGAGTATCTTCGGACAAGAAAATTGGGTTTAAACCAATGTTAACAGGAGTCTTGAAGCAAGTTCGACAAATTGAAGAAAAATCCATGTTTTCTGTATTAAAATTCCATAAATAATAACGGTGGGTACGGTGTACGGAGTTAATGTTCCATGTTTGTTACTTTATTGAAGAAACACTAGATTCTTATAGGAAATTGACGTATTTTTCGTTGTAATTCTGCAAACACAACAAATAAAATACAATGACACGACATTGGCACTTGACAGATGGTTAAAGATTTATAGATTGACACTGACAGCAGTCACTAGGGCTGCTTTCCGAATTAAGAAAATAGCGCTCACATCAATAATTTGCGTTCAGATATATCACGAACGCATGGTCGGCGTTATCGCAAGATGCCGCATGTCATGACGTCATCTATGACGATTCACAGGACATCGTTATCGCGCTCACGCCAATTTGCAACGGGTGTGAGCACGCTCTAATCCATTTTATCGCAACTCGGAACGAAGCCTATAGTGATGTAAATCTGCGAACAGTCAGATGTATATGCTTTGTATTGGCAATCGTAATAAAAAATCAGTAATTAAGGAAAGGGAATTAAAACATACGTGAAAAATGAACGCAACTTGGCGTGACTTGAAGGAGAGGTGTTCAGGTGTTCGGGTGTATACAGGGTTATTTGTAAAACACCGGTAACCTCTCAGGACTATATTACTAACATCATAAACAACAACTTTTGTTCTACGACTTTTTACAAAACATAATACATTTACCAAAAACAAACCTTAAATATTTCGTTGTCCTATGTAACACATTTCAACTCTGTATTTTGCTGTACCTACATACATTGCCGCGCACTGTCCTCGTAGTAATACTTTTGGGTAGCATTGTTTCCCGGTTAGGTATACGTACGTTTGGGAATCGTATGGCGTATTGGCGACACGCTTCCGAAACATTGTCATCACACCTAGCTAGCATTCGCACCATTTTCGTGTACTCGACATTGGAATATTGATACGCCATCATGTAAAGATAATTACGTATACGTCTGCACTGCGAATTTCACTACAAGGACCCGTAATGACGCGACGCAAGCGCATCAAAGCAAACGAATGACTGAAGGCCGCCCGTAAATAGGTCAAGTTCAAGCGCCCCCGCCGCCCCCTACCCCGCTCCCCTCGCTATTGTCGGTACTACCTATCGCTTTCTTTTGCTTCGCATAGACTTCGTAACATTTAGAGCGTTGAATTTAAATATTTTTATTTTTGTATGTAAATCTGATGAATTAAAATATGATGAATTTTTAAAAGTCATAGAACAAAAGTTGTTGATTATGATGTTAGTAACGTAGTCCTGAGAGGTTACCGGTGTTTTACAAATAACCCTGTATATATAATTTTCTGTTGAATGAATCTGCTGAATAACTGTACAGATTTCGCATTCGAGTACTTCCAATGTGGGTGGTGTAGTATAGGCCATGAAAAACGGACTTTTATTTAATTTTGTTCATTAAAATCTCAAAAATCGACATGCGTATCTCTAGCGCTTTTCGTTTCTTTTTACTAGCTTGGGATTCGGGCTTTTTCAGACATTAATGAGGAGAGTTGATGTTCTAACTGAATATTGCAGGAGAATGGTGACCAGAGGCGGTTAACTTGCTTTTATAATTTACTAGCTGTTGTCAGCGGCTTCACCCGCGTGCAGTTCGGGAAATATCCCCCGGGAACGTATTACCGGGAGAAAAGTATCCTATAAGTTAATTCAGGTTATAAACTGTGTACAATGTTGCCTTTTTTTTTTGAGTAAATGAATGTATATTATTATGTATTATGTATTAAACTGTGTGCCAAATTTCATCCAAATCCGTTCAGCCGGATTTGAATGATTGAGCAACAAACATCCAAACATCTTCACAAACTTTCACATTTATAATAGTGGGATTTTTATTATTAACCAAAATGCTCCCAAATGCAACGACTGCCTCGTTGTTCTAGTGGTTGCAAGCGCAAGCTACTGCCGAGGTCGTGTGTTCGATTCCCCGGTCAGGCAGTGTTATTGGGTGTTTCTGCCTAGGATTTGTCAGAACCAATCCGGAGTCTGCATTTTGTACCCGGTTGATGACAAAAGGCTCGCCCCCTATTACTTGGAACTTAAAATAACTGGCAAAGTGTGGGGTTACTGTACGTACACCTCTGACCTTCAGGGGAACAGGTCGAGATGTTATGTTAATTCTAACATTTTTTCAAAAATCAAAATCAAAATATTTCATTTTACATAAACCTGCAAGGGCACTTATGAAACGTCAGAAGCTAGGTGCACGGTTCCAATTTGTCGTTTCCTATGGAGAAGAGCCGGCAAGAAACTCCACGGTTACTCTTAAAAATAATTGGCTTTTACAATGTTTTCAAATTACAGTGCTATTAGGTATGGCAGGACAGTGCAGGCCTGTCAATAAGTACCTGGACTTAGAGGAATGAAAATAAAGAATAGAAAATCGTCTATAAATTTACAGTCTGTAAGGCCTACAACATTCTCCCATTCACAATATGTAAAAGAATCTACATTAGTAAAGTCAACCTATTTAAACCAAGTGATATGATTTCAATGAGAATCACTAATAAATAGTTGATATTAGAAGAGATGTATAATGTCAAATAATGACGAAAATATGTCAGAAATTGTAAAAAAAAAATTAACATTGTCATTTGGGAGCAGTTAATATACTCTCACATAGTTATGCTGTTAATGAGGTACCAGGGAAACCATATGTGCAGAAGAAATTAATGCCAAACTTCCCTGTCTTCAACATAGTCTTTTATTTTGTAACATGCTTTTTTGATAAGGACACGTTTGATGTGAGTTTTAAACTTTCCATCGCTAAGTTCTGTAACTGAGTTTGGCAACTTTTTAGATTTAAACAGTTCATTTTATTCTAACAGTTCAACATTTCATTGCGTTACTTACGTTGGCGTCCAGACGATGTTTTCAAACACAAGAAGCAATGTTTTAGCACTTGCATTCAAAACCCTTCGGATTGTGAATGAATCTGCGTAGCGCAATTGAGGTGCTTGTCGTTATAAAATGAAATCCAAAACAAAAATTTAAAATATTTAATTTCAAGCATTATGGAATACACTCTTTGCTTTCTTCTCCCTTTTCTTCTGATCGCGTTTCTTCTTTAGCTTCTCTGTGCTTCGCAGAAGCTTCTTGATCGCGTCTTCTGTATTATCTTCTGTGTCTTCTTGGTCGATATCCTGTAAGGACGTCGACCCTTCTGATGATGGCTTGATTTTCTTAGCTGGCAACTCTTCTGGCTCTGGTTCCAGTTTTGTCTTTTTAGATTTGTCACTGTAATAAAAAGTAGTCATGATTTTAAAATGGAAACATTTTGCTATAGAGTATTTAAATTTAAAGCCCGATTTTGATATAAAGTAGATACATTATGTACTTTTTGGGCTCGAAACTATCGAGATTAATTAATATCTATTCCTATTTCAGTGTCTGGATATTCACTCTCTGTGTTGCCAGACTTGTTAACCACTTATTTCGCAAAAGATTTATGAAATTGAAGGAAAAGAGAGTTATCTACATATCCTGCGCTAAGTGATTTGTCTCTAGTGGCTGTTGACACTGGCCGAAATTCGGTCAGCAGGAACTTATCCTAAAGTGGTAATTCAGCACCCTAATAGGGTACTTGTTCCGTGTGGTGCCAGACGTAAAAGAATAGCACCATCCCATTTCTTCCCGTGGGTGTCGTAGAAGGCGACTAGGGGACTTACTAGAGAATGGGCAGCAGCGTTCTCTATGCATTTTACCACCACACTGCGATCCCCAAAAGGCGATTATGGCAAAACCCTCTTTTGGGGGAGGCTTATGTCCAGCAGTGGACGTCTTTCGGCTGATATGATGATAATGTTGAATAGGGTATTTTACTCTATATGAGAAAAAACCTAAAAATATATTATTGAGATAGCTTAGGCAAAATGCATTCGGAAAATGTTCGTTTTTGTTCATGAAATATCAAAATACATTCATTTCAAATTCAATTCAAAGATAACAGTTTTTTAATCTGTTTTTGAACACCATGAAATAGTAGCCGCCATGTTATTACGTCATACCGCTGAATAAACTAATCAACTGAACAACTTTGTAATTTTATTATTTTCGTAACCAAAGTAATTTTTATTGAAATAATATCTTTCATTCAGGAACAGCAAACCAACGATAAGTAGAATAATAACTCATTTTTTGAATTAGAAACAACTATCATACAAAATATCAGCGCATTTGTTTACACAGCAAACTGACGTCATACCCACAGAGCAATATGGCGTCCACTGCGTCCAGCGTTTTCGTCAAATTACGCGCGAAATTTGAAAATGTAAAATTCAAATGCATTTTTATGACACTAATAAAAAAATAAAAATAAATGTTTATTTTTGTAGTTTATTAGCACTATAGAATCTAATTAAGATACTTTAAAAAAATGGGTGTATGACCTTATTGTGTAACACACTATAAAACCAGAATCTGAATCATTTTCCAAGCATATTGCTAATCCATTGCTACATAAGTAAAATAAATAATAGATCAAAAAACTAAAAAAACAATTAATATCAAGCACCCTACGCTTTTTAATACAATTGAATTATTTTCTACTTTTTTAGTTTTGTTTTTAAAGCGTGTTTTTAGTTTTTAAACTATTATTTATTAACTATTTTTTAGTTCTGCTAACTACAAAAGCGTGATTTTTTAATTTTTTTTGTTTTTTTTTCTATTTTTTTTTAAATTTTTGAATTGTCATCGGTCTTCGATAAGTCTACAAAGTTTAAATGAAATCTGACCGTTTGAAGTGGGTCAAAATTGCGCCCTAAGGAGTCGGTTACAAACAAACATACAAGTGAAGCTAATATAAAGCGTGTAAAAAAAATGAGTCTGCTCAACAACGTAACTAACGCAATTAATGTTTTTGAACTGTCGAAATGAAAGTCTTTCCTACTGTTGGTGTGTGACACAATTACTACGTTGGACTAAAGTATAAAAGTAAGTTTGAATGATACACTTTTTGTTTAATTTTTTTTTCCCTAAGTCCTTTAAGGTGAATCTAGTCCACATTTTTCCCATACAAACTTCGGGAGTGTATTACTCCACTGTTCGACAATGTACATAAAAAATTAAACCTGGTATGGTCTTGTCGCATTATTAATATTGTCTGTACGGAAACAGAATAGTAAAATAAAAAGCCATTAAAAAGTTAGGAGCCAACAAATATTAGTTTTTCTTGCTAATTTAATCTAACTTTGGGCGTGTTTAAGTAATAAAAGAAGTTTAAAATCTAAAAAAACCAATTCGGTACCGACAAAGCTCAAATATTCAATAAACTTTATTGGTCATTGATTTATGCAGTGGTTTTTTCATAAAGCCCGATCTTCCGAAGGACTATTCTTAATTTTTACGCGTCTGTTGTACTATAAATGATCCTGCATCTCACTCAATAATGTTGTACGTGTAGACTAGCGTCTAACTGCTCATCACTGATACTACCTCTGTCGCACACGATGCCTGGTGAGACAGCGTGCTTTTTAGCCAGGCCTATCAGTGAGTTCGAGCCCGCGACTAGGTTCCCCTTAATTTGATACCCAAACGGCAACATTGAAAGCATGTATTTTTAGTTCGTAATTTTGTCCTCTAGATGGCGTCGTAGTCAATTTAATGTCACGTCACATATCGTTTAACTAGCGGACGATAACGACGCTACCAACGATACCTCATTAGTCAATTATGGTAAGTAGTTTAAAAGTAACTTGTTCCTGCTCGCGACTTCGTTCGCGTCAAATTTCTTGCTCTCCCGATCCTCCCCATCGTTTACAATCTTTCGTCGTTTAATTTTTTCTCTTTGGTCGGCTCCTAAAGGTCTTAGCGTGATGTTATAGAGCCTATAGCCTTCCTCGATAAAAGGGCTATCTAACACTGAAATAATTTTTCAAATCGGACCAGTAGTTCCTGACGTTAGCACGTTCATGCAAACAAACAAACTCTTCAGCTTTATTATTAGTGTAGATTTCTCTTTGTTCAACTCCTAAGGGTGTTAGCGTGATTTTATATAGCCTATAGCCTTCCTCGATAAAAGGGCTATCTAACACTGAAATAATTTTTCAAATCGGACCAGTAGTTCCTGACGTTAGCGCGTTCAAGCAAACAAACAAACTCTTCTGCTTTATAATATTATACACCGTGAAATTTTAATGGTTGTTTTCCCGCAGCGAAATGGTTTTGTCTTGGTAATACAATCGTTTTATAAACAAATAAAATATTAGAAACAAAAAATGGCAGATTAACCATTGTGAAAAATCACCACGTGCCAGAGTTTATTTTGCTTTGAACATTATTTTATGCATCGCTGTTCCCTTTGTCGGCGGCGCGTGCGATTCGAGTAGTACCTACAAGTTACCTCTAGTGTTACTATCGAGTAGTGTTTTATCGAGTTGATATTTTTTTAATTATTTTATAACAAAAAATCTTATTTTTTTTTACTTTTACTCTTTGCTTCGAAAGTACTCCTTATGGCAAGTTGTTGTGCCGCGGGAAAACAACCATTAAAATTTCACGGTGTATAGTATAGATAGGGAACAGATGAGCAGACACCCACATACATTTATACATAATGTTAAAAATCATAACCGTCGTCGTAGTCCAGTAAAAGCACAAGGGAACACAAAGAAAAAGTTGGCAAATCAGTCTTACCCCACAGTCTCCATCTTGTCAAACAGATGGTCCAGGTCATCGGGTTCTTGCTCCTCCTCCACTTTCACCCCATCTTCCACCTCTTCCTTGATGTCACCGTCCACTCGGGTGAGAGGAGTGGAGCTCTCTGTCTGCACCAGCAGGCAGGACAGCTTCGATGTTAGATATTGCTGAGATAAAATAAAATTAATTGTCATCTTCGCGTAGAAAAATTTTAAAAATCCATCTACCTAGCCTTTGTATGTTGGGGTCGGCTTCCTGTTTACCAGAATGCAGTTGAACACCAGTATTTTATATGGAGTTTATTGTCTTACCCATTGGTAAGACTGGTTGTCAGACTTTCGAGCTTCTGACGACCGTAACGACTGTCAAAGATCCACAAATGACAGCCGGGACCAACGGCTTAATGTGCTTTCCGAGACACGGGTCTTGGTATGTAAAGATGGTCACCCTTCCACGGACCATCCGCGGCAACCTTAGGTTAACAACGACGTTCGAAACTCGCGGCTGTTTTATTATTTAGCCCAGGAGTCTAGAAAAGCTCCTGCAGTGTTTAAATTCTTAAAGGTCGATGAAAAAATCGGTAAATGTGTCGTTTATCTTTGACGTCCACTGCGGAACATAGGCTTCTCCTCCTCCACTTCGACCGGTCTTGTGCTTCCCACATCCAGCGGAATGCGGATTGATATTAGTAGTCAATTAGTTTCGAGATGAAAAGCAGTGGTGGTCCATGGTAACGACTACGATTTACGAGTTGTAGGTCGTAGGTACGAACGACATGCACTTTTCTTTGTATAAATATTTTTCAAAAAAAAAATCAAAAAGTCATTTATTCAAACTAGGCTGAGAGTCAGCACTTTTTGAACGTCAAAATTACATAAGACAGTCCCCCCAAAACGCCCGCCCTATTTTATTTTATCACCACTGCTCTAAAAGCGGTGAAGGAGAACATCATAAAAAATATCTGCAGTTTTATGGAAAAGTGCAATATCTACGCGGTCAAAATGCAGAAAGATTTTTTTCAATAACCGACTAAATATTTCAAATTTTTTGTCGGTTCACAGAATCATGTAGTGAATTCATTGTCACAAGGAGCACGACGATGCCCATACACCCTAGCACACACAAACAAAACTATTTCCCTGAAAACCACTTACCTTATAAACGAGATCCTTACTACCATACTCGTGCACTCTGAGCTGTCTATCCAGGCTTGAGCTGACGACCAGCCGCGACTCCTTGACGACGGCTATATCCGTGACTGCGCCGGTACATCCCTTGTAGCCCTTGTCTGGTTTCCCTTTCCTGAGGTCTACTTGGTGCAGTTGACCTCTGCCGAAACCTACCAGGACGTGCCTGAAATAGGCAAAAAAAGGTGGTTGATTTTTTGTTGCCTAAGGTGAATCTAGTCCACATTTTTCCCATGCCAACTTCGGGAGTGTATTACTCCACTGTTCGACAATGTACATCAAAAATTAAACATGGTATGGTTTTGTCTCATTATTAATATTGTCTGTACGGAAACAGAATACTAAAATAAAAACCATTTAAAAGTTAGGAGCCAACAAAGATTCGTTTTTCTTGCTAATTTAACCTAACTTTGGGCGTGTTTAAGTAATAAAAGAAGTTTAAAATCTAAAAAAACCAATTCGGTACCGACAAAGCTCAAATATTCAATAAACTTTATTGGTCATTGTTTTATGCAGTGGTTTTTACCCGATCTTCCGAAGGACTGTTCTTAATTTTTTACGCGTCTGTTGTACTATAAATGATTCTGCATCTCACTCAATAATGTTGTACGTGTAGACTAGCGTCTAACTGCTCGTCACTGATACTACCTCTGTCGGACACGATGCCTGGTGAGACAGCGCGCTTTTTGGCCAGGCCGACCTGTGAGTTCGAGCCCGCGAGTAGGTTCCCCTTAATATTGGAAATGTAATGAATAAAGTCAGGCATTTCCACTAGGACCAGCATCATCTTCCTGACCTTGTACCATGTTATTGGGTGTCGTCGCAACAGTTTTTCTTCCATTCTCTCCCTTCTCTATTATATCATTCCTCATATAATCCATCTATATTTTCTGTGGCCTTCCTCTCCCGCTCCACTCATTAAAATTTATACAGGATAAGTTTTTAACCAGTGCGCAAACTGTAACCATGAATAGGGTATTATCCAATTTATTTTAAATTGAAGATTGGGATGAGATATTTAACAGAAAAATAAAAATAAATTCATTTACTTATATCCATTTCCTCAATTAAAACCGATTAAACCAAATTAATTGTTCGTTGTTTTGAATTTACCACCAAAACGCTCCTTACGATGACTGTTTTATCACGTGACCACACGTGACGTTAGCTTTGTGTACGGCACCGGTAAAAATACTTTGTTTGGCGCAGTTTTAGAAGTATTTTTGCACAGAGGCACCGCACACCAGTAATACTACTTTCTATCTATTAAAAATCCTGTTAATTATAAACTCGACATTCAATAGTTTACAACTACAAACTTGAGAAAATAAAAAGGTTCCGACGAATTGAGAACCTCCTCCTTTTTTAAATAGGTTAAAAATGGATTTAAATCAATTTATTTTTATTTTTCTGTAACATATTTCGTCCCAGTCTTCAAATTAGAATAGTTTTTAATAAATTGGAAAATACCTCATTCAGCATAAATATCATTCTAGACCCCTTTTTCGCAAAAACTTTTCGTCGGTTATACAAAAAAAAAATGAGCTGTTTCATAGAAAAGTGCAATACCTACGCGGTCAAAATGTATGGAACAGATTTTTTTTTTTGTATAACCGACTAAACATTTCTGTGCTGGGGGTTCTAGAATATGCTAAATCCATGGTTACGGTTTACGCACTGGTTAAAAACTTATCCTGTATTAATAACTCTTTTATTCGCATACGTGTCCTCCCTCTTTATTACATGCCCATACGAATCCAAACGATTACGTTTCAACTTTTCATCCAGCATGCAATGTCTTTTAATCCGTCGTCTTCACGGTAGAGCATTCAGCAGGGTCCAAGGAGGTTAAAATAATAAAAAAACCCACGCAGTGAAGAGTTCCGTAGTTGGGAAGAATATTTACGAATGTACAAGTATTGGTTTTATCAACCGCAAAATAAATTTGATTTTCATACTAAGTATTTTTACAAAAAAAAAAAAACAACCGGCTTCCGGAAAAACACTACAAAGTGAAAAATAAATTTAATTTTTAAGGCGGTGACAAAAAATTTAAATACATATCCAAAGTCATTGACTTCCGAAATTAAAGTTAGTCGGTTGTTTTTTCTTTTTTGGAAAAGTTTTCTTTTTTCACTTTTTAGCTATAGTACCTAACCCACATCAATTCGAAATTTCATCATCCTTGTGGTCAAAACAATGCATATTAATGCGATAGCAGCAATCGCGGTTTGTTTGCTGTCATTTTTTGAAGAGTTCCGTTGTATGTCTCCGAAACGCCTTATAAGATCTATATGAAATTTAAATAGGACCTTTTCGGAATTAACCCCTTTCGAAGAAAAAAATTGCAAATCTGTCTACATATGACGGAGTTATGCCCGAACATACATAAAAAAAATATATATATAAACATTGTCGAATTGATAACCTCCTTCTTTTTGAAGTCGGTTAAAAATAAAGTTATTTCTGCGGTTGTAACCGAAAATATCCCATAACTAAAAAAATATCAACTACTAGCTGTGCCCGCGACTTCATCCGCGTGGAATAGTTATTTTTTAATATTTATTTATATTGTATATATATAAATTAATAAAAAGAAATACAATTTCGAAAATCAAAATAGCTTAAGTCACTCCTTATTATAACAGCTATCTGCCAAGTCCCGTCAAAATCGGTCCAGCCGTTTCAGAGATTAGCCGGAACAAACAGACAGACAAAAATTGTAAAAAAATTTTTTTTTGTATATGTACCGTATCCGTATGCATTTAGTAAAAAGCGGTTATTTTAATGTTACAAACAGACACTCCAATTTGATTTATTTGTATGTATGTATAGATAAAATAGCTAAGTCACATATTTTCGGATGTCGTCGTACTTACCGTTCGTCAAAACTATTGGAGATACAGGTGGCGGCCATTTTCTCGAAGTCGACCGATATCACCGGTCGCCTTTGAGCGCGACTGTCGTATAACCTGCAAATAATAAATAATTATAACATAAATTGCCAGAGAGCTATGGAACGGAATATTCTGGGTATCAAACTTGTGGACCGGGTTAAGAATACAACAATCTGTTGGGTGTACTATGCCAAATCCAATGCCAAATAATCGAATATCAGTTGATCGACCACTATAAATCGAATGGCTAAATAATCGAACGTTCACAATATCGAATGGTTAATTAATCGAACATTCAATATATCGTACACTCTAGACATCGAGTGTTCAAAATATCTAATGTTTGTTTGATCGAGAGTTTGATATTAGATATTTTGACATTAGAGCGTTCGATATCGAACATTAGATATTTTGAACACTGGTTGTATTGCGTGTACGATATATTGAATGTCCGATTTATTAACCATTCGATATTATGAACGTTCGAGTATTTAGAAACCGTGTCCGATTTATAGTGGTCGATCAATTGATGATATTCGATTTGGCATGGTATACCCCAATCTGTTCCATTACGAAAATAATTGATCTCGGAAAGCTGCCACGCTTAAATGGAACTGTGCTGGACACGTCTGCCGTATGCCAGACGATCAAAGGGCCAAACTTACGACCCAATGGGTCCCGCTTAATGGCAAACGATATCGTTGCAGGCCCAGACGGAGATTAATGACGGAGAAAAAGACGGGACGTTAATAACTAATAATGAAATAATAATTATAGAAAGACGAGTTAATGGAGTTTATACAGATTTAAAAAAAAAACTTACTGGGCGCAAAAAGAACCATTGATTCTGGTTCAACTATTATAACAGAATAAAATGAAATGTCAATGCAATTGTAATAAAAGAATTAAAGTACAATTCGCGTTAAGAATGCAGTGAGTCATCATTATCCGTCGGCCTAGCCCCGCCCCCTAACCAATCAAATCTTTTCAAATTACAATCAAATCTATTAATTAAACTTAATCTTTTAAAATATAATTTGTTTGAATTTAACACCACTGTGAATACACCTTTATCTTGCAGTTGGACTGATGACTCACTGCATTCTTAACGCGAACGAACTATAGTTACATTTTAAAATTTAAAAGGACATGGAATTAACATTTAATATAAAATCAAATTAATAGAATATTATTATCACAGTTACAATATTGAAATATCTTGTACTTACTTCCAAGTTTGCAACAGCTCTACGAGTATATTAGATATCATCACCGCGCGTTCGTATTTCCGAGGATAGCCGATGATTCCCGAAGTACATACTTTTCCTTGAGGACAAAGCTGATGCTACGTACCTAACATATCCATGCCTGGAGCACACAGCAGCCAGCCTGCCACCTTCTCCGTTCAGGAACACGAGGTCTGACACCCACACCGGCCTCCTCAGTTGGAGCCAATCGTGTGCCAAGTTCTTGGCTGCAAATGTTGGTGTTGGCTCGCCGATGCGCCATATTTTTAGATCGTTTTCTTCGCCTCCTGTAAAATTATTGTGCTTTTAAACACTGTAAAACTGTAATGCTGTGTAAATTATTGGTAGGTTTACACAAACACAATAATCTTCTAGTTACATTAATAAGTAAAGCAAAAACTTGTATGGAGGAATGCAGAAAGCTAAATTTGTTGTATAATAATACATTTTTTTGTTGGGGTGGGAAATCATCAAATAACTTTTCCCGCTCTGAGTGCAGCAGAAGGGCGTGTCAGACTTTTACTGACTAAAACCCGCCCGTGTTCCCTCAGTTGCCTGTGTGCCAGGGGCCGCGGTATCTCTTTTAAACAACCCGCACCCCTGGGTATAATAATGCATTACAAATACATGTTTGTACAAGTTTCAGTCAACTACTCTGAGAAGAAACACCGAAATGAACACAAAGGTTTCAGTGTTTATCAAAGTCCAGATATTATCTTGTCAAGCTGAGGACCATGTAGATTGGTGTCTGAAACAATCTTTTGAGGAAAGAACCACAGAAATACGAGCATGAGATGTAAGTACCAAAATATGTTGTACACAGGTGCATATAATACTGCACTTAAAAACTAAAAAAAAAACAACCGACTTCCAAAAAATGCTTCTGATATTTCATAAGTGCCCTGCAGGATTATGTGAAATAAAATATTTTGATTTTGATGAAATTTCGAATTGGTATGGAGTAGGTGGTATTGGTATTGGTAGGTTGGTAGGTAGGTAGGTGGGTAGGTACTATAACTGGTGAAAAATTAAAACTTTTTCCAAAAAAAAAAAAAAACAACCGACAAAGTTTAATTTCGGAAGTCGGTGATTTTGTATATGTATTTTAATTTTTTGTCACCGCCTTCCGAAATTAAAGTAATTTTTTTTGGAAGTCAGTGGTTTTCTTTTTGAAAAAAGTTAATAATTTTTCACTTTTTAGTTATAGTAGGTACCTACCCCACACAATTCAAAATTTCATCATCTTTGGGGTCAAAACAATGCATATTTATGCGATAGCAGCAATCGTGGTTTGTTTGCTGTAATTTTTTGAAGAGTTCTGTTGCCTGTCTCCGAAACGCATCATCGAATCTATATGAAATTTTATTGGGACCACGCGAGAAACACCAGCTTTCAAATAAATAAAAAATCCAAATCGTTCCAGCCATCTTCTAGTAATCTGTGTAAGTGTGTACATCATAAAAAACATACCAATCGAATTGAGATCCTCCTCCTTTTAGAAGTCGGTAAAAATTATTATTTGTATGGCACTTTGCCAATGTATAAAACACTTAACAATATTAAAGACCAAACATTAAGAATATAAAAAAGTCTTACTAAATTACTATTAAATAAATGTTAATACTCTGTAAGTAGCTCATTTTTTTGCAAATAATTAACTATATTGAAAAATGTATTTACATTTAGACCTCATAAGTTAGATTATTTTACATTTGTATAGCTATAATGCTCATAGTTTTTTTGTATGGCTTAAAGGCAGAATTAGCTGACACGATTAACTGTCGTTTGCGATAATTTTGTCATTTTTCGATGGAGAAATGTATTCCTTAAAGCGATAGGCAGAGATATACTTATAGTACAGCCATATTTCGCAAGTTATGTTAAACCCCCATGTAATAGGAAGCGAGCCTTAGTTAGCCAATTTATACAACACACCTGTACCAAAAATCGTGTGGTCATCACCGCAGACCCTCATGCGGTCCACCTTGCCAACATTCACGATCTCCTCGGTCTTCTTGCTCCATATTCTCACCACACCGCTGGACACGGCAGCCAGGAGCTTCCGCTTGCAGCGCCCGAGCCCCACCACCTCACCAGGGGCGAAGTCTGCGGTGTAGGACTTTGTGAAGCCGCTGAGTGTGTTGTAGATTTGTATCTGTGGCAATTAAACAAAGGGTTTTAGCGGTACTGCCGTTGTCGGGTCGGTATGACTGGGCACAGCAGAGCGGTCAAATATATGTTCGGGAAAAAGCCGCTCGGCATAGCCCGTATTGTATCGACGAACGTAAAAGGCGCAAACCACGTATAATAGTAATAGGAATTCCCACATCAATGGCTGAAAATGAGGGTTATAAATGTATTTATGAACAAAACTTGGCCGACACACTGCCTACTATATCCTTAGATTAATTTTTGACCTACCTATGTATATAATCAAGTCTATCTAACTAAACAGACAGCTGTGCTGCTGGGGAGTTTGTTGCGCCACTTCTTCTTCACAGCTTAAGCACTAGGAAGTGGTGAAGGGCGGGCGTTTTGGAGGACTGTCTCATGTAATTTTGACGTTCGAAAAGTGCTGATTCTCAGCCTAATTTGAATAAATGACTTTTGATTTTTAATTTTGACCTCCATTAAACTAAGCCACAAATCTGGCAGGAAAGATGCTGAACACTGCAACTATTTTATAGAAGTTCTAGCCCGAATTGTATAGAGCCGAACATGATTCAGGGAGGGTATGATAATGAATTAATCCAGCAAGTTTGCTACACTTGTAACACTTTTACACGTCAATCAAATATTAATATTTTAAAACTAGATGAGGTCGGCGTTTCCTACCCAACTACTCTGAGAAGAAAGGTCGAAACAAATTAAGAGATGTCTCTTTTAAAGTTCAGACATAATCTTGGTCAGACCATGTGAAGACCGTGTAGATTGGTGTCTGAAATGGTCTTTTGAGGAGAGAACCACACAGATGGAGTGGATCTGTCCAGTTTTTTTTTTTTTGTGGGAAATCATCAAATAATTTCTCCCGCTCTGGGTGGAGCAGGAGGGCGTGTCGGACTTATAGTGACTAAAACCCACCCGTGTTCCCTCAGTTGCCTGTGTGCCAGGGGCCGCGGTATCTCTTTCGAACAACCCGCACCCCTGGCAGGCATCGGCCCTTGCGGACCCCTCCAGTAGGTGCTGACATCAATTTGAGGCGCGCGTGAAACACAACGCGCCGTCGACCCGGGCTTGGTTCTTACCGGACAGCGAGCTACCCATTACTTGCCGTCCGCAAGCCCGCGCCTACGGTGGCCGGGAATCAGCCTGGGATTCCCGACGCCCAGGCCGTCTCCTGCGGCGATTAAGGCCGTGAGGGCGCATATACTGCCGTGGATTTGTCCAATCAGTGCACGCATTTGTCAGTAATTATGCAGTTCAACTCAGAACTTGAGGAGCTCAACGATTCGACGAACAATACCAAAGAAAGGACATTTGGGTAGGCCGCATGAAGTACTACCCAAATTTTGATAAGTACCTATGTTACTATGGATTCAGTACATTATTCTGCATTCTGGTGCGTTGAAAGTTTCGACGGCTATAAAAAATTATTTGCTGTTCCATTCATGTTCACCATATAGGTAGGAAATGCAGTTTTCTATGACAAACATAAATCAGTCAGGGCAGTCAGGCTCAATGCTGGTTGGTGGTGGTTTTCTATGAAACAGGAGATTTTTATTTTCATAACCGGCAAGGCAGGCTAAGCACTTCCTGCGTTCGCTGCCTGCCTCACTAAACAGGTTCTCCGTTTAACTAAACCACAGCTGCGTACAGTTACAGCGGCTGTAACTGGCCATGGGTCATTTAACAAACATCTCTTTGTCATAGCGGTAACAGACAGTCCGCTGTGCAGGAGCCGCATGGAGGACGACGAGACAGCGGCTCATGTGCTGTTAAACTGCCCAGTGGTCGCTAATTACAGGGCAAAATACTTCGGTAACCCAGGTACCCTACGAGATTGTCAGCAACACCAAGGCGTTGCTGGCCTTTCTCGAAGACCTGGGATGGATCAAATAACTGATTCTCTCACCCGTACGCAAAATACGCGCTTTGACGTGGAGTTGCGGACGACAGCCCGTTTTACCTATTACCTATAGCCGACAAAAAAAAACTCTACGCTAGGGAATCTAAAATCATGTGCTAATTCCAGATTCCAGTATGTATGTCCTTGTATATCACAACTTGTATCCGGTTGTCATCCTAGGGTTATACTTAAAATAAATAATAGTTTAAAAAACTAAAAAACACGCTTTAAAAACCAAACTAAAAAAGTAGAAAATAATGTGATTCTGTTTAAAAAGCGTGGGGTGCTTTTTGAGATATTTTTATAATCAATTAATATCAAGCACCCCACGCTTTTTTAAAAATTATTTTCTACTTTTTTAGTTTGGTTTTTAAAGCGTGTTTTTTCTTTAAATATTATTTATTTACTATTTTTTAGTTCTGCTAACTACAAAAGCGTGATTTTTAAGTATTTTTCTATTTTTTAATTTTCATCGGTCCTCGATAAGTCTACAAAGTTTAAATGAATCCTGACCGTTTGAAGTGGGTCAAAGTCGCACCCTAAGGCCGACTCCTTACAAACAAACATACAAGTGAAGCTAATATAATGCATGTAAAAAGGGGTTACCTGTTGATTCTTCCTGCCAATCAGTATCTCTGTCTGCTCCTCATTCCCCCACTCCAGCCTCGTGATACCCTCATCCTTTTCCAATGCCTTTATGTCCACAAGGTTTTCAATGTTCTTTTTACTATTTTTTATAGCATCAGTGTGGTATTTTATGTCTAAAAACATATACAAGGTGTTACAGAATAAACGCAATTCCCGAAAGTATGTAGCTTGTTTGTAATTGAATACTGAATCGATTTCAGTAACTTTTAATATGGGAATTTTTTTTTAATTTTCTAGTTTGTCATACATACCACAGATTCAGCCAAACAAAATTAAATCTTATTTGAAGGCAATACAACCAATTTAAAATGCATAAAGAAATGCTAGGGTAGACATGTTTTTCTAAATAGTAATAGTTTGATGATAGAAACTTAAGTTTTGGTCATTGTGTTACGCTTTTTAACCAACGAAAAAACGGAGGGGGTCCTCAAGTCAACGCATATATTTTTTTTTTATGTATGACCATGCATAACTTTTTACAGAGTAGTCTGATTTTGATCATTCTTTTTTTATTGAAAAGGGTATACCCGAAGTTGGTCCCATATAAATTTGGAAAATCCCATAATATTTTATGATTTATTTATAAATGAACATTAGGAATAATACACATTAAGTATATAATAAAACACTTAGGACATATGATTTTATTTCATGCAAAATTAGGAGATTCAATTATTACAGTATTCGATATTATGACAGAATAGTTTTAGAAGTTAAGATAATAAGTAAATAAAAATTTCGAATTTTTGATCATTATAGTTATTGAAGTTTATAGCAAACGTGTTATCGATAATGATTTTCAGACAAATCATTTTAGGAGAAGAAAGGGAGTAACCCTTGTGTTAACTATGTTAAATGTTGTATAAGACAAATAATTAAAATCTGTCTGTACTCGTACTTGTTGATTGGTTTACACTGTCTTTTAAGTACTATTAACACCGTGAAGTTTCAAAATATTGTAAAACAATTTCTAAAAGAGTAACCGTGGAGTGTCTTGACGGACTTCTAGATGAAAAAGAAAGAAATATGCCACACAGGCGTAGCCCAGATTAGAACAGAGACCCTCGGGGCACCCAAATGTTACACGGATATTCTCAACAGACCAGGAGTTATAGCCAACTTCTGGAGGGAGGTGGGCTGGCTGGAATAACAATCGAAGGCCGCCATGGCTCACGCACAATGGTCCACTTGAAGGACTAAGTGCGGAAACCAAACCCATAACATAGAACATAGAACATAGATGCCACACAGGCCTACGGGATATTGTCACCACCCGGAATCTGTTTGTTTATTGATGTTTACACCATTCCCAAGTAATAAAGCGTGGTGTTTACATATTAATAACCTCTTAACGAAAGAGTTTATTCATCAGAGGAGGCTAACGGGCCGAATATTATACATATTAACTAGTGACTGTTCACGGAGATCATTATGTAAATCAAATAGAAAGCCCAACTATTACAGAAACTTACAATAAACAATCTTTTTTGTAGATCTTAACAAATCGTCTTGAATATTGGTATTTATTATATGAAAAACTGTACTTACGTTTAAAAGAACCTATCCTACTGGCGACGAAAATGTCGATCTCCTTGTCTTCTATTAACAACATGGTTAAATATTATTTATTTTCTTTTCTTTTCAGTATTTATCCGCATTTCAGCGAGGTAAACACGTGAATCTAAATGTCAGTTGAAAATGACATTAATGACAGACTTTGTGTTGACAGTTTTTTCGTGTTGCCAAAGCAAGAAAGAATGCCTAAAAATAAAAACAGTTAAAAACGAATCTGTCTGTCTTTTGTATCTCTCTGTATGTTACCTTTTCACACCTTAACTGCTGACCCGATTTGGATTAAAATGGCATATGGATAGGACCATGACCCGGGATAGGAAATAGGATACTATTTATCACGGCATGCGGCAGTGCGATCTTGTAGAATATTCTTGTACAGCTAGTCTCTAACAAAACAACATTACATATTCTAATAGATTTATTTCCAAAACAAATGCAAACAACAGATATATCTTGTAAAAACTTAATTAGGTACTGTTAACTTGTTGGTTGAGAAAAGACTTAATCGCGCAATAGATGAACACAAGTCTTTTTACAATATGTTGCCTTCAAAAGAGCCTCCTCTGGATTTCGGTGGAGTTTCTCAGAAATCATTACATAGGAAACATAGGATACTCCTACTGTATGAAAACTAATTTTCTGAGGATTGTTGTGTAAAAACTAATGCAAATTCTTGTAGTGACTGTCTTGCGGACATCCAGTGCCAAGGATAGAACATTAGTAAAACTATAGCAGAGAATTGTGTAAAAATAATCATAAACCACAATTTTAATATGATTGACCTACGATAATTTTATTACAAAAACATCAACTTTTCATAAAATTAGTGGCCTATTTAAAAGAGTCATCACAATTCCCAAGTTACTTTACATAATATGATTGACCATTAAATGAACCAGTTATTAAAACCAGGCAATACTGAAAATGATGAAAGTATTAAGAAAATCATCAGAAGAAGGCCTTGATGTTGGCAATTTCAAGTTAATGTTGCCAACTAAAAATACCGGGAAGTTCCCTTGATTTACCTTGGTGATCCCTGAAATTAGAACATAATATACACGCTTGGTGTTGCTATTATTAAAATTAAATTATCAGCGATTGGTAGAGATAGAGAATAGAGGCTATTCTCTGTCTACAGTGATAGTTTAACATAATTCATATCTATAAGGGAATTACTCCGGTTAGCGTTAAATAAATGACGTCAAGCATTAAATAGAGGCTCAATAATGAAAACACAGCTGATAGAGACCTATAACAAAAAAAGACAACGGTGTGCCAGCCACAGATAAAAAACAATTGTATGAGGATGATGATGGTGGCTGCAACAAGAAAAGATAGCATATGTAGGAAGTCCAAGAACAAGTTGAGCTGTAATTTGACGGTTTCCTTCCAGGATTTGATAGTGTGACTCATTTGCAACAAAGGCATCACATACATCCTAGGCGAAAATTCATGGGATTCGAACGTACACACGGCTACACATCAAGCTATACATTTCCAGTATACGCTGATCTCACACTGTACGGAAATCCTATACAATGCGAGATGGAAATGTATAGCATGATTTGTAGCCGTGCGTACAAATTTCGGGAAACTCATCTTCATATAAAAGTTTAAAAAAGTATTTAGAGATGCCCATAGAAAGTCGATAATGCTGGCAAAGGCAGAATTTGCTTGGTGAAATGTATTTTTTTTGTTGCCATAATCAAATTCATTTACTGAATCATGCCATACTACTGCTTTTTAGCCTGCCAGCAATCTTTCACAACACTCGTTAGGCACCCGGCCTATGAAGGTTTGTCGAATGATTGTTGCCAAATCAAAAATTACACACTTTAAATTATGAATTTTCCTTGCACAGAATGGAGGTCATCTATTTAATTTAAACTGACACAATTGGAATTGTGAACAGCTCTTAGACGACTCTTTTGAAAACATTGGTTGATGTTCGATTCGGCACAACTATTCGACTGGCTTTCGAATCGAAAATGAAATTTTTGGTTATCGGATTTGTCTAGTTCCCGACGGCAAATAATTGTCGGAAGAATGGTGGTCCTCTATTTCATATAAATTGAGAAAATTGAATTTGCGAGCAGCCTTGAGACGACTCTTTTGATAACATTGATTGGTGTTAGATTTGGCACGGAAGTGGTCGATGTTAGTCACAGGTCGGGAGCGGCTTTTGAGTGCTACTCTCTTACAGTAGTTAAGACGGACGCTGTGACAAATGGTTCACACTGTCACATCCTGGAAAGAGCGCGCAAAATTACAGTTCACCTTGTATCAACAAAGCTGTAGACAGTGGTCACACTTGAATTGAAAGCAATGGTATTTATTTATTCTTCCTGTACTTAAATGTGGTCCAGACTTCAGAAATTACTTACATTAGTGAAGTTACAATAAAGACAGGTTTACAAAAAGCCAGTGCGCTGGCGCTAGTCCTACAGCCTACAGACTTGCCTGCACTGGCCCTCTCCTTCTTGTTTATACAAGCCCAGTTATTTCTGCATATTTCTTGTGCACGCTCGTCTCAATAAAAAATGATTTCGAGACAATTCCGGCTGTTGAAGAAAAAAAGTCTTAAGAACTGACCTGCGTATAGAGAGAGACAGGTCTACTTTCTAAGTCCTTTAACGAAGATACAGGCCCGTCCGAAAGTAGTTGATTGGTCAAAACAAGTGTCAAATTCACTTGTTCGGACGGCTACTTAATAGCGGTAGTAAGACAATTGTCAAACAATAGTGTTGTCATTAATTCGTAGTTCGGGCCTTAACTACCAGACCTTCAGGGTCCGTTGCGTTCACACCGTTTTAAAACATTTTATTTGAAATCTTGAACAACATTAACAAGTTTATGGCTATTGGCTGTGCCGGAGTGGTGCTGTGATGAGTGATGAACCTTTAACCTCATCGATCGAACCGTATGGCTTTTATCACGAAGCCACTTAACTTTTATTGAGGTCATCATCATCATTTCAGCCGACAGACGTCCACTGCTGGACATAAGCCTCTCCCAAGGGGGGGTTTGCCATAAAACCCACGCCTGGCAAGTAGGTTGATGATCACAGTATGGTGGTAAAATGCATAGACTACACTGCTGCCCATTCTCTAGTAATTCCCTTAGTCGCCTTCTACGACACCCACGGGAAGAAATGGGGTGGTCTTATTCTTTACGTCCGGCACCACACGGAACTATAGTTATTGAGATAAACGAAGGTTACCTTCTATGACATCTCTTAAGCAGTTTTTAGTGATGTGATTGTTGCCTTCGTTTTAGTCATCCAAATCTTCAGTACACCAGCAGCAGCTGGGGCACAAGGAATGTTGACAGCCCATCGCATTGAGTTTTTGCGTCATAAGGTGCTGGCCGAACACCGTCCGATAGTGCTTTCCTTAGGTAAAAGATGATATTTTGAGTATCGAGCTAGCCCACGCCAGGGTGTACGTTAAACAAAATAAGCATTACGTTGATGTGTTTTTCATGAAATCCTAAAGAATATTATAAATGCGGAAGTAAGTTGTTTATTAACTTTTCACGCCTAAATAACTAAACTGATAATCCTGAAATTTGCATATACGTTATCAGGTATACAGAAACGGACATATACCTTTTGTTCCGATAAAAAAAATACTTTCCCCGAGGAAAACAACAATAACGTTCTTATGTTAATAGATGGCACCACGTGTCTTTCGCCAGCGGCCTCGCCCGCGTGGAGGTCGGTGTAATATACATATAAACCTTCCTCTTGAATCACTCTATCTATTAAAAAAACCCGCATCAAAATCCGTTGCGTAGTTTTAAAGATTTAAGCATACATAGGGATATAGGGACAGAGAAAGCGACTTTGTTTTATACTATGTAGTGATAGTGATATGCAGAGTTCAACCCGAATTGATTGACAAACTCTAAATTAACACGAGCGAAGCTGCGGGCAAAAGCTAGTGGGATTATATTATGAACTTCGAGGGTTGTAACTATGATGTTAATATTTCTAATTCTGTAAAGCCATATTTATTACCGTAAACCGGAGCTACTTTGCACAGGTTTTGGCATGTTATTGGTAGGTATTTAATTTTTTGAACACCCAAGATTATTTTATTCCAACAGAACAATGTGTCCTTTGGCCATCCACAGGCCCCCACAATTTTTTAAAATGTTGTTAAAGTTACCCGGAAATGGGGTTTCTTTGACAAGGCATTAAAATGCAACTTATGTCAGAAATTAAAAATGTAAGGGTTACTTTAACATCATTTTGATTAAATAATTCAATACTGTATGCATTATACAGGAAATTTAAATAAAAACAAGTTTTCGAGATCAATAAGTCATTTTTATTATCACTTAGGTAGGTTACAAAATTATGGGCACTTAATCATCTTAAGCACACTTTTAAACAGTATTTTAGCGCACTGTTAAAGCAGCCCCATAAACTGTCAAAATTACCTTTACTGTTATAGTAGCCCAGTTTTACCGGTACGGTCGTGAAAACAATATTCCTATAGGATCAACCAGAAAACTGACTTGCAGATTGCAAAAAATGTAACAATAAACCTAATAATATGAATTTAGAAAAATAAAAAAGGTGTGTTATAAAGGTGTTAAGGGTGTGGTGAAGACCATCAAACTGACCTATACTGACAATAAAGAAAACTACGAAAGGGAAATTAATGACACGTTAGAAACAATGAGGGTTTTCATGAATATTCAAGCCACCATTTGGCGCCACTTTGACAAGAGGTCTTCCAGTTCGACAATGAAATTAAAATATTTTATGTCATTCGTTTCATTCTTTCGTTCACCATTCAGTCCGTAGGCGCTTTGACACTTTCAACAGGTGCCCGGACCTGACGTCTTAGTGCTGCCACCTAGTGAACCTCATTTCAGAAAACCCTCACTATAGACTGTATTGATACCAAATGAAATAACCTAATAATAAATCTAAAAAAGATAAAAGTAATGCACTTCTACCAGAGGATACGCGATGACGATAGGTCGAAAAATCGATACAACTTGTGTAGCGAAATTTCTAGGCATCCTGATTGACAACAATTTGACTTGGAAACCGCATGCCGATGACGTATGTAAGAACTTAAATAAATCAGCCTATGTGCTATATAACCTACTAGCTGACCAGTGCCCACTTCGTTGGGCGGTAAACATTTTTAACGCGCTTTTATTAGTTTCCCCTGTATGTTTGTAAGCATGTTTGTTTGTTTGTAACCGACTCCTTTGCTTTGGACTTGATTTTGACCCACTTCAAATGGTCAGATTTCTTTTAAACTTTGTAGACTTATCGAGGACCGATCACAATCCGATAATTAAAAAAAAATCCGAAAAATCACGTCTTGAAGTTAGCAGAACTAACACATACATGTGATTGACTTCTGTAATCTCTGTATTTTGTGCCATTCCGTACGGAACATGAAAAAGCGGAAGAAGATAAAATGACTTACTTGCTAGCTATGCTACATCTTTAATCCAGTTGTAGTATATGATGAGTGGTGATGGGTGCCTTAGAGACTTCGTTCTAGTCATCATAGTCATCAGTACATTTGCAGCAGGGGCACAGTGATTGAAAGAAACCTCCCAGAATGCAGCATTCTAGCATCATAGGATCCTGAGGGAATACGGCTATAGTGATTAGGATGGAAGCTCTAGTTTGACCGCGATATTCTAATTTTGGTGCTTTTTTTTTTTCGGGTGGGAAATCATCAAATGAATTCTCCCGCTCTGAATGGAGCAGGAGGGCGTGTCAGACTTTTACTGACTAAAACCCACCCGTGTTCCCTCAGTTGCCTGTGTGCCAGGGGCTGCGGTATCTCTTTCGAACAACCCGCACCCCTGGCAGGCATCGGCCCTTGCGGGCCCCATCAGTTGGTGCTGACATCATTGACGGCGCGCGTGGAAGACAACGCGCCGTCGACCCAGGCATTTTTTTTTAACGTGGAGAAATGCCTACTGCGCTACCACGGGGAGATAGCGCAGTTATGTGGGACTGAACCCCTAAAACTTTTGGTGCTTAAAATGGAAGCTCCAGGGTAACCGCGAAATTTTCTTTAGATTTTTGCAATTTGCTGGTCAGTGGGTTGTTTGTTGATTAAATAAAAACATCAACATCAAAAGTCATTTATTAAAACTAGGCTGAAATTCGGTTCTTTTTGAACGTCAAAATTACAACATATAATAGAATCAAGTTCTTCTAACTTAACAGACAGCTGTGCTGCTGTACAGTTTGTTGCGCCACTTCTTCTCAGCTAAAGCACTAGGAAGTGGTGAAGGGCGGGCGTGCCGGAGACTGTCTTAGGGTGCGTCCAGACTTGGCGAATGCGTCGCTCGCGAGTCGCTTGCGAACTGCGCGCGTGTTGTTCGCGTGCGGTTACAGCCTACTTTTGGTGCGCCGCTCTAGTGCAACTCCGGCAAGGCTTAAGTGAGGCACGTGCGCACATAGCTTCTTTTGCGTTTGAACTAAATATGGGGGCGAGGGAGCTGTGCACCGCGGGCGGCACGCAAGCACTTCCTGAGCCGCTCGAATACGTCGCGTTGCTTGCGCGCGAGCGGCGGCGCGCCGACGGTTAAGGGGCTGCGTACGAACATGAAATGCACGCGCGCAGTTCGCAAGCGGCTCGCAAGCGGCGCATTTGCCAGGTCTGGACACACCCTAAGACAGTCTCCGGCACGCCCGCCCTTCACCACTTCCTAGTGCTTTAGCTGCGAAGAAGAAGTGGCGCAACAAACTGTACAGCAGCACAGCTGTCTGTTGAGTTAGAAGAACTTCATTCTATACAATAGTAGGTAACTAACACTACGAAATTAAATTTGCCATATGTCAGCTAGCACACGCAAATATACCAACAAAACATTGAAAGCTATAGGTACTCAAGCAGAAATAAATAATAAAAAACGTCAAAATAACTTACAATCTAAATAAAAACCTTAATTAAAATATGGTTCGCGACAGTAAAACGTAGGTATTTATGCTTTGAAAAGCATGTTAAGCCATTGGTCCCGGCTGTCATTTGTGGATCTTTGACGGACTTTACGGGTCGTCAGACACCCGAAAGTCTGACAACCAGTCTTACCAAGGAGTATCGTATTAACCAGGAACTTGGTCGTGGAGGTCAGATAGGCAGTCACCATTTCAGCCGAAAGACGTCCACTGGACATAGGCCTCCTCCAATCTCCTCCACTTCGACCGGTCTTGTGCTTCCCATATCCAGCGAATTCCCGCGGCCTTCCCACTCTACGTCTTCCGGTACGCGGTCGCCCTCCAGAACCTTTCGGCCCCATCGCCCATCTGTTCTGAGAGCAATGTGCCCTGCCCACTGCCACTTAAGTTAGGCAATTCTTCGGGCTATGTCGGTTACCTTGGGTATCCTGCGGATCTCTTCATTCCTGATTCCATCACGTAGGCAAACTCCGAGCATACTTGACTTTAAACCTTCTGATAAGGTCCATTGTGAGCGACCACGTTTCTGTGCCATAGGTCATCACTGGTCAAAGACTTTCGTCTTGAGACACTGCGGTATTTGGGACGAGATGATATCGCGAAGCCTTCCGAACGCTGCCCAGCCGAGTCGGTTTCGACGATTGACCTCTTTCTCGAAGTTGGACCTACCTAACTGGATAGTTTGTCCTAGGTAAACGTACTCGTCCACGACTTCGAATGTAGCGCCTCCGATAGTCATGCGATAGATAGATAGGCAGTCGCTCCATGTAAAATGCTGGTATTCAGCTGCAAGCGGTTAGACTGGAAGCTGACCCCGACATAGTTGGGAAAAGGCTAGACAGATGAAGATGTAAAGCCATATTTTTACGGTCGCGAATAATATTTCGTTTAACACACAGCTGACTATGAACTCCAAATTGCAAAAACACTTAAGAACATTGAATTTCGCGGCTGAGCTGGAGCTAGAGGAATGGTGGCCCAGTGGTAACGGCCGCGACTTACGAGTTGTACGTCGTGGGTCAGAATCCAGACATACGCTTTACTTTGTGTAAATTATTTCAAATCAAATCAAATCAAAATATTTTATTTCACATAAACACGCAAGGGCACTTATGAAACGTCAGAAGCTAGGTGCACGGTTCCAATTTGTCGCTTCCTATGGAGAAGAGCCGGCAAGAAACTCCATGGTTACTCTTTTAAAAATAATTGGATTTTATAATGTTTTCAAATTACAGTTATAATAGGTATGGGAGGACAGTGCAGGCCTGTCAATAAGTACCAGGTACTTAGAGGAATGAAAGTAAAGAATAGAAACTGTAGGCCTACAACGTTCTCTCATTCACAATATGTAAAAGAATCTACATAAGTAAAATCAACCTATTTAAACTAAGTGATATGATTTCCATGAGAATCACTAATAAATACTCGATATTACAAGTGTTGTATAATGTCAAATAATGACGAGAATATGTCAGAAAGTGTAATTAATAAAATTAACATTGTAATTTGGAAGCAGTTAATAGACGCTCACATAGTTATGGTGCTAATGATTTACCAGGGAAGCCACATATGCAGAAGGAATTAATGCCAAACTTCCTTGTCTTCAACGTAGTCTTTTATCTTATAATATGCTTTTTTGATAAGGACACGTTTGATGTGAGTTTTAAACTTTCCATCGCTAAGTTCTGTAACCGATTTTGGCAACTTGTTATAGAAGCGGATACTGTTTATTAGAAATGACTTACTAGTTTTAGTTAATCTAAATTTTGGAATCAACAGTTTTCTTCACCACAGCTCTCAATAACGGTGAAGGAAAACATCGTGAGGAAACCGGCATGTCCTGGAACCAAAAATTCGAAGACATGTGACATCTACCAACCCGCACTGGGCCCGCGTGGTAGATTACGGCCCATTCCCTCTTACAGAGGAGGCCTGTGACACAGCAGTGGGAATATTTTATCTGATTATGCTATGCTATGCTATGTCCCTCTAGGCCATCCTCTCCCGACGTATTCACGCACTTTCTTGTAAATACGTTTAGTCTATTAAGTCGTCTTTCATTCCTCCTCCCTATACAGGGGTGTAAGGGGAACGCTTCCGAAGCCAGTACTTAGATTATATCTAAGCAGAGACATTTTTTGCGAAATTGAATTATATACATATTTGGAATCCGCGAATTTTTCTGATTCCAAATATTTATACAACTCAATTTCGCAAAAAAATGTCGCTTAGATCAAACAGCCGGGGAACAATCGATATTAAACCTAAATGCAAACGGATACCAATAACCTTTCGCCTTAAATCGGTTATTTTGCATCAATTTAAAAGGACGTTTCTGTAATGTTTCTACTTATTTTATTTTGGCGGCGCTTTACAAAGGATGCCTAAACCTAAAGTCGCCGCCTGGACTTGGGGTCGTTTTTAAATGTGTCTCAAATAATAGTTCATTTAACTGGTCTCACAGCATAGTGTACAAAAAATGCTAAATAAATAGGTAAAATAACTGTCTCGAGAATCACTAGCCCTATCACCTGTCTTCGTTTTCGGAAGCGTTTCCCTTACACCCTGTGTGACCAAACTATCAACCATCTAAGCATACCCACTCACTCTAAACATGATGAACGTAAATTAATGTCACTTACTGCATTTTCTATGTTGCAACATTACCAGTTGTAAATCTCTGTTACTAAAACTAAGATTTTGAACAAGTTTAACGTTTTCGTATTGTCCATTTTGAAATCCGAAATATTTTTGCTTATTTTTTTTGGATAGTTACTTGTCAGTGCATGGCACTGGGCCGGGCCACTTGTCACACGATAATGTTTATGCTCTGTGTGATTTATCTATGGTCACACCTTGATTGACGCCTGTCAGTTTTTATTTTTTCAGGAAATTCTATCGCAGGAATTTTGTCAATCACAAAAGAGGATTTCTAATACATCATTAACATTCTCCTTATTAGAATTTATTTGCAGTCGGCGCAATCTGTATTTTTCTCCCACACTTCTCTATCAGTCGTCATCTCCGTAGTCACACCCTTTCTAACCATATCATCATTCACACAGTCCATCCATCGTTTCTTTGGTCATCCCCTACTCTAACAGCCATCGACATTCATTCTTAAAACTTTCCTCACGATATTTTCCCCATTCCTCCGTATCACATGCCCATATCATTTCTACTACACTGTACTACAATAACCTACGAATTTTCATACCGTACGGTTCTCATCAACAGAAACGGTTCAGAGGGCTTAGCCGCACTTCAGCTCCAAGAGTACTGGTAGCCCAGTGATGACAGCCCCGATTTACAAATTGTAGGTCGCAGATTCGGACATAGGCTGGCGCTTTACTTTGTGTAAATTATTTAATCACCACTGCTCTCAAAACGGTGAAGGAAAACATCGTGAGGAAACCGGCATGTCCTGGAAACAAAATTTCGAAGACATGTGACATCTACCAACCTGCACTGGGCCCGCGTGGTGGAGAGAAAAGAGAAAGAAAGAATGAGGCTTGTTTCCCAACAGTGGGATAATTAAAGGCTGATTATGCTTATGATAGCATAGGCACCGATCGATCGAAAGTTAAGCTACGCTTGCCGCGGTCGGTTCCTGGATGGGTGACCAACAATTACATATCGAGATCTCTCCGTGCCTCGGGAAACACCACAGAGTACAATTATGGAAACACGTTAAGCCGCTGGTCCCGGCTGTCATTCGTACCTAGATCTTTTTTTTTTTTTTTCATTTTGGCTTCACACGGTTTGTGCATTTAGCCAGTGTCAAGTAATTTTTCTTTTAGATCAAGTAAATGGCCCGATATCGGGCACGAAGTTACAAAACAGTCACAGTCGTCGTTAGTCAGTCAAGTCAAATCAAAGTTATTGTAAAGCGGTAGTAACTTTACAACAACCTAATAGGAGTTTTTGGGGGGAACACGAAAAGTCCACGTTAGTCACTTATTTTCACCTTCACTACACTTGTGCACTCACACGTAACTAAATTGAATAATTCACTATCAAAATTATACAATTTAATTCGCTATTTCACTAAATTCCATGAAAATGAAAATTCGTGCGACGTGTTCCAACGCGATCCCGCCAAAAACTCGACAATGGTTTAGTCACAAGCCCAAAAGTCTGACAACCAGTCCCACCAAGGAGTATCGTATTACCAAAGCAGTCGCTCCATGAAAAATTTTGGTTTCAGCTTTATCCGGTTAGACTGGAAGGAGATAAGGCTAGGCAGATATATATATATCAAACGTAAAAAGATGATATCAAGTGCGTGCTGTTTTTTACGAAATTGTATTGCACATCCACAGAATTCTTTGCTACACTATATTTTGCAAGTGACATCACTGCTTACACTGATAAAGTCGTAAATAAAACTCAAGGAGAATCTAATTTTCCATAGGTGAAGTGAGCAATTCGTGCGTTGATAACTAATGAATTTTAAGGTGATGTTCCATTAATGCGACCGCGCGGAATTTTTTACCGATTAAAAAAAAAACAAAATCAAATCATTTTTATTTGTGGAACATAGGTAGTGTATACAGTTCTTAAATTAAAGTCATAGGTCGCTATGTCATGCTAAGAGGCGTACAAATATGGTTGCATGCGAAATAAAATAATGACCATGCGAGAGGTAAACATAAATTATTTGGTTGGTATGTCAAAATTAATAGAATTACGATAAAATAAAATGAAAACAAAAATAAAAAATGTCACAATGTGGAATAATTTCTACAGTCAATGCATAAATAAATAATCATAAATTACAATTAGTCACAATATTCAGTCAAATATTTAAGTCTACATTAATTTATCATTTAGAAATTCATCAGTCGTGTAATAACATTAATAATTAATAACAGTTCTTTTTTTTTTTTTTTTAATTGTGTAACATCCAATTTTTTTATAACACCTGGTAATTTGTTGTAAATGCGCGGTTTCAAATCAAATCAAATCAAAATATTTTATTTCACATAAACCTGCAAGGGCACTTATGAAACGTCAGAAGCTTGGTGCACGGTTCCAATTTGTTGCTTCCTACGGAGAAGAGCCGGCAAGAAACGATTACTCTTTTAAAAATAATTGGCTTTTACAATGTTTTCAAATTACAGCCATAATAGGTATGTGAGGACAGTGCAGGCCTGTCAATAAGTACCAGGTACTTAGAGGAATGAAAATAAAGAATAGAAAATCGTCTACAAAATTTTATATACAGCCTGTAAGGCCTACAACGTTCTCTCATTCATAATATGTAAAATAATATGTATATACATAAAATGAACCTATTTAAACCAAGTGACATGATGTCCATGATAATCACTAATCATTTATGTATTTTCATTGACTAGTGGTCGCCAGTGGTCGAAATTCGACCATATTTCATTATTTATTTAAAACTGCATAACAATTGCATTATCAATATAAAATATTAGCTTTCTGCACTTCTTCGCCATGTATACGTTAACTAAGGCAAATTTCATACTCCCCCGTCCTCGTAATCTTCGTAAAAGGGGTACAGAGTTTTTGCTTCACGTACTAATATACAACATTTTACATATAGGATAAGTTTTTATCCAGTGCGCAAACTGTTACTATGAATTCAGCATATCATTCTAGACCCCCAGCGCAAAAAAAAAAAAAAAAATTCGTTGGTAAAACAAAAAAAAAAATCGGCTGTTCCATACATTTTGACCGTGTAGGTATTGCACTTTTCTATGAAACAGCTGTTTTTTTTTGTAAAAAATATACTGATCTATAAGATAAATCTTATCCAGTATGCTAAATTTTTTTCTTTTACTACATAGTAAAAATTACTTAAATTTCGGAAGTCGGTGACGTTGGTTCTATATTTTAGTTTTTTGCCACCGATTCCCAAAATGAAAATAATTTTTGACATTGTAGGTAGTGTTTTTTTTTAGAAATCAGTTGTTTTTTACATAAAGCCCTCTACTGACAGGAGTGACTTTAATAGAACAATTTCTATGAAAACTTTATGTAAATTGATCGTGCAGTAGCCATCTCGTCTCACCAGTCTGCGGGAGCCTTGAAACTTTTTCATGACTGTGTGTTTTTATCACTTTTTTTCAATAAGTACGTAATTCCAAGATATTTAAATAATCTAAGTAGTTACAGTTGCCAAGCAGTATACAGTGTATTTTTATCTGAAAATTTGTTTATCTGGCGACCGGCCAGTGATATAACACAGTGCCATACGGAAGTACAGTTCTGTCTAGATTTCAGTATCTCTAGACTATTTTTATCAAGACCTGTGGGATATTTGCGTAAAACACTAACAATAGTAATGGCTTAAATTTTCACAGTTTAACAACATTCATGTCTGTATATGAAAAATTACTAAACGCTGTATAAAGTAGACTAATTGTGAATATGATTTTTTTAAATATTCCAAATAGCTTTTCAATATTACAATTCAAAAGAGTTAGTAGGGGCGCGCGGGCAGCAAAAATGTAAGAGCCTACTGGTGGCAAATGTGTAAATCCGCCACTGACTGTGTTAAGTGTGTTGTTGAGCAGACAAATTTTTCAAACATTATGATGTTAAGGTCATCGGTCCACCTTGTAGGAGACCTTCCAAATCTACATCTTCCGATAACCTTGTGAAGGCCGCAGAAGTCCGCTGGATGCGAGAAGCACCGAACCGGTCGAAGTGGCGGAGCTTGGGGGAGGCCTATGTCCAGCTGTGGACGTCTTTCGGCTGAAATGATAATGATGAAATGAAGCAATGGATGATTATTATTTGATAAGACACGCTAGAAGCTAATTAGCTGATGCGTATGTATCAATAAATTTGGAGATATTTGATCTGTCCAGTCGATTCTTGAAGCAGTCCACTGTGCCAGGGGTGCGGGTTGTTCGAAAGAGATACCGCGGCCCCTGGCATGTAGGCAACTGAGGGAACACGGGTGGGTTTTAGTCAGTAAAAGTCTGACACGCCTTCCTGCTTCACCCAGAGCGGGAGAAGTTATTTGATGATTTCCCACGTAATTCTGTTTTCATTGTCATGTCAGTCCAGCTGTACACGACAACCCGTAAAAAAATTACTTTAATTTCGGAAGTCGGTGACTTTGGGTATGTATTTTAATTTTTTGTCACCGCCTTCCGAAATTAAAGTTATTTTTCACTTTGTAGTTATAGTCCCTACCCCACGGACAAATGGGACCACACGGGAAGCACCAGCTTTCAAATAAAAAAGAATCATCAAATTCGGTTCACCCAGTCGAAAGTTATGAGGTAACAAACATAAAAAAATAGAGTCGAATTGGGAACCTCCTCCTTTTTTGAAGTCGGTTAAAGAGAATTTCATGTATCTAAGTATCTATCCCTACTAATATTAAAAATATGAAAGTAACTTTGTCTGTCTGATACGCTTTCACGCCTAAACCGCTGAACCGATCGTCATTAAATGTGGCAGAGATATAGCCTGGGAGAAGGCAATACGCGATATCCGATATCCATGCGGGCATAGCCGCGGGTAGTAGTTAATATTTTAGTTATTAATATTTTAAATTAACTGAGCGATTCTAACTATTCTAACTAATCACTGTCCACGCCAAGGTTGCCTGGAAGAGATCGCGGAAAGCGATAAGGCCACCCATTGTGTTGCATATTATATTAATATATTTTGAAGTGTACCTTGTTTTTTGTTATGTATTTTTGTGGTGTATAATAAAGTATAAATAAATAAATAATCTACAAAAATAAAATCGCTTCTCAGCACTTTTAGAACCACACTCATACATTCGCTTGTATAATACATTAACGTGTTGACAATATACACAAGCAACGTACACAGAAAATCGAATTAATTACCTACGTCGACAAAAAGTACTCAGCAGTTTATAATAAAATAATTAAATTAATGCAACGCGCTCAGAATAACTACAAGATCAAATCATCTTCCAACAAGTCTAAAACGACGTGGGAAATAATTAACCAAACTAAATTGAATATGCCAAATAATAATTTTATTCACAGCATTAAAATAGGAGATAAAATAGTGACCCATCCACCTGTTGTAGCGACTGCGTTTAATTACTTCTTTGTGGATAAAATAAAATATAACGAATACCGAATTGCGGTATACAAGTGACTTAAAATATAGAAAAGAATAGTAACTCGATGTTTATAGCACCAAGCCATGAAAATGATATTAATGCAATCATTAAAACTTTGAAAAATTCGGGCAGTGTACCAAAATAATTAAACTTGTCTCGAACTGCATTAGTGGATATTTGAACCATATTCTTAATCTGTGCATATCACATGGTACTTACCCAACCAACCTAAAAAAAGCTGTAATTAAGCCATTGTTAAAATAAAGACAAGCAATGCATGGAGTCATTTAGACCCATTGCACTTATGCCAGTAATATCGAAGATATTTGAAAAATATATTTATATTCAAATCTTTAAATATTTAGATAAAAGAAACATATTAACCGACGAACAGAAAGGCTTCCGAAAAAAGTTCAGTTTATTGTGACATGACTCAAGCATTCGACTATGTCGATCACAATATATTGCTCAATAAACTGGATGCGTACGGTATTAGAGGGAATATCCTCAGTTTAATAAATTCATTTTTGCGGAACAGGAAACAGTGCGTTGAAATAACCGACATAGATCCCAAAACTAAATACCAACGAACTTATACGTCCAGTCATCGCACAGTTGCTTATGGTGTACCCCAGGGCAGCGTATTAGGGCCCCCGCTGTTTATATTGTGCATTAATGATTTGCCAAAAGTAACAAGTCACCCTGTGTCACTGTTTGCTGACGACGGCACTGTGACCAATAAGAGTACTGATGATCAAACCACAACGACGTCGTCACTCAGTCAATAACCTCCATAGTGAAATGGTTTTTTTTTTTTTTTGGGTGGGAAATCATCAAATAACTTCTCCCGCTCTGGGCGGAGCGGGAGGGCGTGTCAGACTTTTACTGACTAAAACCCACCCGTGTTCCCTCAGTTGCCTGTGTGCCAGGGGCGGCGGTATCTCTTTCGAACAACCCGCACCCCTGGCAGGCATCGGCCCTTGCGGGCCCCATCTGTTGCTGCTGGCATCTCTTTGAGGCGCGCGTGGAACACAACGCGCCGTCGACCCGGGCTTGGTCCTTACCGGACAGCGAGCTACCCATTACTCGCCTTCCGCAAGCCCGCGCCTACGGTGGCCGGGAATCAGCCTGGGATCCCTGACGCCCAGGGCGTCTCCTGCGAAGGCCACGGCTGTGAGGGCGCATGTACTGCATCTCCCTCACGTGCGCCGCCTCCCTCTTTGCGAGCATAACTGCTTCGCTGAAGGAGGCGACTGCTAGCCATGCCCTCTCGCTCCGTACCATGACCTGGACCAGGGTCGGACGCGAGAGATCGCCACCACCAATCACCTCCACGAGGACACGGCGATGCTCCGCCCAAGCCGGGCAGACCTCCACCGTATGCTCCACCGTGTCCTTAGGGCGATCTTCGCAATGGAAACACCCGGGCGTTTCCTCCCGCCCTATCCGAAATAGGAACCTCCCGAAACAACCGTGTCCGGTGAGGACCTGTGTCAGGCGGAAGGTGAGGACGCCATGCCGCCTCTCAAACCACTCCTCAAAGAGGGGACTTACCGCCGCGATCGTGGCGTGCCCAATAGTGAAATGGTAAGATAATTATAATCTTAAAATAAATATTGATAAGACAAAACGAATGATGTTTAGCCAACGTGTGCACCAATATGACAGTGTGCTATAACAATAAAATTATAACACAAGTAGATACATATAAATTCCTAGGTTTAACGATTGACAAAAAATTGGACTGGCAAGCACACACGGAGGAGCTAACTAAACGAATTAGCAAATCCGCCTATGCCCTATATAAACTGACCCCAGTGATTAACGTCGATGCTTTAGTCACAGCATATCATGGTTTGGTGAGTTCAGTATTGAAGTATGGTGTCATTTTCTGGGGTAACTCAACCAACAGAGAATTCGCTTTTAAAGTTTAAAAAAGATGCATTAGGTTAATGTTCAGACTCCACAGTTTAGATTCTTGTAAGCCATTGTTTTTCAAATATTAAATTATTGACATTTCCTTGCTTAAATATTTTTGAGGTTGCTGTATTTGTTTAGATCAATCCTGACCTGTTTACTAGAATATCATTTTATCACAAACGAACTCGACCACAGAACAATAACTTGTGCGTAAAAAAGTCCCACACAGCATTGATGCAAAAAAGTGTTTTTTGTATGGCACCAATCATATTTAACCACATACCTAGTTCAATTAAAGAATTGAACATAAACTTATTCAAGAAGAGGCTTAAATTTTTACTGCTGCTTAAAGCATATTACAGCATTTCGGAATTTTTGACAGACAAAATGTGATGACTGTTTTTGATCCTAGTTTGAACTCAATTCAAGTCCATTTAACATTGCATCTGACATTTTTGTATTATTTTAATTATTATATTACTTGTTTCTCTCTTTTTGCTTAAACATTATTTGAATATTGACGTAGTAAACTTATGTTACTTAAATTTTTTTCGTTATGTCATTTATATTTTTCTTATTTTTTGTTTGTGAAAATCAATTAAAACTATATGCGTTTGATTAATGTAATTATGTCATAAACTTTAGTGTCAAAAACATCCATGAATATTTGTACGCCTTCTGGTATAACATAGCGCGCTTGTACTTTCTTATAACAACTATTCATTGTACCTATGTTAACAAATGATTAAATGAATTATGAATTATTATGAATTACGTCTATTTATGTCGCGTAGTCGCGCTAACAGAACTGCACCTTTATTTATCCGGTAGCGCTGTAGTAACAAAATAAACTGTTCGCGCTCTTCATACTTCAGTATCGGGCTTCGATTCGTTGAGTGCACACGTGTTTACAAGATGTCAACTAACGTGCCAATTATTTTGAACAATGGACGTACTTGCCCTGTTCTAGGGCTCGGGACTTGGAAGGTAAGTTATTATGACCTTAATTTAATTAAGCAATAATTATCTTTTAAAATGTGGTGGACTGCGGTTATTATTCCACGAGAATGAACTACCGGGATAAAAGTATCCTATGTCCTAAATTCTTAACCTAGGTCTTCCTGTGTTTAGACCTAGTAATCAGACAGACAGACAGACAAAGTTACTTATGCATTTATTGGTATGGAAGGATGGAGACGTACGTAGCTAAATAAATAGCAATAAAAAAGGTATTGGCAAAAAAACATTTTTTTTTCACAGTCATGTCAATACAAAAAAGAAAACAACCGGAAGGAACCCAAATTTCGGAAGTCAGTGACTTTGAAAATGTATTTAAATTTTTTGTCACCGATTTCAGATATAAAAGTATTTTTTCACTTTGTAGTGTTTTCCCGGAAGTCGGTTGTTTTTTTTTTGTTTTTATTTCTCGCTTTTTAGCTATAGTACCTACCCCACAGCAATTCGAAATTTCATCATCCTTGGGGTCAAAACGATGCATATTCAAGCGATAGCAGCAATCGCGGTTGATTTGCTGTCGTTTTTGAAGACGTCGCGGTTGTTTTTGAAGAGTTCCGTTGTCTGTCTCCGAAACGCATCATCAGATCTATATGAAATTGAAATGGGACTATTTCGGAATAAACCCCTTTCGAACATAACAAAAATCTATTTTGTAAATCCGTCTATAAATGACGGAGTTATGCTCGAACAAACATTAAAAAAAACTAGTCGAATTGATTACCTCTTTCTTTTTGAAGTCAGTTAAAAATTCCCTTTTTCCAACTATGTCGGGGTCGGCTTCCAGTCTAACCGGATGCAGCTGAATACCAGTATTTTACATGGAGCGACCGATCTGACCTCCACAACCCAGTTACTGGGTAATACGATACCGTCTGGTTGTCAGTCCGGGCCCCTGACGACCCGTAACGACTGTCAAAGATCTACGAATGTTTGGAAGTTAATACATACCTACTAGTATTTTCATTTTAATTCGAGTGGAATACATTGCACTATACTCCATAGGTTTAGGTAGTTAAATAATGGTAAACAAAAAAAACCACGTGACTCATAGATGCGAAACCTTTTATTTCAAATGTTAAGATTATATTATTTATAGTCATATAATCATAGGGCGCTATTCGGAATCTGAATTAGAATCTGATGAATTATCTATCACATTAATAGTAAATCGTTCCGTTGTATCATCAATTATTTTGCTAGCTATAATAAAACAATTTAACAAAATCGAAACGCACTTGCAAAATCGTAAATGTCGATTGTTGTGAGCGCTGTCAAAGTCTGCGTAATACCTGCCAGTTCAGTTGCCATCCGTGGTTGCCATACTACATCACATACAGTTTTACTTTTCAATTTAGCAAATTCGTTGTATTTTCTAAAAGGTTTAGGGAACCTGTCATTTTGGGCTTTTTACAATAGGAAGATTACAAAATATTATGTTATTGTAATTAATCTAACAAAAAAATCGTGCTCAAGTAGTTACATGTAGGAAAAGTAGTTTAAGAATAAATGATAAAGTTTATTATTTATTTATAAAAGAGGAAACTATCGTATATATCGAAAATAAATATGACTTTGTTACACCCTATTTTTAAACAAGAAAGTGTGAACTATAAAAAACCCTTTTTACGATTTGTTTACCTTTATTTAACTATCTAAACCTACGGAGTATAGATATATTGGCTGATAGCCGGTATTTAACATACCTACATATACAGGATAAGTTTTTAACCAGTGCGCAAACTGTAACCATGAATTCGGCGTATCATTCTAGATATTCATTATTTTTATAGATATTGGTCTATCAAAGTCGCGTCAGGCCTGTCAGTAGAAGCCTTTATAAAAAAAACAACCGATTTCCAAAAATCCACTACCTAAAATGTCAGAAATCATCTTCATTTCGGAAATCGGTGGCAAAAAACGAAAATACAGAACCAAAGTCACCGACTTCCGAAATTGAAGTAATTTTTTACTATGCAGTAAAAGAAAAAAAGTGAGTATACAGGATAAGTTTTTATCCAGTGCGCAAACTGTAACTATGAATTCAGCATAATATAATTCTAGATAAAAACAAAAACAGCTGTTTCATAGAAAAGTGCAATACCTACGCGGTCCAAATCTGTGGAACAGATTTTTTTTTATAACCGACAAAAAATTCATGATTACAGTTTGCGCACTGGATAAAAACTTATCCTGTATAGGATAGTTAGGTATTTATTAGTCTTATTTCTTCTTACTTTTTTGTGTTAAGCATATTTTTTTATTCACACTTAGTTTTGATTTTCTTTTCATGCATAGTGTTTAACTTCGACTGTTGCCCGGTATGTCTGTAAAAGCTAATACTAAGGATGGCATACAGCTGGGACATTTTTTGTACACTTTTTTAAGTCAGCTTTGTGAAGAGAGAATAAATGATTAATTATTATCGTTCATTCTCTTGACTTTATCCCAATTTATTCGGGAAACGAAATGAAACAAATATTTTTATTCTGTAAATAGGATATCGGAATCACTTTTACACGTGATATTATTTAAAAAATAGCTGAAGCAGAGCAATGGGGGACCATTGGTATAGATTCTATTATATCGATATGAAGTCTCGATTGAAGAGTGGGTTCAAACCCAGGAACGCACTTTTTTTTCCAAAACCTAATAAAATGGAATGTCAATTCAATAGCTTATACTGTAAGTCATAACTAGTGCAAGAGCGGAACTTCCTAACCAAGTATATTTCTTACTTAAATGGAAATTCCCTAATGACCTAATGTAAACGTATTTTTAAGTTATTGAAATAGTTAAGCACTTTTTGGGTGAACAAAACTCATGGAACTCGCGTCATCGACACCGAACGCTTTTTGATTTAAGAGTGGTTGGGTGAACGAGCACGCGGATGAGTCGCGCGTTGATGTCTTTTGGAAAAGTCCCTTACTTTTATTAGAAAATTCTAATTCTTCTTTCCCTTTGTATTTTTATCGTAAAAATCTGTGCTGTTACCTTTAATGGCTGAAGTCGATCGCTCGTTTTTTATCATTCTTTACCGAGAGCAATCAGGAGCCAAGGACCCAATGTGAAATATTGTATTGACGATTTAAAAAAACACACGTAATTGTTCAAGTTGTCACTTTTGTCGGCACTCCCGGAGTGTTTTTTTCTCTCTATTAAGTACCATATCATCTGCTAGTGGCACACAGTCACTCAGATCATCTATCGTTTCTTTGGTTTTCCTCTAATCTTATAGCCAACCACAACATAATCTGCCTATAATGTTCCCACTGCTGGGGGACACAGGTCTTCTCTTAGTGTTCAGTTAGCCGCATTTGTGTGCTGGGTTGGCGGGGAATGAAACCACTGGAGACTTCTTGCTTCTATATTTGGAGTACTTTGTTCTAGGTAGTTCGCCGCTGAATACAAGTTTGTAAGGATTTAAAATATCGATTTGACCAATCATAATTATAAAAAAGCGCGGGTAAAGGCGTCAGCTAAGTAGGGATAGGCACAATGTCATAAAAAAAAACGCGCGCAAAGCATCAGCCAATCAGAGCGAGGCACTATATTGAACATTTTTACCTTAAATACCTCGACCCTTTACCGTAACGAGGACCGCGCTACATTATTTGCGTTTTTTGCTAACTTTATTACATTTACATAGGTAAAACTATATATAATCGGACTCTATGTAATAAGAACTATCTAAGAAAAATATAAAATCAACTAAGACAGTATAAAATATAACATAAACACTTGAACTACTGCTTAGCCCCTACCCTTAGTACCCTAGTACTCAATTACACAACTATACGAATTATTAAACTATGGTAAACTATTTACACTTTGTACTTTGTTTATGAGCGTCTATGTATCACTTTTTTTTTTTTTTTTTTTTTTTTTTTTAAAAACGTTGCCCCACACTAGGAATTTCTCCTGTATTGTATACTTTATATACACTATTCTATTATGTACACTGTTCTACCACTTGTCCCGCACACTTAGTGAGAGGGAGTGGGTCGTAATCCACCACGCGTGCGCAGTGCCGGTTAGATGTCATGAATCACGAGTCTTCGAATTTCTGTTTCTAGGACATGTGGATGTCACGATGTGTTCCGTTACCGTTTTGAGAGCAGTGGTAACCAACTGTCATACTCAAAACTGAATTTATCATAATAGCTATGTTAATGTTAGAGCTAAGGGAAAAATAAAATAGAAGCTATACTCCATAGGTTTAGGTAGTTAAATTATAAGATCATATTATTTATTGTCATATAATAATAGGCTCTTTTCGGAATCTGAATCAGAATCTGATGAACTATCTGTCACATTAATAATAAATCGTTCCGTTGTATCATCAATTATTTTCCTAGCTATAATAACTCAATTTAACAAAATCGAAACGCACTCGCAAAATCGTAAATGTCGATTGTTGAGAACACTGTCAAAGTCTGGTTAACCGACTAAACATAATACCTGCCACTTCAGTTGCCATACTACATCACATACAGTTTTACTTTTCAATTTAGCATATTCGTTGAATTTTTTAAAAGGTTTAGGGAGCCTGTCATGAATGTTCACGAATAAATTACAAAGTTTAATATTTATTAATAAAAGAAGAAACTATCGTATAAATCGAAAATAAATATGATTTTGTTACACCGTATTTTTAAATAATAAAGTGTCAACTATAAAGAACCCTTTTTACGATTTGTTGACTACCTAAACCTATGGAGTATAGATCATCTTTATTACTTTTATAATAAACTTGAAGTTATATTGCACTGACGATTGTTGTCACAAAATAAATTAAAAATCTTAGCAACTCGGTCGATTACTTGTAAGATTTATTACCAAACACTGTCAAAACATAGGTTTTAATTGTTATGTATGTTCTGTGTCATTAATAACTATAAAAATGTCGTACATTAATTATGTACGTAGGTACTTACGAACTGCGTCGTTGCTTTAGTGGTTGCAAGCGCTACCGTTGAGCAAGAGGTCCTGCTGCGTGCGATTCCCGGGCTGGAGCAAAATGTTAATGGGCTTTTCATCGGGAATTCCTTGGTGGCAGCTCGGAGTCTGCATTTGTGCCCATCATGTCATCGTAACCAGTCTTTAATGTTCCAATTGCTGGGACACAAGCCTCTTCTCTGTAAGTGCAGTAGGTCGTCAATTCGTCATCTACCACTTCTAGCATTTATGTCCGTTTGTTGGCAATAGGCTAGCCCCCTATTACATGGGACTTAAACATAAGGAAGGTGCGGAATGTCGGTGTATTACATAAAAGGTACACCCTGCGCAACCCTCCGGCGAAACTAAACTTATTGTTACATTACGTTATCAATTATGTATTTAGTCCGTTCTCGGCTAGTACCTAATTACACAATTTACTTAAATTAATTCAATGACAGATAACGCACAGCCCACTGAGTCTAGGAACACGGAATTTTGCACGGGTGTTCCATTTACAACGAATGTGAGTGCCACAACGAAAGGATCTTACAATATTCATCCCGTCTTCTTCGTGTCGCAGGCACGACAGTAATTCAATGCTGTTGGCCTAAAACTTCGCCACTTCCATGGCGTTGACATCGCACATGATGACGTTGGCAACGCAGAGGTCAGCTTGGCTGCATGTTTTGGGGCACAGAGGGGAGGATATAAGGTGGAACATAGTTTGTGACACAGCTCCAAATCCACACCCTACTGCCGTTCCGTCGAGGTAGCCCCACTATACGAGATTCGAATTACTCCTTCCCACTTGGGTTCGGAAACGATTCAGGGACTTCTAAGTGAAGCACGGAAGATGCTCGTGTGGTGGTAGATAGTGAGAAGGTGGGGGAAAGTATTCTGCCATGGTTTGCAGTAGACGTCGACCGGGTCAACGAATTCATCCCCTAAAGGGGTTAAATAGAGGAAATACTGAATTCGTTATTTGAACTAAAACGCAAAGAATAACGTCATCATGTGCGGTAGCATTCTCTTGTCTACTCATTAAAATTCCAAAACAGTGAACGGATATTGCTGTTAACAATACTTCAATTGTTTTTCATCGTTTCTTCAGCTGTTTTAATAATACTAAAGTGACTATTTCGGAAAACATTTATTTTTATAATACCATTTACAGCCATTTTTAAGTAGACGGAATCAGTCAGTACTTGAAGCTAGCCCATAATTATCATAGTTCCTTTTGAGAAGAACGGCTATAAAGTTTTTAAACAAAATAAGGTCACCCGAATCCGTTTGCCTAGCGTGTTGAATGTGTTTATTATTCCTTTGTTTGTTAAATAGAGGTCATTGGAATTTATAATGATTATGGATGAATTAAGATGAATCATTAAAATAAGTGGCCAAAAAACAGTACCTTGTGGGACACCAAAGCTGTTTTGTAGCAAAAAAGTTACAACAATAATTTCACGCATATTATAATAATCTACAGTGTTACCAAGGGGTATCATATTACCCAGTAACTGGGTTGTGAAGGTCTGATAGGTAGTCGCTCCATAAAAACTACTGGTCAGCTGCATCCGGTTAGTCTAAACAGTTAAGCCGACTCCAGCAAAGTAGGGAAAAGATTATAAGACGGTTATGTAGTCCATTCTATATTCAAACCAAATAAACGTTTAAAAACATCACTTTTTTGTGATAAACAAAGTCAAAAGCTTTTGAGAAATCGAAACTAACTGACCTTGAGACACGTTAAAATTAACAAGTTTTGATTCCAGCATAGAACAAATATTACTTAATTGTACTTCCTACATTCAAATAATTGTATAATGTACTACGTGATTACGTGATATTTGTGCTTGTTATCATAAGATCACGCCTTGTTTCACCTTAGGGTTGGGCAGAGGTATACCTGTAGTACACACGGCTACACATCAAGCTATGCATTTCCAGTATAAGCTAATCTCGCATTGTATAGGATTTCCGTACAGTGCGAGATCAGCGTAAATTGGAAATGTATAGCTTGATGTGTAGCTGTGTGTACACCCACATTTCGCCTGTTACCATGGGTGCAGCTAAGGATTTTGTCTTGGGGGGCAGCCGGCCAGCTGAGTCATTAATACACTTCCTTCATATTATTTATTTCTATACAGGATACAATTTTCAGCAGTGTGCAAACTGTAACCAAGAATTCAACATATCATTCTAGATCCCTTAGCCGAGAAATTTTTCGTCGGTTATACAAAAAAAAATCATCTGTTCCATAGATTTGTTATTGCACTTTTCTATGAAACAGCTGATTTTTCTTTTTGCATAACCGAAGAACAATTCTAGGCTAGGGGGTCTAGAATGATATGTTGAATTCAGGGTTACAGTTTGTGTACTGGTTAAAAATTAACGCTGTAGATGTATAGATAAAAGACTAACCAACAAAGAATCGAATTGATTGGTAGGTTTGTTTGCTCAAAATAGGTCACTAGAGGTAAGTGGGCTACTTGGAAGTCCATAAAAGATGCTACTCCATTTTTCCATCGTCCGAGTTTACTTACATTCGTTTCCTTGTGTCCCGAAAGACTTTCAAAATGGCGGCTAATTGATTAGGGACATTTGGGTGGTAGGCACGCAATTTATAAGCCATATTTACTAAACTTTGTCGAGGTCAGATATATTATCATTTGCCTAGCCTTTTCGAGGTCGGATATATATTGATACAAATGTGATATTATGTCGGGTTTGCTTTCACGATGCGCGTGTCAGGTACCGATTACATGAAAATCAGAACATAAATGATTCGCTGTTGCTCGACCGGAGCCGATTTAAAAAAAATAAAAAAATAATTAGAGATGGGCCGACTATGACTGGCCGACTAGCCGACTAGGCGACTAGTCAGCTGCAAAATGGCCGACTGGTCGGCCAAGCCGATCATTGAGTTCGGGTGATATCGGCTATGTTCAAAATGGCAAACCTACTTATTGCCAATTGTTTGCTGTGGAGTTTCTTCTTTTTTGTTAGAAATATTGATTAATTTTACTTTAGGATTTTAAAATAAAATCAGCTGTTCCATACATTTATGTTCGCATAACTCGTCAAAATGGGCTTAACTCTGGATGCCAAGCTTCAGTGGGACCCACATATAGATAAATTGTCGAAAAAGCTAAGCTCTGCAGCATACGCTGTTAGAAAAATTCGTAATTTAACTGATATAGAGACAGCTCGTTTAGTGTACTTTAGCTATTTTCATTGTGTAATGTCGTATGGTATTCTGTTGTGGGGAAATGCCGCCGACATTCAGACTATCTTTGTCTTGCAGAAAAGAGCTGTTAGATCAATTTATAAATTAAGTCGGAGACATTCTCTCAGAGAGAAATTTAAGGAAATTAATGTAATGACAAGTGCAATTAACATAGAGATTGAAACTGGTATATTGGTTGGTTAACAAACATATTACAAATACTAACATATAATAGAGGACAACCTAGCATACTTATTCTCGCAAAAGATTAGACATACACGCATAATTTTGCTCCATTCATCAGCAAACAGATCACATTCAGGATAGCTGGTTAGGAGGGCGTTAAGCGTCCTTAAAGTACAAAAAACAGGGGACTCAGCTCTGGCGATGGTTTTAGATAACGGCGGCGCAAACAGATTTCGTCGACGGCTTTGACGTTGACCGATGTATTTGTCGGGAACAAATAGTCGACAGAAAACATCGAGGAGTTCGGGACTGTCGATGCGTCCTCTGAGAATTTTGCAGGCCACTGTGAGCTGTAGAAAGCCTCGTCTAACCTCCAACGAGTGAAAGCCCAAAATACCTACGAGGTAATTAGTAGGGTACTGATATCTTTGGATATACCACACAAAGTACTGACTTAATGACTTTTTTGTCAATATGTATTATGCAGTAGATAGTCCTAAACAGATTAAAGTCATTTTTTTATCTATCCTCATCTGGAGAATCGTACCGCTAATTACTCGAAATTGACCTCCGTGCACCGTACGCCTCCTTCTGGCGCATTCGGGTAATAATTTCATTACCACTGCTCCCAAAGTAATGGAAACCATCGCAAAAAAAAAACCATCAGCATGTCCTAGAACCAAAGAATCGAAGACATATGACATCAGCGTTGCCAGACGTTCCGATTTTGGCGGGACGTCCCGATTTTTAAATAAAAATTAAATGTCCCGCACGGGACAGGCTCTGTCCCGCTTTTCGGGGATAACTCATCCAGTTTAATCTGCAGCTATCCTGTGAAGAGTTCTTCATCTTTATTAAAAAGGAAAAGGAAACTTTTCTTCACAGAAATATCATGAATAAGCAACCCCGGATCTACGACTTTTTCGAACCGGAGCAGAAAGTTGACAGTGGCGCCCCTCTCTCCAACGTTTGAGATAAATTAATTAGGTGTGGGCCTGTGTGGCGCCTTTTTCTTACAAGTCGACGGTGAGCCAACCAGGCTTTCGTATGCTAGGCGCTTTGTGGAGCAAGATTTTTATTTTGAATCACACAATATTATGATTTCGGCGCCCCTTGAATCTACCGCCCGGGGTGGGTGCCCCGGTTTGCCCCCCTAGATCCGGGACTGCGAATAAGTAATTCTTATCATAGTACTCTTTCAAATTTTTTTTTGACAGGCTCACAGCAGTTTTTCCAATCTTGGACTGATAATGAATTAAAAGGTTCAATGGTTTGTGAAGCATATTTTTCTGAAGAATAAAACTTTTTTGATTTTGATTTCTGTTTTTTTTTTTTTTTTTTCTTATTCAGAAGACGAATAAGACTCAATTATCTAACGACAGGGTAAATCTGATTTAAAATATCATATTTTTATTAAAATACATTTACTATGGCTATTTTTGCTATTTAATGTCACGTAAACGTAATTTTCAACTCAAATAAAAAGCTAAATGTTTAAAAACATCTGATTATATACGTTTTTTTCAGTCAGGCTTTCGACGAAAGAATCGCGCTTTTTTCACTCAAAAAGTTCCAAAATCCCGACTTGCCAAAAAAATCTGGCAACGCTGTGTGACATCCACCAACTCGCACAGGGCCCGTGGACCCACTTCTTCTCACAGATGCCTATGTCCCAGCAGTGGGGACAAGGCTAGGTCTTGCTAAATAGACAGTGAGTCAATACTACATTGTCAGGGAAAGCCCCATTAATGTAGTATTTTCACCCTGCCCGACCTGGGTCTCGAATCTAGGACTCTCTTCAGCAGCCACGCTTGCAACCACTAGACTCAAGACCAACGAGGCAGTCCTCGTATTGTATGTAAAATGAGGGTATTTCAGGGTATTGCCGTACCTGTGACATACTGGTATTCAACCGCATAGTTAAATACATTACTATATTCTAGAAGCCGATGAAGGGGCTCGTTTCAGCCATACGGCTATATCTTAGGTAAAGCTACGTCTAGCGAGGTTGGTCTGTGGATGGGTGACCTTACATTACATGCTCATAGGGGTCTCAGACCCCTCCATGCCTCGGAAAGCACGTTAAACCGTTAATCCCGGCTGTTACACGTAGATCTTTGACAGTAGTCACGGGTCGTCAGAAATTCGAATGTTGAAAACTAGGTAGACTTACCAAACCAAGAGGTATCGTGATACCCAGTAACTGGGTAGTGGAAGTCAACTGGACATTTATTCCACGTAAAATACTGGTAGTCAGCTAAACTCTGGTCAGACTGGACGCCAACCTCTACAAAAAAGCATTAGGCAGATGTTTAATAGTCTAGAAACCAATGGGGAGTCTGCTGAAGAATCATCATTATCATCTTACTGCCTATCTGACCTCCACAACCACGTTGCTGGGTAACACGATACCATTTGGTAAGACGTTGTCTGAGTTTCAGACAGTCGAATTCAAGCTTCGAAAAATGTTAGAAACGTACTAAAAATCTTAAACAGTTTTTGTAAGAATAACGCCATAATAGTCAGCCATATTGATTTTCTATTATTAGCGAGATAAAAAACGCCTATTTTATATATAAGTTTGTTAATAAACAAGGCTCAAGGTTAGCGCGTGTTCTTATTAATACCAGTTTTTCAGTTTATTAGGAGGCTGAGAAAAAATCTGCGTTTGAATCCACTTCCTACATATTATTACCTATACAATAAGGATAAACTCTTAGTTAGTTTTGGGTCTTGTCTAAGTAACGGTCGAACGACCAGGTTTAAGGCTACGCGAGATGTCAACAACAACTGGTGGTGTCCACAATGGCCAATGCCTACCAGGGGTGCGGGTTGTTCGAAAGAGATACCGCCGCCCCTGGCACACAGGCAACTGAGGGAACAAGGGGTGGGTTTTAGTCAGTAAAAGTCTGACACGCCCTCCCGCTCCACCCAGAGCGGGAGAAGTTATTTGATGATTTCCCACCCAAAAAAAAAAAGGCTACGTTTGTCGCGGTTAGTCCGTGGATGGGTGACTATATCTACATACCGAGAACCCTTCGTGTCTCGGAAACCGCCGACAATTGAACGTGATGCCGTAGCCGGAACCGATTCCGGCTGTCAAAGATCCTCTTTTATGTTCGCTGTGGATTTTACCCGTCCAAAAAGTTATTTAATCTCGAGACGGGGTTCATTTCTAGGTACCGGACTGTTTTCGGACGGGCTCGCCTTTTTTGACGGATTAAGACAGTAGGCCTCGAGTTGTCTTATTAATTTCGTCGCTGCTATTCATAAAATCTTCTCAAAATCTTATTTTACCCACAGTCTCAGCCTGGTCAAGTGACGGAAGCTGTGAAGGATGCCATCGACGCCGGGTACCGACACATCGACTGCGCTCATGTCTATCAGAACGAGAGGGAAGTTGGGGCTGCTCTGAGGGCGAAGATCGGCGAGGGAGTTATTAAGAGGTACCCTTATAGCTTCTCATCATCATATCTTCACATCATACCTGTTTTTATCGAAGGGTTGGGCAGAGGAGTACCTATATATAGTACATACAGTTACAATTGGCCCAAGTTTAAGTTCCATGTAAGAGGGGGCAAAATAAAAAATCAAGATCAAAGGTCATTTATTCAAATTAGGTGGTTGTTGTACATCATTTAATTAATAGTCACGTCTAGTCTTCCGTCCTCAAATCGGTGCTCGTGCTAAACCTGCGAAATTGATTTGGTTTTTACCCGGTTGGTGATAGTTACTTAATTAGGGACTTGTAGAATCAAGTTCTTCCAACTGAACAGACAGCTGTGCTGCTGGACAGTTTGTTGCGCCACTTCTTCTACCCAGCTAAAGCACTAGGAAGTGGTGAAGGGCGGGCGTGCCGGGGGACTGTCTTATGTAATTTTGACGTTCCAAAAGTGCTGACACCAGCCCAGTTTGAATAAATGACTGTTGATTTGATTTGATTTGATGACTGAAAAATGGAGAAACGAAATGTCACTTTGTACTTTTAGAAAGAGCTGTGTATATTTTTCGTAGAAATACAAAGAGTCATGCTAAGCCTGCTCGTGGGAAAACCCAGGAGTCAAAGCCAAGGACCCTATGCTCAGAAGTACCTCTTGCGGCCTCTAGACCCACTAGGTAGTCATGATCATCCTCTTGTAAGCATCGTTAGGGAACCGGCATATCCTGGAACCAAAAATTAGATAGATAGATAGATAGATAAATCGTTTATTTGGTGCATAAAAAAAAAGACATAACACAACAAACAAAGCACGATGAGATTAAAACTAATTACATGAAAATAGGATGACATAAGTGTAGTGATGACACTTTAGGCTATGACACAAGTTAACATTCAAATTAAATAACGTGCGGTGGAGTGCAAAAGTGAGGTGTGCGTCTCAAAGTTGCACCAAACGGGAGTCCAGCTCAGCATGTGTCAGGCAAATGTACCTGACGCTGATATTCTGCTGGATCCCTGCAGTGACCTACGGACGTCGAGCAGATGAGGTTACTACGCGAGTTATTATTATTGGTGTTGAGAAAAAATTAGAAGACATGGGAAATCTAACAACCCGCACTGGGCCTACGTGGTGGATTACGGCCCACGGTACCTCTCACAGAGAAGAGGCCTGTCTTCTAGGAGTGGGAATCCTATAGGCTGATTATCAACGGCGGATTTAGGCCATAATACTGGGAGAGGCACATGGGCCAGAGGCCTAAATTTATTATGTACATATAATATACGAATTGCACTATGCTACTTGTTTTGGGGATTCATTCTTTTTCAATGTCATTTAACGCTAGCGTCCCTAAAATTGAAACTTAGCAGATTTCGGACGTAATATAATTTAAAAGGTTTTGGGTTACTGATAATTCAGTACTATGTTCAAAAGCATGGGGTTTTTCTGGGAAATGATGAAAGGTAGTGTTACTATACAGGGTGTAACGGAAACCCTATTGCTATCCTTAAGCACTAAAGATAACAGCTGGTATAGAATCACTATACATCGTTTCAAAATACTCTGTCTCACTATACATGTATGTAATGTTTCTCTCACTATACATAATTTCAGTTTAAAATACTCTGTATTTTATTTTGAGGTGAAAATTGATAACAAATTTTCGGTTTCATATGTTTCTTAAATTAAAATCACAACAAACGTGTCACCGCACTACGTAAGTCAATAACTTTCCACGTTATTTGCCAATATCACGATAAATCTCTTCCGAGTGATGCGTTTATTTCATTTTGAAAAGTTCGGTTTCTGTTATCAATGTACTAAAAATTCTCATAACTTCCGACACGTAGAGATGATAGGATTAAAAAACCCTTCCAATATCGTTTGATATCATCAAATGAAGCCGTGCCCTTGGTATGTATATACCCTTTCCGTTACACGTTGTATAGTACAAAATATATTTGGTTATTAAAAAATAAGTGTAAATCGTGTTTGTAATACTTCATATTGAATTTAATTTTCCTTGAAATAACATAATGACGCTTGTATGCCCCGTAGGTGTAGGTAGAGATTGTATAACTGCAAGCCAACATCAAAACTTTTAAAATTATCGCCAAAGTGTTAAAGGCGTATTGTTTTCAATTCATGTCCATAAGGTTGCCCGGTTATTAAAAAAATCATTAACGCGTTCTCTGAGATTGGTTTGCGCATTAAATAAAACTTCGACACACCGGAGAGATGAGGCGCAGGACCGCGAGCTTAACGTGCCGTCCCATCGGTCTATGCAGTGTTGCCAACTGTTTGTTAGGTTTTGGTGCTATATCGAGTTCAAAAAAGGGCTAGATTTAGCCCCTTTTTTAAGAAATAGGCATAAATGACTAAATAATGATAAATAAAAATAAAGATTATATAAGTAGTAAAATGGATTTCAAGAATAAGTAATGTGTCAATTTTAATAAAATACATAATTCTGGATTATAAAATATTAATTAATCATAAAATTACGATCTAAATAGCAGTCTTCATGAAGTCAGTTCATGAAGCAGTCCTCTAGAAGGATTTCACTTTGCGCTGACGACGTTGATGGTTGGGCTTGACAGCTTTTTTCAGCATACATTTAAATTGGATACAATTTTTTTTTTAAAGGAGATCCTATTGGATTACTTAAGTGTAGTAAGTTTGGTTTAACTTGGTAAGACCAGTTCGTATTTATGGTATGGAATTTCAAGACTTAAAGTTCACCGTTTCGTAATTTATGTTTATAACACATTTGCTCGTAAATGGTCTCTTATTACACCAATTTCAATATCGTAATGTATGTCATTACGCACTTGTGCGTTATTGTAATGTAAAACGCACGGTTTATCAAGATGCTCCGTCTAAAACGAACGGTACTTTTTAAAATCTTAGCAAAGAGTTTTATGTCAGAAAAGTGGTCAACATTTTATGAATAAAATTAACTTTGAGAGATAAAATATAAAAAATAAACATTTAATTCTTTAATTTAATTAGTTTTGACAATAAATTACAACCATTTATCTGTACCAAAAACAAAAAAAATATTAATTTACTTTATTAGTTATACTGGCTGTTTTTGTGCCTTTGCCTTTAAAAAAAGCGCTGATGCGCGCGCATCGCTAATTTGTGAACAAGTAATAATGAATTTTACAAATTGTTCAAATTTTTCTAACTGCTTTAACAAGTGATTAAAGATTTACTCGTTTAAGAAAGTCCGACTTTTATTTATTTCCACGCAAATATGTTATAAAACGTCGTATGACATACGTGCGCTTTGAAAATTACAGACTCTGCTTTCTTGTAGCGCTCGCCTACGGCTCGGGCTAGCAATATCGCCTCGGCTGTAATTTTCAACTTAGTGCACTTATATCATAATGTACTATTATATGGTTTTGACAGGCGATAATATTTGGGGCTAGATTACGGGCTAAGGGTTAAATGATTATATTCGGGGCTGAACAAGAAGTAAAAGGGCTACATCTAGATGTAGCCCTTCGAGGCTAGCCTCCAAGGAGCTAAATTGGCATCACTGGGTCTATGACAGTGAGGGAAGAAAGAGAGTGCACCTTTGTCTGCGGACACACTTGTGCACTATAATATTTCCCGCGCCGAAGGGTAGTCTCTGTTAGGTAACATTGGCCGCCATGGCGAAATACGGTCTGGTGGCCTATTATGTTATTAATACAAAACTACTCTCGATTATACAAGGTGTAATTTTAATTGTACTCATCATTATGAACAACTTTTACTATGGGCCCAAACCTGAAATAGCGAAAATAAAATTAGCTGTTCCTTACATTTTGACGAGTTGCGAATGCGAACATAAATGTAGGGAACAGCTAATTTTTTTTTCGCGATTTCAGATTTGGTCCCATAATAAAAGTTGTTCATAGTGATGACTACAATGACCCCTTATGAGGTTAACGGTGATTAAAATTACACCTTGTATAAGTTAAAAATAATTTTCATGTCGTCATTATAACCCAGTAACTGGGTAATACGACACCACTTAAGGCTGGATGTCAGAATTTCGGGCTACCAGTACCTAACACCAGTATCTTAGTACTTATAAAAGATTTTGAGTTGAAAAAAGTTCGTGATCGTGAATCGTTCTAGGCCTAGGTACAGACGCCAACATATCAAGCTATCCCAAAATGTAAAATTTTCCCAATTAAACATGAACCTTATACTTTTGTAATAAAGTTAAAAATCTATCAAATGAATTTGACAAATTGAGGAAGCTTGATGTGCTGGCCTCTGTACATCTCTGTTTTCATCAACTTCATTTCTGTTTCATTGCTGGCTGTTTCCTAAAAACTTATTGTTGTTGTGTTGTTTTGGGCTATGCTGTGCTGTGCTGTACTTAACGAGCTAATCATAATGTCCATGTCATGTAAGTATCAAAAATTCATTATGCTTTGCGATTTTTCATTAATTAATATTTGTAAATAAGTCATTGATATTACAAAAAAACCCAAGATACACAATCAGCGTCTCAAAAACGTCCGCATAAGTGCGCGCAATGTGCGCAGGTGTCAAATAGTATCGTCAGTCATCTTTCAATCAGTCTTTTTGGACATTGCTTTGTAAAAACTACTTTAAGTCATGTGTGTAAGGTTGAATTTGTAAATATTTTTTTGAAATCATAACTGACGTATTATAATTAGGGTCAGTTTTGAGTGTCACTTTTGTTCGGGACTGTGCATCTTGGATTTTTTGTAAATCAGTGAAGTAAGTATACACCGTGACATTTTAGTCGTCTTACAACGGCAGCCCACTTCATGTATCCAATGAATACCTACTAATAATTTATTTAAAAAAATGATATGTTAACTAATTAAAAAAAATATAATTCACTAAGACGCATGATGTAGTTTTGAACACCCTACTATGGAGATGGAATGATTGATGAAATGTAATGGTATTATGTAGGTAGAAATCTTCTACCGTTTGATACGTAAACATTATTAACAGGGAGGGTGTTTCATAATTCTAAATCATTATTTATTTTTCTTAGTACCTATTATCTTAATTAATGGTAAAAATTTATTTGATCACGTCTGTAGGTATTTTATGTCGGATACATTGAGTGGACCACCTTTGTAAGACGACTAAAATATCATGGTGTATAAAATTTTTAAGTATCAAAAATTCAATATGCGTAATATTTGTAAAGGTGCGCTTACACGAGCAACAAAAATTGCTCCATCTTAGGCAATTCTCGTTAACTATGACGTCACAACTACATCCAGCAATTTAGGGCAATGGCAACATGTAACCACCTGTTGCCAGAGATACGGCCACAGAATATAAAGCAATATGGAGCAACTTAAAAAACTAGGCAATGCGCCTCCGCTGCCGGCCGGTTCCTCTCACAAAAACGAGACGTAGTTATACGTATAAACGAGATAGAAAGAAAATTGACTAAAAATTTCCAAACCGTTTGGATATACGGCAACTCAAGAAATATATGGAGCAATCAGAAGCAATATTGCCGAAACACATCGGCAATTTATTGTTGTTGGCCCAAATTGCTCCACTTAAGTGATCCAGATTGATCCATTAGTGTTGCCGAGCAATAATTGCTCAAAAAATTGCCCGTGTAAGAGCATCTTAAGAATACAAGAATTAATTATCCTTAGTATATTTAAGTACCAAAACATCATTAGGCTTAACATTTGTAAGTAAGTATAAGTACAACATTCATTAGGCTTTATTTTTATGTCAATCAATCTGCCTAGCCTTTTCCAACTATCTTGTGGTCGGCGTCCAGTCTTACCGGATGCAGCTGAAAACCAGCTTCATCCGGATATGCACCAGAATATTATGCTTTAATATTTATAAGTACGCTTTGCGAATATCCATCAATATTGCCATTTAATTCTCCTAGCCTCTAATCTCAATCTCGATCGTTTTTAGGGAGGACATCTTCATTACTTCGAAGCTGTGGTGCACATTCCACCGACCGGATCTCGTTGAAGGAGCTATCAGGACCACTCTCGAGAATCTTGGACTTGAATACCTGGATCTGTACTTGATTCATTGGCCTGAAGCCTTGCAGGTAAGCCTTTATAATTGATTATAAAAAACCTCAAAAAGCACCCCACGCTTTTTAATAGAATTAAATTATTTTCTACTTTGTAGTTTGGTTTTTAAAGCGTGTTTTTTTAGTTTTTTTAAACTATTATTTATTTTAAATTTTTTAGTTTTGCTAACTACAAAAGCGTGTTTTTTTAATTATTTTTTTAAATTATTGAATTGTCATAGGTCCTCGATAAGTCTACAAAGTTTAAATGAAATCTGACCGTTTAAAGTGGGTCAAAATAGCGTCCAAAGGAGTCGGTTACATACAAACAAACATACAAACATACAAGTGAAGCTAATATAAAGCGTGTAAAAATAATAATTAGTCATTGTATTATGCTTTTTTAACTCAAAAACTCTAATTGGGGTGTATGAGGTCTTGCGTTAATTATGTTATGTGCACATATGTTAGCACCATGTATTATTGTTGTGTAATGAGAATCCTTTGAATTCGATATTTCATACTATAGCTGCGTAACGAATTGGGTTTGCTTTCAAGGCCATGTTTACTATGTCTGATATAATAACATTATCTGTATAAATCCATATTTCTGTATGCTATGATGAAAAGATAAGCTTTTCAGTAAGATTAGTATCGCGACAGATAAAACATATGACCACTTGTAACAGCACGAATATCGCCCTTATTCACTATCATAATTTCAGCCGAAAGACGTCCACTGCTGGATATAGGCCTCTCCCAAGCTCCGTCACTTCGAACGGTTCGCTAACTTGGTGTTTCATTGTGTGCGCTCCCGAAAATATTCATTAAAAACTACCTACTGACGACGAGTTAAACTAACCTAAATTATCACTAATAGTGTAAGTACAGTGTTATTGTGTAGTAACAATAAAATGCCGATCGGAAAAATAGAACAATTCGATTAATCGAGCAAAAAATGGTTGGCGTACAAACGACGCAAAAAAAAAATGAGACATGATTCAGATTCTGATTAATAGTATGTTAGGCAATTGTAAAAGAGGTAAGAAAAGGACAATGCCCATTTTTCTACGGACCGCCCGCCGCCGCCGTTGGGCATCAAATATTTTTGTATGATAACATAAATTGGATATAAAAAAACTTTTTCCAAAAAAAAATAACAACCAACTTCCGAAAAATCACTACAAAGTGAAAAATAACTTTAATTTCGGAAGTCGGTGACTTTGGATATGTTTTTTTTAATTTTTTGTCACCGCCTTTCGAAATTAAAGTTATTTTTCACTTTGTAGTGATTGACAACAACAATATGATTTGAATTCACTTACGACAACAAAGAATAGTTCGAACAAACCAATAAGTGACTCCAAATAAATAATATTACATAGGTAAGTCATGCTAAATGTAGGCCTGCATCGTCATCATCATTTCAACCGAAAGATGTCCACTGCTGGACATAGACCTCCTCCAAGCTCCGCAACTTCGACCGGTTCTATGCATCCCATGTGAATTTTGCGGGATACCCTGCCGTTTCATGCTTAAAGACTATTGAAAACGTAAAAAAAAATAATTACTTGGCAATTCGTAACCTAATCTCATCTCAGCGATGATCAATGTCGAAAACTTATAAATCATTTCTGTCATATTGTAATGGCCGTCATGCAAAATCTGAAATTTTCATCAGTATTTGACATAAGGGGTTTAAAAAACACTGTATCTATACAGCCTGTGTGGCCGTAACAGACCAGTGATGGCCCCGTGGCCCAAGCAGGCGCTTAACCATGTGTAAAATATTCTAATTATTGAATCATCTCCTCTCTCAAACCGGTGAAGTAAGAAAGAAACCGGCATGAACTAGAACTAAAATTTCGGACTCATGGGACATTTACCAACCCGCACTGGGCCCGCGTGGTGGATTACATTTAGCACATTCCCTATCGAACAGAGGAGTCCCAACAGTGGGAACATTATAGGCAAATTGTGGTAACTATGTGTAACTATTTACCGCTTCCTAAGAAAGCAATGGTTTAGAGGTCTTTTTGACAGTTAAGACTAAGACCAATTGCGAACGTTCCTAAAAATATGGCAATTTGCCTCTTTGTTATTTTACTAAGATTCATGTGTTTTAGGAAGGTGAAGACCTGTTCCCAAGAGATCCCGACGGCGGTCAACTCATCCCCTCTCCGGTAGACTTCCTGGACACGTACATGGAAATGGAGAACCTTGTGGAAAGGGGTCTGACGAAGAGCATCGGCCTCTCGAACTTCAATAAGAGGCAGATCGAGAGGGTCTTGGGAGCCGCCAAGATTAAGCCTGCGATGTTGCAGGTTTGTAAAAAGAGAACGTTATTACAAAAAAAAAACAACCGTTTTCCAAAGAAGACCCGACTTCCGAAATACCTAACAGTTATTTTTTTGGAACTCGGTTGTTTCATTTTGTTATTTTTCGCTTTTAGTTTCCTTTTTGAAGTTAGTTAAAAATGAACGAAAAGTGAAGCGCCTAATAAGTTCACGGGCGTGTTTCAAATCAAACAGAACTCTTGTGTTATCAGATAACAGGGAGTGACTGATAAATAGTAAGATTAAAACTAGACTGTGAGTTAGATTTGAAATTAGATAAAATTGATTAGAAACTTTTATCTCGTCTACTGCCATCGCCCGAAATAATAAATAATCGACATTTAACGTCAATTTGCCGTGTTATAGCTTCCTTTCCTTAGTCTGAGTGTTATAGCTGTTTTATAGAACTGTCAAATCATGACAATTGTTATTCAAATAAACGGTTATGACAACGCTGGATTTTAGATTAGTTGTAAATGTATCTATAATGTTCATATTATGTCGGCCGATTTTCATCATATTTTTACGACCATCATTTAGACTTGTCTTTGCAATTTAATTGGATGCAGTAAAGTGCAATCGCACGGCCGGAATATCTAGATCAAAGTGTATATTTTTTAATTTTTTGTATCTGTGTTAACTACCCATAAGTCGTTTTGTATTGTGTTTTATGATAAAACACCTTACAAAACGACGTTTTTCCGAATTACCCCGCCTTAAGTTGTTAGGGGGCAATTTTGGAGATTTATCAACGCCCACCCCCGGTCTGGTGAGATGTCGTGAGATTTGGCTCGAACCTCCCCCCCGTCACTCACGTCCGAGATTTCAAATACGTGGTTTTATTGTAAAAACGTTAATCTGTGCTTATGCGTTGGATTTATGCGTTGCACTTGGCTGCCTTGCTTACTGCCGTTGGCGGTTTTACCATCGAAGAGCTATACTGTGCTACTTTGTGGCGTTCGCACAACCGCGATAAATATTATTTTGTAGAATTTACCCATATTGGCGGAAAAACATGATTTACATAATTTAACCCGATTTTCTCGTAATGTTGCATTGTTTCTTCGCGGAAAAAAAAAAAAATTACGTGATATTTGCCGAGACCCCCCTCTCCCCTGCGTGAGATTGGGTGAGATTCGATTCGACACCCCCCCCCCCTCTAAACGCCTCACGTAATTAATGGATGCCCTCTTATGTGATAGCTACAGGGGTAGCGCGCGAACTTCAATTTAGTTTAATTATTGCAATGTGCACGTCAGTGTCCAACTGTAGGTATGTTGTAAAAATTATGATTCGCGACCATTACAACCGCGTAACAATATGGTTTTACATAATTACAATCACTATTGGTCGCCCAGTTGTCGAAATTCGACCATAAGTCAATTAAAACTAAATGTTTCTATTTCCAATGCATTATTATTATTTTTTTAAATATTAGCTTTCTGCACGCAATATTATCATAAACTTATGTGTGAACTGAGTAGTACCTATAGAATGGCATTCACACTATTACCATATATAAATTTAGCCCAAAGTGCCCATCGTCCTTTCATAATTTTCGTAAAAAGGGTTCATAAAGTTTTTGCTTCACGTAATAATATATACTAGAGATTTGGCGGACTAGCCGACTTGTCGGCTGTAAAATGGCCGACTAATCGGCCGACTAGTCGGCCAAGCCGATCATTGCACGGTGGAGCATACGGTGGAGGTCTGCCCGGCTTGGGGGGACCACCGCCGTGTCCTCATGGAGGCGATCGGCGGCGGCGATCTCTCGCGTCCAGCCCTGGTACAGGCCATAGTACGGAGCGAGAGTGCATGGCTAGCAGTCGCTTCCTTCAGCGAAGCAGTGATGCTCGCAAAGAGGGAGGCGGCGCACGCGAGGGAGAGGCAGTACATGCGCCCTCACGGCCGTAGCCTTCGCAGGAGACGCCCTGGGCGTCGGGAATCCCGGCCACCGTAGGCGCAGGCTTGCGGACGGCGAGAAATGGGTAGCTCGCTGTCCGGTAAGGACCAAGCCCAGGTCCACGGCGCGTTGAGCCGACTAGTCGGCACATCACTAATATTTATATTACTTAGATTAAAATCATCAATACAATCCTCTGAAGTCATTTTATGGAATTAAATGAATTTCCTCTGATTTTATTTTTAAACGATAGGTGCGCTGATAAGCGTATCTAACATGATGATGGGGCATATTGTTTTTGATAAGCTATCGGATGTAGTTCAAAACAGTGCTGTAATTTACGATAGTCAAAAACAAGGTTTCCTTGTACTACCTATGTACCTAATGATATGTAGACAGTAGTAGGTCTATTCGAGTTATCTTAAAACGAACGGGTCGAGGTCAACAAAACTCTAGCTAGAGACTAATCAGTGATCAAGCGCACTTAATAGTAATTAGTTTCGATCATAAGCGAACGAACTACCTATGAGGTAATTTCGTAACACACTAACAGTAGCAATGGCTTTAATTTTGACAGATCGTTAACGTTAATTAGGCGGAGGATAGATTACTGCGACAAGTTGAGTTGATTGATTGATTGAATTAGCACTAAAGAAAAAAAACTTACCTAAATGAAAGTATTGTATTACCTTCATTTGTCTGCAAACATGTATTAAACATGTATAAATGTATACCTAAATTTAAATTTAATTTTAATTTTACGTTATTAACTCATTGTTAAAGTGTTTTGCGTTTTCTAGACTTACGCACTGGTTCAACGTAGTTCAGCCAAATTAGCAACTATTGGCTATTTATTATTTTATTGTAAATAGGAATCAATTGTTAATATTAGAGTGTATGTTTAGTAATATTATTTATTCAACGATCGTTTAGATTTATGTATTAAATCGATAAAATGATTAGATAATTATACTCTATTATCGAAACAAAGGAGATCAACCATATTGGGCGCAACATCAAAAGTGCCAGTGCAAAAAACAAAAAAACACGCTTTAAAAACCAAACTAAAAAATTAGAAAATAATTTAATTCTATTAAAAAGCGTGGGGTGCTTTTTGAGGTATTTTTATTATCAATTAAATTCAAGCACCTCACGCTTTTTAATAAAATTAAATTATTTTCTACTTTTTTAGTTTGGTTTTTAAAGCGTGTTTTTTTTAGTTTTTTGAACTATTATTTATTTACTATTTTTTCGTTCTGCTAATCACAAAAGCGTGATTTTTAAGGTTATTTTCTGTTTTTTTTTAATTTTTGAATTGTCGTCGGTCCTTGATAAGTCTACAAAGTTTAAATGAAATCTGACCGTTTGAAATGGGTGATCAACAAGAAATCGCGCCCTAAGGAGTCGGTTACAAACAAACATACAAACAAACAAACATACAAGTGAAGCTAATATAAAGCGTATGAAAAGCCGATGAATTTCATGCCACCATTGAGTAAAACGGGCTAATACTTTAGGCATTTAAGATTAAAAAGAAAAAGACAATGCCAGATCCTGCCCCACCTTTTATCAATTTACAGGAAATGTAAATTAATCAAAATTCTCGCATAAAATTATGACCCTTTGTTACTTAATTGTTATTCTGTTACACTTAAAATTGTTACAGATAAAAAGTTAGTGATAAAAAGGAATTTTGAAACCCAAAGCCTATTTCCTGTGTTTGTCGCAACCATCCGCGTTACTTAGTAACGAGCATACACGCGGAACAAAACGAGTTATTTAATTTAAAAATGACATATATTGATTTATTAAGTACGGATTTTTATATGTACTTGGTTTAAATACACACAGTAAAAGAAAATAATGTTTGTTAATAACTACGTAATACTATTATGAATGTATATTCTAATAAATCTTTCGCATTTGAGCATCAGTAGGTAGGTCATTGTCCTTTATGATTGCAATAATAAATAAACACTATTTTACTTCAATTCATGCTTGAGTTTTAGGCTTAGGGGTGTTTTTGACTGCTTCGTTGATCTAGTAGTCGCAAGTGTTACGTGAGTTCGATTCCTAGGTCGGGTGAAGGGTTATTGGGTTTTTCTATCAGTAGCAGCCAGGAGTCTGGATTTGTGCCCGGCTGCTGGCAATAAGCTCGCCCCTATTACTTAGGACTTAAACACAACTGCGAAAAAGTGGGTGTACTGTTTAGATGCACTTCTGACGAATCCTTCGGGGAAAAAGCTTAATGTTATGTACGTAAAGTACTTTTTACTTCCACCAGATCGAGGTCCACCCATACTTGAACCAGCAGGCCCTGGTCGACTTCTGTAGGCAGCACGACATAGCAGTCACCGCCTACTCCCCGCTGGGTTCCCCTGACAGACCCTGGGCCAAGCCTGATGACCCTCAGCTGCTGGACGATCCCAGGATCAAGGCTGTTGCTGAGAAGTACAAGAAGAGCACAGCTCAGGTGTTGATCAGGTCAGTTATGATCAGCAACGATGTAAATTACTTCACCTCCACTGCTCTCGATTGCACTACGAATAAATAATAGTTTAAAAAACTAAAAAACACGCTTTAAAAACCAAACTAAAAAATTAGAAAATAATTTAATTCTATTATAAAGCGTGGGGTGCTTTTTGAGGTATTTTTATAATCAATTAATATCAAGCAACCCACGCTTTTCTTTAATTTCTTAGTTTGGTTTTTAAAGCGTGTTTTTTAGTTTTTTAAACTATTATTTATTTACAATTTTTTAGTTCTGCTTGCTTGAAAAGCGTGATTTTTAAGTTTTTTTTTTGTTTTTTCTGTTTTTTTTTTTTAATTTTTGAATTGTCATTGGTCCTCGATAAGTCTACAAAGTTTCAATGAAATCTGACCGTTTGAAGTGGGACAAAATAGCGTCCAAAGGAGTCGGTTACATACAAACAAACATACAAGTGAAGCTAATATAAAGCGTGTAAAAAAAAAAGCGCCAACTTATGGCGAAATGTGTCATCGGCATCGCACTAACAATTTATGTACCTACCATCTTTTGTACCGCATTTACTGCAAATAAATAACTTTGACTTTGACTTTGACTCTCAAAATGGTGAAGGTGAACATGGTGTGGAAACCGGCATGTCCTAGACCTAAAAATTCGAAGACAAGTGACATCTACCAATCGGTACACACGGCTACAAATGAAGCTATACATTTCCAGTTTACGTTGATCTCGCACTGTACGGGAATCCTACACAATGCGAGATCAGCTGTTACTGGAAATGTCACAACAGGCGCGGTCGCAGCCAGACTTTGAGGGGGACTTTGTCTGTGACAACCGCCCCGGGGTTGTCACAGACAAAGACTACAATAAACAAAGAAAATTTATTATATTTTCGAAAAATTACTATTTTAAGAATGTTTACGTTTACGGCTTTGGGGGAAGGTCATGACCTCTAGGACCCCCCCCCCCTCCTCGGACGTCGCCTGGTTCACAATCTCTTTAAACTCTAGAGTCCAGACATAATCTTGGTCAGGCAATATAAGGACCATGTCAATTGATGTCTAAAAAAGGGGAAAGAACCACACAGATTGAGTGGACCTGTCCTGTCAGTGCACGCATTTGTCAGTAACCGTGCAGCTCAACTCAGAACTTAAACGTAAAGAGCTCAACGACTCGACAAAAACGTGAAACGTTTTAGAAAAGGGAACTTCGCATTTCTCGATTACTGTCTGGTATTCAGGTGGATGAGAGTTGCCAAGAATCGAGCTGAATGGAGTGCAATTAGAGAGGCCTATGTCTAGCAGAGGACTGCAGTAGGCTGCTGATGATTCAGGGGCATCCGGTTAGACTGGAAGTTGAGCCCGATAGTTTTCAAAAGGACAATATAATTTTTAACATGTCTTTCGTCCCTCAGATACGCGATCGACCGCGGCATCGTCGTGATCCCGAAGTCCGTCACCAAGTCTCGCATCATTCAGAACTTCAACGTCTTCGATTTCCAGCTGACCTTAGATGATATCAAGTCCATCGGTGGTCTGGAGTGTAATGGCAGAGTCTGCATGATGGGAGAGTAAGTACTGTTTACTTATTCATTGAAGCAGTGGCTTATAGTGACCTTATTGGGGATGTTCTTCAGAAAGGCAAGGTGCGTATTGCTCGCAATCGGCTTGCGTGTATGACCAGATATGTGAACTTAAACGAGGCAAAAGGAGTATGTAAGAGTCGTGGCAGGTGGCGTTCTGTAGTAAATCGTACCCACACTTCCCCCTGGGCCACGTTACCGTGGCCGACTTCATCATCATCATCATTATATCAGCCGAAAGACGTCCACTGTTGGACGAGCATACGCACGAGAGCATTCATTCCACGCGGGCTGGCAACAACGCATTTACAATAGTTTTTCGTGATTATTTCATTAAATACAAACAAAAGTACTATTTTTTTTTCAGCCAAGCACTAGATCGTTGGTGTTTATAATTATTTTTAATAAATATTAAAAATAATTATAAATACTAACGATCTAGTGCTCTTTAATAAAAACATTTAATCGTACTAAGTAATGCAAATAGAAAATAATTGACGGTATGTTGATTTTTATAAGTAAGCTCTACTTACCTCTATAACAAAATTAACAAACATGTCTATGTATACAATAAAAATTACCACGAGTGTAAAAAAGTCTAATAGACTGGATAAAACCACTTACCTATGAGGAAACAGAGGCACTCCTGGAAGAAGTTGAGTAGCCGAAATATATCACGTAATACGTATACACCATAACTAAATATCACATACCATGCCACACCACACACCTCTTTATACACACAACATAGCACACCACACCACACCACACCACACCACACCACACCACACCACACCACGCCATACCACACACCGCACACCTCACACCACACCACGCACCATGCCACACATCACACCACATCGCGCGCCTCACCACTTACCACAACACCGCACTACTTACTACACCACACAATATACACTACATCACATGCACTAACTGGGAATAAGTTTTATAAGCTTTGCTTTTACTGTTTTTAATTTAAATTGCAACTTTACTTATTTACTTTTAATATTATTTAATTTTTCATTTTTACTTAAGATTAATTATAGCCTAAATACTGAAAAATTTACTTACATTGCATATTTCCCCTTAAGGTACGCTATATTAGCTCAAGTTAGTACAAGTGTACGATAATGATGTAAAAGAGCGGAGCCTTCTAATACAGGCATCGTTGCTTAAAAGGAGGCTCCAAATACGTTTAAATGTATTGTAATATTCTATTTGTCACAATAAACTATTTTGTATTGTATTTGTATTGTAAACGCCAAAATAACTGTTAAAAAAATTGCATACAAACTTGAAAAAACCAACGATCTAGTGCATGGCTGAAATTTTTTTTTACTTTTGTTTGTATTTCATGAAATAATCACGAAAAACTACTATAAATGCGTTGTTGCCAGTCCGCGTGGAATGAATGCTCTTAAACATAATTGGCGAGATTTAGGTGTAGTAAAGATTACCTCGCAGATGTCGATAGTACCTGTGGTGGTGATCACTTTCCTATATCATCAAACGAGCATTTAAAAACAAATGACTGCTTGTAAAGGGGTGACTCAAAGTGTGATGAATATAAATATTGATGGATGGAGAAGGAGAGGAAGGCCAAAGAAAAGATGGGTGGATTGCGCGAGGAATGATATAAAAGAGAAGGGAGTGAACGATAGCATGCCACGGTTGGGCCCTCTTTACATACCAAGACCCCTCCGTGCCTCGGAAAGCACGTTAAGCCGTTGCTCCCGGCTGTCATTTGTGGATCTTTGACAGTCGTTACGGGTCGTCAGAAGCCTGAAACTCTGACAACCAGTTTTACCAAGGGGTATCGTATTACCCAGTGACTGGGTTGTGGAGGTCAGATAGGCAGTCGCTCTATGTGAAAGAATGGTATTCAGCTGAATTCGGTTAGACTGGAAGCCGACCCCAAATTAGTTGGGAAAAAGCTAGGCAGATGAGAGCGTGACGGCTGACAGGGAAGAATGGAAGGAGAAGACATGTTCCGCCGACCTCAAGTGACGTGGGACTAGAGCAGGAAGATTATGAGTGGGTCCTAGGTTTATGTGAGTGCTAACCAAGTTCTAGTGAGTTTTTTAATCAGTAATTTTTCAGTAGCAGTGGATTAGTATCCGGTTGGTGCAATCGGCTTACCCCCTATAACTTAACCGTAACTGGCGGAATGTGAGTGTAGGTACTAACACACTTCTGCTTACCCCAATGGGGAATACGGGCGTGAAATTTTATGATAATAATAATTAGGTACTTACCTACTTAATTTTTTTTTTCAGCACCGATCATCCAGACTACCCATTTCACGACGAATTCTGAAGATACACATCATTCCTGATTAATTATTTAAGTAGAAAAACTGTTATTTTATAAGCAATTTGTGATAATTATAAATTGAAATTAAAATTTAAAAAAAATCGGTCAATGGCGAGTCGGGATCACACCATTAACGCTCCTAAGCAAACTACATTGAGCAGTCTGTGGTACGGTCGTTGCACATAAAATGACAATTGATCGCAATATCTTTAATTTTGACAGTTACGCCACGGTCATAGCGATATTTTTTTTCTGAGCAATTGATTTATTCTTCAACACCCTTGGATTGTGATTGAACATGTGTTACACAATTAGGTTGCTGTTCTAATTTTATTCCTAAACTTAAACATTTAAATGACAATCTCAATATCAGTAGGTGTTATAAGACTCAGCTAAACATTTTTAATTGAAGCACCATTTTGGTTTTTATTTTTTTCAGGAACCATTTGCCATTTTTGAGCTAAATCGAAATCAAGGCCTCTAAACCAAACATTAAAACAAAAACACTTTTGAGACTCCTTAAAGGTGGCTCTATTAAATGATACGAACATGGTGTGTTAAAAAAAATATCTTAAGATCGATAAAAAAGTGATCTTATAAATCCGTTTTCGCCTGTTTAGATCGGAACCTTAATAATTGCTTTAAAATTCACTGCTAGCTAAATAACAATACATTAAAAATTAAAACAGCCTGCAAATTATTTTTCAAATGTGTTACTAAATAAAGCATATTAATTATATTAATACCATTATATAATGTGTTTAATTTTGAATTCATAACATGGTACTTTACTGATCGATATAAGATTCAAGTATTTTATAAAGAAAACTGTATTTATTTATGTATAGGAACATACATATTTTATAGTATACCAGAAAATACATAACAAAAAATATAACTAACTAAATTAACCACTATTTTTAAAATTGTGATTTTTCCAAAGTGTTGCATCATTTGCGCTTAATATTTAAATTCGGCCATTATTATTTGAATAAAAACTTTTAAAATTAATTCCTTCGTTTTATTGTCTAAAACCTATTTTTATTTTTTTCGCCGTTTATTTTATTTTCCCACAAAAATAAATTATTAGCGCTAACAACCCAAATATAGTAAGAACAATACAATGGTACTTTTAATTCACGTCTGGTCACCCACAGCTGTCAAAAACCAGCTATACTCGACTGACGAAATAACCAAAACGAGTTTTACTACGAAAAAATGTGTGACGAACTGTGTAGATTGTGTTTATCTAAAGATAATTTGGTGGCATTATTCTCAAATGTAGTTGAAAACGTTCAATTTAGCCATGTTTTGTATCTAATAACTGGTATAAAAGTAAGTTATAAAGTTCATTGACTTTTTCATTGTTCGTTGTTCAAGGTAGAAACAAATGAATAACAATTAAGTATACCTTGTATCCTATTTACCTAGATTTCTTGATGTATGGTTTTAATAGATAAATAATTAGGTAGATTCTTAGCCAAATTGATTAGGTACCTAATAGCATCTGTAGATTCAGGAGTGGTTCGGCCAAGGCCTTAATGGTCGCATTTATTTGCGAATACGCCAGTACCAACTTAGATTATGTATTATAAATTTAAATATATAATTAATGTAGTTATTTTATGAGTAGAGAGGGACAGGAAGTCCCAATAAAAATATGGATGGATTATGTGAGGAATGATAAAAAGGGAAAGGAGTGGATGATAGCATTGCGTCGACCCCTAATAACCGTAATCAGGTAATAACCGTAATTATGTATAGATCTATACATAACAAGAGTGAACAGGCATCTTCTGGGCACGCTCGTTCCATCGTAGACCTCATCCATCGCTTTCCATCCGTGATGGAGATCAAGAGGAAGCCCATTTAGCAATAAAAAAAAATATAAAAAAGATCTAAACTTACTTACAATCTTACAGCATTTGGGGTCAGCTGAAATTACTACCTATAGATAGCTAAATAGCTAGGTAGTAATTTCAGCTTGGGGCGCAATAATAACATGCATCGATCTATTAGATAGCCTCACCTGGGCCTGAATTCACTATGACAACCTAACGATTCCTCACTCGAAACCACATCAATCACACACGACATCTGCTAATATAGTATTAATAATGTCGACAAATTGTCTTGGAACATACAGAATGTGACATTTCGATTCCTTACATTGGTTTCTAAAAAAAACACGATACTAACGTAGTTTGAACGTAGTAAAATTCCGCGGGGAATCATTATAACTATACAGAATTGGGGCCCTGCAACGGTTGGTCCGTGGATGGGTGACCATATTAACATACCAAGACGCCTCCGTGCCTCGGAAAACGCTCTGTTGGTCCCGGCTATCATTAGTTGATCTTTGAAAGTCTGACAGCCAGTCTTACCAAGCGATATCGTATTACCCAGTAACTGGGTTGTGGAGGGCAGTGGCTTCATGTAAAATACTTGTATTCAACTGCATCCGATGCAACTGGAAACCAACCCTAACGTAGTTGGGAAAAGACTAGGCAGATAATGATGAGGTATTATTACTTTTACTTTTCATAGATTGAACCAAATGATGGTTTTCCTCAAAACATTTGCGGGAAGTGCAAAGACGACGTCCATTCCGCTATACATCTCCGAAATAGGAGTCAAGAAAGCGAACAGAAATTAATAGAACTTGGCTACCAAACAAAATGTGAAAACACAGCTGATAATAACGAAAATATTTACAAAACCAATGTAATTATAAATCAAATAACCGAAAACCATGATACAAGCAATGAAATCGATGAGGATTTTGCTAATAACGGTGGATTTCCCGAATTGAAAGTAGAAATAGAGTTTGACAGGTTAGGCCAAGATGGCGACGAAACAAAATGGCCGCCAAACGAAACTGTCAAGAAATTATCGAGAAAAGAAAAACGGCACCAGTACTTGGACATGGTGGATGGCAAATTCGATCCCGAGGGGCCAGTGAAATGCAAAGTGTGTCTAAAGTCTGTCAGAAGTTGGAAATGCTTTATCAGTCACGCAAAATTGCATTTGGGATTCAATTTTGTATGCGAAGTGAGTATCGAACATTAACATTAATTCAACACTCTTGTTACATAAACGTTAGTCCGTTCATAAATTAGTTTTATATATTTCAGTTCTGCGGCAAAAGTTTTATATCTACCACACAACTGAAGCGCCACTGCAGATCCTACCACGGCATGAGTAGAGAACTACGCTGCCATCACTGCAGCTATCTCGCTCTGGACAACGCTCAACTCAAGGTGAGAGAAAGCGACAAATTTAAGGGATGCCACTTGTTCAGGTCGGCAAGGTGTACCTTCGCTCCGGAGATCGTTATTAGGATTATAATCTCAGCAGTGTTAGTTCTTCTAAATAAACATGTAGCTATGCTGCTGTGAGTTTGTCTCGCCCTTCCCAGCGAAATGACTAGGAAGTGTTGCAGAGCCGGCGTTTCGAGGGCGCGCGGGCGTCATGTATTCGCTAATAATCAGCTTAATTTCAATAAATAATTTTTGATTGACTGTCTTGGACGTTTAATTACGCCTGGATAGCAACGGCCAGTGCCTGGTGACCGAGACCATCATGTGACACTGCCCGCTAAACAAACACTTCTACACAATAGGCATAACAGAGCTCTTTACCTACGCTTTATAGGCTTGCATGGGCTTGCGCATATGCTGTTTGAATGCCGTCAGCCAGATTAGAACAGAAACCCTCAGGGCACTCAGATATTCTTAACAATCCAGGACACATACTCAACTTTTGGAGGCGGCGGGCTAGTTGGAATAACTACCGACGGCCATCAGAGCTCATCTGAAAGACTAAGTATGGAAACTAAGAAGGAAGGAAGAACATTATTTTATACTAAGACCAACTAAGCTGTCAACCATTTTCCATCGTTCTCTGAATCTGTCACCTTCTCTTTCAGCTCCACGAGCGGCGCATGCACACGTTCGAGCGCCCGTTTGGCTGTGACGAGTGCGGCGCATCGTACCACAGTCGAAAGTGCCTGGTTCAGCATATTGAAAGTCATCGCACTGTTGCTGCTGTGCAGGTAGGATTACTGCTTCTACATTAGAAAAGTCCTGCTAAAAAGCTGGGCATTTCTGTTTGAAATCTTTCTCTTCAAGTATCCTTGAAACCTTAAATCTAAAAGTCGGGACGCATGACAACATCAAAAACGTCCGGACAGGGGCCAAAACAGCCCAACAAATCATAACCAGTGTACCCCTTGATTTTGAATTCGGGACTCAAGAGGCCGTAGCAAAGAAAACCTGCTCAGGTGGAATTTCACAGATGACTCCGCCCAGGAGTGTAAATGTGGTGCTGTCCTACAAAGAATAGGGCACTCAATATAGTGTCCAGTGTGTGCTGTTGTCTGCACGCTAGTTGATGAACGCTGCTGAACGTGCCAAGCTCGTAGCCAAATTCTGGGTTGACTGTATTTACATTGCTATCGACAAGCTAAGAAGAAAATTTCAGTATTTATACTAGGTTGAGAATCAGCAATTTCTAAACGCCAAAATTACATATCAGTCCCCCGGCACGCCCGCCCTTCCTAGTGCTTTAGCTGGAAAGTAAAAGTGGCGCAACAAACAGTCCAGCAATTATGAAACTTCCACCCTGACCTGCCACTGCTGTCACCTGGAGAAAATTATCAATAAGTAGGTACGTGATAAATAACCAAGATCTTCTTGTTTCAGTGCGAGCAATGTCCTCAATCGTTCAAGTCAGCGCGGCAGCTGTCTCGTCACCGCTACCGCACACACAAGCACACGATCCCGCACGCAGTCAAGTTTTGTGCTGACGCTGATTGACTAGACCTGCAGACCCTTAACTATCCGGCAGGGCCCAGCGACTGCTTCTCCTAAAATAAATAAAAGAAGCCAGTACCAGCTAGGAGCGTACCAATAGAAAATGGCGCCTAAAGCACGCATCACATTTGCGCCCCTTCGTTACTTAATTTTCGGTCTACTCTGAGCAAAGCTAGGTTGCATCCTTTCATGACCAATTATACCCTTCAACTTGCTAAAAAATCGCTTGCAATTTTAAGAGAATTTGAATAGAAATACTTAGGTAGATTTGGAAATACGCTTTCATGGTCGTACTGCATGATCTAATCAAGTACCTAGCTCTTCAGATTTGTTTGATATAGGTAGGTAACAGTATGAAATGGTTTATTGATGTTTTCTTTTAATTTAGTCGACTTTTTGCGACCCCCTTCGATAGGCGCCCAGGGCTCTTGCCCTGCTTGCCCCCCCCCCCCCCCCACCCTAGATACGCCACTGGTACCAGCTTCCTGCACTTAGGTAAAAAGGCCTATAGCGACGAGACGTTAATGGCCAAGCTTCACAGCCTGGCTCGTCGGCGTAATGTTGCCTGCTTGTCCGTCTTCTACAGACTGTATTTCGAAGAGTGTGCGCAGGAGCTCCACGACCTGATCCCACCATCGCTCCGTTACTACCGGACAACCAGACGCACTGCAGGGTATCATCCGCGCTTGGTTGATATCCCGACCAATCGTACTCAGCGCTTCTCCACCTCCACATTAATCGTGCGCACAGCCAAAGTGGAACTCTCTGCCTGCGTCTTTGTTCCCTTCTACATTTAACCCGTCTACCTTCAAAGCAAGAGTGAACAAGCATCTTCTGGACACGCTCGTTCCAAAGTGTCATAAACAATAGGAGCGGCCGCCGAAGCATGTCCTCTGTAACTGCGATGCCTTATTGGTACGACATCGTTTTATTCTCGATCATCGTGACCTAGTGAGAATTAGTTTTCTCAGTTGTTCGACCGTCGAACTAGTTCGATCTTTGACTAATGATCATTTATTACACATATAAGCATTTTTGTTTCTGGTTAAAGGTATGCAAGACAGTTTTTTTTTTCAATTATGTAAATACAAATTTAAACCTTTTTTAACGAAACAGTCGTTTTCGAAATCATATTTTATTGGTTTTTGTTTCCCGATTCAAATAAATTCGACGGTCGAACAGATGAGAAAAAAATTCTCACTAGTTCGATGATCGAACCATTGAATCGAACCAGTGAGAACAAACGGTCATCTCGCAGGTCAACCTATTAAGTTGTCGGCTCCATAACCGGACTTGCCTGTGGTTACCAATAAATTTAGGCCTCCAGCCCAGGCTTTAAAACTTAAAACTAGAGTGACTAATCGCTAAGGCCACTCCCTGCATTTGGGGTACGCCTCGGCTTAGGGCATCGATTACATCGTTGATAGAGGCAGCAAAAAAGGGACAGGCTGGATCCAAATGAAGTGCGATGCTATAAAATAAAACACAGCTATATTTACACATCATTTATTGTACATATAACAAATCTATACATAATACAGTGTTTAAGCCACACAAGTGCTCCACTCTATACATAAACTCTTATAATATTAATATCATGATATTATACAATATCCGAACGTTACTGACACATCGAGCTTAGGAAAGAGACAGATAATGAGTGAGTGAGACGACGCTTTACAGGCCGAACTTTAGAAATCCAGTCAACTGTGGCATCTTTACTTTCCATGAGCAACTTTACCAATGCGAACTATATTTAAATTATGCTCGGATAACTAAAAATCTGTTGCCGCCATTTAATATCCAACCAACCGATACAGAAGAAGAATAATCTGCTATTTGTAACATTTTTTTAGTAATCGAAAGATGTTTTTTAAAGTTCTCAGTGGTAAAGTTGCTCATGGAAAGTCAAGATGCCACAGTCGATGGTACTCGATGCGCCATATTTACGGCCGGATACTGCGTAAACTTACCACCGGTTTCTGAAAGCTAATTCTTAGCGTGTTGATGGAAAAAATAACACGAAAAATGTATAAATGTATAGTTTTAAAATTTGTTGGCCAAAAATTCATCGTGGTTCCAAATTGTTCGTGCTTCTAAGTTTTATACAGCCGTACATCATCATCGCGCGTTTATATGCATGTGAAGTTTTTTTTTCAGTCGTTTTACCTACTCAGGTCAATTTTGATTTGCATAGAGTTTTTAATCTAAAATTTTGCAATCAAGGTAATACAAAATAGTTGGTAGGTACTTTCATGGTTGTAGCGGGTCTATATTAGATCTTAAAATCGCGACTTCGTACTTCCGAAGATCGCCGATGATTCCCGAAGCGCATTTATTTTTTGGGATATTTGTATTAAGACACACGTAGATAAGATTTAATTAAGGCCTTAAGCTATGGGTAAACTTAAGCAAACCCGTAGTTTGCGGAACAAGAAAGCTTATAAGCTCTCTTATTTTTAAACTGCGGGTTCTATTTTTGTTTTTGTTTTGCGGGTTATATAAATATGTAGCTTTAAAAAATAGCTTATATGTAGCTTTAAAAAATAGCTTATATGTAGCTTTAAAAAACCGGTGTTAATCATTATATTCAGATAAATGATATATTAATTAGTGCAGAGTTATTTAAATTAAAGAAATAAATATTATAATTTACAATAAGAAACAATAGAATTAAAAAAGCCTGTGTTAGATGAGATTTTTGTTGTTTTCAAGTTAACTACCAAGTTTGGCGATTTTCATGATTTTAGTTTCTTAAACAGATGATGAAATCGATTTTGTTTCAGGATTTCAATATTTTTTTTGTGTAGTAAAATGGCTACTAGGTCTAATATACGCTTAAGTTCGTTTAGTGAAAACGGGCATATATTTTATAATTCAGACAATCTTATCAATTTTAATTATGTAGGTACAGTACAACTGGAATAAATGTCCCTCGGCATACTTCGTGTTTCGTCAGTCGACTTGGAATTATATAGAGTTGTTAATACTCTTTTAACTTAATGCAATTTATTAAAAAAAGGAGGAAAGCTTGTTTGTATGCGGAAATGCGATGATTCCCGAGGGACTTCAAGAAAATAGTTGTACTGTATATATTTTTATAATACTTTGCCCATAACCTAATCAATCACGTACTTTAAATTTAAATATAAATATCTTTTTATATACCTATCTAACGATGATATTTTTTCTTTGGTTCTTACCTAATAAAACGATTTCTTTTGATTTAGCTTAGTTTGGGGACTAAACTGAAAATATTAATAAAATGCAGGGTCAAATTAAATTAACTAGCAAAACTTGGCGCGATGGGAATCGATATCTCAATAAGTAAAAAGATACCCATCACGATGAAGGGTTTCGCTAACGAATTCAATTTAACCCTGTATTTCGTTATGTTTTTTTGTAAGATTATTCAAAAAAAAATCTCAATTTCATATTTAGTTTAAACTCTGCGGCACAAAACCGATAAAAATATTCTAAATAAAAACTTAAAATTTTCGAAGTATAGTGTATCTCTGGTAAATCAAATAGTGCAACATACATATTATTTAAAGCCTGTGTAATTTTATAAATAGACGCTCTTATAAACATTTAAGTACGTAAAGTGTAAACACACAAATATAATTCTAACATAATTATATTTTAAATTATTATGTTATCACCATTAAAATTAAAGTTTGCATTTTTTATTGTAAATTACTACGTCTAATAACAATAATGCTTTTTGATCAAGTATCTTGACCTGGCACGCGAGGTTGTCGACATGTGGGACGTGAATACAGCAGTCATTGTGCCGATAGTCGTGACGGCCAATGGCATTATAGCCAAGAGCCTCGACCAACACCTCAGGAGGCTCTCGTTAGGCATTTGGATCAAGGGCTTGATCCAGAAAGCAGTTCTACTGGACACGGCGCGTATAGTAAGGAGGTTCCTCTCTCAGCAGTCCCGACCACCGGTTACCGGTGGGGTACTATTTTTTATATATCTATTTTTTATATTCGAATATTTAAAAATATAATTTGTATGTATTGACAACTAAAGATTGAGCTTGGCGTTGTAAATTTTTCAGTTGTAAGTACCTTCCAATAGAAGCACTAAATTGAGCATAACACGAAAATTATGTTCCCATGATTTTGTAATACCTAACTTGATTTAAAATAGTGTCCGTGGAGTTTCTTGCCCGTTCTTCTCCATAGAGATCTACGTTTTGGAATGGGCAAATAGTTTCAACTTTCCAACTGATCGACTTTTACAGTTCAAAAGTGCTTGTAAATGGTTGGAAATAAATGCTTTAAGTTTGATTAATTTAGCTCTAAAATTTTGTCCTGATTTATCTTTTTTTGTACAGCAAGTAATTTCATTCTATGTCTACTTAAGGTGAATCTATTCCACATTTTTCCCATACAAACTTCGGGAGTGTGTTACTCCACTGTTCGACAATGTGCATCAAAAATTAAACATGGTATGGTTTGTCTCATTATTCATATTTTTTGTACGGAAACAGAATACTAAAATAAGAAGCTATTAAAAAGTTAGGAGCGCACAAAGATTCGTTTTTCTTGCTAATTTAACCTAACTTTGGGCGTGTTTAAGTAATTAATAAAGAAGTTTAAAATCTGAAACACCAAGTCGGTACCGATCAAGCTCAAATATCGAAAAGTAAAATAAACTTTATTGGTTATTGATTTATGCAGTGGTTTTTTCATAAAATCCGATCTTCCGAAGGACGATGGATGTTCTTAATTTTTTACGCGCCTGTTGTACTATAAATGATCCTGCATCTCGCTCAATAACGTTGTGCGTGTAGACTAGCTTCTAACTGCTCATCACTGATACTACCTCTGTCGGACACGATGCCTGGTGAGACAGCGTGCTTTTTAGCCAGGCCCACCAGTGAGTTCGAGCCCGCGAGTAGGTTCCCCTTAAGGCAATATTTAGAATGAAATCGAGTTAGAATTTTCTAGCCCGTTGTTGAATTCAGAATCTATGCATCTATGAAGTGGTTCTAGTGTTTGTTTGGTGCCAAAATAACAGTTTTTTAATATACTCCGTTTGAAATAAGATTAGACATTTAAATAAATCTTTTTACAGTCCGTTCAACCTATTTTGGCTTCTATTCCGTAGGCATAACGATGGCATTAGAAGCAAAAACGTATTTATAATTCCAACTGTTTACTGCAGATACCATTTATCATGCTATCAAAGCAAAAGAAGTCAAAATCAGTTCAACGGACTGTATTTAAAAAAAAAAATGTGTAATCTTATTCCAAACGGAGTATATATAAATAAATAAAGCGGATCTGGTGTCTGTTTATAATGTCAAAATACAAGCTTTTAACTAAATGCATATAAAAGTATATACGGTACTTTGTTTAATTTTGTCTGTCTCTTTGTGCCGGCTTTTCTCCGAAACGGCTGGACTGATTTTGACAGGACATTCACTGGCAGATCTGATGATATAAGGGAATACATAGGCTTTTTCCCTGCCGCAGTGTTTCATAAAATTTAAATTTTAATATAACTTTAATATAGTAATATAAATTATTTTATTTTATTATATGATACGTCTGGCATCTACCGATGCATTTAGGCATCTTTTATATGATATCCTTAACAGTCGATATGGGTAGTCAGAAACCCAACAATCTGACAACCAGTCTTACCGAGAGGGCATACTGTTACCCAGTAACTGGGTTATGGAGGACATGATCCTCGTCGCTCCAACTAAAATACTGATATTCAGCTGCATTCGGTCAGACTGGAAGCCGACCCTAACATAATGTAGTTAGGAAATGCCTTTTCTCAACTACGTTATGTTGGGGTCAGCAGATTGATTGATATGATACGGGCGACCGAGCGTAAGATATGCTTTTGAATTATTTTTATAAATATAGTTATACACACTCTTAATTATAATAAAGCGTGGAATACTTGAATAGCCATTTAAAATTCTTGGCATTTCTGACAGTTTATTTAATGACATCTGTCAAGACTGTCATTTTGTTTTTGACTGTTTATTATCTCCACAATCTTAAAAATATAGTTGCAGCCAGGGAAATTAGTCGTTAAGTTGTACATATTATTATTTTAAGACCGATAGTTTTTAAATAATATAACGTTGTGAAGCAAATTGACACTGTAGATAATTTTGCTGTTTTATATGTAGCCATTTTATAAAACTGTCAAAGAATGACAGTTGTTTTTTTTAATATACGGACAATTTAAATTGCTTTTAATTTCCCTGACCTTACATTTAATTTTGCACAATAATTGTTCACAATTACAATCATAATACTGACGAATAATACTGATATTTTAATAATTTAGTTAAATAATAAATTCGATGGAATAAACACAATGTTTTTTTTTTTTTTTTGCTCGATAATTGGCAAAAAATGGCAAACACCCTAATGCAGGATTATTATAATTTCGGCATGTGTTTTTAAACTATTCATAACTTAAGACGAGAGCTTCTAATTATTGATATCTAAACACGATAAAATAGAAATATTAAATATTTGATATTTTCTTTTTTGGTAGGTGTTGACCGGTGGTAGTTTTGTTACTTGAAGTTGAGAAAATCTCGTTTCTTTTGTTTTATCGTGTTTAAATATGCTACGAATCGCGTAAAGTCAAAAAGTGTACTCTGTGAATTTTGCCGTAAGTCAAAGCACATATTAAGTGACGTTTGTTAATCTCGATCGAAGATTCATCTTTGTACAGTCACCAAAACAGATAAGTGACCAAGGTCGTCGGATATAGGAAGTTTAGTAAGAAACCGACGGCCGTATGCCGTGTGGTGCCTGACGTAAAGAATACTAACATCCCATTTCTTCCCGTGGGTGTCGTAGAAAGCGACTAAGGGACTTACTAGAGAATGGGCAGCAGCGTTCTCTAGGCATTTTATCACTATACTGCGATCGCCAACCCACCTGCCAAGCTTGGCGATCATGGCAAATCCCCCAAAAAAATGGCAAGCACCAATATAAAACGGCCCGATCAGCTGGATGCAAGTAGCACAGAACCGGTCGAAATGGCGGTGCTTGGGGGAGGCCTATGTCCAGCAGTGGACGTCTTTCGTCTGAAATGATAATGATAAAGAAACCGACGGATGTTTTCGAAATAGTTAAATTAATAGAAAAAAAAACAATTCATTTAACAAATTGAAAAGAGCATGCTTATCATCCGATTGGATCCGTGCACGTAGCTTCCAGCGGCGAGGTGTCAATTTTTCCAAGAGAGAAGCCGAAGCGAAGTCGGTTTTAACTTACTGACTTATCAATAAATACTTACTATCATTCTAAAATTAATATAGTAATGTAAAGAATTAAATACAATAAAATTTAGCAGCTGAAAACCAATTAAAATGTGCAATATATTCCTCCATCGTTCTCGCTGACGCATTTTTCTATATCTGTCTCTGTCAGAACCCGTTGTATAGCGGTTTGCTCTCGTCCATATCAAGCGGTGCCATGTGACCTAAAGTGACGTCATTACAGGATCGCTGTCGTATGAATTTTTAGGTCCGATTATGAAAATAAAAATAACCCGGCGCCGAAACGTCATAATCGGGAACTAAAAATTCATACAACAGCGATCCCATAATGATGTCACTTTAGGTCACGTGGCACCGCTTTCTATGTACGAGAGCAACTCACTGTACAACGGGTTTGATAGAAACAGATATAGAAAAATGGGTCAGCGAGAAGGGATGGAGGAATATTGCACTTTGTATTTGGTTTTCAGCTGTTAAATGTTTTTAACCGACTTCCAAAAGGAAAAGTTCCAAAGTTCTCAATTCGTCGGACCCTTTTTTTTTTTTGTATTTAATTCTTTGCATTCCTATATTAATTTTATATCATAGTAATAGTAAGTATTCTCTATTGATAAGTCAGTAAGTTAAAGCAGACTTCACTTCGGCTTCTCTCTTAGAAAATTTGACACCTCGCCGCTGATAGGAACAACACTCGCGGAGGTAGGTAATTAAGTCTTATTATAATGTATAAACCTAGATTTTCAACATTAAAAAACAGGTGAAGGAATAGTAGTAGAGATTGGGCGAATCTCTTAGCTGCTACGAATTATTTTTATTTCTGAATTGTTTTAAAAAATTACGGACGCTTTTAATGTGAACGTCTTTTTACATCGTTCTCACATGCATACTTTCAACATGAATGATGTAAGCAAGTTTTTGTAACAATATTTTGATTTAAAAGAGTAGCCGTGGAGTTTCTTGCCCGTTCTTCTCCATAGGGACCTACTACACTTTAGAATGGGGAACTAGGTTCATCTTTATGACTGACCGACCCCTTGACAATTCAAAAGTGCCTTATTTTTAACCGACTTCAAAAAGAACGAGGTTATCAATTCGACATGTTTATATATATATATAACGGCGCGTGACATTATTAAATAATGAAAAGCAGTTAATTTCGAGAGTTGTAATTGTTATTTTGTTATTTTTAACGATTAATCGATTTGAATTCAACTAAATGGTAATTTTAATTAAGAGCAGGTAACACCGAATGGAGTTGCGTCTGTCATGGCGGGCGACGTCGTGTCAATTCAGTCAGGTTGTTGACAGCCGTTGCACGTGGTGGTCACTCGCAAACCCATTGGCTCTAAATCGTTAATTATTACTGCAATCCTTAATTGTTTAAGTCATTTAAGTGTCTGTAAAATTAAAATAGTGAACAGTCAACGCTACAGCGTATTTATTTCAACGTTTCCTGAAGTTTAACGCCCACTATGGATTCCCGTGCTGACGAAGTCACGAATCAGCAATCAGATGCAACAGCCCGGCCTTCCTGATATCCCGTTATATATATATATTTTTTGTGTATGTTTGGGCGTAACTCCGTCACATATAGACAGACGGAATTGCAAAATTCTTCAAAAAAATTACAGCAAACAAATCGCGATTGCTGCTATCGCATAAATATATCGCATTGCTTGACTCCAAGGACGATGAAATTTCGAATTGTGTGGGGTAGGTACTGTAACTAAAAAGTGAAAAATAAAAAAAGGCTAACACCGTAAATTTTCTGTAAAAAAGATTTCAAAAAAAACAACCGACTGCCAAAGTCACCGACTTCCGAAATTAAAGTTATTTTTCACTTTGTAGTGTTTTTTTTGGAAGTCGGTTGTTTTTTTTTTTTTGAAAAAAGTTTTTTATAAAAAAATAATTTGAGTTTGAACATTAAAAAAATATAAGGACGACTTCCCCGACCAAGGTAACATAATTTTCGCTGGCTTCTTGGGCTCAATATCGCTGGTCTCCTTTCAGACGTCAATACTTCCGTCAGTTTCTTATAAAACTTCAACTATATCCGACGGATCTAGTTACTTACCTCTTTTGGTGAATATGCCTACTTTAAATCTACAGAGCTGTATAATAAATGATATGGCCGACGACAATTTGTGCCAGTTTCACTAGCACTATGATGGCACCAGTTAGTGCCAGGCTGAGTGTCAAGTGCCATCACTCCATCCAGTCGTCGCCACCGAAGTCCACGGACTCGGAGAACGATGCTGGTGCCTGAAAAACGAAGTTTAGACTTTGAAATGTAGTCTAAAACTAAAAAAAAAACTTAAACTTGCCATCTTATCGTCTCTCCTAAAAGTATCTTAATCAGAACCGAAAGTTTTTTTTTTTAATTAGGCTGGTATTCCAAACGTTTGGAACGTCAAAATTACATAACACAGTCCCTGAAATCGCCCGCCCTTCACCACTTCCTAGTGCTTTAGCTGGGAAGAAGAAGTGGCACAACAAACTCCCAGCAGCAAAGCTACTTGATTCAATACAATAGTTACTGGTTTCCGGAGCACTCATAGGCAGTCGCTTCCTGTAAAATCCTGGTATTCAGCTGCATCTGGCTAGACTGGAAGACGACCCCAACATGGTCGGAAAATGGCTAGGCAGCCGACAATATACGTTTTCTGATCTATTTGTTTACAGTTTTCATCAGGTAGCATGCAATTGTATAGAATCAAGTTCTTCTAACATAACAGACAGCTGTGCTGCTGTACAGTTTGTTGCGCCACTTCTTCTTCCCAGCTAAAGCACTAGGAAGTGGTGGAGGGCGGGCGTGCCGGGGACTGTCTTATGTAATTTTGACGTTCAAAAAGTATTGATTCTCAATCTAATTTGAATAAATGACTTTTAATTTAGTAATGTTTCATTAAGGTGGAATTGCTAGGGTAGACCGCGAAATTAAAATTGTATTCAATTTGCAGGTTCAGTGTCGGGATATTTGTTGAAAACAATATGATTCCATCCCATTGATGACTACTTCATGAAAACGTCATTCAGTGCGATTATTATGAACTTAGGTTTTATTGATGATTTTTAAACAACTTCAAAAAGGAGGAGGTTATCAATTCGACACGTTTTTTTTTTAAATGTATGTTCGGGCATAACTCCGTCATATACAGGATAAGTTTTTATCCAGTGCGCAAACTGTAACCATGAATCCCCTGCGCAGAAATTTTACGTCGGTTTTACAAAAAAAAAACAGCTTCTTCATAGAAAAGTGCAATACCTACGCGGTCAAAATGTATGGAACAACTGGTTTTTTTTTGTATTATCGATGATTTTTTTTGTGCTAAGAGACCCCCGTCTTAGAATGATATATTATGCTGAATTTATGGTTACAGTTTGCACACTGGATAAAAATTTACGGATTTGCAAAATTGTTTTTTTTTTTTGTTCGAAATGGTCCCATTTAAATTTCATATAGATCTGTTGATGCATTTCGGAGACAGACAACGGAACTCTTCAAAAATTACAGCAAATCAACCGCGATTGCTGCTATCGCATTAATATGCATTGTTTAGACCCCACGGATGATGTAATATCGAATTGGTGTGTGGTAGGTATTACAACTAAAAAAATGAGAAATAAAAACTTTTTCCAAAAAAAAAAAAACAACCGACTTCCGGAAAAAAACACTACAAAGTGAAAAATTACTTTAGTTTCGAAACGAAAAATTAAAATACATATACAAAGTCACCGTCATTCAAAAAAAAGTTATTTTTCACTTTGTAGTGTTGTTCCGTCGGTGGATTTTTTTTTTTTGGAAAAAGTTTTTATAACGATTACCATTCGCTGTAAAGTCATATTTTTTACGGTCGCTAATCATATTTTGACCTGCAAATTGAAAAAAACGAAGAAAATTTGAATTTCACGGACTACTTTAGCGTATTCACCAGAAAATAATAACTAAAGTATAAGTACTACTTAAATAACTGACCACCAAAACACATTAAATACACACACACGCGTCGAGCTTACAGCGTTCTGCGTGTGCAATTTAATAATGCTTTTAGGATGCTGTTGGGACTGCCATGGCGCTGTACCGCCTCGGGAATGTTCGCGGAGTCCCGCACAGACGGTTTCCATGCCATCATGAGAAAAAAGCGGCCTCCATGCTACAGCGTTTGCATGGTAGTGACAACAGCATTCTAAAACAATTTTAACCTATATTTCTAAGCACTATTGTTACTAACACCACAATACTAACAAAAATATGGACCTGAAATGAAGTTTAAATTAATTTAATTAAAAATAATAATTAATAAAAATAAAATACTACTACCACCTGCTACAATTTTTTTTTTAAATTTAATTTTAATTGTAAAAAAAATCCGCATTGGCGTCGACTAGTAGTATGCCGAAAATTACTTATTTTTCGGGCTACATAGACAGGCCCCTCTAATATGAGAACCTAGCCTAAGCTACATTAAACAACTCCTACACTACACTAAACTGTTATGTTTTAAAAAATATTTAGTTTTAAACCCGCAATAACTAGATCGACTCACGACACCCTTGCGCGGGCTTGCCGACGGCGAGTAATGGGTAGCTCGCTGTCCGGTAAGGACCAAGCCCGGGTCGACGGCGCGTTGTGTTCCACGCGCGCCTCAAAGAGATGTCAGCACTAACTGGTGGGGTCCGCAAGGGCGCGGGCTGTCCGAAAGAGATACCGCCGCCCCTAGCTCACAGGCAACTGAGGGAACACGGGTGGGTTTTAGTCAGTAAAAGTCTGACACGCCCTCCTGCTCCACCCAGAGCGGGAGAAGTTATTTCATGATTTCCCAACCTCAAAAAAAAAAAACTCACGACACCATTTACACGTTAACATCCTCGTTTCACAAAGGTTGAAAAGCCGAAACAGCTTTTTAAAGTGTATCTTCCCACACACTGGCGAACGGTCTAAAGAAAGGCTAAGCCTGTAGCGAAATAGTGCTTCCCTACCAAACCCATTCTTTCCACCTGCTGAAAATCTCGCACCTGGAGATGAGTTGCCTTTCTTTGAAGTCTTTAAATCGACTCCGGGCTCAGGTAGGCCGAAGTAAAGAAAACCTGTTCAGGTGGAGATTCACTGTCCCACAAGCAATGGGGCGCTTAATATCGTGTTCAGCGTGTCCTGTTGTGTGCACGCTACAGTTGATGGACGCTACTGTAAGTGCCAAGCTCGTAGCCAAATTCTGGGCTGACTGTATTTATACTGTCTGTGTGTATTTATTATTTGGCTATCGACACTCTCGAATAATAACTAGATCTAGGCTTGGATGCAGAATGCAGCAATGCCCTCTCCAACCCGCAAAAATATAACCTGGTTATTGCGGAATTAAAACTTCACGACTCCTCACTGGACGCAAGCGCTGCTCCAGGATTCGATTGCCCGGATGGGTTAAGTGCTATTAGGAATTTTGCAGAAGAAGTCTTGAGTCTGCATTTGTGTCCGGTTGATGGCAATCGGCACGCCCTCTACAACAATGGGCCAAATTTGGGTGTACTATAAATATACCTCGGCCTAACTCTTCGGAGAATATAGGGGTCGATGTTATGTTATGTTAAAACTAAATATTTTTTGCATAACATTTTGCTTTTATTCTTCAGCTACACTAAACCAACTTCTAAGCTACACTAAAACAAGGGTGCGTTTCCACTGAAGCGGAGTCAAGCAGAGCGGAAAGGTGCAGGAATCAACCACAGATAAGACGAGCGACGCGATCCAAATAGATTCTTCGACCAAAAAAAAAAGCAAAAAATTTTTGTGTCGCAAACCTACCTAAGCATTTATGAAACGTCAGAGAAGACTCGGCAAGAAACTCCACGGTTACTCTTTGAAACGAATTGCCAATTACAATGTTTTCAAATAACAGTGTTAATAGGAAATAGTCCACAAATTGAAGTATGTAGGAGTCCACAGGGCCCCACGTACACACAGGGTTTGAAATACCAGTATTTTTGGAAACCGGTACCATTGGCCTTGGTGTGATGAACCTGTACTATTAGTATTTCTAATCAGTTTCGGTACTGTGCTAGTACCAAACGAATATTTCAGTAAGTTAGGGTGAGAAAACAGAGAAATAGTTAACAAGCATTATAACAATAACTTCAAGATTGCCAACCGTACAAGGTTCCTCGTACAAAGGAACCTTCCACATCCATCCTGCCACTTGCACACTGGGCCCGCGTGGTGGATCCTCCCAGGGCCCACATCCTAGCAGTGGGAACATTATAAGCTGATAATACGACCAGTACAAAAGCTAGGGCTATTGGGTGTAAAATTGCACTTAACGAAGCCCAATGTCCCCGACATGGACGGACTACATTAAAAAAGATGTTGGGACAGACTGGGAGCGAAAGGATATGGTGGCTGGTAATCGTAGGTAGAACCTGTACGATTGCAGATGAAGCAGGTAACATACACACTGAAAAATATCAGGTTCTGGAGCGCTGGAAACAGTACTGCACTCTATGATACCGGTAAACCTATCACAAGCGGCGCGCAGACAGATTTATCACCGCAAGAACCTGAAATTCTGCAGTTAGAGATCGAACATGCCATTCGACGTCTCAAGAATAGAAAATCTCCAGGCCAAAATGGAGTCCCGCCGAGTTACTTCAAATACCTGGATACGAAAGGTGTGAAGCAGATTCTAAACAACTGCTATTCCACCTGGAAGACCAGGAGATGGCCTAAAGAGTAGACAGAGTCGATGTTTGTTCCGCTTCATAAAAAAGGCTCTTCCAAAAACTGCAGCAACTACAGAACCCTGGCACTTGTCCCACATGTTAGCAAGATAGTCCTGTACATAATAAACAACAGGCTAAAACACTTTTTCGATCCTCAAATTCCAGAAGAACAGCCAGATCTTAGAAAAGAGCCAGGAATTCAGCAGTTGTTGTGTTTCATTGATTACACCAAAGCCTTTGACTGTGTTCAGTGGGATAAGCTGTGGGGGTTCTAAAACACATGGGCACGCCTCAACATCTTATACATCTAGTCCGATGCCTCTACATCAACAACCGCTCTTTCGTCAAAATAGACACCGACTGTTCAAATATGTTCTCCATCAAGAAAGGCGTTAGACAGGGATGCATCCTCTCACCTCTGCTCTTCGCTGTGTGTAGAGAGTAGATAATTAGGAAAACTCTTGAGGGCTGGAAAAAGGGGTTTGCTGTTAGTGGAAAGCGTATTTCCAATCTGCGGTACGCTGACGACACCGTTTTCTTTGCTACAAAATTTGACGACTTGAAGGAGATAACTATGTAGATTGGAGGTGGAAAGTGGCAAATTAGGGCTTGCAATAAATAGGCAGAACACCAAGTTCATGGTGCTAGATCATGCGCGAAAACTATCGAGCGCTTTGAACGTCCAAGGCATCGATACTGCGGACAGTTTCATTTATCTGGGCTCTATTAATAATAATGACGGCAGCTACATCCCAGAAGTAAAAAGACGTACAGCCATGGCTAAAGATGCTACGACACGCCTCCAGAACATCTGGAAACACCGTGGTATAAGCTACAAAACCCTTTTCCTCTATGCAGTGGAGACCTGGACAATACGAGCACGAGAAAGACAGAAGATGAGGACAGAGGACATTCGAAATGTGGTGCTGGAGGCGAATGCTCCAAATACCATGGACAGCCAAACGCACAAATGTGTCTGTCTTATCTCAAGTCGATTGTCTACAATTTGCCTACAGCGTATTTTGAGCTACTTCGGTCACATAATGCGAAGGGGAGATGGCAGCCTTGAAAAGCTGGTCATTGTTGGGAATACCGAAGGAAAGAGAGCACGGGGCCGGTCGCCTACACGATGGTCTGACCAAATAACAGAACGTCCTCCAACAAAATTCTGCAGGTGGTGATGGCAACTTTAGACCGGAGTCGATGGAGGCAGATGGTTCCCCACGCCCCACGCTTTTACAATCAAATATTATAATTAAAAGCACATAGTGTACACTTCAGCCCAGAAATAGAGACAACTTGAACGATCCATAATTTATTTTTTGTTTTTACGTGCATTTATAAAAGCGTGTTTTTCTAGTGTTTTTTAAACTATTAATTTATTTTATACTTTTTGTCTCTGTGTCTTTGATAACGAAATATTTTTAACATTTATTTTAAGTAGGCGAATGAGCCCGCATCCTCTCCATCTCCGCCAGTGCGTCTGTATTGCATGGTGTTTTATCTGTCAGCTTAGAACAATCTAGCTCTTCAATCTGGAGACCACTAAGTGAATTTACTCTACTTAGGGCCACATACGCTTGTCCAGCCGCAAAAGTACGGGACCGTAAGTACACCACTGTGTGGTCTACCGTACAGCCTTGCATCTTGTGCACGGTAGATGCCCAACTTAAAAGCACTTATGTCAATATTTACATTATTCAATATATAATAGGTTTGTTATAACCTTGAAACCTGATCGTGTTCAAAGTTTATTACAAGACTTTTCTAAGAAATCCAAAACAGCATGATACGATTTTCCATCAGGAAGTTCCAGTTCATATCTCCCGGCTCCATCAACAGATCAGTTCGACAACAATGTATGAAATAATACATACGCTGATACGGTCACTTCTACCCACAACCTTTCAAGAACTCGCGTCGCTCATGCCCGCCTCAGTGGAGACTGATTTCCTACACTAGGTCAAAGGCATTACTCCACAACGTTCAAAAACCTTGTTTTATTAAAAATCAAAATCGAAGCCCCCGCCATAATCATCAAAATCGTAGTCTTGTGTAGGTTCGGGTTCAGGTGGCGGCATGGGTGGGGGTTCAACCTCGGTGGGCGGGACGCTTCCGTCTTGTGCAGGGATGTCGCCCGGGGCCTGTCCTCCCTGCTGGAAAGTATTTTTTTTGCCAAGCTAGCCGCGTTTTTCTATTGGTCGCTAGTAGGGAATTCAATCAGCGTGGTAGTTGCGTATCACAAATAAAATAACCATTGATCGCAATGTCTTACATTTGAAAGTTTAATCACAAACATTGCGATATTTAAATGTTGCTGAGCAGACGAACTTTACAAATCTATAAAGCATGGAATAATCTTCAAAACCATCGGATTGAGATTAAAACTGTCCAGCATAGCCAATCATAAGTATCCGACAGATTATCGTATCGAAAATTACACATCCCGATAACCTGGTTTGCCTTGCCCTCGACAGTAAACAGTCATCGAAAGAATAGCGGTCGTATAAAATAATACAAATTAATGACTTTCGGACATTTTCCTATACTTGTGCTGTGAGACGTTGCTTCTTGCCAAATGTCATAAGTCTCGGACCTAGGTCAGTGGGTACCTATATGTCGAACAAAGGGCCGTATTTTTTTTATGGCATTGACTTAGAAGGCTCTAAGGGACCGCAGACCTACCTACGTATCTAATTACAATTTCAGCTCGATACCTCTACGAGTTCCTGGGAAAAAAGGCTTGCCAGACAGACGACGGGCAAAGAAATGTTCCTATAAGAGTTGGGACCCTAAAATATAAAAAAACCAGCACTGTTCCGCTCCACTCATGAATGCCTCAGTGGAATCGCACGTCTCCTAAACTAGGCCAAAAATAGCCTTACTCAGCAACGATCCAGATCCTTGGTCTAGTCGATACCATAATCATCAAAGTCGTAATCATAATATGTCGGTTCAGGGATAGATGGTGCGTCTTGCTGGTAAGGCTCCTGATCCTGGTATTCCAGGGGCTCTTCCTGGTAAGGCTGCTGATTCTGGTATTGCGGGGGCTCAACTGAGGTGGCCGGGGGCTCCACCGGGGAGGGCGGGTAGCCTCCGGCTTCTGGAGGCACCTCGGCCGGGGCCTGTCCTCCCTGCTGGAATGTTTTTTTTTGCCAAGCTAGCAGCGTGGTTGCAAATGGGGAATGCAAACAGTGGGATAATTTCGTAAAACACGTAAAACGACAATTGATCGCAATGATTTTTATTTTGACAGTTCAGCCACGTTCATTGCGTTTTTTAAGTTGTTGAGCAGACGCTTTTTTAAACCTTTAAAGAATGGATTAGGACTTAACCATCAGATTGTTGATGGGGCCCGCAAGGGCCGATGCCTGCTAGGGGCGCGGGTTGTTCGAAAGAGATACCGCGGCCCCTGGCACACAGGCAACTGAGGGAACACGGGTGGGTTTTAGTCAGTAAAAGTCTGACACGCCCTCCTGCTCCACGAAGTCATTTGATGATTTCCCACCGAAAAAAAAAAACCATCAGATTGTGATTGAAAGCACAATAACCCCGTTATACGCACGCAATTAGAGTGCAGATCTAGAACGATCGAGATCTAGAATGAAATTGGTACAAGATAGAATCCCGAATAATTGCTAGACATTTCGCGAGATTCCAGTACCGACCCTAATAGGGTTATTACACCCATTTTTGGAAAGAATCTTAATTACATTCTAAAGTGCTAATAAACCACAAAAAACAACATTTTTATTTAATCTATTAGTTCCGTAAAAATGCATTTAAACTATACATTTTCAAATATCGCGCGTAATTTGACCAAAACGCTAGACGCAGTGGACGCTATATTGCTCTGTCGGTATGACGTCAGTTTGCTGTGTAGACAAATGCACTGATATTTTATATGATAATTGTTTATAATTTAAAAAAATCGTTAGTATTCTACTTATCGTTGGTTTGCTGTTCCTGAATGCAAAATATTATTTAAATAAAAATCACTTTGGTTACGAAAATAATAAAAGTACGAAGTTATTTAATTGACACGCCGTATTACGTAATAACATGGCGGCTACTATTTCATGGTGTTCAAAAACAGATTAAATAAACTGAAATCTTTTAATTGAATTTTAAAATTTATTTTGTTATTTCATGAACTAAAACTAACATTTTCCGGCTTCATTTTGCCTAAGCTATCTCAATAATATATTTTTAGATTTTTTCTCATATAGAGTAAAATTGCGTGTAAGTGATCGTTTTGAAGAATATTCCTACTTCATTGTTTTTTAGGTTTATTTTTTATTTCTAATTGATCTCGATCATTCTTGATAGAAAGCGATGGATGAGGTCTGTGATGACATAGAGCATGCCCAGAAGATACCTGTTTACTGTTAATTTGAAGATAGACGGGTTTAATGTAGTGATGTCAGCACCAACTGGTGGGGTCCGCAAGAGCCGATGCCTGCCAGGGGTGCGGGTAGTTCGAAAGAAATACCGTGGCCCCTGGCACACAGGTAACTGAGGGAACACGGGCGGGTTTTAGTCAGTAAAAGTCTGACACGGCCTCCTACTCCACCCAGAGCGTGAGAAGTTATTTGATGATTTCCCAACCTCCAAAAAAAAAACGGGTTTAATGTGGCATGGAACACATATGCTGGCAGAGAGTTCCACACTTTGGCTGTGCGCATAAATGTGGAGAAGAAGCTGAGTATGACTGTTCAGGATATCAACCATTTGCAGATGGTACCCTGCAGTGGGTCTGGCTTGAAAAATTCGTCCGCTCAACATCGTAAACAACGCAATGAACATGACGGGAAAATGAAATACATAGCAATCAATTGTCGGCGTCTGTGTGTAACGTAAGTACCCCGCTGCTTATGTTATTGGGCTTTTGGGCATCAGGATTTCTCAGTCCGGAGTCTGGATTTGTTCCCATTTGATGGCAACTCTACAGGGTAAATTTTTAACCAGTGCGCAAACTGTAACCATCAATTGAGCATATCGTTCTAGACCGAAACAGCTGTTTCATAGACAAGTGCTTTACCTACCGGTTTTTTTTTTGTATAACCGACGAAAAATTTCTGCGCTAGGGGGGTCTAAAATGATATGCTGAATTCATGGTTACAGTTTGTGAACTGGATAAAAACTTATCGTATTCGACCCATAAACGTGAGCTACTTTTAGTATGAGAATAATTTCGAATTCGAGAAAAAAAATCGACCTTCCCATACAGGATAAGTTTTTATCCAGTGCGCAAACTGTAACCATGAAATCAGCATATCATTCTAGACCCCCCAGCGTAGAACTTTTTCGTCGCTTATACAAAAAAAATCAGCTGTTCCATACATTATGACCGCGTTGGTATTGCACTTTTCTATGAAACAGCTGATTTTTTTCTTGTATAACCGACGAAAAAGTTCTACGCTGGAGGGTCTAGAATGATATGCTGAATTAATGGTTACAATTTGCGCACTGGATAAAAACTTATCCAGATTCGACCATTTTATAAAAGAAAATCGTTTTTTTTTTATTCTGGAGATCCCAGTTCGGATAACGGGACAAAGTCGTTAAAATATTGTATTGTCATCGGTCCTTGATAAGTGTGCTAAATTTCAATATTGAAGTGGGCGATAATCACGTTCGAAGATTCCGTTACACGTTCCGAAAACAGACAGGCATCGCCAATAAAAGTAGCATGTACTATTTACCCTGGATATGCGTGTAAAAAAACCTCTACACAAACAAAAACCTCTAAAAAGTAAAAAATAAGAAGTGTAGCTAACATTCATTAATCGGGTGAGGGATTTGGGTATCCTGCAAATTCCAAAGGTGATGCTGCAGCATCAGTTCAAGGTTACTATGTTCTTCTAATATCATTAAAGTAATTGAATACCAAAGGTCGACTCGATCAGACCTGTGGAAAATGCCCAAATCCCTTCATCAACTAGAAAAGAGCTGATAATCTTCAAACGGCTGCACAGATTTTCTTGAATCATAGCTAAGAACACTCTCGATTAAGTGACCTTTCAAGCAAATCAAAAAAAAAATGGTTCAGCCGTTTGGGAGCTACCATGCCACAGACAGACACACGTTAAACTTATAACACCTCTCTGTTTCGGTCGGGGCTTAAAAAATAATTGCGCGTGCAGAACCGTCGACGGGATTGAAGTGAAACTTCTTAAAATAAAGAATAAGAATGGTTTTGTGTGAGAGGCAGAGACAGTGATATATTTCTTCTCTCATGTAACGAAATCTGCATAAACGTGACGTGTCCTTGAAAATATTTACTCTCAATTCTCGTCTAATTATCGAATCACCGCCTAAGAAGTTTCACTTCAACGCTGAACTACAAAATAAACGCAAACGAAGCCGCGGGCATCAGCTAGTAATGACAGACATACCTCATCTGGCTCCTCCTTAATGGGTAGTTAAAAAAAACTAGGTGGGTTAGGTAATAGTAAACATTAATGCTATGGACAGTCTGCCAAAACTGTGTTGTTTTCGAATGCTCGGTTCAACACCGAGGGTCGAAAATCCATTGCGTGATAAAGACATCACCAGTGCGAAAACCTGGATTTCAGGTTCAGAAAGGTCTATCATTGATTTCATAATTGTTGATTTTGACAAGTTTGGTAATCTACTAATATAATGGCGTCATTATGACTCTCCAATGGTCAGCCACTGACACTCCATTGAAAGAAATGGCATTTATTGGTAATCTCGTACATAATGACAAATGAATGACTGACTTAGGCGGTAATTTATATTTAATTATAATAAAAATTTAACACTAATAAATAATATGTAAAAATATATATAAATGAAATCGGGCATGAATAAATGTTAAAATTTAGTAGTAGTTTTTGGAAAACCATTTCTACTAACGGGTTTTATAATAATGGCAATACGACAATGCCATTATAATACAATTCTTTACGAGACCATTGACCGACCAATGATCGACCATTATGAATTTAGCAGATTACGAACTTTTAGCAAAATGACAATGGGATCGTGTTGGAATGACGATTTTATAAAATAGCAGACTTGGGCCCCTGCCCAAGCACGGGGCGACCCGTAAGTTATTCTTTCCATAGCAACGGAGAGGTAGCTAGTAATGAAGATGGATGCGCTCAGGTATTACATTTTTTTCATTCAATGGGATTAAATAAATTTAAAAGGGTTGTATGGACGATTTTCATGATTATTATTCCGTTAAAAAAATGTTTCTACCCCCAAGTGTCAAAAGTAGAGAAAAATTGGTCGTTATGGTCATGCTTGACATCGTAGACTTTAACCGACTGAAGAATACATATATAGAAACAATTCTTCTCTTCAGTTTTAAGGCTTCTTTCAAAAAGGTGCGACGCGATACTTGTAGCATTATGTCGCATGAAGTTTTCATAACAATTGAAGGGGTAAACGGATAAAGGTAACTAACAAAAAGTTCAAAATTAGTTAGGAGTGTCGAAAAATATTAAATCATAAAATCAAGGTAGCTATTACAACTTAAATTTTTATATAAAACTTCAGTATTCATACTTTTGAAAATATTATTACTTTATCTGTACTATATATCACTACATAGTATATAACAAAGTCGCTTTCTCTGTCCCTATATCCCTATGTATGCTTAAATCTTTAAAACTACGCAACGGATTTTGATGCGGGTTTTTTTAATAGACAGAGTGATTCAAGAGGAAGGTTTATATGTATATTACACCGACCTCCACGCGGGCGAAGCCGCTGGCAAAGGCTAGTAATATAATATAATATAATCTATACTAATAATAAAGCTGAAGAGTTTGTTTGTTTGCTTGCTTGAACGCGCTAATCTCAGGAACTACTGATCCGATTTGAAAAATTATTTCAGTGTTAGATAGCCCATTTACCGAGGAAGGCTAGACCCTTAGGAGCCGAGCAAAGAAAAAAAGTCACGAATACGAAGTACACGCACGGGCAGGCGAGGCGAGCGACGGGGTGGGTCGGGAGCACAAAAATTGACGCGAACAAAGTCGCGGGCAGAAGCTAGGATATCTATACCAATAATATAAACTGAAGAGTTTGTTTGCTTGAACGCGCTAATCTCAGGAGCTACTGATCCGATTTGAAAAAATCTTTCAGTGTTAGATAGTCCATTTATCGAGGAAGGCTATAGGCTATATAACATCACGTTAAGACCTTTAGGACCCGAGCAAAGAGGAAAAAGTCACTAATACGAAGTACTCGCACGGGCAGGCGAGGCGAGCGACGGGGTGGGTCGGGAGCAAAAAAGTTGACACGAACAAAGTCGCGGGCAGAAGCTAGTAGATTATATTATATCATATTATATCCTCACTTGAAACCTATGTTCATGTAAAAAAGTCGATTATTTCAGTTTTGTCAGTAACACCTTTGTCCACTCACTCCTTCAATTGCTTTAAGTGAGTCGCGTCGCGCCTGTTTGCAGGAGCATTTAGTAATCTGTCATTTCGTATATTCTTCCGTCGACAAAACCCACTTCTACGGTGGCCATGGTACGCGTGCAGGGTTATATCTACATATAACTCATCCGTCTTACCTCAGTTGGACTGCCTCGGTTGAAGCCGCCCCCCATCGCGTAGCCGGCGAGCCCGCCAGCAGCCATCCCCGCGGCCCCAGCACCCAGGGCGCCGCCAATACCCATACCAGGGCGACCCTGCTGCATCTGCTGACCTTGCATCATGGGCTGACCTTGCATCATTTGTGGTTGTTGGGCGTATTGCTGAAAAGAATATTATACACTATGATCATCACAAAATCAAGTCATTAACGTTCCGTTAATTAGACTATAGAATTATAGGCTTATTAGTCGGTTCGCTCGAATTGACTCGCCCGAAACGCTGATATTTCCTACAAAAGTGCAATTTCTACGAAGTCTAAAATATAAGTACTTTGTAAGGAACAGCAATTTTGTTTTCAATAACTGAAGAAAAATTTCAACTTCATTCGCTGGCAATACTTTTTTTTCGTGTGGGATATCGTTATCGAAAATAAAAAAATAAAACTTCTTTGTTGTAGTGGGCGAAGGCTAGTGCCCGTAAACGGTCAGCGAACCGCGTCGGCTGGTCGCGCGAAGATCGCTCAGCTGTTTTTGTAGTTTTAAATTTACTTCGGTCTTTTTTACGTTTTTCCAAAAACCGTACGTAACAGTCGTTTGGTTGGTTTCTTGTTTCGTTTCATTCGTTTTTTAATATCGGTAACCAAATACGTGGGTAAAGTATTGCCAGCTAATTTAATTTGACCCTGAATACTGTAAATACATACATAAAAGCAATATACTTATCTACAGGATACATTTTTAATTAATGCGCAAACTGTAACCATGAATTCAGCATATCATTCTACATCCCCCAGCGCAGTGCCGATTATACGAACAAAAAAAAAATCAGCTGTTCTATACATTTTGACCGCGTAGGTATTGCAATTTTCTGTGTAGCGACCCTAGCGATGCGATTGCTGAATTGCATTTTTGATATGGAACAGGAGCGCCCGCGCCGGGCTCGCTAGTCGCTTACATACCATCGCCCTGCCACGTCCTAATTTACTGTATTAATTATAACCGAGTTATTGTGAACCTTTATTAAATATTATGCGAATTTAGTTTATACTGAATTTGATAATGCAGTATAAACTAAATTCGCATATCATTTACCTGGACCGTAATAATAACACGCACAACATGTGAAACAGCTGATTCTCTTTTGTATAACCGACGAAAAATTTCTGCGCTGGGGCATCTAGGATGATATGCTGAATTCATCATTCTTTTAGGCTTTATTTGGCCTCGACAGTTTTCATTTTATTTGTCGGTATATTGGTATGGGTAGCTGACATTTTGACTAATTATTTAATTAATATTTTGTGTCTCGTAATGTTTATTACTTTTCCTATGTATGTATAGAATCAAGTCTATCCGACTAAACAGACAGCTGTGCTGCTGGGGAGTTTGTTCCACTACTTCTTCTTCCCAGCTAAAGCACTAGGAAGTGGTGAAGGGTGGGCGTTTTGGGGGACTGTCTCATGTAGTTTGACGTTCGAAAAGTGCTGATTCTCAGCCTAATTTGAATAAATGACTTTTGATTTTGATTTTGATTGATTTTGATTTCATGGTTACAGTTTGCGCACTGGTTAAAAACTTATCCTGTATACATATGTATACACAGGATGGAATTTTGAGATGGTAGTAGCGTTTTAAAGTACCTTAACCATTCTGCCCTGCTAATTGTAAATGCAGTACTCACAAAAAAAGCGGTTTCGAGAAAAACGCGGAAATCTAAAAGTAAAATTTTCATGCAAGTGCTGTGAATCTCGTTATCAAAAAAGCATACTTCCAATCATCATTTCAGCCGAAAGACGTCCACTGCTGGACATAGGCCTCCCCCATGCTCCTCCACTTCTCTTCCGGAGATTCTTAGCACCCCTTGCCGTAACCGTAGCCAAGGGTAGGCGGGCCGCCGTGTACTAGGGGCCGTTTTGCAGGGCTGCTTATCATTTTAGGGGGGGTTTTGCCATAATCGCCACGCTTGGCAGGCGGGTTGGCGATCGCAGTATGGTGGTCAAATGCATAGAGAACGCTGCTGCCCATTCTAGTCGCCTTCTACGACACCCACTGGAAGAAATGGGATAGCGCTATTCTTTTTACGTTCCGGCACCACACGGAACTAGTTCCAATACCCAAATATTTTTATTTTTCCCATATAGGTTTACCCCTAAGGATGTTCTGCAAAAAAATGAAAACCCATAATTGTCGATTACTGCAGATATAATTAGCAGGGCAGCATTGTAGCTACAGATAAGCAGGCTTAGGAGACTGTCCTTAACGAAATTTGATCTGCATTCACAGATTTTAAGACAATAGAAGGTCATTATCATTCTCAACTATGTTAGGGTCGGCTTCCAGTCTAACCGGATGCAGCTGAATACCAGTATTTTACATGTAGCAACTGCCCATCTGACCTCCATAACCCAGTTACTGGGTAACACGATACCCCTTGGTAAGACAAGTTGTCAGACTTTCGGGCTTTTGACGACCCGTAGCGACTGTCAAATATCCACGAATGACAGCCGAGACCAACGGCTTAATGTGCTTGCCGAGGCACGGAGGGGTCTTGGTTTTTAAAGAGGGTCACCCATCCACGGACTAACCGCGGCAAGCGTAGCTTAACCTGATCGATCGACCCGTACGGCTGTTATTACTTAGCCACAAGCCCCCTCTAAGACAATAGAAGGTACCTATAAGAATATTCTCATATTGAATGTAAGTGTGTTCCTTAAAAATGGTTGAAATCAATGGCACAGTATAAATATGGACAGTATAGAAACTAGAAACATTTCTTGAAATAATTACCAAGGCTTCATTGTGCAGCGTTAGCCCAGTCACACTTAAGTGTTTGTAAAATTGAAAAGTGTTATAATGATAAATGAAATAATAAATTATTTTATTTCTGTAAGTAGGTTTGCACAAACACTTTTATACGTCAATAATATTTTTTTTAACTAGATGAGGTCGGCGAGTCCTATCTGACTACTCTGAGAAGAAACAAACTCATAGGTCACAGTCTGTTTTAAAGTCCAGACATCATCTTGGTCAGATCATGTGAAGAGCATGTAGATAGGTGTCTGAAACGGCCTTTTGAGGAGAGAACCACACAGATTGAGTGGACCCGTACGTGTTTTATTGGAACGAAGTTCTTAAACGGGGCTTAAACGTACCGGTGACGTCCCTGGTTGACAAGCGCACGTCACGTTACTGTCCCGTCTCACAATTCCAACCTGTATATACAATAATAATCATGAGACAGAAGTAAAGAACTATAAAAGTTGTAAGGGACAGCCCTACGCAAACTGATAGGGCGCATTCAGCTCCTTATTTTGAGTCCTATTATCCCCACCGTAAAATTTCTCAGGAATATTTTCATTTTTTTAATCTTTTCTTCTGTTACTACCTTAATTTCAGGATTAAAAAAAATTACACTCTCTGTACGCAGCAGTCCACGTATGTATGTATACACGGTTAATTTTAGGTCGTTCTGGAACCGAAAGCCATGAACTCAATCATCGAACTCGAATCGATTGGGACTATTTTTTTCAATAAATAACAATAAAAAAAACACGATAACTTAAATTTATTGATTTTTTTGTGAAATAATGAGAACTCGAAGTAACGCTTCCTTGCCATCAATGAATTTATGCGTGTGTAATGTGTGTAAAAATATGAAAAGCGAATTCAGACTTTATTTCTTAACAGTAAAGGGTAAAAATATAAATTACACCAAACTAGGTAAGTAGGTCCGCAGTTTACTAAAATTATTCTTAGAAACCTATTGTCTCGTGTTCGACCGGCCTTTACAAGAATGCACAACCGAATTTCGCGGTTAAATTTTATAAAAATAAGATCTTAATTCGGTTCAATATTTTCATAGAAAAGGGCACCTCCAACTAATAATGAACTCTATGTAACAGACTTAACGATTCATTTTTCTGTTTGAATTGCCTGCCTTTGTGAAGCCGCCGCAAGCATTGTCGCATAAAAAATATTTTAGGCATATTTAGTATTTATCATTATGGTTGTTTTTTTTTCGGGTTGGGAAATCATCAAATGACTTCTCCCGCTCTGGGTGGAGCGGTAGGGCTGTCATAGGTAGGTATGTCAGACTTTTACTGACTAAAACCCACCCGTGTTCCCTCAGTTGTCTGTGTGCCAGGGGCCGCGGCATCTCTTTCGAACAACCCGCACCCCTGGCAGGCATCGGCACTTGCGGGCCCCATCTGGTGCTGCTGTCATCTCTTTGAGGTGCGCGTGGAACACAACGCGCCGTCGACCCGGGCTTAGTCCTTACCGGACAGCGAGCTACCCATTACTCGCCGTCCGCAAGCCCGCGCCTACGGTGGCCGGGAATCAGCCTGGGATTCCCAACACCCAGGGCGCCTCCAGCGAAGGCTGCAGCCACAAGGGCACATGTACAGCCTCTCCCTCACGTGCGCCGCCTCCCTCTTTGCGAGCATCACTGCTTCGCTGAAGGAGGTGACGGCTAACCATGTACTCTCGCTCCGTACCATGGCCTGGACCAGGGCCGGACGCGAGAGATCGCCGCCGCCGATCGCCTCCACGAGGACAAGGCGGTGGTCCGCCCAAGCCGGGCAGACCTCGATCGTATGCTCCACCGTGTCCTCAGGGCCATCTTCGCAATGGAAACACCCGAGCGTTTCCTCCCGCCTTATGCGAAACAGGAACCTCCCGAAACAGCCGTGTCCGGTGAGGACCTGTGTCAGGCGGAAGGTTCCCGTGTTATGATGATTTCTGATAAAATTACGATGTTAATTTGCACGATATTTTGCTCGTTTCTTGTTGAATAGACAAGTACTTACCTAATCTAACAGCAGTATTTTTTTGGGAATCCTACTGAACATTTGCATAATATTTAAACTCAAACTTCATATCGCGCGGAGGTCAAAGGCCGTTTTGTGCACTCGAACATTCAAAGATCTTTTAAAAATAGTTTTGTTGTGAAATATACCTAGAATTTTCTTTAATTATGAGTACGATTTCTGTACATACCATTAAATACACCAGGATACACTTAAATCACTGTGAAACACTCAACACAATCAAACTTCACATAACAATGACGTCACTGAGCAACGGTTTGTTTACGTAGCACTTTTTATCGAAAAAACAGTTTTTATGATGCTATTTGATGCAAATATTATCTAAAACAATGTAATAACTACTTATAAATGAATATTTATCCACTTCACGTCGAATATGCACAAAAAATAAGAAAAAACACTAAATAACTGGAGAGCCTAACAAGATAACGCTCTGTCGACGCGCGCGTTCGAAGCGTCACTGTCAACTATTTTTATAAATGCCACAGAACTTTTACGCGTTTGAATGATGTAGTTCACGAAAGAGTGGCTATCGGCTCATAGAGTTAAATCATCGCAGACGAGATTAAACCTTATTTATATGAAGTATTAAGATAAAAACCGCTTGCTTCTGGGTGGTACGATATCGTACCAGCCGGGCTTGAAGGGTGCTCGACTTACTGTTACGATATCGTAGCAGCCGGACGATAGCGGTAAAATACAACTCCCAAGCCTACTCGTCGTGTCTAGTTGAATAGGTACGAGTACCTACTAGGTGATGCGAGAGTGGTGAATTAAATGTCAATTAATTTCACACGTTTACGAGATGTGATAGTGGTAAACACCGTGCCGTGCTTTCGATACGAGATGATGGAGGTAAATGAACTTACACCAACCTAAATCGTACCTGAAATGAAATACCTACTTGTAGGTACACATGGCTACACCTCAAGTTATAAATTTCCAGTATAAGCTGTCCTCACATTGAATAGGATTTCCGTACAGTGCAAGATCAGCGTAAACTGGAACTGTATAGCTTGATGTGTAGCTGTGCGTACTTAGTTGCAGCCGGATTATTCGTCCGACGTCCGTTGACCCACCGCGGGCGCGCTGAACTGACGCACACGGACAGCTGTGCCGCGCTACGTCATCACCGAGCAGATCGCGTACGATCTTGCGTTTATGAATGAAATAGTGGAAGCGCTACTAAAATTTAACTCGAATGACAGAAAAAAAGTGATAAATTTCTAACTTCTTTATTAAATGCAGGGACTGAAAGCGGTTACGGTAAGAGGTTAAGATACCTCAAAAATAAATCGGTACCGATTTGAAATAAAGGTTGAGCTATACCGAAACCTTTATAAATAAAGGTTGGGCCAAATAACGGTTTTAACCTTTATACGATTTTGGTACTGAAAAACATGGGAGACGGCGGTCGAACACGTTAGAACTTGTATTTTGTACATTTTGCTGTAGGTACTCTTTTACTTATTTCTTTGTATCTTGCCGACTGTGCGCCGGGTAATACCTATGTTTTTATTTTGTCGACCGCTGATCGTTCATCAACGTAATAAATGAACGAGAACCAATGACAATAATGCTACTTATTTTAATTTGGTGATTTATGGTAATCTTAGGAATCGTGAACTTATATCTGTAATGTCTGTAAGTTATGTTTGAGGGCAAATGTCATGTGTTTATGCAATAATCATATTTTACGAAAAAATATTATTATACATAATTTATACAATATTTTAACCAATATTAAATTCAATTTAGTTTATTTCAGATATAGACCATACAAATTTAATACACATTATTATTTCCTTTATTGTTTTCTTTACATATTAAATACATTTTTAAATATTTTAACAAAACTCATACAAAAACATAAAAAATTTAAAAATTGGCTACAATAGTCCTGTCAGTGTTATATTCGATCCCAGTACAATGTGGCGTGACCATTCTCGAGAACTGGGTCGGGCACATACCTGTAACAGGTATGTGGCCGAAAGTCTGAAATACCGTATGGTACTTCAGACTTTCGGCCAGACTCCACAAAGTTGTACTGCAAAGCAAGTTGCTGGTGGATAATCCTAGCTACTAGATTGTGTCTGTGCAAGTACTCGCCGTTAGCAAGACGAGAACAACTGGAAACAATACGTTGGATTGATCCACCGGGAAAGTGGCATGCCCGACAGATGTCAACCGTATCGTCCTTGACAATGTATTTCCGATTATTATTTGTCATGATAAATTCATCCATAATCACACAGACAAAACCTTCGGTATCCCCGAAGAGGTCGACCAAAACGCAGCCAGGATACCGACGCTAAAAGTCTACATCAGGCTCATGGAGATCCAGGCAAAAGCATCCGTGAAGCTCTTTGCCTTGCCGTACTTCCTTATGATCATTAGTACTGCAGGTTTGCGTCAGTTCTCTTTCGCCAAAGAGAAAGGTTCAGGGTGAGGCTCTTGTCCACTGCGACTACATCTCGATGCATCCCCACGTTAGTTTGATAGAAATATTCCCTGAGACTGCAAATCTTGCGGTTGTGGAGGGTTCTAGCATTTAAAAAGCCTCCAAACTTCCGCGAGATGTACAGTCTCATCACTGATGACCGTGGGTGATGCATCTCCGATATGTCGTCAGCAATGTACGGACTTTCCTATCCAGAGCGTCTAGTTACATCTGAGTCCATTTGAGAATGCCGAAAGAATACATCAAACCGGCATGACCCAACCGTTGAAGGCACGCACCATGTTTCCGCCTAATAAAAGACCATTTGACACTTAGGCGGCCAAAGAAGAGCTCTTTCAACGATTGTTTCATGTCGGCAGCATTGATGCCTAATGCTTCCGACATACCCAAATACTTGTAGGTTTCGGTTGAGGAGAGGACTCTAAGGTATTTAGAATCCGTAAGTTGGGTTCCCATGGATTCTATAATCCCGCCTTTTTTTTGGGTGGGAAATCATCAAATCACTTCTCCCGCTCTGGGTGGAGACGGGAGGGCGTGTCAGACTTTTACTGACTAAAATCACCTGTGTTTCTTCAGTTGCCGGTGTGCCAGGAGCCACGGTATCTCTTTGGAACAACCCGCATCCCTGGCAGGCATTGGCTCTTGCGGACCCCACCGGTCATCCCCCTCGATTTCCATGCATGACTACACCTTTGTCCACAAAAAAATGATCCCGATAACTGAGCTACTAAACGTTTCTGTTACCTTCAGTAGCTCCATCAGTCGCAAATTGAGGGGGCAAAGAGTTTCAAATCACCCATGTAAAGGAGGTGTGATATCACCTGACCACCTCTTCTCAACCGATAGCCTAGAGCTAAATTCTCCCGAAGTGTGCTTAGAGGATTCAAGGCTAAGCAAAACCAAAGGGGACTCAAACTGTCGCCCTGAAATATTCCGCGTTCAATGCTGATCGGTTCATCAATCGTCTGGATCTGTGGACATCCTGGATAGAGAAGGACCATCCTCCACTGCCTCATACACCACTTCATGAAGGTGCGTAGAGTTGCGTCTATTTTTTTCTCCAGCACCCTCATGAGCCATGTATGTGGCACTGAGTCATAGGCCTTCTTATAATCTATCCAACATGTCGAAAAATCCTTCCGAGATCTACGAACCTGTTGGACTATGGCCATATAAGGAGCAGCTCCTTAGTACTTAGTTCGCCTATACCTACAAATACGGTGTGCCCATGTACAAACTTTCTGCTTCAGGAAGTCGATGCGCTCTGTGACGCGGGATGCATATTCTCGAAAACTAATAGTAGTTCCCGAGAACGCCCGCTTCAAAAAACGCATCACCCTTGGGCGTGTATTGCCCTTCCTGAAGCAGATGAGCTTCCCGATGAGTACCCTGGCCTCATTAATACGACGGTCAATTCTGCATTGCCAGGCTAGTGCGGCGGGTTTCGGTTGTGCAGCTCGGTCAGAGTTTGGAAATTTGACACGACCTATACGAGATGCCACAACAGCTAAGCAATATACGAGTGTGTATCACAAAAGTCTGCGCTGCTTTCAATAATATTTGGTAACAAAGCATCCAGGACGTGTGCCCTGAAAAACAGAGCACTGGTGTGTGCTCTGTAAACAGTAGATTATACCATAGAAAAATAGATAATACATTGCATAGAAACGAAACTCCCACTCTAGACGCATTCAAAATCGCATTAATAGCCTACTGTTTTGGGGCGATTCAATCGCACGTCCAGCCACGCACTTGCCGTCGCTGGAGCTAGATGTCTCGTTCCGCGTTGAGAATTTTCCCTGCCTACTTATTGCGGAATTGCATGGTAAAATGATAAATGATTTTATTTCTGTAAGTAGGTTTGTACTAACACTTACACGTCAATCATATTTTTTTACACTAGATGAGGTCGGCGTTTCCTATCTGACTACTCTAAGAAAAATACCATTTCCTTCATCGTCATCAGCCTATTACTGTCTCACTGTTGGGCATGAGCATATGAAACAAATATTACACGTACTAATCAATTATTAAAAAATATTAGATAAGTATCGAAGGTATTTTAATATTTTTTCCATCAACCCAGCGGCGGCGTTAGGGACGAGATGACATAGAACCTAATAACAACGTGCAATTTAACATGCCTATGTGATGTTAGATATTTTGTAGGGTATTACAAAAATTGACTTCGTCGGTCTCAAATACATCCGGTGAACTTGGCGAACAGTTCTGGAGTTGCGCCATTGGGGTCTACTCCATAATTATAATATTTATCTCTTTTATGAGACTGAGAGACTAGGTCTAATTTTTTGTCATCTTTGTAGATACAGTCATCTGAATCTGAGCTTTCAGATGACTCATCTATACATATGCACTTGTAATTTTAGTTATATTAAATGTAAATAATGTAACTGTACCTACCTAATAAAACTTCACAGACTTCTAGGTACTTACGTTTACGTATCTGCTCAATACGTTTATGAGAAAACATTTTTCCACAACATCATCATCGGATAAAAAGAACGAAAAAAAAAACCCTAAAGAAGAAAGATAAGAAAACCTTAGGTAGGCACTCGGCTTAGTCCGGTTTACACTCCCAGCCGTGTCTTTCCGATCGGAAATAAAAACCATAACTGAGTCATAATAAAGTGCAATTAGCCAATCAGGGCTTCTCAAGTGAGCGTCAAAGAAAACCCCTATTATTAAGGTTTAGGTACTGCTACCGACACATTTATTATAGGTTAAGGTACTGCTACCGAAATATACCGGAATGCATTTCCAACCTCAAAATTCCGCTACTGCAAATAAAAACGGTATCGAAATATTTCGGTAACCCTTATTTAACGGTATGATGTCATACCGAAATTTAAAGGTACCTCTATTTTTGGGTAATTCAGTCCCTGATTAAATGTCTTAAAACAAAAATAACAATGCCAATAGTGACTGTTACTCGTCTGGAGTTACTGTGTTTCGGCTCCAGAACGATGTAAAAATAAACGTGTATAAAACAGCTAAAATAAAAAACCAGCAATCGATGTTTTACGGCCGAAAATAATACCAAAGATTCTTTCTAATAGACTTCAAAAAGGAGGAGATTCTCAATTCATCGGAACCTTTTTTTATGTATGTTCCCCGATTTCTCGAAGATGGCTGGACCAATTTGGATTATTTATTTTTTGTTTGAAAGGGTATACTTCCCAGGTGTTCCCATGATCATCAAGTCAGGATCTGATGATGGGATCCTAGAGAAATAGAGAGAACTCTTCAAATTTTATAGGCACACTTGAAGCGATTTGGGTAGTTTTTGGAAGAGTACTTTCTCGGAGTGGTCTCATTTCAATTTTGTGAAGATCTGATAAAGAACTTCGGAGATAGGCAACGGAACTCCTCAATAAATGAAAGCAAATGGACTGGAATTGCTGAAATCTCATGTCTGTCTATTGTTTACACCAGTTCATAGCATAACATCACGCCGGTACGCTGTGAAGGGGTAAGCATTTTCTGTCAGACACTAAAATAAAGACTATATACAAAATAATAAGCCACTTACAGGTTGCTGTGGCGGTCCATAGCGTGGTGGGGGGTAGCCTGCTGCCTGCATACGTTGTGGCTGTACTGTAACAAAAACGTGTAACAATACATTAAAATAAATTATATGCTGTGTAATTGAAACGGCTGAGAACCAACGAGGTAATTGCGCAACAATTAAGGCGAATTTCACGAATTATACTGAAGGCGATCAGCATATAAACCACGTTTATGAGCCTTGATCGGGCGCGGGCTGGCAACGTCGCGTTTCAAATGGTTTTTCCTGATTATCTTATTAAGTTTAAATCAAAGTATTTTTTTTTCAGCCAAGCACTAGTTCGTTGGTATTTAAAAGTTTGTATGCAATTAATTTTACATTTATTTTGTACAGTTATTTTGGTAATTACTTATAAAAATCGATATACCTATCGTCAATTAATTTCTATCTGCAGAATTTATTACGATTTTTTTTTGAGTACATACAGGTTTAAAATAAATAAAAATAACAATAATAATATTGTCACTGGCAGCTTTTGAACGCGTCATAGACGTGGCGATCGCGTCCAAAATCATTGGTGAAATTCGCACTTAGGGTGAGTTAGATAAGCAGTCGCTCCATATAATTTACTGGTTTTCAGCCGCATTCGGTTAGACTGGAAGCTGAAAGCTGAAAAAGGTATATAATTAGGTTGCCCCTTAATTGATTAAGCGTAACAAACTAAAGGCGGATTTCACCAATGAAACTGTACGCGATCAGTACTTTTAAATCGCATCCAAGAACTGTCAGTGTCATTATCCCATAGCATTTTTGACACTGACAGCACTTGAACGAGTTGTTTTTTTTTTTGAGGTTGGGAAATTATCAAATAACTTCTCCCGCTCTGGGTGGAGCAGGAGGGCGTGTCAGACTTTTACTGACTAAAACCCACCCGTGTTCCCTCAGTTGCCTGTGTGCCCGGGGCGACGGTATCTCTTTCGAGCAACCCGCACCCCTGTTCAGTTTCATTGGTAAAATTAACCCTAAGGAGCCAGTAATTTTATTTTGCGATCAGTTTCATAGTTCATTACAGAAATTGGCCTTTACAATGACAATGTCATCCTGCTGTATTTTCGCCAATTGTCCAGTGTTAGACTACTAAAACTAGACAATTGGCGGTAGACGATCATTAAGGACTTTAGTCCATAAAAAAAGCTAAATTCCCAGCAATCATAGTCTAATAAGACTGGGCAAAATTGCTCCAAGCCAATAATATGTGATTGGTATATTTTGACCCGAATGCTCGACGGCAAGGACAAGGCTTTAAAAGCGAACTAAAGAAGATGGAAACAAGATGATGATTGTAGATATTAAAAAAATCGACCTTCATACGCACGTAGGCAATAAAATCGCGACGGGATTTTTCGCTCAATGGATTTTCAACACATTGAGAATTCAACAGAATACAGAGGGAGTGGTTCCAGCGCGTCGAAAAACACGCTGATCGATTATCACGCGGCGCTAAGTCCCGTAAGCAAAAAATCCCGCTTCGAATTTATTACGTCAAGAGTAGGCGAGTTATTAAGCTATTCATTTCCGGTTTTAGCTGTTCTCGCATTGTATAGGCTTTTCGTACAATCCGCTGCAAACTATTATGGCTCGGAACATGAGGCTGGTCTGCAAGTCACTGATTTTCTATATAGAAAACTTTGTTTCCATTTTTTTAGTTCGCATTTTTCATTGCAGTAAGGTTTATCATTATTTTACATTACGTACCTACTATTGGTTTATCTCGTAGTCACTTTGCCCAATCTCCCTCAGCGCACTATTTTGTTTCTTATAGTGTTTGTAAAGCCATAGTGTACATGCTTATTAAAAAATAATAATTATAAAGAAAATAGTGAAAAATCTACCTTCCAATTCGTGCTCCAACGGTGTTTTTGAAATTTTGATAAAACCACTAGGTACCTACTAAAAAACACTCCATGTATTTCAAATTTTAAAATGTCTAGCAAGGGGGGTGACTTTCGAGATGACGATTGAATAAAGCCATGTTGCGCCGACCCTTAATAAATTGGTATGAGGGCAAAATTATGATTTTAATCGTAAAGGTGTTAATCAAAACCAATTTTAAACCATTTGGTTTAAAATCATATTCTTTGTTTAAAACGGTTTAAAACCACACTTAGCAGTTTAAAAAAGGTTTGAAATATTTTTTCTAAATATAATGTAATGAGGCTTCACACTTCACGCTTAAGTAAATCTAGAATTCTAGACCACACCTCCCTGATTTAGGATATATTATGGGAAATTTAAAAAATACATTCTAAAAATATGCAGTGCCTAAGTAAAAACATAATCAGACCATTTTTTATTGATACTTGGCTACGGTATATTTTTAAAATGCATCGTACGACTAAACGCCAACAGACACTACGCCGATAGTCTGAACACCGACAAGACTTTACTTCGACGGGACTTTTCGCCGACAGGACACTTCGCGGACAGGACTCATCGCCGACAGGGCTCATCAGGTAGGTAATAAATAGGTTAGGTTTTTTTTTTTTTTTTTTTCTTGGTGGGAAATCATCAAATAACTTCTCCCGCTCTGGGTGGAGCGGGAGGGCGTGTCAGTAAGGTTAGAATTGCGACCAACCGCGCGCGAGCCGAGCGAGCGCTACTTCCATGTTAGTGGCAGTTACTTGACTAATTAGTAATAGCGTAAGGATGAGCCTTGTCGGCAAAGTATCCTGTCGGCGAAGAGTCCTGTCGGCAAAGTGTCTTGTCGGCGAAGAGACCCGTCGATGTAGTCTTGTCGGCGTTCTGTCTGTCGGCGTTTAGTCGTACACTCTTAAAATGACACATTTTAATAAATACTCGTATCAAGATTGTTTTTTGGCTGTCATTTGAGGATCTTTGACAGTCGTTACGGGTAGTCAGAACCCCGAAAGTCGGACAACCTGTCTTGCCAACGGGTATCGTGTTACCCAGTAACATAGTTGTCAAGGTCAGTTAGACAGTCCGCTCCAAGTAAGATACTGGTACTCAGCTGCACCTGGTGAGACTGGTAGCCGACCACTAACATAGTTGAAGAAGGCTAGGCAGATGATGACACAAGCAAGAAAGATTTCATCAGCTATGCGAGCTAGGATGAGACGCGCGGAATCGAGAAGTATGGCGCAGCCAAAGGGGTAGTAGGCCTATACCCAGCAAATACTGGTAAGTACCTCAGCTGCATCCGGTTAGACTGAAACCTAACCCTTTGTATTTTTTATTCCTACAAAATGGGAAATATATTACTGATCCTCCAATTTTTTTTTTTTTCTTATGATGACCCTTTTGTTTTTGACCCCCTGAATACTTTTTGACCTTCTAATAAGGCTGCCCAAAAAATGGGACTAGGCAGGACATATCTACCGCATGTGGAACAAACTGTGAGCCCAAATAGCACAGAACTGGTGCCGAGATAGTGAAGCGAGGTCGTGGCAGACCACGTAGGATGGCGGGATGAGATGGATATAGGTTCCGTCAAAACTGGAAGGGGGAAGCACGGTCTCGCGAAAGATGGGAGGAGTGGACGGAGGCCGAAGCCACAGAGTCAACAGGTTATGATCGCTCGATCGCTCGATCAGAAATATGATCGCGCCTTTTCGCCCCAGCTGTAGTCATTAGGTTCATCTTAATTTCTTCATCTCAACTTCTATCAAAAACATTCATGAATTCACTATTTCTTAGTTCTTTTAAAGATCACGTCTGTCACAAATCTGTCTAAATCACAGTGACCCTTATTCTTGTTAAAATAAGGTTGTCGTTGGGTTGCTGCCACTGACAAGCCTGTCAAATCAGTGATGTTTATTCTTATTACACTATAGTTGCTGTCACTGACAAGCCTGTCAAAATCACATTGATCTTTATTCTTGTAGGTATAAGGTTGCTATTGGGTTGCTGCCACTGAAAAATATGTCAAAATCACAGCGATCTTTATTCTTCTTACACTATAGTTGCTGTCACTGACAAGTCTGTCAAAATCAGTGATATTTATTCTTGTTACAATAATGTTGGTGTTGGATGTTGCCACTGACAAGCCTGTCGAAATCACAATGATCTTTATTTTTGTGGGTATAAGGTTGCTAATGGGTTGCTGCCACTGAAAAATCTGTCAAAATCACAGTGCTCTTTATTCTCCTTAAACTATAGTTGCTGTTGGGTTACTGTCACTGACAAGTCTGTCAATATCACAGCGATATTTATTTTTGTTACAATAAGGAGGTTGCTGTTGGGTTGCGGCCACTGACAAGTCTGTCAAAATCACAGTGCTCTTTATTCTCCTTACACTATGGTTGCTGTTGGGTTACTGTCACTGACAAGTCTGTCAAAATCAAAGTGATCTTTATACTTCTTACACTATGGTTACTGTTGGGTTGCTGTCACTGACAAGTCTGTCAAAATCAGTGATATTTATTCTTGTTACAATAATGTTACTGTTGGGTTGCTGCCACTTTCGAGTCTGTCAAAATCAGTGATATTTATTCTGGTTACAATATGGTTGCTGTTGGGTTGTTACCACTGACTAGTTTGACAAAATCACATTGATCTTTATTCTTGTTACAATATGGTTGCTGTTGGGTTGCTGCCACTGACAAGTCTGTCAATATCACAGCGATATTTATTTTTGTTACAATAAGGAGGTTGCTGTTGGGTTGCGGCCACTGACAAGTCTGTCAAAATCACAGTGATCTTTATTCTTGTTACAATATGGTTGCTGTTGGGTTGCTGCCACTGACAAGTCTGTCAATATCACAGTGATCTTTATTCTTGTTACAATATGGTTGCTGTTGGGTTGCGGCCACTGACAAGTCTGTCAAAATCACAGTGATCTTTATTCTTGTTACAATATGGTTGCTGTTGGGTTGCTGCCACTGACAAGTCTGTCAAAATCACAGTGATCTTTAATCTTGTTACAATAAGGTCGCTGTTGGGTTAGTGCATTGACAAGTTTGACAAAACCACATTGATCTGTTGGGTTGACTTGTTGACGTCAGAGGCAAAATTAAAAGGACTGCATGTTACTTCTATTGTTTTCATTTTGATTTTGCTTCTTTGAATAGTCTATACTTTTGAATCTGCTCACTACTAAATAAGAACCACTATATTCTTAAGTTAAACGATAGTTTACTACTTATTTTAAATTAGTTTTCATCGGTGTAGCTATTCACAACCATTCTACTGGCTTCCGAGTCAAAATTTACACATTTTCGCTTACCTAATTTGTCTAGTCCCTGACGGTAAATAGCCATCGGAAGAATAGCAGTTAGCGTGTTTTTAGTTTACACTCACACACTAGACAGCGTTCAGAGAACTCCATCGAATTGACTGTCGTTACATTAGCTATGCAGGTACACGCATTATGAAATATACAAAAAAAAAACACGTAAAATTAATTTTATATTTTTTATTAACTTTAAAATATTAAATAATGCAAAAATACATACAAAAAAAGTAATACAACAGTTTCATTATTACATTTTAAATGCAACTACAAAAATTGTGAGACTAAATGAACTCGTACATAAACTTGTAAGTAATTAAAAATATTATTTAATTTAGCAGGAAAACGGTTGTTTGACTATGAAATTGTACAGCCATAGTTCAAGGCATCGCGGTGATTATTTATCGCGCACTGAATTTTCAACGCACTGCTTAAGCGCCGAGAATCTAACCGAAAATCTAACAGTGATTTTATTTGACACGCTGAATTGCACTTACTACGATTCTCTAAGCTCGGTTCAACCAAGAAGCTTATAGATAAAAGTGGAGGCAACACTCTAAATACCTAAGTGAAGACGACTGTGGGCTGACGCTCTCTTTCTAAATATATACATAAGAACGAGACAGTGATACGTGTATTCTCTCTCTTATGTATGTATTCAGAAAGAGAGCGCTAGCCCACAGGTTGTCTTCACTTTTTTATTTGGAGTGTGGCCTCCACTTTTATCTATAAGCTTCTTGGGTTCAACGCAGAGAGTTCAAATTCCAGTGCACGATATAAAATCGCCCGTGCTAACCTGGGCTAAAGGTACAACTCCGACCGCAGACCGCAACGGCAAAGCCAACCGCAGTGACAAACCGAGAGACAAATTGTTTCTATGTATTTTCTGTAGATGACGTGACTGCCGCCTGCTCCTGTGGAGCGGCGAGTACAGACAGAATACTAGTAGTGTGTCACTGAAGCGGATATCAGACGCTCCAATTTTTGTTAATTCGGCATCTTTCACTCGAAATTAAACGTCTGAACACAAAATTAATCAAGAGTGAAAAATGAATCACAAGTGAAAAATGAATCACAAGTGAAAAATAAATCACTAGTGAAAAATGAATCACAAGTGAAAAATGAATCACAAGTGAAAACTGAATCACAAGTGAAAAATGAATCCATTAGTGAACCGATGTAACAATGTTGGATTTCTGCACTCGCCTACCGAATGATAGGAAACAATTAATAAAAGGAGCAGATGAACTATTAATAAATTAATTCCTATGTAATTTTGTAGTGGTGAACTTGGAATGAAACGTCTGATATCGGTTGGGAACGCCTGGATAATATTTTTTCCATGGAAGATATTTTTTTTACTGAAAACAGGGATTTTCTTTAATAAAAAAATATGTCAAACAATATGCTATTTTAATCATTTTTTCAATCAAGCTAATAAAAGAAAAATTAATTTTGAAAAAAATGCCAAATGTATATTTTCTATTAAATGCGAAGCGTAAATGCGTTACTAACAGGAATACACGTTGCTACTAACATTAAAGTTTTTATCATCCAACTTATTTTTTTGTTACACAATTTATGTACGAAATAATAACAATAATTATAGATTATCAGAATATAAAAAAAAACATAATATCCTAAAATCCAAAAAGGAGAAGAGGTGTTTCATTGATTTTACGTTTTAATTATTATCAAATTAAGTATTTGTTTATGACATCGGCGAAGGGAAAAATCGTGTAAAAACCAGCATTACTATTCTGCAGTGTTATTCTGTAAAAATCTCACCGTGATAACTTGGGTGAAGTGAGCTTAAAGTGAGCTGTCATGAGTATCAATACCTAGTGCGAGATGGAATGACAGCTCACTTCACCAAAGTTCTCACGGTGAGACTTTAACAGAATAGATCGGCTGGCTGTAATCGTCTCACCGAGTGAAGTGAACGTGGAGTGCACGATGCTTGGGATGACCAAAGATCAGCGGGGTGACACTACAGCTCACTACACGCAAGTTTTCACGGTGAGATTTTTACAGAATCGACATACTGGACATCGGTATAATACAAGTCTGGAATCGCCAACCCGTCTTGAGCAAGCGTAGTGATCAATGCTCGTTGGTTTTGTGTATGAGAAGAGTTCTTTGTCCAGCTGGTGAGACAGTAATAGACTGGTACCAGGTATTATAAAATACTAGCTTCCGCCCGAGGCTTCGCCCACGTGGACGTCGTAAATTATCCCGCGGGAACGTACTATGTGTTAATCTATCTGCGTGCCAAATTTCATCCAAATCTGTTCAGCCGTTTTGAAGTGATTAAGTAACAAACATCTTCACAAACTTTCACATTATATTATAATATAGTAGGATTTAGTCCGCGTGGTAGAAAAAAATGCTGTAATATTGTTTTGGTCACCACCTAAATATAAATGTTTTTTTTTATTTAAATAATTCGAGAAAAAAATCTTTAGTTTTATACCATGATTTTTCTAGTAATTAAATAATATTAAAACTAAAAGCATGAGTAAAACTGTTTTATACGTTAAAATCTTAGTGGGAGTTATCATATTCGAGCCGTTTTGGGCTTGAAACACTAGATCCATGGGGTCCAAATGTCCGCTTCCCTTTTCGAGACATCACCAAGCGATTGGTACGTAGTACGAGGGGAGGAATCGTAAATCAAAAAAAAATCATCCGCTGTCTGCTGCTGTCAACAGACAAAGTAAACAAACGGTTGGCAGCAAGGCCAAGTTGACGAGTCAAATTGGTGCTGCTTAAATTTGCTCAGCGCACATTGCATTAAGCAACCACGACATATGATCCGAAGCACAGTGGTCGTTGTTTGAATCTTCGATGTCGCCGTTGAACAATGCCCCTTTTTCGGATGCTTTTTAAATTTGTACTGCCACTATCATTCGCCACACTTATTTCTGGATTACGTGCGACCTTGCGTTAAGCAACCAAGAAATAAGCAACACGATTAATATTGAGAGAGCAAATTTAAAAAAAACGCCCCACAAGGGGCATTGCTCGACTTCTACATCGAAGATTTAATCAACGTCTAATGTCCGGTGGATCATTACTTCTTGGTTGCTCAATACATGGTGCGCTAAGCAACCTTTATATAAGTACCACGAAAGATTTTGTAATAGCAAATTAAGCAGCACCAATTTGATTCGCAAACTTGGCCTCGCTGCCAGCCTTTTGGGCACTTTGCCCGTTGACAGAGATGCGGACGAATTTTTTATTTACAATTCTTCCCCCTCGTATTTATTTACATAGTATCATTGTCATTTCAGATAATTGACGTCCTCCAAGGGGGCAGGCAGGTTGGCGATTGCAGTTTGGTGGTAAAATGCATAGAGAACGCTGCTACCCATTCTCTAGTAAGTCCCTTAGTCGCCTTCTACGACACCCACGGGAAGAGATGGGTTGGTGCTATTCTTTAAGTCCCGCCACCATTTGTTTTGCGACGTAAGCGCATATATTTCGCTGTAAGTACGGCAAAATATTGAGATTATATTTACAAAAACCAATAAAACACCTCTAAGATAAAGATTTTTTTTTGGCTTCAGTGGACATTTTGACTTATAACTAGTAAGTATGATTTTTAACGAAATGCTGTCTGTCTATCGTTGTGAAATTTAGCTTGAGGTACTTTTAACATTATTGTAGTTTAGTTTTTAATAAAATATTAGAATGGTTAAAAATATAAGAAAAATAAGATACAGTTATAAAAAAAACAACGACACAATGCAATAATACAAGGTCAAATATTAGAATTAGCTAGCAGAACTTCACAGACGTGATAGGTAACACGAATAATTTAAACAGTACTTTTCCAATTCTAGGTTATTGCTTCATAATACAAATTATAATTCATGTTTATTAAAATAACATAAATTAAAAAGTACATTGAGATAGAAGAGTACTATGGTACTACATATTTCTTTAGTTTTAATTTTATTTTTGTTTTTTCCTAATTTTATCGCTTCGCATTATATTTATGGTTTTTATTTGAAATATATTGGGTACAAAACACGACAGACAGCAAAGAATAGCTACAAGTATAAAATGCATTTAGTTTACAAAAACAACTAAAAAAAAGTATTTTAAATACCGTTTCCTGATTACAAAAAAAAAACATATAATTAAAAAAAACACTGATTGTAAAATATTGTTAAATTAAAACATTACAACACGGCAAGCTATATCATAAGAAATGGTGAAAAAAAGGAAACCGATTTTAAAGGAAAAAAAAAATGCTAAAATAAAAATGATTATTTCACAATAAACACTTTCACAATAATTCTCTACAACCCAAGCGTTGTATTGTTAGTGCCTTTGTCCACCTCAGCCGTCACCGAGAACGAGTTGATGGCGCCGAAGTAGCAATACATACATTAACTATGCCTGCAAGTCCATGATCCCATCTGTCGAAGTCAAAGACATTACAAAAACCCTCTTGCACTTGTGCAGACACTACCATCGCACCTTTGCTCGTCTTTTGTTTTGTCCATGAGTTGCCGGTACCCAAAGGGCAATAGATAGGGCTATGCTTCGTGTTACCCTACGTGATCGAATCAGGAATGAAGGGATCCGCAGAACTAAGGTAACCGACATAGCCCACAGTAGGCAGGACATATTGCTCGCAGAACAGATGGCCGATAGGTTCTGGAGTAGCGACCGCGTTTCGTAGAGTATGAAGGCCTTCCACAAGGTTGACCGATGACCTTGTGAAGGCCGCAGGAATCCGCTGGATGCGGGTAGCACAGAACCGGTCGAAGCGGCGAAGCTTGGGGGAAATCTGTGTTCAGCAGTGGAAGTCTTTCGGCTGAAATGATGATTATTCCCGAGAATTGATCTGAATGGCATGCAATGAGGCCTATGTCCAGGAGTCGACTGCAATAGACTTATGATTAAGAACATACTGAACCGCTGAATTCGTTCGCGGTGGACAAACGATAGCCGTCACCGGCACGTCTTGACAGGTTCGATTTGATTTGATTTCTCGGTGACGACTGCAGTGGACAAACGCACTTATTCACATTGCCCGGGGATATTGACAAAGTTGATAAAAACTATAGATAAGAAATATACAAATACATGTAGGAGATTCGTTCGACAATAAAACTTTTCCTTTAAACTCGGTTTGTAATTTAAAAAATAAAAAAAAACATAAATAAGTTGTAATTTTCAAATGTTTAGTGCCATCTTGAGTCTTAAAAGATTTTTTGTTACAATTTGAATAATAAGTTCCCCATCATTTTCTTCCTATTTTAAAAGGCACCTGAAACAATGATAAAAAATTCTTAAATAACAATTACAAATATACAATACAAAATGTATGCGTGTTACGTGCTCCATCATGCACACATTCACAGCGTATTTGTATATCGTTTCCAGGGCCTCAAGTCTGCTATTACAACAGTGTCAGAATGGTCTATCATTGATTTCAAAATTGTTGATTTTGACAAGTTTGGTAATCTACTAATATGATGACATCATTATGACTTTCCAATGGTCAGCCACTGACACTCTATTGAAAGAAATGGCATTTATTGGTAATCACGTACATAATGACAAATGAATGACTGACTTAGGCGGGAATCTGCTAAAATTTAACACTATTAAATCATATGTAAAAATATATATAAAAAATTAAATTGGGCATGAATAAATGTTCAAATTTAGTAGTAGTTTTTGGAAAATCATTTCTACTAACGGGTTTTATAATAATGGCAATACGACAATAACACAATTCTATTACGAGACCATTGACCGACCAATGATCGACCATTATGAATTTAGCAGATTACGAACTTTTAACAAAATGACACCCATTGTCATTTTGCTAAAAGTTCGTGTTGGAATGACGAATTTATAAAAATAGCAGACTTGGGCCCCAGGTGTCGGGTTGCCTGTCAGTCTCGTCAAGGATGGCAAAAGATTGTTTGCGCACATTTTTTATACTTTACCCATCGGGGCACTTGGAGCCATCCAAAATTTACGTCACATGTTAAGGGGAGGGAGGGCGGGGGTCAACAAAGTGTAATATCGTATGAGAAGCCCCTCCCCTTGTCGTGAAATTAAATAAGCTAGCGAAACTACGCAGTCCTGACGGGAAAGTATCAAAATCTAAATAAGGTGAAACAAAAATTAATTTGATGACTTTGTGGGGTCAACGACCGCAGTTAATTTAGACATTTGTAATATCAGTTTAAAAAACAATATTTTTTGTGTAAATTTCACCGACGTCATTGGTATCGATACAACAAGATAACACGAAAGAAAACAGATTTTCTAATCTCATGCTGAAGTAACAACACTATCAGCGGTCGTTCATCATTTGCCTGCCGTTTCTCAACCATGCTAAGGTCGGCTTCCAGTCTAACCGGATGCAGTTGAATACCAGTATTTTACATGGAGCGACTGCCTATCTGACCTCTATTACCCAGTTACTGAGTAATACGATACCCTTTGGTAAGACTGGTTGTCATACTTTTGGGCTTTGACCAACGGTCGTCCACTCCACAAAAACACGTCAAATCATTTTTATTTTATCGGTTTTAGATATTGATAACCATCTCAACTGCAGTTTCGCTAGTTAATTTAATTTGACCCTGTATAGCTGCATACATTTTTAGCTGGCAGCGAGACCTGGGTGCTTACTCTCGAATATAATTCCGATAGATCGACATTGGAATTGTCACTCAAACGTCAGGGATAGGCTGGACTCACGAGTCTAGCCAATGCCTGACGCTTAACTCAACCTACTGACGTTTGACCAACGTCGATCTATCGGAATTATATTCCAGAGTAAGCACCCTGAAGCCCAATTCTCCTAATTAAAAACGTTCAAATCTAGTCGCAGTCTCACTTCGGCGACAATCAAATGTCAAAAACTTCAAAAATGGATGGAAACTCCAGGTATTTTTGACAGATGGAGACTGAGATGACAGTGTCTCAAGACGAAAGTCTTTGACCAGTGTGTGATGCCAGTGATGACCTATGGTACAGAAACGTGGTCGCTCACAATGGGCCTTATCAGAAGGCTTAAAGTCACTCCAAGGGCCTGGAGAAGGCTATGCTCGGAGTTTCGCTACGTGATCGAATCAGGAATGAAGAGATCCGCAGGAGAACCAAGGTAACCGACATAGCCCGAAGAATTGCCAAACTTAAGTGGCAGTGGACAGGGCATATTGCTCGCAGAACAGATGGCCGATAGGGCCAAAAGGTTCTAGAGTGGCGGCGTACCGGAAGACGAAGACGTACGGGAAGGCCTCCCACAAGGTGGACCGATGATCTTGTGAAGGCCGCGGGAATCCGCTGGATGTGGGAAGCACAAGACCGGTCGAAGTAGAGGAGCTTGGGGAGGCCTATCTCCAGCAGTGAGACTGGGATCAGACTGTGGACGTTCTTAACATTACGATAACTGACCCGCTGATGGCATCGCTATAGCGTCCCAGTGAGTTAAAGGTTCTAACTCTTAGACATGTTTACCACAAAATACACCGTGAAATTTTAATGGTTGTTTTCCCGCGGCAGAACAACTTGCCATAAGGAGTACTTTCGAAGCATAGAGTATGAGTAAAAAAATAAAGATTTTTTTGTTTTAAAATAATTTAAAAAATATTCATCAACTCGATAAAACACTACTCAATAGTAACACTAGAGATAACTTGTAGGTACTACTCGAATAGCGCGCCGCCGACAAAGGGAACAGCGATGCATAAATGTTCAAAGCAAAATAAACTCTCACACGTGGTGATTATGCACAATAGTTAATCTGCCATTTTTTGTTTCTAATATTTTATTTGTTTATAAAACGATTGTATTACCAAGACAAAACCAGTTCGCTGCGGGAAAACAACCATTAAAATTTCACGGTGTATAATTGAATTGTTTTTAAATGATTTCTTTACCAATTAGTACTGCAATAGTAGACACAGGTTTAAATTAATTCTAAGACAATTATACAGTCAACCGCATAACAATGGCAACAATTTGATAATGACAGCGCCCTTATGTCAAACTCAAAAAAATATTTTGAACTGAATTGTCAAAAGGTACCCGGAAAGTTGAAGCTGCCCATTCCAAAACGTTTTAAATCAAGATATTACAAAATCCTGAGTACATTATTCTTGTCGTAGCTATAAGGGCGACTTTCGCAGTCTAAGTGTGCCCATTGATATGTTGTAAGTAAGGAAGTATGTAGATTTATCTATAGCAATAAGGTCCATATTCCAAAAAAATCTGACATAAATTAAATGTACCTATACTCCGTTTGAAATAAGATTAGACATTTAAATAAACCTTATTCAAGTCAGCCAGTCCGTTAATCTGATTTTGACGTCTATTCCGTCGGCATAAGAATGGTATTAAAAGCAAAAAAAAGTGGTTACAATACCAACTGCTTACTGCAGATGCCATTTATCATACTATCAACGCAATACAAGTCAAAATCAGTTGAATGACGGTTGATTTTATTAGATGAAATCAGACAGATGTGATGCAAAATTCGCTGTAGAATATGGGCCACATTGATATACAAAAAGCCCAAAATACACAAACGGCGTCTCAAAAACGTCCGCATAAATAGGGCGCAATGTGCGCAGGTCAGTCAGTCTTTTTGGCTTTGTAAAGACCACTTTAAGTCATGCATTCAAGGTTGAATTTGCAAAAAAAATGTGTTTTATCATAAATATAACCACTGACGTATAATTGAGGGTAGTTTTGAGTGTTACTTTTGTTCGGGACTTGGGTTTTTTGTATATCAATGATGGGCCATTACGAAATTGTAAAAACACCAAAGATTTATACCGTTAGATTTGCCTTCTCCGTACAAAGTTGGGAGAGAAAGTGTCCTGAGAATGAGCTCACACATAATATCTATGATAATCAAGTCCTGTCTCTGGCGCATTGTGTGTGTTAAGAGCGTTCATCCTGCGCGGGCTGGCAACGTCACATTTGAAGTGATTATCTCAATGGGGCCCACAAGGGCCGATGCCTACTAGAGGTGCGGGTTGTTCGAAAGAGATACCGCCTCTGGCACACAGGCAACTGAAGGAACATGCGTGGGTTTTAGTCAGTAAAAGTCTGACACGCCCTCCTGCTCCACCCAGAGCGGGAGAAGTTATTTGATGATTTCCCACCCAAAACTTATCTCATTAAGATTAAATCAAAGTACTTTTTTTTTTTCAGTGAAGCATTACATCGTTGGTATTTATAAGTTTCTATGTTTGTTATTTCTTTTACAGTTTTTAGATATTTGCTTATAAATCTACATATTGTCCCCTCGGCTGTTAGGCAGACTCATTGGAGTCTGATAACAACAGAAAAGTAATTGTGTTAATTACTTGACACTTGAAGGTTTATTTTCTATTTGCTATTGTTATTACGAATAAATGTTCTTATTTAAGAGTAAATAATTGTTAAAAACATTTACAAATACACACAATCTACTGCTACTTTGAATTATATTTAATAAAATAATCACTGAAAAACCACTACAAATGCAACGTTGCCAGCCCCCGCGTGATGAACGCTCTTAAAAGGAAACAGAAAAGCGACCAGCTTTCGAAAAGGAACGGCGAATCTAACGATGGTAATCTTTGAAAAAAAAAACACTAAATAAAAAAATGAATACCTGTATTTTTTCTCTCCGCTATCGAAAGCATGTCAGTAGTAGCCTGAAGCAAAGAAAATATTACAAAAAATAAATAAAATGTAGCATTGGCAACAGAAAAAAATCAAAATACATAATAATTTTGAAAAGAACACCGATTCTAAATGCTCTCTACAAGCATATACCGATACGACATATATTTAATAATTTTGCATAAAAACTTGTGTTTTGAAATAATTTTGAAAAATATCAGCTGTGTTAAAGTACAGCGAAATTAAAAAAATACAAACATATGGAAAAGTGTGTCTTTTAAAAATGTGCTAAATTATAATTTCATGTGTAAATTGAATCTTCTGTTATTTTACTCTATTTTCGTTTATGTATTCAAAATATAAAAAGATTCAATATAAAATGTTTGAAGCTTTGAATATTCCACATTTATGTACAGCCAGGAATATTCATTGTTAAAGTGGATGGAGCTATGCTCGTGAACGGGTGCTGCTTGTGGTGACTGGTCGTCTTGCTGACCATGATTTTGTTATTGTTGCTAATAATTACCTACTTGTTTATTTATTTTGCGTCGATGGTCCTAGGTTATCATTTGTAAACATAATCCAGCATTGCTTATGTAAGCTATCACGCCATTTATACCAGGAGACTTTTATTTTGGTATATGCTTTGTTTACTTTTTATTTTTTGCGCTTGAGTTAATTTTTCATTTTATTTGTTGGTATATTGGCATGGCTAGCTGACATAAATGACAATTTTTTAATCTCCTAATGTTGATTACTTTGCCTATGTATGTATAGAATCAAGTCTATCCGACTAAACACACAGCTGTGCTGCTGGGGAGTTTGTTCCGCCACTTCTTCTTCCCAGCTAAAGCACTAGGAAGTGGTGAAGGGTGGGCGTTTTGAGGGACTGTCTCATGTACTTTGACGTTCGAAAAGTGCTGATTCTCAGCCTAATTTGAATAAATGACTTTTGATTTTGATTTTTTGGTGCGCTAAATTTCCCTAACTTTACATTTGAATAGCAAAGTGTAGATAAAGTACAGTGTAAATTAAGACCTACTACATATATAAAATTTCGTTTGTCTAATAACCTGATTAGCTAAAAGATCTTTGGTTACCTGAGCAACTAAATAACAACAACTTAAAAGCAACAACAAAAATTTAAAAGTTATAACTGCACAACCGGAATAAGGCGTTAATATTAGACATCCGAGTTTTAGAAAGGTAAATTTTCGGCCATATTTTGATTTTCGGCGATAAACCAGCCGGCCAAGCCGAAAATCAGAAGTTCATGAATTGTCACGCGTCATTCGCGTACTTCGTAAAAATTAATAATCAAATGACGTTCGGGCTAACTTCGGGGTGAATCGAGTCCATTCGTGGTTTCTTCACTCGGCTGACATGATTTTGTTTTGAAGTTGAAAAGCGAGGTTATGTTGTATTTTTATTTCACGCTGTTACATACATATAGCAGAAATATAAATATTTTTTTATAATATTTAAATCATGTTCGTTTTCGGCCGAAAATAAGACTAAAGCCGAAGCTTCTTTTTCATTTTAGGCTGAAAATCAATTTTCGGTCGGACCCTAATTATAATCAAATGTAAATAAACTATGTAAAGAAATATCTAGAATTTATTTAGACAATGTGTAACACAATTAACGCAAGACCTCACAAACACCAATTAGAGTATTGAGTTAAGGGGAACCTAGTCGCGGGCTCAAACTCACTGATGGGCCTGGCTAAAAAGCACGCTGTCTCACCAGGCATCGTGTCCGACAGAGGTAGTATCAGTGATGAGCAGTTAAATGCTAGTCTACACGCACAACATTATTGTGTGAGATGCAGGATCATTTATAGTACAACAGGCGCGTAAAAAATTAAGAAGAGCCCTTCGGAAGATCGGGTTTTATGAAAAAACCACTGCATAAATCAATAAGCAGTAAAGTTTATTGAACTTTTCGATATTTGAGCTTTCTCGGTACCGACTTGGTTTTTCAGATTTTACACTTCTTTTATTATTAAAACACACCCAAAGTTAGGTTAAATTAGCAAGAAAACCGAATCTTTGTTGGCTCCTAACTTTTGAATGGCTTTTTATTTTAATATTCTGTTTCCGCACAGACAATACTAATAATAAGACAAAACCATACCAAGTTTAATTTTTGATGTACATTGTCCAACAGTGGAGTAAAACACTCCCGAAGTTTGTATGGGAAAAATGTGGACTAGGTTCACCTTAAAAGTAAAACTACTCACAATTATTCAGCTCTGTTCAACTTTTGTCCATAAAAAACAACAATTTTGTATACACCGTGACATTTTAGTCGTTTTACAACTGCAGCCCACTTCACGTAACCAATGACTACTAATCATTTATTAAAAAAAAAAAATTTTTTTGCACGTATACTTAATAAAAAAAAATTCATTCACTAAAACGAATGACGTAGTTTGAAACACCTTGGTAGGGAGATGGAATTAATGATAGAATGTAATGGTAGGTAGGTAGATATCTTCTACCGTTTGATACGTGAACATTATTAACAGGGGGGTGTTCCATAATTCTAAAGCATTAATTATTTCTCTTTGTACCTATTATCTTAATTAATGGTAACAATGTTTTAATTGCGCCTAGAGGTATTTTATGATGGATACATTGAGTGGACCACCTTTGTAAGACGATTAAAATATCACGGTGTAGAGTCGTCCGTTTAGCTTTCCGCGGCTGAACGGATGCGTACGCTACTCATACAAAATCCTTGTTTTCTATGGACAAAAGATGAACAGAGCTGAATAATTGTGAGTAGTCCTAAAAGCATTACAATGACCAAAACTTTTTTTTGTTAAAAGCTTACTTTTATTATAAAGAAATCGTGTTAACCCTAGCATTACTTTATGCATTTCAAACAGAGTGTTATTGCCTTGTTATAAAATTTAATTTTCTTTGGCTCAATCCGCGGTAGGTATGGCAAATTACGTAATTTTTTAAACAAATACCCACACTTAAAGTTACTGAAATCAATTCAGCAGTCAATTAGAACAAACTAGTTTGTGGACTTGCATTTATTCTGTTACACCTTGTATAAAATAGGAAATAACTTTCTCAGACAGAAGAAAAAACTAACTGTGAATGTGAGTACTATGCAGGCTAGATTGAACACATGACTATAACTCGTCTGGTGGTTTTGAGCATTTTGTAAATGGCCTACGCAAATGTCCTGCAAATCTTGTAGCGTCTTGTGACGGGTCGTTGAGCTCCCTAAAATAAGGTTGAGCTACACAGTGACTGATACATACATGCCGCCTGTTGGGACAGGTCAGCTCAAAACTACAATGGCTCTTTCTTCAAAAGGGCTTTCCAAACATTGCCCTGCATTGTTAGACTCACATAAAATTCAAATAATATAATGTTTGGACTTTAAAAGAGACCATGACCTCTGAGTTTGTTTCGGCTTTTCTTCTCAGGGAACAGTCAGCTAGGAAATGCCGGCGCCATCTAGTTTTTTAAATATTGACCAACAAAATATTGACGTGTAAAAGTGTCTTTTAAGATCTACTTACATAAATAAACATTTCATTTCAGACCTAATATGTGGCGGTGACTTCAAAGACAGAGGTAGATCGAAGAGAACCTTGGCCCCGATAGCTAGCCTAGTGCTAATTACCTAGTCTGAGACTATTTTAGACCGTTGAAGGCAATATTTTCTAGCCACAATAGTTTTGATTCTACAAGGACACAAAATCGATCAGCTGACTATTGATTTTGCATGAGAGGTCCAATTTGATTTTTTTTTGTTATATTTCGACCTATGTTCCTCCAACTTTATCCAAGAAACATGGGTCGAAATATGAAAAAAAAAAATCGGACCTCCCATACAAAATCAATAGTCAGCTGATCGATTTTGTATGGGAGGTCGGAATTTTTTTTTAATATTTCGACCCATGTTTCTTGGAGAAAGTTGTTCAATTTCACGGGTACTATCACCCTGAAAAATTTGGACGGTGACTAAAAAATAACCTTGTATGTCGCTCCCGTTACATTGGACTTAAACTGGCGAAATTTGGTTGTATTATAGGTACGTTTCTGTTCAACCCTTCCGGCGTAACAAGGCGTGATGTTATGTAATGTAAAGAGATTAAATAAAAAAATTGTCAAGTGTTAGTAGGACTGTTAATAATGTTATCAGAATAGAAAATATATAATTATTAGTACAAAAACTGCATCCCGCTTGAAGCGAGACAGTATTTTATACCGGGTAAGTTTTTATCCAGTGCGCAAACTGTAACCATGAATTCAGCATGTCATTCTAGAGCCCTAGCGCAATAATTTTACGTCGATTTTTCTTATCTTTTTTTTTAAAACGCTGCCCCACACTAGGAATTACTCCTGTATTGTGGGTGCGTTTACAAACATTTAAATACACATACACAAACAGCCAGACCCGGAACAACTACTTGTAGATCATACAAATATTTGTTCGGTTAACCACTGCGCCAACCGTGCTGTCATTCATTTTTTTTTAAAAGCAGCTGTTTGTTTCAAAATGTATGGAACAGCTGATTTTTTTTTTGTGTTACCGACGAAAAATTTCTGCGCTGGGGGGTCTAGAATGATATGCTGAATTCGTGGTTACAGTTTGCACACTGGATAAAAAGTTATCCTGTATAACCATGCATATTATACGGTTCTTTAAAGCTGCAAGAAACAGTATGGGAAATCAATCGTTAAGCAAAGTGACACCCTACCTCAATTTGACGTGTTATGTCTGGACTTTAAAAGAGACTGTGACCTCCGAGTTTGTTTAATAACAACACAGTCACACATATTTAAATAATTGAAAACCTAAAAGAGGTCATTGTATTGCCAGTGTAATGACCGTTGTAGCTCTTTAAGTTCTGAGTAGAGTTGCATGATTACTGATGAATGCGTGCACTGACTGAACGGGTCCATTCAATGTTTGGATCTTTCGTCAAAAGACCTTTATAGACACCAATCTACATGGTCTTCCCTTGATCTGACCAAGATTATGTCTGGACTTTAAAAGAGACTGTGACCTCTGAGTTTGTCTCGGCCTTTCTTCTCAGAGTAGTCAGATAGGAAACGCCGACCTCATCTAGTTTATAAAATTTGATTGACGTGTAAAAGTATTTGTACAAACCTACTTAGATATATGAAATCATTTGTCATTTTAAATAAAATTATTTAACGAATGACAGTTGTGATTGAACATAGTACGGCTAATTTAAGTAGGCAGTCAATTTGCTTAACAATTACTTTCCCTGACTGACTTTGTCAGACAAACACAAAGCGTTCCCACACCCTCATTCGATACACAGGACAAACACATTTCATTCAAAGACATCACAAAATAAAAATAAATATTCATTATTTACAACAAAAAAAAGGTATTTACTTACCTTTTTATTATTTTGTACAATAAACACTCGCGTTTTGTTGAAAACGGGCAATGTTAATAAATACTCAGCAAAATGCACTCTGACCGGGCGGAGTCGATTAATTAAATATATTACAAAATTAAAATTAATTTCAAAGTTCTATTTTATCAAAACGAGAAAAGAAAATTGATACAAAAAAAAAAATGAAATATTTTAATTTAAGAAAAAAAAATTCATATAAATATTTTTTATAGCCGGTCAAAGTATTGTTAAAATCAATTATTAAAACTGCTTTGCAAAATTGTTAAAATATTAAGTAGTTTTTAACTTTTGAGAGTAACATTAAGTAATTTTAAATTATTTCAATCGTATTTATAAATCCTATGAAATGCAATTTTATATATTAATATATTACATAATAAAGCTTATAAGCTATATAGTAGGTACAGCTACATTTAATAATATAATAATAAAATCATGCAGAGTAAGCATGCTTAGAACATAAGGATAAAGTGTAGCGAAGCGAATGCTAAAATATATCTTCCGAGTTTGTTTATGTCTTTCTTCTGAGTAAATCGCATTGAAAACGAACTCATCCCAACTTATTACAAAACAAGATCTAAATTTACTTCTAGCCTAAAGCTCTTTTGCATTTCCAACTTTATTTAATTTTACGTAAAGTTCCTAATACAGAAATGACAACTTAACACCGAAGACAGTTGTCAGTTTTGTTAAAAGATCTGCATTTGTATGCAGATTGGGTTTTTAATTCAAAAACTGGTTTGGTGGTTTAAACATCAAAAAACATTGTTTTGTAATAAGAAATACATTTTTGACGAAATCAATATCATACTAGTCAAAGCCTCTTCTAATTACGAAATGAGTAGGCAACAAACTCTATAGACACTTTTTTAAATCAAAATATTGTTACAATATACAGCTTGGCATACATTGACGCGCCACGATAGAATAAGTACATAATTCTGAAACCCTGGGTTTAAAATTTTCAAGGGTTATTAAAAAAAATAGCTGTTCCATACATTCTGAACCAGCAGGGCATTGCAATTTTCTAAAAAACAGCGTTTCTTTTTTATCACGGTCGAAGAATTTTTACGCTAAGAATCTAGAATCAAATACGCAATTCATGGTTACAGTTTCCGCGTCGATATCCCAGCCACCTTGTATTTTTTTTATCATCCATAGCGTTACATTCGCTTCACTACAGCTTAGAGTGGGGTAGAAAGCTAATAAAAATGTTAGTAAATGATTATTAGCCTTTATCAGAAAGCTTTAAGACGCAATATGCAATGCATAAGACATCCCAAATATATCATTATCTACATGGACCTATAGTGATGAAAATCTACGAAAATAAACAACCAAATATTACTGCAGTACTTTTAATTTTTATTTTTTCTATTATTTAATATTTTTATATCCGTTAAAACAGAGCATCTGCCAGTTTATCTCTTCACCACCCTTGGACTGGTAGAGAATGGTGCCGATTCTTTTGTTCACCACCTAAACTAAAACTATTGCTAAATCTTACTGACAGTCCGCGATAGAACAAGACAAGTGACGCTTTAGAATTGTCAAACTAAATTACATCTCGATTGCCTTGAATTTGGCGTGAATTTAGTTCGTCGTAGTTGCGTCGAAGAATATCTTAGTTCATTTTTTTAAATTCCGACCCCTACATAGTTGGGAAAAAGCTAGGCAGATAGATGTTGAGGGCGTGTAGTAGTATTTGGCTGTCGGTAAACCATATTAACCCATAGTTCTTAATTACTCCTAGTTCCGATACTAACCCACAGTTCTCATATTAACCCAACAATCATACCAACCCACATTAACAGAAAGTTGCCTTAATAACAGATAGTCCCCATAATAATCCATAGTTCCCATATAAACTCATAGATTTCATATTAATGGACTAGACTGGTAGAAAATGCCCATGGCATTAAGTGCGTCTCTGTAAACTTGTGAGCTTAAAGTATTAAATAAATATATAAAGAATAAAGCCATAGTGAACCCATGGTTCCCAAATTAACCCAGTTTCCACACTAACCCATAGTTCCAGTATTAACCATCAACACCCAAGGTGTACATATCAAAGCGTCCCTACCTTGTCCTTGACCGTAGCCGCCGGGTGCTCCATAAGCCGGGGGCGGGTGCCCTTGCTGTCCGTACGCGCCATATGCGGGGGGTTCCGCCTGGAATAATATAGTTATAAATAAGAAAGAAAGAAAAAACATTTATTTAGCATATACTAAACAGCCACTGGAAGACGTAAAGTTGGAAGGAATCCACAAGGTGGACCGATGACCGTGTGAGGGCCGCAGGAGTCCGCTGGATGCGAGAAGCACAGAACCGGTCGAAGTAGCGGAGCTTAGGGGAGGCCTATGTCCAGCAGTGGACGTCTTTCGGCTGACATGATGATCATGATGACATGATGATCATGATGACATGAAGCTCGTAACATTAGTATAAGAAGTATTTTAGGATCTGCTGTATAATTTTGTGCCTTTTAGTAAAACGGCACAAAATTATACAGTAGATACGAGCTTGGGGTTCGTGACAATTAAAAACTGCCAATATAAATTACCAAAAATTACACTTTAATTAAACAACCTAATAACAACTCAAACACACTAATTACAAAACAAAATTGCACTACTGATCACTCTAAGTCGCACTTGAACATCGCTTTCGATGTGTTTCGCTCGACAATACTGCACGGGTCGCGATCCGTTTCGGCCTTTTATAGGGCCCTCGCATAGTACCAGAACATTCTACTGTAGAAGCATCTAGAATGTTCGACTACATACCGGCCCCAACTGAACTAATGTCGAACGTTCTAGTAAGTTCTAGCATCAAGATTCCTAGAAAGATTGACTCTATTAATTCTGCCACTCGGTACTAGATGGCGCTAGTGGTAACTAATGTTACCACATTAAGTGGCGCGTATATAATATTATAAATGTGAAAGTTTCTATGTTTAGATGGCCTAGCATTTTGCATTTAAAATTGAGTCTTGTTACCTTGAAATAAGAATAATTTTTTTTAGCTCAATCGGCGGTAGCTTGTGCAAAACACGTAATTTTGAAAAAAAAAATACATATTACAAGTTACTGAAATCGATTCAGTAGTTAATTATGAACAAACTACTTTCTGGACTTTCGTTTATTCTATTACACGTTAAGCTACGCTTTCCGTCATTGGTCTGTGGATGGGTGAACATATTTACATACCAAGACCCCTCCGTGAATAGGCAAGCACGTTAAACCGTTGGTCCCGGCTGGCATTCGTAGATCTTTTGACAGTCGTTACGGGTCGTCAGAAGCCCGAAAGTCTGACAATCAGTCTTACCAAGGGGTATCGTATTAACCAGTAACTGGGTTGTGGAGGTCAGATAGGCAGTCGCTCCATGTGGTTAAACTGGAAGCCAACCCCAACAACGTTGAGTAAAGGCCCGGGAGATGGTAACCTTGTATAACTTGGGCACAAGATAGGCAGATTAACCATGATGAAGGTATACGCACCATGTACATCTGCTGCGGCGGAGCCTGGGCCCCCTCGAAGCTGATGAGCTGTATCGCGACGTCCCCATCCACAGTCAGATGGGAAATCCTCTGGAACGGGATCCGGTGCAGGAACTCGCAGAAGTGGCAGCCGTTGAGAGCCACCTGGTGGTCGACAAAGAATCATGTTTTATTAATGTATTTATTAATGCCTATTTATAACTAATTAATTTTAAGTAATTACAAATCCCAATATAGCCTGGGACATTCAGAAGGACATAGGCTATTTTTTTACGTGATAACGGACATCGTCGCGGTCAAAGGCTAGCTATCCTAACTTACCTATAGAGGTATGAAGAACAGGGTGTAAAGTTCACTCATGCTCTATTGAAAAGGGAGGATCCTCCGACCAGACGGGTGTTCTGTCTGGTGGGCAACTGCCCGACGATTGATGTCGGGATGTTTGTATACAACGTGTAACGGAAAGGGTATTTACATACCAAGGACACGGCTTCTTTGGATGATATCAAACGATATTGGACGGGTTTTTTAATCCTTTCTCTACATGGTCGGAATTTATATATAGAATGTTTAATATATTGATACCAGTAACCGAACTTTTCAAATTGAAATAATAACACCACTCGAAAGAGATTTATCGCGATATTGGCAAGTAACGTTTATTTTGAGCTGAAACTATGTATAGTGACTCTATACCAGCTGTTATTTTTAGTGCATAAGGATAGCAATAGGGTTTTTGTTACACCCTGTATATGCAGATCGCACGGTAAAGTCTGCTTGCGCGATGTAGCTGATGTAGTTGCGGTGTGACATCAAGACTTGAGTAGTTCGCATATAGCATTGTAGATGGCGCCACTGCACTTTTTGTGTTTTCCACATTTTGTTGATTTTAAGTTTAGTATGTGGGGCATTGTAGATGTCCGCCACATAACTAAAATGAAAGAACTAAAATAAAGAGTCAAAAAATTCATCCGCATTGCTGTGGACTGATAACGTATTGTAAGAGACTGGCGACATTACCACGTTGTATAACTATGCTTATTTACATAATATCACGCCTATATTACCCGAAGGGTTAGGCAGAGGTGCAGTTGTAGTACAGTACACCCACATTTCGCTTGCACTTTTCTATGAAAAAGCTGTTTTATTTTTATAACGGATGAACCTTTCTATGCAAGGCTCTAGAATCATGTCCTAAATTCTTGGTGTAATTTCCGGGTCGATGTCGGGCCAGGTTGGACATTAACGCGCCAAATCACTATCACTACATATTATAAAACTTAAAAAAAGACAGACGACTTCCGAAAAACCACTACGAAGTGAAAAATAACTTTAATTTCGGAAGTCGGTGACTTTGGATATGTATTTTAATGTTTTGTCACCGCCTTCCGAAATTAAAGTTATTTTTCACTTTGTAGTAGTTGTTTTTTTTTGGTTTTTTTTTTTCTCTTTTTAGTTATAGTACCTAGCCCACTAATTCGAAATTTCATCATCCTTGGGGTCAAAACAATGCATATTAATGCGATAGCAGCAATCGCGGGTTTTACTGTTATTTTTTGAAGAGTTCCGTTGTCTGTCTCCGAAACGCATCATCAGGTCTATATGAAATTGAAATGGGACCACACGGGAAGCACCAACTTCCAAATAAAAAAAGAATCATCAAAATCGGTTCACCCAGTCGAAAGTTTTCAAGTAACAAACATACAGTCCAATTGAGAACCTCCTCCTTTTTTGGCAGTCGGTTATAAACAAACTCCCTAGCCGCGTTTGTCTGTCCGTCTGTTCGCGATAAACTCAAAAATTACTAAACTGATTTTCATGCGGTTTTCACCAACAGCCAGAGAGATTCTTGAGGAAGGTTTCGTGTAACACGGGCGCAGCCGTTGGCAAAATCTAGTTGCAAATAAAATTAAAAACAAATTCATGGCTCACCTTCAAAGCATGAGGCTCACACAGAATCAAAGCCTCAAACTGGTCCCCCCTATTCAGAGGCATGCCACCATTTGTGTCCTCGACCCCCCAATTCATAGCGCTCAGATGGTTCCTAACGACGCACATCTCCGGGAAACGGAAATTCAAATGCAAGGCGATGTCGTCGCGAGGGTCCGTGTTGGGACCGCATTGGAGGTTGAGGGCGAACCTGGAAAGAAGATAATATTACGCCTGTAATTCTCTGAGGATTTCTCCGCTCAACTCACAATACCAGCTTGTGTCAGCAGACTTAAAAGACGCAACAGTTGTAGAAAGCTGCGTTACTGTTATGAGAGTTACTCCTGCAGGCTTAGCACGAGAAGCGTTTTGTCGTCGGAAGAGTAGACAAAAAAAAAAAGTTTAAAAAACTAAAAAAACACGCTTTAAAAACCAAACTAAAAAGTAGAAAATAATTTAATTCTATTAAAAAGCGTGGGGTGCTTTTTGAGGTATTTTTATAATCAATTAATATCAAGCACCCCACGCTTTTTAATAGAATTAAATTATTTTCTACTTTTTAGTTTGGTTTTTAAAGCGTGTGTTTTTAGTTTTTATAAACTATTATTTATTTTCTATTTTTTAGTTTTGCTAACTACAAAAGCGTGTTTTTTTCTATATTTTTTATTTATTTATTGAATTGTCATAGGTCCTCGATAAGTCTACAAAGTTTAAATGAAATCTGACCGTTTAAAGTGGGTCAAAATAGCGTCCAAAGGAGTCGGTTACATACACACATACAAACATACAAGTGAAGCTAATATAAAGCGTGTACTGACGTTTCCGTCTAGACAGTTGACAGTTTCTTACTGACTATTCTACAGTACAGTAGAAATACAAAGTGTCATGCTAAGCTTGCTGCGCTCAACGCTCTCTTGCAGCAGAATTAGCATGCCGCTTTATATTTCTACTCTACCATTAGCTAACATTTACAGGGTACGTCTTTCATTGACTTGAATGTGCCCTGGCAGCTGAGAGTATGTCATGCTCACTCAAATGTCTCGCTGGTGGTGGCATGTGTCTCATTAAGTTCCCTTCAAAATGGTTGAGCTGAATGGTGCTGATCCATGCGTCATGTTCGTGAACGGGCGCCGCCAGTAGGGACTGGTCATCTCCTAGCTCCCACGGCTTATTTTAATTTCTGAATTGTTATTTTATTTTTGTTTTAATTACGGACGCTTTAATGTGCACGTCTTTTTACATCGTTCTCACATTGATAATTTCAACATAATGATGTAACCAACTTTTTGTAACAATACCATGATTTCAAAAGGGTTTCCAACGCTTTGGAATGGGCAACTAGCTTCATCTTTCTAACTCACCGATCTTGACAATTAAAAAGTGCCTGTAATTGGTTTATTTGAAATAAATGCTTTGAGTTTGAGTTTAGAATTGAAGTCGCTTGTCTACATTTCTCAGTAAAAACTAACTAACTGTCTATACGGTAACGTAATTTCTACTCTTCCTTTGACAAAACGCTTCTCGACAAAGCCTCGTGCAAAGCCTGCAGATAGTGCGAGGGACTGGAGACTGGGCTCGAGCGACAACGTTTCGACTCCCAGGCGAACAATCTGTCGTATTATAAAGACTTACCTCTGAGCGCCAGGGGGCAAGGTACCCTGCACCCTGATCATGCGACCAGGGTACATGCCAGCTGGGATCTGGTGCACACATGGTATTACCTGAAAAGATACAAGGTGTTTGTTAAATTATCTCAAAACAGTAGAAAGATTAAGTCACTGTTTTCGTCTCTGTTTCTGAGCTTACTTCTTCTAAACCGCGCAACAGATTTTGATACGGTTTTTACTATAATTTAGAGAATTTCTTTCGAACGGTTTATATCTCTACATAGTATAAAACAAAGTCGTTTTTCGTGTCTGTACGCTTAGATCTTTTAAACTACGCAACGAATTTTAATGCGGTTTTCATCAATAGATAGATTGATTCAAGTACAAAGTTTATATTAGGGATGCCTCGATACGCCTTTTTTCCGATATGATACCGATACCGATGCTCTTATAAATCGGCGATGCCGATACCCATACGCTTATTGATTTCAAAAATGAAGGTTAAATAAAACAAATCAGGTTACTTTTTAATTAATATAAAAAGAACAAATAACAGGACAAACTATATAAACCCGTTTATAACTACAGATAGGCTGAGATTAGTTTATAGTATATTTAGCATAGTTCGTTCTTGCCTCGTTTGCAAAGAAATAGACGAGACAACACCCGCGTTTTTACATTACATTTTTAAAGCGCGAAATTTGGTAAGTATCGTTGAATCGGCCATAATTATATCGCCGATGCCGCTATATCGGCAAACTTCGAGTATTGCCGATATATCGGCATCGGTACCGGTATCGGATGCATCCCTAGTTTATATGTGTCACCGTAAAATTGTAAATACCGTTAGATTATAATCTATCTCGCGAGATTATGAACTGTCGAAAGATTGTGAACCGTTAACATACTGCTTACAATTTAACGCATTATTTTTCGGTAGATTATAATCCATCGAAGTGAAACCGTCAAATAGTGAACTGGTATCAAGACGGATAGTACCTTGCGCTATTACTAAATAGTCAAGTAACTGCCACTAACTTGGAAGTAGCGCTCGCTGCTGAACGACCTCCGTCACATACACTGGTACCCCCACCTGAAGCCGGGGCCGGTCGCTAGCATACTATAAGTTCTAATAGTTCACCACATCGGGCCCTACCAGAATACCAGTGCTGCGAACTTTTTTAAACGTCGCAGCATCACGCTGAGATAGGAGCCTTTTGGCCTTGTACAGGACTTTGTATTTTTTTTTAAATTTAGTTTTTTATAGTTTTTGTTGTGTGTTTAATTGTGTAAAAGTGTGTATAATTTCTCAATTTAATTGCACTAAAACCGGTTACGTCCGCGGCGCGTAACCTATCGGTTCCAATACAATAGAAAATTAATAATGTGAGACATTATTAATTTTCTATTGTATTGCCGGGACTGACAGATTAATTGTATAAAAGAAAATAATTAAGTAATAAAAATGTTTCATGCGTGATAATTAAGGAAGATAAGGGCAGGCGAATGATAAATCATTGCAATGCTTGTAAAAGGTTGCTAAGTCATATTTAGGTACTAACACAAGATAACACCAATATTATTGTACACTTAGTTTGTAATAAACGTTTCGACTTTGATTTGTAAGTACTGATTCCATGGTGACGTTGTCACCCATATGTATAGACAGCGTGTTGTGTTCCACGCGCGCCTCAGAGATGTCAGCACCAACTGGTGGAGCCCGCAAGGGCCGATGCCTGCCAGGGGTGCGGGTTGTTCGAAAGAGATACCGCGGCCCCTGGCACACAGACAACTGAGGGAACACGGGTGGGTTTTAGTCAGTAAAAGTCTGATACGCCCTCCTGCTCCACCCGGAGCGGGAGAAGTTATTTGATGATTTCCCACCCAAGAAAAAACCCTATACGTATACAGTACTCCATCTCAGGGTAGGGCCGTTATTTATTACATAAATAAAAGCTAGATATGTGTTGTTTACATGATATTAATAGTTGATAAGCAGGTCAATGACCGGGTTATCGACTGAGGAGTAAAGACTTGATAGTCGCGCGCGAGTGCTCATGACGGCGCACCGAGTATCTGGCAAACAAAATCACACACAAAATTTGGACGTCTGACAACGCTGTGTTAAATACTAAAAAATCAGGACATCTGTCAACTCTGTGGTAAATACTACAAAATCGAAACGTCTGTCAACGGCAACGCTGTGTCAAATACTATAAAATCGGGACGTTTGGCAACGCTGCGAAATCGGCACGTCTAGCAACGCTGTGGCAAATACAACAAAATCGAGACGTCTTTCAACGCTGTGTCAAATACTACAAAATTAGGACGTCTGTCATCGCTGTGTCAAGTACCACAAAATCGGGAGGTCTGGCAACGCTGTGGCCAATACAACAAAATCGAGACCTCTAGCAACGCTGCGTCAAATACTACAAAATCGCCCATTCTGGCAACGTTGTGTCAAATAGTAAAAAAACGGGACATTCTGGCAACGCTGTGTCAATACTACAAAATCGGGACCTTTATCAACGCTGTGGCAAATACAACAAAATCGGGAAGTCTGGCAACGCTGTATCAAATACTACAACATTGGGACGTCTGGCAACGCTGTGTCAAATACTACAAAATCGGGACGTCTGGCAACGCTGTGTCAAATACTACAACATTGGGACGTCTGGCAACGCTGTCTCAAATACTACAAAATCGGGACGTCTGGCAACGCTGTGGCAAATACAAACAAAATCGGGACGTCTGGCAACGCTGTATTAAATACTACAACATTGGGACGTCTGGCAACGCTGTCTCAAATACTACAAAATCGGGACGTCTGGCAACGCTGTGGCAAATACAAACAAAATCGGGACGTCTGGCAACGTTGTATTAAATACTACAACATTGGGACGTCTGGCAACGCTGTGTCAAATACTACAAAATCGGGACGTCTGGCAACGCTGTGTCAAATACTACAACATTGGGACGTCTGGCAACGCTGTCTCAAATACTACAAAATCGGGACGTCTGGCAACGCTGTGTCAAATACTACAACATTGGGACGTCTGGCAACGCTGTCTCAAATACTACAAAATCGGGACGTCTGGCAACGCTGTGGCAAATACAAACAAAATCGGGACGTCTGTCAACGCTGTATTAAATACTACAACATTGGTACGTCTGGCAACGCTGTTTTAAATACTACAAAATCGGCACGTCTGTCAACGCTGTATTAAATACTACAACGTTGGTACGTCTGGCAACGCTGTTTTAAATACTACGAAATCGGCACGTCTGGCAACGCTGTCTCAAATACTACAAAATCGGGACGTCTGGCAACGCTGTGTCAAATACTACAACATTGGGACGTCTGGCAACGCAGGGTCAAATACTATAAAATTTGCTTCTTAACGAGCCTTCAAGCACTAATACTAATGTCTCCGTATGACCTAACCTTGTACCCTAGGCTCATTAATGACGGATGACCTCTACCAGCCACGGTAGCTTATGACGTCAGTACTATTGATTGCGTCTTCCTGTTACCCGTCATCGGGACATCACAGACTGGTAATGTATCTCATTGAACATAACATCACGCCTGTTTTTGCCGAAGGGTTAGACAAGTCTGTAATTTTCTATGGCTCAATCGGCGGTAGGTAACTGTACTCCATTCGAAATAAGATTAGATATTTAAATAAACTTGTTTTACAGTCCGTTCAACCGATTTTAACTTCTATTCCGTAGGCATAAGGATGTCATTAAAAGTAAAAAAGTGGTTATAATACCACCTGTTTACTGCAGATGCCATTTATCATGCTGCCAACGCAATACAAGTCAAAATCAGTTGAACGGACTGTAAAAAAGTTTTATTTAAATATATAAAATTCTCGTGTCACAGTTTTCGTTGCCATACTCCTCCGAAACGGCTTGACCGATTTTGATGAAATTTTTTGTGCTTATCCGGTATCTATGAGAATCGGCCAACATCTATTTTTCATCCCCCTAAATAATTTATAAGGCAAAACAACGTTTGCTGGGTCAGCTAGTTTAAATAGGTATCTAATCTTACTTCAAACGGAGCATAGGTATGCGAAAATACAATATATCTTTTAAAAGTTCCTGAAATCGATTTAGTAATCAATAATGAACAAATTACTTGCAAGGCTTCCATTTATTATGTTACATCTTGTGTAAGTAAGTACACTGACAATTCGCCAGTTATAATTAAAGCCCTGGTTACTTTAAATAATGTCGTTATGAGCGATAATAGTTCTTATTGCAATCTGATACGGGTTAAAATCTGTTGTAATGAATTCGAATAATAAATGAGCAAACGTACGTCGTAAAAGTGCAAATAAAATCATATAAAATTAGATATTAACTATTTAATAATAAATAATCCATCACTGGATGCAGTTTGGCATTTGGAATTTTATGGTATATTTTTAATTATAATTATAATTGTTATTGAAGGGATAAACCGATTTTAAAGATAATTAAGAGGTGACTTTGATGCTTTTTTTGATGCATTCATGTGTGTTTTATTATGTTTTGAGTTCCATCACTGTATGCAAAACAAACTTGAAAATACCATATATTTTTTTGATTTCAAAATTATTTACGGTTAAAGAGATATACTGGTTTTAAAAACCACCTTTTTGATCGTTTTCAAGAAATCTCCGCCTTAAGTCACATGTAATAGAGAGCGAGACTATTGCCCTCAACCGGGAGAAATATAGACACCGGGCTTTCCTACTGAGACATTCCTGATAGAAAACCCACTAACACTGCCTGACCTGGGAATCTAAGCAGTTAGATTGTGACCACAAGAACAACTATGGAATAATATTTCTCTACACAATACCTTCTTCCCCCGCTTCCCCCCGCCGCCCGGTTCTTCTCGCAAAAATGAGACGTAGAGACGTAGTTATACGTACAAACGAGATAGAAAGAAAATTGACTAAAAATTTCCAAACCGATTGGATATTCGGCAATTCATATTGTCGACATTTATATGGAGCAATCCGAAGCAATATTCCCGAAACATATCCGCAATTTATTGTTGTTGATCCAGATTGCTCCACTTAATTGATCCAGATTGAACCATTAGTGTTTCCGAGCAACAATTGCTCAAAAAATTGCCCGTGTAAGAGCACCTTTAGTGTACTTGCCGCGCTTTAGATATCGATTCGATACCGATCACGTCTGCAGTTTCGCTAGCTAATTCAAATTGAACCTGGTTATACAGGTCCCCAAAAATTAGGCTATCAAATGTAAAAATATTTTTCTTAATACGATAGTTCCATAGATTACCTACCCCTTATTTTTCTTCTTACCCAAAATTCAGCGAACTCGCTGAAAAACTGTCCCCCAATTAATACAAACTTTCAAACATATTTTTTTTTTAGTTCAAATAAGAAAAAGAGTTGTGCTGCTGGGCAGTTTGTTGCGCCACTTCTTCTTCCCAGCTAAAGAACTGGGAACTGATAAAGGGTGGGCGTTTTGGGGGATTGTCTTATGTAATTTTGACGTTTGAAAAGTGCTGATTCTCAGCCTAATTTGAATAAATGACTTTTGATTTTGATTTGAAACAAACAAATAATACCTCTTTTTAGTAAAGTAGCTTTTGCCAGCGGCTTCGCCCGCGTGGAGGTCGGTGTATTCACTCGTATCTATTAAAAAAACCCGCATCAAAATCCGTTGCGTAGTTTTAAAGATTTAAGCATACATAGGGATATAGGGACAGAGAAAGCGACTTTGTTTTATACTATGTAGCGAAGTAGGTATAGATTTTAATCTTTGAACCCCAGCCGCTATCATTTATATCGGCTGGAGTCAGATCTAAAATTAGACCAGCATAATATCTGAGTCATACATATTTCGAATAAACCATTCATTTTCTTATTTAGTACACGCAGTACAATGAACTTATGTATAATAGTACATAGTCTAGACGTAAATAAAGGCTTGTCTACTCAGTGCGACTCTGTGACAATAAGTCCCCGTAATGTATACAACCCGTTTTAGTATATGCGAAATCTGAAACACGTGTCTAGTATTTTTATCTAAAGAATCTATGTACAAAATTTTAAAACTGAATCATGAAAAATAATAGTTCAAAAAAACTAAAAAAACACGCTTTAAAAGCCAAACTAAAAAGTAGAAAATAATTTAATTCTATTAAAAAGCGTGGGGTGCTTTTTGAGGTATTTTTATAATCAATTAATATCAAGCACCCCACGCTTTTTAATAGAATTAAATTATTTTCTACTTTTTAGTTTGGCTTTTAAAGCGTGTTTTTTTTAACTATTATTTATTTTCTATTTTTTAGTTTTGCTAACTACAAAAGCGTGTTTTTCTATTTTTTTTTTAATTATTGAATTGTCATAGGTCCTCGATAAGTCTACAAAGTTTAAATGAAATCTGACCGTTTAAAGTGGGTCAAAATAGCGACCAAAGGAGTCGGTTACATACAAACATACAAACAAACAAACATACAAGTGAAGCTAATATAAAGCGTGTAAAAATCAAAAAGTTATAAGCTTGTTATGTTGCATAGTTGTCTACACAAACATGGTCACCACGCGGCCCCCGCTTCGCCAGCGTCGTATTGTGCTCATTGATAATAATTAGGCAGTAGGCACCTAACCGTACGGCGATTGTATTGTAATTAACTGGTGATAACATTTTCCATCACACTTGCAAAAGTTTTTGGGGAGAAATATAACATGGTGTAAAAATGATTGGAATCTATTCGGTTACTTATTGTGAACAAACTATATTCAGGTTTCGCGTTTACTAAATATTGTTGCATAGTCTGTTCCGAAATTATGTGGCGAAAATGTAAACAAAAAATGTATAATTGCCCATAGATGAACTTAAGTTAGATACGGTACGCTTTAGCATAGAAATCAATAAATCTGGGCTCGGTGCACAACTACATGCCACAAAACTCACATCTATGATCTCACAGTTGAATACTTACAATTACCGATAGACAAGGATAGAGATATGGCCCGACACAGTCGTGCAAGGAGCGCAACCGCGTTTACTGTCGAATGCTATCGATTGTGGACTTTGATAGTACGTAACGCGCGATGCGTCGCATCGTGTCTCTCGCGCTGTTTGTATTACTTCTATCTCGCTCTCGCAAAAATGGCGAAGCAAATAATAAATAAAGTTTCGACTAACTAGCATTTCTGGCTGTACTTACGCGTGAAAAGTAATCGTAATCCCGTAGTCTTATTTTTTATTCTTGAGTGATTAGAACACTTATTAAATGCAAAAGGAGGCATTTGATTTATACGAAAACTAAAATTATTGCGCTGTTTCGACATGCGCTGTCTAAACGCCTGGTCCGCGTGTGACTGAGTGCAACTCTGTCTATTGGGTTTGGTTCGGAAGGACCGCGTGCCAAGTTCCATAGCCGCTGTACCGCGCCTTAGGTATGCGCGGCGAGGCGGGGGACGGGACGGACGAATGAGCAGCTTGCACTAACGAATCAGCGGCCTGCACTGCTACAGAATATATAACCGTGCAGAATGAATGCTTCCTAACAGAGCTCCAAATACTTACCTACGAATTCTATATATAATTATATACTATGAATTCTAAAAAGTAACTTTTTTAAATAATCTACTGGAAAACAGGGGCACGGCATTTTAAAAGTACAATCATTTATCTTGTCCAACGGAATCTTGCTAAGACGGCCTACTCACTTTATTACTTACCTAACATACTACAACTACTACAACAAAAATACGAAACAAAAAAGTTGGCAACGAACAATAATATGCCAATATAGGTGGTAGGTAAACCATAAGAATAATAAATAATCAATCTTATGCGTAAACCTTATCGCCATCTTTATTATTGTGGGTACTACCTATCTCGTTTAATACTTCTATAATAAGCATTAAAAATGTGAGGTAGATATAGTCATTTACCTGACAATACCCTTTAGATACACAAAATAAGAAATCTCCTTGGTTTTCCTCCCATTGTTTGTGCACACAGTACATAAGGCATATTGAACAACAATTCAAAAAACTATTAAAACGTCCACGTCGTATCGCTGCTGCTAGCAGCCCTTAACTTCGTCCACTCACTGAGCTAGTTCAAACCGGTTCGTACACGAGCGGGCACCGGTCCTCGCCCAACGAAGGTTAGCAACCCTCCCGGATTGCCTGGAAGACTCCGGTAATAATGGTTAACCTCCCGACTCTCGGGGTGCAATTTCTAGTTTTTTCGAAAATCCGTCTCGTCTCGAATGTCGCTACTCGCTCGCAATGCCGCGCGCCACTGCCAGTTTAAACCTGTTCGTCTCGTCCTCGACGATGTCGATTCGGCGTTGTCTGTCTTTGTCTCGCAGTCCCGTCGGCGGCTTGCCGAGTGTCGAGCGTGTGTGGCGCGTTTGTCTCTTGTTCTCAGGCTCAAAATCAACACCTACTCGTTTTTTTTTTCATGTGAAAAAGTTTGTGATTTTGTGGTAAAAACCGTCAATTATTATATGCTGCTCGAAAGCAAACTAAATATAAATTTAAAAACTAATAAATGATTGAGACTTTCTTTCAACTCCCGCCCCCTACTCGATTTTTTTAAACTCTCCCGGGTCGGTGCTTTTGAGAGTTGGCAACCCTAGTGCCACGTGACTCACACATATCTGAGTGTGTAGTAGTGTTTAGTACACTATGAAGCTTTATTTCTGCTCGGGTATATATTCTGAGCCGCTACCCCGTCGTGTCGCGCCCATACGCGGTACAGCGGTATCGATCAGGCTATAGTACTGTATCCACCGCTTTTTTATCTAGGTACGTACCACTTTTCGTTGCTGATTTTTCTATTTAAAAATCAACAATTAATGTTCCTACTGCTGGGTCGCAGGGCCTCCTCTTTGTGAGAGGGATTGGGCGGTAATCCACCACGCGGGCCCAGTGCGGATTGGTAGATGTCATATGTCTTCGAATTGTTAGTTCTAGGACATGCCTCTTTCCTCACGATGTTATCCTTCACGGTTTTGAGAGCATACCGATCATAAAATAAATTACACGAAGTAAAGCGCCTGTACATGCTGCTATAAAGCATCCCAATCCCCTGATGGTGGCAGCCGACCGCCACACGGGCAGCGAATCCTGCTAATACGAGGGGCATTAGTAGGATTCGCTGGCCATGGCATATCCTAACCGTTCCCGATGACGCTACAACCCTTCTCCAGGAGAGAAACAAGTCGACCACTAGGCTCAAAATACATAAACACAAAACGCTAACCTAACCCAGGTTCAAAGGGCTTGCGGACGGCGAGTAATGGGTAGTTCGCTGTCCGTAAAGGACCAAGCCCGGGTCGACGGCGCGTTGTGTTGCACGCGCGCCTCAAAGAGATGTCAGCACCAACTGATGGCCCGCAAGGGCCGATGCCTGCCAGGGGTGCGGTTTGTTCGAAAGAGATACCGCGGCCCCTGGCACACAAGCAACTGAGGGAACACGGGTGAGTTTTAGTCAGTAAAAGTCTGACACGCCCTCCCGCTCCACCCAGAGCGGGAGAAGTTATTTGATGATTTCCCACCCAAAAAAAAAAAAACCAAGGTGCGAAAGTACGAGTTGTAGCTAGTCGCGGCCGTTACCACTAGGTCACCACTGCTCTTTTTAATTACTGATAACCTGAACAGTGTTTGTTTACACTTTCATTAGATAATTTTGGAACAGACTATAGTATCGCACGCGATCTCTCGTACAAGCGAGAACTAGCTCATGCCGTGCTACAAAATTGCCATTGTTGATTTCCACTCCTATATTGACTGACCAGACCTAATGTAATGGTCACAAATGAATAAATTAGGATCGTCATCAGAATGACTTCATCCGCTTCGCTTACGCCGAATTTGATGACGTCAGCCGCATGCGTCGTTCGAACTTTACCGACAAGATACAAAGAAATGTTGCGTGACGAAATGCAATAATAATTAAGATCACTGTGATTTTGACAGACCTGTCAGTGACATCAACCTGTGATTTTTATACAGATGTAGTACAGTCACCAAAAAAGGTAACTAGGGTTGTTGCATATAGTTAAGTTTAGTAAGAAACCGATGGATGTTTCCGAATGATTTAATTTGATAAATGAACTGTTTGTTTTCTATTAATTAAATTAAATTTTATTTAAACACATCCATTGGTATCTTACTAAACTTCAACTGTAGCTGATGACCCTGGTTACTTATCTCTCTTGGTGAACGTACAATAAAAAAAAAAATAACAGATTGGAGAGAAATTATAACCAGCACCATCTACCGGACTGCTAATAAAAACTCTTTACTCATTATCATCTGCCAACCTTTTCTCCAAGTATGTCGCGGTCAGACTCCAGTCTAACCAGTATTATGCTATTTCCAGGCAGCTGTTAATACCCAAAACAAAGGGCAGGTGTAGTACAACAGTACAACATCATCACCATCATATCAGCCGAAAGACGTCCACTGCTAGACATGGGCCTCCCCCAAAAGGGGGGTTTTGCCATAATCGCCACGCTTGGCAGGCAGGTTGCCGATCGCAATATGGTGATGAAATGCTTAGAGAACGCTGCTGCCCATACTTTAGTGAGTCCTTTAGTCGCCTTCTACGACACCCACGGGAAGAAATGGGATGGTGCTATTCTTTTACGTCCGGCACCACATGGAACACGTGTACTACAACATATTTATATAAAACCTAAGTTTCTATGAACTAATTTTATTTATCATTAGCATAATTTCCCCCCTGACTTTTCTCAACTTTGTTGTGGTTTTTTTTTGGGTGGGAAATCATCAAATAACTTCTCCCGCTCTGGCTGGAGCGGGAGGGCGTGTCAGACTTTTACTGACTAAAACCCACCCGTGTTCCTTCAGTTGCCTGTGTGCCAGGAGCGCGGTATCTCTTTCGAACAACCCGCACCCCTGGCAGGCATCAGCCCTTGCGGGCGCCACCAGTTGGTGCCGACATCTCTTTGAGGCGCGCGTGGAACACAACGCGCCGTCGACCGGGCTTGGTCCTTACCGAACAGCGAGCTACCCATTACTCGCTGTCCGCAAGCCCGCGGCTACGGTGGCCGGGAATCAGCCTGCGATTCCCGACGCCCAGGGCGTCTCCTGCGAAGGCTACGGCCATGATGGCGCATGTACTGCCTCTCCCTCACGTGCGCCGCCTCCCTCTTTGCGAGCATCACTGCTTCGCTGAAGGAGGTGATGGCTAACCATGCACTCTAGCTCCGTACCATGGCCTGGACCAGAGTCAGACGCGAGAGACCGCCGCCGCCGATCGCCTCCACGAGGACACGGAGGTGCTCCGTCAGTCAGAAGGATGAAGCTAGTTCAGTGTATAGGAGATAATTGTGCTCCACCTGCAATATGGGTATTCAGCTAACATCCAGTTTGACTGACAGCTGACCAAAACAAAGTTGAGAAAAAGCTAAGCAGATGATGATACTGATAAATAGAATTTATTTATCAGTATCATCATCTTAGATTTGTAATATAATTTTGGCCTCAATAGCCCTAAGCTTTGAGTTTTGCCAGGTAGAGACAATGAGCTCTCGAGTTTGTTTCAGCATTTCTTCTCTGGGAGCAGTCAACTAGACGATGCCAGCGCCATCTAGTTTTAAAATATTGATGTGTAACTAAAGTAACATTTCATTTAATTAACTGCAGGATAGTGACAATTGGCCCCAGTGTCTTTCATTTTGACAGTTCACCCACATTCATTGCGTTATTTAAATTTTTGAGCAGATGAATTTATTTTATTTTATTCGGGAAACTTACAGCTAACATAAACAGTGTCATTGAACAATATGAAACTGAAGGCCATTTACAAGTTTCCACTAATAAACCTTTAACTTACACAACAACAAAAAAAGGTTGGTAGGTACAAAATAACTAAGACATAAGTTAGGAAATAAATAATTCACAATACAGATTTGCAACATTTTTGACATTTGCCTCAAATGATGCAATTTGTCAAACCTGTGAAGCAATGGACCAGGAATTTTCTTCAAAATCCTTAGATTGTAATTCAAAGTGTGTCACAATTAGGATTCTGTTTGCTGGTGACGTTGGGTTTTTTTTTGGGTCATTTGAATCATCGTTTGGGTTTTTTTGAATCATCAAATAACTTCTCCCGCTCTGGGTGGAGCAGGAGGGCGTGTCAGACTTTTACTGACTAAAACCCACCCGTGTTCCCTCAGTTGCCTGTATGCAAGACCGATTTTTGAGAACCATTTTTTTTTTGATGCCCCAAGGGTTGTGGAGATCCTACTATAGAAATACTGGTATTAAGCTGCTTCCGGTTAGACTGGAAACTGACCCCAACATAGTCAGAAAAAGGCTAGGCAGATGATCATTAAAATGCTAAGTTTTTCTATCTGTCATAACAGTGACGGCAGAATTAACACAAAATAATATGTGAGAACATAGATTTGCAAAAATTTAAACATTTTCCTCAAATGATGCAAGTAGGCATCATAGTGTCCATTTTAATGCGGTCTTCGACCCACAATAAGTTATACTATCAATCTGTGTAAGTACTTAAACAAGTGCAGAATTTTTGTGATAGCTTCATTTCTATTTCGGTATTATTATCTACTTTTTTGAAATAGAATCCTATGATAACCTATTGGAATTTGGTATGCTTTTGTAGTAGGCAGTGACAGGTCAGGAATATAAATGTGCAAATTATAAGCCTGTCAAATATCTCATTTGCAGAAACCTACATGAAAATCAGCCAAATAAAACAAATACAATAAGAACAAGAGAAATTTCCAAGAATATGCCTTGGGAATAGAGGAAAACCGTTAATTTACGCGGATAGCGTGAATTACCGCCTCCGTAATATGCAAGACCTTGGGGACGACAAAATACCAACGAATACTAATTTCTATTACCGTAAGAGGATCGTGATAACTTTGTTCCAGCAGAACATAGTATTTACATACCGCGTAATGTAACTAATCGTACCAAATCGTTCCAAATGCCCTTGAAAACAAGCAAAATGCCGCATAAGATGGCACCTTTCGTAACAACATATAAGAATGTAAAAAGACTTACAGGGTTGTAGATTGGCGGAGCAGCCATTTTTTCTTGGATGTTTTTTGCAGCGGTTAGTCCAAAAACTGATTTTAAAAAGCCTACACAACGTTTTTTGACGATTTACACTTAAATACTAAGCGCCGGATACGCCTAGCGCACTATTATTACACGATTCAATTGAATCAATTCTTATAATGCGTCATACGTCATATGACGGTGGATGATTAATCCTAGGCGTGATGTGTATTGGATCTGCTGTGCGAGCGAGATGAAGAGCGTAAATTTTCCTTGAACAAGTGAGATAGCATTAAATAAAAGCTAATATTCCAATTTTTTTCGACGTGAAACGCTTGTAATGCAAACGTCAAATGTGTTCGAAGTTCGAATTTCATTTTCATAGTTCTGGCCCTTTGGCTTTTGGCTTCTAAAAAGCAATAAAAATAATATTTTCCAACTTTCTACCAAATAGCATTATTGCGTGAGGCCTGTCAACTGGTGCAAATCACATTAGGATTATTTCATTCAAATGATGCCGTACTATTTATTTTACAAAATCAATCTGTCTAGCCTATTTTCGAGTATGTTGGGGTCAGCTTTCAGTCTACCGGATGCAGCTGAATACCAGTAATTTAGATGGAGCGACTGCATATCTAACCTCCACAATCCAGGTACTTGGTAACACGATACCCCTTGGTAAGACTGGTTGTCAGGTTTTGGGGTTTCATCCACAGCCCGACTTCACCCAGGGCATGGCTTAGACCTTCCAGCCTCATCTAGTTTTTGCCCATGATGGCAACTATGTCGTCCACCCATCTCCTTGCAGGACGACCAATATCTTGTTTTCGGGGCCAAGGAACTTCACTCACAGTGACCCAAACCACAACGCAGCTATTCATCAGCTGGTTCGCCAATGTAAGATTGACAAAGGGGAACGTCTACCCCTTACAATTTTTGAATGAATGATGATGGTGGAAAAACTAAGGTATGTGCACACGCAGTACTTCGATCACCCGACTCGTTGGCGATTTCAAAATCTCACATCCACTTAGAGATTCTAGCATAGTGACAAATTGGCTGTCAAAATCTGTGAGTGGATTTGTGGTTTTGAAGTTGCTGGCGAATAAAACAGCAAACGGAAGCACATCCAAAAATAAAATCTACCTTTCTACTGAGATTATTTTCACGATACCTTTGCTCGACTGCGGAAACAAGGAAACCATCAATTAATTTATTAAGTTGGCAGCCCTACAGTATTTTGATTGACGCAATACCTACATCCATTAGTGCACCCAAATGTAGTGAATTAAACGCAATTAAATTCTATTTGCGCTAATTAAATTTGCGCGTCGCGATTTCCGAATCATTCTGAGACGTGTCGTTAACGTATCAGAAACGATTTACACCTACAACTAGCGTCTAAACACCGAAAAATGACACTCGAAGGGAACAAGGACGAAGCAGAAAAATGTATAGCAATAGCACAAAATGCTTTTACTGGAGGGAATATGGAAAAAGCTGAAAAGTTTCTGCTTAAAGCTGAACGCCTGTACCCTACCACGCTTGCTAAGGAGCTCTTGACACGGGTTAGGGCCGCGGGGCCGTCGACAGCAGCCCCTAAAAGGACTCCTCCTTCAAGTCCTAGTACTGAGGAAGTGAGGAGGCGAAAGCCTGCAGCACATCATGTCCCACAGAGGGAATACACTCCAGAGCAACAGGAGGCGGTCCGCCGTGTCAATAAGTGCAAGGATTTCTATGAAATATTGGGTAAGTGAGCCAATTAATTGATTAGTCATTCAGTCTTTAAGAATTCAGGTTCAAAGGTGTTTTACTTCATTTTCATTCGTAAAAAGGTTTCAGAATACTTTAGCATAGTAGTAGGTCATTGTCATACTGTTATCAAAGACGATTCTGATTGTATTTGATAAGAAAAATGCTTAGTTATGACTGTATTCACCATCTTTTGAATGTAGCTGCAATCCTTGTGGTCTATTGTTTATGCTACTCTATATTCTCTTTCACAATAACAGAGAGTTGAGAACAACTGTTTGAAGCTTATATAACTAACTTTCACTACTGACTTTTAGTTAGTTCTAAAGTGCTTCTAAATACAAAGCGCAGTGTTTCTATGTCCAGGGTCGTTTGATTACAGAGATTTAATTATTTACTACTAGCCTTCACAAGCGGATTCGCCCATGTAGAAGACGGAAATTGCCCCTTGGGAACGTACTACTGGGATGAAAGTATCCTATATGTTAACCGAGGTTATAAACTATCAGTATGTAAAATTTGATCCAAATCCATGCAGCTGTTTTTTCACGATTGAGTGACAAACATCCAAACATACAAAGTTTTCACATTTTTAATATTAGTAGGATTTTCTGCCCGTGACTGTCTATGTGGCCCTTTTACTAGGAAAAAGTTTTGTATGATTTAATCTAGGTTATACATTACCTGTGTGCCAAATTTCATACAGTTCAACTGTTTTGCATAATTGAGTGAAAAACATTGAAGCTTTCACATTCAGTATTAAATGGGAAGCGCTATACTAGCCCGTCAAATTCAATGTTTTATGCAATTTTAGATCAGTGTCCTACTGTATAATATTAACATGTTGGCATATAGTAATGTCCACAGGCATCTAGGTAGTTAAAAGTGATACGACAGTACTCCAGTCAATAACTGAGTTTATACTTAAGGTGAACCTAGTCCAAATTTTTCCCATACAAACTTCGGGAGTGTTTTACTCCACTGTTCGACAATGTACATCAAAAATTTAACATCTTATAATTTTGTCTCATTATTAATATTGTCTGTACGGAAACAGAATACTAAAATAAAAAGCCATTAAAAAGTTAGGAGCCAACAAAGATTCGTTTTTCTTGCTAATTTAACCTAACTTTGGGCGTGTTTAAGTAATAAGAGAAGTATAAAATCTGAAAAACCAAGTCGGTACCGACAAAGCTCAAATATCGAAAAGTTCAATTAACTTTATTGGTCATTGATTTATGTAGTGGTTTTTTCATAAAACCCGATCTTCCGAAGGACTGTTCTTAATTTTTTACGCGCCTGTTGTACTATAAATGATCCTGCATCTCACTCAAGAATGTTGAGCGTGTAGACTAGCATCTAACTGCTCATCACTGATACTACCTCTGTCGGACACGATGCCTAATGAGACAACGTGCATTTTAGCTAGGCCCATCAGTGAGTTCGAGCCCGCGACTAGGTTCCCCTTAAAAGCATGAAATCAGTATGCCACATGACGACCGATTTTCCATACTATCGTAAAGAACGGCATCTTGTACAATCACCACAGGTATAATTAAGACTTTCGTACTGTCACTACACAATTTTAAAAAAATTGTTAAAGAAAGTACCTCCACACAACTATGTGTGTGACACTACTCCCATGGGCAATGTATCAAAATAAGTAGTGTCACAGTAGCCATAACCAGTGACATACTACTGTCCAAAGTGTTAAACAAAATATGATCTATGACCATAACACGTAATACATACGTGTCAATATGTGTGTGTAAGTCATTCAATGGGATTAAATTAACATAAAGGGTTATATTGATGATTTCAATCCTGTTAAGCAATTTGTTACGGTCGTGAATTATATTTTATTCAACATAAAACCTACGGACGGACGGACCTGCAAATGGCAAAAAATATGAATAAAATTGAATTTTGCGGGCTATCTTAGTACACCATCATCATTATTTCAGCCGAAAGACGTCCACTGCTGGACATAGGCCTCCGCCAGGCTCCTCCACTTCGACCGGTTTTGTGCTTCCTACATCCAAGCCTACACAAGGTCATCGGTTCACCTTGTGGTAGGCCTTCCCACTCTACGTCTTCCGGTATGCGGTCGCCACTCCAGAACCTTTCAGTCACATCGGCCATCTGTTCTGCGAGCAATGTGCCCTGCCCACCTTATTATTGTAGATGACCTCTTCTTGTGTCTCTTTCTGTGTTGGCCCATAACAGTATTTATAAGAATGTTCCACATTGTAATCCTGTCTTAATCTATCAAAAATACCTAAAAATTTTCTAAATATTTGGCAAGTTTATGACATGATTGTCGCTGAGAGTATTTGAATGTTTTTAGGGTACAAGAATAATTAATCTTTTAGTTTTCTATTGCTCTTTTGATCCATTATGTTTTTTACTTTTTACTTATTGTCTCCGAGGCATGGAGAGGTATCGGTGTGTGAACATGGTCACCTATCCATGGACCAACCGCTACAAGCGTCGCTTAACGTAATCGATCGACCTGTGCGGTTGTTATTACATAGTAAGCCCCTTTTTAAGTCCAATAGTGTGTATTGTTCAGTAAAAACTAAAGAAAATAATGGATTTCCTTGAATTTCTGCTGGTCAAGGTTTATTCTTGCTACTTGATTCACAGCAGTATTATAAAGAACATTGTTGTTTTTTTATTTTATTTATAACATTTTTTATCATGTCTAGCAAGTGCACTTGTTTTCTGAAGGGAAAAGGCGGTAGGAAAGATCAAATCTAGCCCACGAAGTTATTTTTTTTAACGTTTTTTGTACGTTTTACTTACATTTATGCATTATGCATAAAATCATCATTCTCCTGCCCTTATCCCAATTTGTGGCCCAACATTCGGACCCATACAAGACGGCAGGTCTTACCATGATTTTATATATCTTCCCCTTAAGTTTAAGGGGAATGTGGGAGTCGCAGATTGTTCCCGTAACCTGCCGCCATTTCATCCATCCAGTGTTAATTCTGTGCTTTACCGTCCGATCTACTTTGCCATCGCTTTGCACGAGCGAACCGAGATACCGAAAGTCGAAGCAGACTAGGAGAAGCGCGCCATCAAGCGCTATGGCTCCAGAGCTGAAGAGACCGCCGAAATCGCAAAACATATATTCAGTTTTGTTTCTGCTGATTTTCAAGCCAACATTCTCCAGCTTCTGTTGCCACTTCTCCAATCTGCTCTGGATCTCGGATACATCTTCACTGACTAGAACAATGTCGTCGGCAAACAGCATACACCAGGATGCTGTATGTCCGACGTTAGGGCGTCCATGATCAATACGAAGAGGTAAGGACTTAAAGCCGATCCCTGGTGCAAGCCTACAGCCACATTGAACTCGTCGGTATTGCCAGCAGCCGACCGGACGTAGGTACGAGATTGACTGTACATGGCTCGATTTACTCTACATACTTCCCGGGTATCACATACTTTCCGGGTTGCATTATGCATAAAATATTTTAATAAAAACCGGCCAAGTGCGAGTCGGACTCACACACGTAGGGTTCCGTACCACAAGGCAATAAACGATTCTTGTATGGTATAATAAAATAGAGTTAAAAATTAAGGTGGGTGGGTCTCCTTTTAATATTAACTCTATTTTATTATTTGTTGTTATAGCAGCAATAGAAATATCGACACTTTCTGTGAAAATTTCAACCGTCCACCTATTACGGGTTATGAGATACAGCCCGCTGACAAACAGATGCACGGACAGCGGAGGCTTAGTAATAATCCCGTTGGTTACCCTTCGTGTACAGAACCCTAAAAAGTAGTTACTTAGATTTTTTAGCCGACTTCAAAACGGAGCAGGTTATCAATTCAGATGTTTCGCAGGTTGTCGTTTATAAACGGATTTGCAAAATTAAATTTTTTGTTCGAAAGGGGTTTATTTCGAAATGGTCCCATTAAAATTTCATATAGATCTGATGATGAGTTCCGGAGACAGACAACGGAACTCTTCAAAAAATGACAGCAAATCAACCGCGATTGCTGCTATCGCATAAGTATGCATTGTTTTGATTTTATTGACTTTGAGAATACACCAAATATGATGAAATTTCGAATTGGTGTGGGGTAGGTACCTACTATAACTAAAAAGTGGAAAAACTAAAAAAAAATAAAAAATAACCGTCTTCCGAAAAAACACTGCAAAATGTAAAATATCTTTAATTTCTAAAGTCGGTGTCTTTGGATTATTAGTTATTTAATTAAATTTTTGCAACCGCCTTCCGAAATAAAAAATATTTTTTATTTTGTAAGTAGTGTTTTTTTCGGAAGACGGTGTTTTTTTTTTAATGATAGAAAAACTACTTGCAATTTCGTCCGCACACGGACGAAGGCGCGAGAAAAAGGTAGTTATAAATATAAATACAATTCAGTTATTTACGGAAAGTCCATAGCAACTCACAACGGTCAGATTTCACAATTTTCCCTGTCTTCAAGCGTCATAGAAACAAGGATGACTATTATATGATGCACGTCGGAGTAAGTATGATTGATCCAATTGGCGCGTCCTAACGTGTCGTGGCACGAATGGGTGAAAAGCTAATGTGTGACGTATTCTTATGACGTAGCGTGGCGTAGCGTGGCATATGAATAGCTGTCTTTGTGAAATCAATTATGCATCTTTTTTAATAAATCGTGTGACAATAGAACACGACCAATTAGAAGGCAGTATACAAACATGCTACGTGTTAGTGGTCATAACCACAAAATACAGAGAGTACAGAAGTCTATTAAATGTATGTACTTCACTTTTCATACCTACGCTCGGCGCTCGCGCTAGGGTTGTCAACTTTGGCTTATGTACAAAAAACTATCGTGGTAGTGGCACTCGTATCTGTGTTTGATTTATTGTTAAGAATGAAACAGGAAGATAGGAAATATAAACCAAAAATAACTCAAATATTTTGATTTTAATGTTATATTATTATTATTGTTTTATCTTTATAAGTCACAGAAAATATAAAATATCTTGCGACGATTTCGACTTTGGCGAAATGCACGATCGCCGAGCAGTTCTATCTTAACTATTTATAATGAGGAAGATGAGCGTATTTTTTAGTTTATAGGTACTACAATAAATACCTAATATAAATTGTAAAAATATTAAAAGGCCACAAAGTCATGTTCGCTTACCTAAAACGAACTATTCTGTGTTACGTTAAAACGAACCATCAAAACACAAGCAAATACCTAGGTGCTTACCTCCTTGAAACAACTAGTAGCTTAAAAAACGACAATTCACAGTTTAATGTTGAATTTAAACAACCGTCCACAGAACTTTTATAATAACTTTATTTTTCGTTGCTCCATTTTTGCACTTCACAGACGCGTGTCTCAGGGGATGGCACTCGCGCTTGCACTGGTCCCAACTCGTCCGAGATATCGTGTCCGTGAGCGGTGTCTATGTTTGCGTTGCTCGAGCGCACTTTGTATGTAGATTGACTTCTGTACTCTCTGTATTTTGTGTCATAACACTGCATTATTAAGAAAAAGTGTTTTATGTATGTGCCCGATTATCTTTAGCAAAATATCCGATGGAAAAAAACCATCTGCATTTTTTCTGTACCTAATTTCTATGCAAATAAATAATTATTCTATTCTATTCATCATCATCATCTGCCTAGCCTTTAGTCCGACTATGTTGGGGTCGTCTTCCAGTCTAACCGGAAGCAGCTGAATATCGGTATTTTTCATGGAGCGACTGCCTATCTGACCTCCACAAACTAGTTACCGGGTAACACCATGCTTCTTGGCAAGACTGGTTGTGAGACTTTCGGGTCTCTGACTACTCGTAACGACTGGGAAATAAAAAATCAAAGTCATTTATTCAAATTAGGCTGAGAATCAGCACTTTTCGAACGTCATAATTAGGGATCGTATAATCGGATGCATATTTACCTAAAGTTAATTTTTAGTTATTAAAATATGGAAGCGGCTTCTTAAAATGTTTTTTTTTTGTACAAAAATCCTGGCATGCCAGCAACACCGGGAATGCATAGCTAGCCAGTTGTATAGTATGGAAACGACTTGTAAATGATTAGGATTGCATAACTATTCAGACGCATATTTATAAAAAAATTAACCCAAATGGAAATTTGGTACCTATACCTATGTACGCACGGCTACAGATCAAGCTATACATTTCCAGTATAAGCTGAATTCGTATTGTATAGGATTTCCGTACAGTGCCAGATCAGCGTAAATTGGAAATGTATAGCCTGATGTGTAGCCGTGTGTACCTAGGGTGTAAGTCTGTAAAAGTAGGGGGTGGTGTGTGTTGGTAAAATCATTTTTTTTTACATTAAATTGAAAGAAAAATCGGTACAAAAGCGCATTCCATTTTAGCCAACCTCTCAACTTCAGGTGAATATGCATCCGAATATCGGATCTCTAGTCATAATAAATAAGACAGTCCCCCGGCACGCTCGCCCTTCACCACTTCCTAGTGCTGTAGCTGGGAAGAAGAAGTGGCGCAACAAACTGTACAGCAGCACAGCTGTATGTTTAGTTATATAGACTTGATTCTATACATACATAGGCAAAGTAATAAACATTACGAGACACGTAACATTAACATGCGCGGACTGACCTCCATAAGAGTTGCTTAAGGTGAACCTAGTCCACATTTTTCCCATACAAACTTCGGGAGGGTATTACTCCACTGTTCGACAATGTACATCAAAAATTAAACATGTTATGGTTTTGTGTCATTGTTAATATTGTCTGTACGGAAACAGAATACTAAAATAAAAAGCCATTAAAAAGTTAGGAGCCAACAAAGATTCGTTTTTCTTGCTAATTTAACCAAACATTAGGCCTGTTTAAGTAATAAAAGACGTATAAAATTTGAATAAACCAAGTCGGTACCGACAAAGCTCAAATATCGAAAAGTTCAATAAACTTTTTTGGTCATTGATTTATGCAGTGGTTTTTTCATAAAACCCGATCTTCCGAAGGACTGTTCTTAATTTATTACGCGCCTATTGTACTATAAATGATACTGCATCTCACACAATAATGTTGTGCGTGTAGACTAGCGTCTAACTGCTCATCACTGATACTACCTCTGTCGGACACGATGCCTAGTGAGACAGCGTGCGTTTTAGCCAGGCCCATCAGTGAGTTCGAGCCCGCGACTAGGTTCCCCTTAACCCTGAAGATCGACTTGTGAAGGTATAAGCTTTTTTACTTTCTGTAAATTATTTAATCACCACTGTTCTCAAAACGGTGAAGGAAAACATCGTGAGGAAACCGGCATGTCCTGGAACCAAAAATTCGAAGACATGTGACATCTACCAACTCGCACTGAGCCCACGTGGTGGATTACGGCCCACTCCCTTTCACAGAGATGAGGATGTGTCCCAGCAATAGAAACGTTACAGGCATACGTTATACCTTTTCTAAATTTACTTTTCAGCTGTAACAAAAGAGGCGACGGACTCCGACATAAAGAAGGCTTACAAGAAGCTAGCTCTACAGCTGCATCCTGATAAGAACCACGCGCCAGGAGCTGGAGAGGCTTTCAAGGTATGTACCAGTTATCGGGGAGGTTTAAGAGTGATCGGCAACAGTGGTTGGGTATTCGCGCAGCAAATTAATAAGTGTGATTGGGGTGTGAGTGGAACGAGACTCCTCTCCATAGGGAACGAACAATGAGGGTTTTCATTCAAGCCAATGAGGTCTTCCATTTGATGTCATTCGTTTCATTCTTTCGTTCACCATTCAGTCCGTAGGCGCTTTGACACTTTTGACAGGTGCCCGGACCTGACGTCTCAGTGCTGCCACCTAGTGAACGTCATTTCAGAAAACTCTTATTGGAAATGTGCACCTGGCTTCTCACGTTTCATAAGTGCTCGTAGGCTTTTATATGAAATAAATATTTTGATTTTGGTCGACCAATAAGGGTAATAATTTGCTGGCGCCGCCTGCTTCCCCCGTCGCAAACACACCGAAAAATCGACTTGTGCGCATTCTGGTTCAGCGCTCTTGAACCCGCTGATGCCTGTAACTTTCTTAACATCAACGCATGTATAAACTCTGCACGGGATCACCATCGCCTGACCCAAGCGGCGTAGTCCCACTTAGGGCTGGTTGAAGATGGCGAATATCCTACTTTAGGGGAAACCTCCTGATTTTTTGATTTTTTTGAAACTAAAATTAAAATAATTTAGATTTGAATTTTCTTGGGCTGCCCTGGGGCTACCAAATTAAGCGTAAAAACAATTAAAAAGTTCAGAACTCCTGTGTATCTCTGTCAAGCAAACCTACTTCTGCATAAATCTCAAAGAAACATACTTCATTCTTCCATAATCTTCAACAGATTTCCCTCTCTCATTACAGGCGATAGGCAACGCGGCAGCCATTTTAACTGACGCCGAAAAACGCAAACAATATGACGTGCGCGGCGAAGAAACTTCACACGCCCCGACCACACAGCATCAGTACTACTCCAGAGGATTCGAGTCTGATCTCACGGCTGAAGAACTGTTCAACATGTTCTTCGGAGCCACCGGTAAGTGACACGTGCCCTCAGACACAGACACGTGTTTTAGAGACACGCACCAACAACACAGCTTCAGTACTACTCCCGAGGATTAGATTCGGATCTCACGGCTGAAGAACTGTTAAACATGTTCTTCAGAGCCAGCGGTAAGAGACACGTGCAGATTTCAGGGTTGCTCCTATTGTAAAAGTTGTTCATAATGATGAGTATAATGACCCTTTTAAAGGAATAAAACGATAAAAAAATAGCTATGTATAACGCAATGAATCTTGTTGAACTGACAAAATGAAAGACATGCCTACTGATAGTAGGTTGTTTTTTTTTTGTGCGAAATCATCAAATAACTTCTTCCGCTCTGGGCGGAGCAGGAGGGCGTGTCAGACTTTTACTGACTAAAACCCACCCGTGTCTGAGTGAGTTGCCTGTGTGCCATGGGGCACGGTATCTCTTTGGAATAACCCGCACCCCTGGCAGGACTGATGGTAGGTCACGTAATAGCCCCGCTGTTCGATCGACCCGTGCCGTAGTTATTACTCGGCCACAAGCTCCTTCAAATCAAATCAAATCAAAATATTTGATTTCACATAAACCTGCAAGGGCACTTATGAAACGTCAGAAGCTAGGTGCACGGTTCCAATTTGTCGCTTCCTATGGAGAAGAGCCGGCAAGAAACTCCACGGTTACTCTTTTAAAAATAATTGGGTTTTACAATGTTTTCAAATTACAGTGATAATAGGTATGGGAGGACAGTGCAGGCCTGTCAATAAATACCAGGTACTTAGAGGAATGAAAATAAAGAATAGAAACTGTATGCTTACAACGTTCTGTCATTCACAATATGTAAAAGAATCTACATAAGTAAAATCAACCTATTTAAAAAAAGTGACATGATTTTCATGAGAATTAATAATAAATAGTTGATATTTGAAGCGATGTATAATGTCAACAATGACGAATATGTCAGAAAGTGTAAATAATAAAATTTAACATTGTAATTTGGGAGCAGTTAATATACTCTCACAAAGTTATCCTGTTAATGAGGTACCAGGGAAGCCACATGTGCAGAAGGAATTAATGCCAAACTTCCCTGTCTTCAACGTAGTCTTTTATCTTATAATATGCTTCTTTGATAAGGACACGTTTGATGTGAGTTTTAAAACTTTCCATCGCTAAGTTCTGTAACCGACTTTGGCAACTTGTTATAGAAGCCGATACTGTTTATTAGAAATGAAGTCATTTATTCAAACTAGGCTGAGAGTCAGCACTTTCTGAACGTCAAAATTACATAAGACAGTCCCCCGGCACGCCCGCCCTTCACCACTTCCTAGTGCTGTAGCTGGGAAGAAGAAGTGGCGCAACAAACTGTACAGCAGCACAGCTGTCTGTTATGTTAGAAGAACTTGATTCTATACAATAATAGCATATAATTAACATTCAACAACAATAAATGAAAATTTAATTGATAAAAATTTAAAAAAAAATGGTTTATGCAGTCAAGTTAAATAAACAATGATATGAAGTAATTCATATAACCTGTCAGCAGTTAAGCCAATTCCGGTGAAAGAACACAAACGTTGTCTTGAGTTAATCACAGCGACCAACAATTCTTATCGTTTAAGTAGTCGTTGATAGAATAGTATGCCTTCGAACAAAGATTTGATTTTACTTTCGCTTTAAACGCATTAAAATGTAAATCTAGCATCAGGTTATCAATGAAGTATGTCAGTGTATTTATCACACACACCGCGTCCACCCAGCAGCCTTCCCGGGCGGCGGGCCGCAGGTGTACACGCGGCGGCGCGCGCGCGAGCCCGAGGCGCGCGACGCGCACGCCGGCCTGGTGCAGCTGCTGCCCGTGCTGGTGCTGGTGCTGCTGTCCATGATGTCGGGCTACTTCATCAGCGAGCCCGTCTACAGCCTGGCGCCGAACTCCAAGTACCCGGTCCCCAGGGAGACGGTCAATTTGAAGGTTTGTGCCAAGATGTTGACTTTTCTCTGGACACTCGTGCGGACGTTACGTGTTAGAGGATTAGCGCGCTGATTAGTTATACACCGTGAAATTTAAATGTTTTTTTTTCCCGCACCGAAATGATTTTGTCTTTGTAATACAATCGTTTTATAAACAAATAAAATATTAGAAACAAAAAATGGCAGATGGCATAATGGTTACATTGTAAAAAATCACCACGTGCGTGAGTTTATTTTGCTTTGAACATTTATGCATCGCTGTTCCCTTTGTCAGCGGTGCGTGCGATTCGATTAGTACCTACAAGTTACCTCTAGTGTTACTATTGAGTAGTGTTTTATCGAGTTGATGAATATTTTTTTAAATTATTTAAAAAAACTGATTTTTTTGCTTTTACTCTATGCTTCGAAAGTACTCCTTATGGCAAGTTGTTCTGCCGCGGGAAAACAACCACTAAAATTTCTCGGTGTATATGTCACCGTAAAATTATAAATACCGTTACATTATAATCTATCTCGCGAAATTGTGAACTGTCGAAAGATTGTGAACTGTAACATACTGCTTACAATTTAACGCATTATTTTTCGGTAGATTATAATCTATCGAAGTGAAACCGTCAAATTGTGAACTGGTATCAAGACGGATAGTACCTTACGCTATTACTAAATAGTCAAGTAACTGCCACTAACTTGGAAGTAGCGCTCGCCGGCCGCTACCGCGGCACCGCTCGCTTCGCTCGCTCGGCTCGCGCGCGGTTGGTCCCAATTCTAACCTAATTTATTCGGTCGGTAAGCAGTATGGTGCAGTTCAGAATTTATCGACAGTTCACAAACTCGCGACATAGATTATAATCTAACGGTATTTACAATTTCACGGTGCCATATAGATACATACATGAACACATGTCTTTTCCCATGGGATAGGCAGGAACTACAAACGCTAGAACGATCCTTAAATACTCTACCCCGTTTATGTTTATACATCTGAGGCCCTAGCGTGAGATTCTTATAACCATCTCGATCTAACGCATCGACCTCGTTCGGCGCTCCGATTGGCCCTACATTGGTGAAAGACCAACCGGAGCGCCACTCCACACACAAGAAACTCACACTATGGCCTCTAGTTTTACACGCACGCCGGTTGTGAGTGCACCTTCGTTATTTATTTAAATATAAACCGTGCAACTAGCATATATACAACGTCCCGATATCAATCGTCGGGCAGTAGCTCACCAGACAAACACCCGGCTGGGTGGAGGATCCTCCCTTTTTAACCGACTTCAAAAAATGGAGGAGGTTCTCAATTCGACTGTATGTTTTTTTTAACTGACGAAAAACCGGAGGAGGTTCTCAAGTCGACGCGCATACAACGTGTCGTTTTGCATCCTCGTCAAATTCAAGGAGGTAACTATGCTAATGATTCTCGACACGAATCAATAATAAAAATAAGTAAGTTTTTTATTTTACGGCTATGAAAATCGCAACAAGTAATTCGAGGACTGGTTTGTGCGACGAAGACTGTTTGAACCCAGGTTACCCAGTAACAGTGCGGTATCACACGGGCCGCGTTTTAAAATTAAAAAAAAAAAAAAACAAAAAAAAATACCTACTTATTTTATTATTGATTCGTGTCGAGAATCATTAGCATAGTTACCTCCTTGAATTTGACGAGGATGCAAAACGACACGTTGTATATTTTTTTTTATGTATGACCACGCATAGCTTTTTACAGAGTATTCCGATTTTGATAGTTCTTTTTTTTATTGGAAAGGGTTATACCCCGAAGTTGGTCCCATATAAATTTGTTAAAAAAAATCCAATCCTAAGGGTAGAAAAACAGGGGATGATTGATTGTTCACTCATGGATTTTAATGCCGAGTTGTGTATTACAAAAAGTAATAAAAAATTAAGCATGCAGTAATTAGTAGATTAGAGCCACAAAAATTTATGAAATAAAAACTTTATTGTAAAAAAAATTAACCGCGGAAAAAACTGAAAAGCAATAAATAATACAACCTTTTTTGTTTACCCTTATTAACTAAGTTCGGAAGTCGGTGATTTTGGAAATGTATTTTAATTGTATGTCACCGCCTTCCGACCTTACGTTATCAACGTTAAACAAAAAAGGTTTGTTATTTTTTGCTTTTCAGTTTTTTCGGCGGTTAATTTTTTTTATTAAAACGTTTTTCTATGGAGATTTTATGACATATAACATAATTAACGCAAGACCTCACGCCGTAATTTGAGTGTTGAGTTAAAAGCATAGTACAATGAACAAAACTTATTTTTAAAGCTGTTATCATTAAAAAAAAAAAAAAAAAAGAACATTTAAAATTGAGTCTTATCACTTTGCAATAAGATTGAATTTTCTTTGGCGTGCTCGGCGGTAGGCATGGCAAAATACATTCAATAATTCTTGAAAAAAATTAGTTGAAATGTTACTGAAATCGATTCAGTAGTCAATAATGGACAAACTACTTTTAGAACTTGCGTTTCTTCTGTTACACCTTATGTAATGAAAAAAAAAAAAACAGCTGTTCCATACATTTTGACCGCGTATATAGCACTTTTCTATGAAACAGCTGATTTTTTTTTGTACAACCGACGAAAAATTTCTGCGCTGGGGGTTCTAGAATGGTATGCTGAATTTATGGTTACAGTTTGCGCACTGGGTAAAAATTTATCCTGTATTTATAAAAGCTCTTTACCAATGTCACAGAATAAACCCACATTATAGGAAAGCACGGCACCATCAATTAGCGTACTTATACATTATACAAAATAAAAATAAAAATTTATAAACATCTAACACGGCATTTTTATCCCACGAAGCGGAGCGCGCTTTACTTGTGGTTCGGGTGCGCTTACACGAGCAGCTAAAATTGCTCCATCTTGGGCAATTCTCGTCAACTATGACGACACGACTACATCCAGCAATTTAGAGCAATGGCAACATGTAGCAACCTGTTGCCAGAGATACGGCCACACAATATGGAGCAACTTAAAAACTAGGAAATGCGCCGTCGCCGCCGCCGGCCGGTTCCTCTCGCAAAAACGAGACGTAGTTATACGTACAAACGAGATAGAAAAAAAATTGACAAAAAAATTCCAAACCGATTGGATATTCGGCAACTCATGAAATATATGGAGCAATCAGAAGCAATATTGCCGAAACACATCGGCAATTTATTGTTGTTGCTCCAGATTGCTCCACTTAATTGCTCCAGATTGATCCATTAGTGTTGCCGAGCAATAATTGCTCGTGTAAGAGCACCTTTACCAAGTGTGCATACACGCTGTGAATGTGTGTGTAGGCGCAGGAGCTCTCGGTACCGACCGAGATAAGAGCGAAGTCGGAAGTGTGTGTGTGTTATCTGCTGACGCTACTCGCCTTTCAAATTCAGATTCAAATAAGTTTATTTGCTCAAACATGTGTGTACAGAGGCCAGCACATCGAGCTACTTAAATCTGTCAAATTTCTTTGATAGATTTTCAACTTTATTACAAATTAACTTCCGCCCGCTGCTTCGCCCATTTGGAGGTTGGAAATTATCCCACGGGAATTTACGATCGGGATAAAAAGTTAGTGTTAATCCAGGTTATAAACTATCTGTGTGCCAAATTTTCAGTAGTTTTTGCATGAAAGAGTAACAAACATACATCCTCACAAACGTTCACATTTAAAATGTTATTAGGCTGATTTTTCATTGGTCAGATAACTTTTGTTTGAGGAATAAATATGTCGGTTTTGACAGCTTTTGTACAGGAAATATAACAAACTGGCGGTACGGTTGGCGCAGTGTTTAAGCGATTGACTGCTGCGTTGCGTGTCGCGGGTTCCATTCCCGCACGGAACAAATATTTGTATGACCTACAAGTAGTTGTTCCGAGGCAGAGGTCCTAGCGCGTTTGGCGCTCCGATTGGCCCTGGATTGTTGAAGGCCCAATCGGAGCGCCGAACGCGGTCAATGCGTTTGATCGAGATGGTTAAATGAAACTCACACTAGGGCCTCTGGCTGTTTGTGTGTGTGAGTTTAAATGTTTGTAGGCGCACCCACAATAAAGGAGAAATTCCTAGTGTGGGGCAACGTTTAAGAAAAAAACTGCCAGATTTATTCTTCAGATAAAAGTTACGTGACTATTGAAAAATTAGCCCAGGATTTAGTGTAGATGGTAGGTACTGACAGAATTGTGAATTAGACATAAATGAAAAAGTGGAAATAAACGTAACTACTCTTGATTTTAGTTGTTTTTTCTTTAGTAGTAATTTATTCTTTCGAGACCTATGGACAGAAGTGGGCAAAGTCAGGCAATGTTGAAGTTGGTGATGATTGTTACTTTGAAACGTCTGTCTAGCAGGTTTTTAGGGTACCCAAGAAAGCGGCTTGTACAAGAATCAATAATTCGAAGACATGTGACATCTACTAACTCACACTGGACCCGCGAGGTGGATTACGGCTAGAGAATACAATCCCGGGCATGTTTTTCAATCCCGGGATTACGGGATTTTCTATGTGTAATCCCGGGATCCCGTCGCTATCCCGGGATTAGACTATATAATTTAATTGGACTGAAATGAAAAAAAAATACTTGCGGGATTTTTCAAAAAAATGATTTTAATATTGTTGCACAAAACTAATCGCAATATAGTAAGAAAAAAAAGACAAATTGAAAAAGCTATACTTTTGTTAGAAATAAAAAAGACAGAACAAAAAACTATTTGGAATTTAGAAAATACTATCGCGGTAATATCAAAGTATCCAATGTTTCACTTCCAAGCCTGCTTCACGTCTATCTAATACTATTTGCGAACTCCGATTCATTTTGTACTTATACGCTGCAGTGCAGACGACAGACTATCCTTAACTCACTTTTTAGTCTGTGAAAATGGAATCTAAGCAATTATATGCAGTAACGCATACGACACGCAAAAAGTCCGGCGCACAAAAAATCCGTGACATTCTGGCAGATCGCGCCGCGCCACTCCGCACAAAAAGTTCGCGAAAAAAATAGAACGGTTGCTTCAACGCGCGCTAATGCAGACGGCGCACACTTTTAGTATGCAATCTGCTCTCGTTAGTGGGGGACGTAACGTACGCGGTATATTACCATGGCGCTAGAGATCAATGTATCGATGTTATACGAGAAATACAAAACAGACTAGCAATTTTGTCTTAGGAACTGTCCTTTCAGTCTCACCGAAAGTATAGGATGTACCCAAAATTCTTCAAGTATCAAATAATACATCGCAATCTCGGTATTTCCATAGCGTCTACGTTCCTACAGTTCAGCTGACAGAATGATCAAAGATGTGCGCGTGTGCGGTTGAGTCTGCGTAAAATCCGCCACGGAATTTTTGCATGCCATGCAGACATTTTTTGCGCCACAGACTCGATCGCACGAAAAGTGTGTCGTCTGCGCTGCACCTACTTCAGGATCTGGGGATTTATCGTTATGTAATATGCTATCATCCATTTTGCCAGCCTTTTAGCTTTTAGTTTCAGGTAGCTCTAGAGTAAAGTGACTGGTAATGTTAAGATATTCTAGGCAAGGTCATTGTCAAGGCGCAACGGACTACGGAATGCAAACTGGACCCTGTTTTTGTGGCAATCCCGAAAATCCCGAGATTAGCCAGTACAGTGTCGGGATTTTCGGGGTCAGAAAACGGCCGGGATCCCAGGATTCTCTCGGCCCTCATTCAGCCGGCCTATGTCCCAACAGTGGGAACGTTATAAGCTGGTTATGTCTGTATGGCTATAATTCTTAAGAGGGGTCTTAAGAATTATAGGCCCAACTCACTTCTGAGCCATGTCTACAAGAGATGTCAGCACCAATTGGCGTGGTCCGCAAGGGCCGATGCCTGCCAGGGGTGCGGGTTGTTCAAAAGAGATACCGCGGCCCCTAGCACGCAGGCAACTGAAGGAACACGGGTGGGTTTTAGTCAGTAAAAGTCTGACACGCCCCCCTGCTCCACCCAGAGCTGGACAAGTTATTTGTTGATTTCCCACCCTTAAAAAAAAGCCACGTCTACAAGCTGTTTTCAAGAGTCATCACGAACCGTCTCGTGCGAAAGGTTGAGGACTTCCAGCCTCCCGAACAAGCCGGATTCCGTAAAGTCTTTAGCACCGTAGACCACATACATACGCAGGAGCAGGTTATACAGAAGACCAAAGAGTATAACCTGCCTCTCTGCTTAGCGTTTTTGAACTACGAAAAAGCCTGTACTACAGTCTCTTCAATGGTACCAGATCGACTATCGGTACAACGAGGTGCAGAAGTGTCTGTATGAAAACGCCACTATATCGACCGACTCCAGGACCAGACTTCGAAACCTATCCTTCTGCAGCGAGGTGTGAGACAGGGAGACGTTATCTCTCCAAAACTGTTCACCGCTGCACTGGAGGATGTCTTCAAGGTTCTGGGTTGGAAAGGGGCTGTCATCAACATCAATGGTGAGTATGTACTCGCCATTGTATGCACTCACCTTCGGTTTGCCGATGATATAGTTATCATGGCTGATAGCATGGAGGAACTCAGTGCAATGCTCGATGACTTCAGTAGAGTTTCCAAAATCGTGGGTCTAAAAATGAACATGGACAAGACAAAGGTCATGTCAAATGCCCATGTAACACCCACTCTCATGACGATCGGAGGCGCTGCACTCGAAGTTGTGGACGAGTACGTTTACCTAGGACAACCTGTCCAGTTAGGTAGGTCCAACTTCGAGAAAGAGGTCAATCGTCGAATCCGACTCGGCTGGGCAGCGTTCAGGAGGCTTCGCGATATCTTCTCGTCCCAAATACCGCAGTGTCTCAAGACGAAAGTCTTTGATCAGTGTGTGTTGCCAGTGATGACCTATGACACAGAAACGTGGTCGCTCACAATGGGCCTTATCAGAAGGCTTAAAGTCACCCCAAGGGCCTGGAGAGGGCTATGCTCGGAGTTTCGCTACGAGATCGAGTCAGGAATGAAGAGATCCGAGAACCAAAGCAAATGATGTCGCCCGAAGAATTGCCAAACTTAAGTGGCAGTAGGCAGGGTACATTGCTCGCAGAACAGATGGCCGATGGGGCCGGAAGGTTCTGGAGTGGCGACCGCGTACCGGAAGACGTAGAGTGTGAAGGCCTCCCACAAGGAGAACCAAGGACCTTGTGAAGGCCGCGGGAATCCGCTGGATGTGGGAAGCACAAGACCGGTGGAAGTGGAGGAGAATGGGGGAGGCCTATGTCCAGCAGTGGACGTCTTTCGGCTGAAAATGATGAATAATAACGAAACCCTTCGTATGAGAGTCCGACCCAAGGGTCCCACGGACAGGTGTGATGCTACTCTAGAAAGAAAGTAAAATGCGTTTATTGGCATTATAGGTTACACACCGTGACATTTTAGTCGTCTTACAACGGCAGCCCACTTCATGTATCCAATGACTACTAATCAATCATTTAAAAAATAAAATTTTTGGACAAATTAATAATCATATAAAAAAATCATTCACTAAGACGCATAGTGTAGTTTTTAACACCCTGTTATGGAGATGGAATGAATGATGAAATGTAATGGTGTAATGGTAGGTAGGTAGAAATCTTCTACCGTTTGATACGTAAACATTATTAACAGGGAGGGTGTTTCATCATTCTAAAGCATTATTTGTTTTTCTTTGTACCTATTATCTTGATTAATGGTAACAATGGTATTTTATGTCGGATACATTGAGTGGACCACTTTTGTAAGACGACTAAAATGTCACGGTGTAGAACATTAAAACAATGATAAAAATGCCAAAGGGTCTCAGCTCGGCGTAATGTCAGATGGCAACACAGTATGCACCTCCCGACGCTGATTTTCAGCTGCAACCCACGAGCACCATACGCTAGAATAATAAATACATAGTGAAGTGTGTGTCCATAATATTAAATTAATAGAGTTAAATATAAAATTAAAATAAATAAAATTTAGTGGCTTACCTGTGTGTGAGAGTAGGTCTATAGTAGAAGATTTTCCATGAAGTTTTCATAGAAATTGTTCTATTAGAGTCGCGTCGCGCCTGTCTGCGGGATCTTTCACGCTTGTCCGTTCTTTATAGTTTTAGGCATATAATAGGTAAGCATATAGATACATTCGAGGGGCTCGTGGCTAAATAATAACAGCCGCACAGGTCGATCCATCAGGTTAAGCTACGCTTGCCGCGGTTGGTCCGTGATGGGTGACCATCTTCACATACCGAGACTCCTCCGTGCCTCGGAAAGTACGTTAAGCTGATGGTCCCGGCTGTCATTCGTGCATCTTTGACAGTCGCTACGGGGCGTCAGAAGCCCGATAGTCTTACAACCAGTCTTACCAAGGGGTATCGTGTTACCCAGTAACTGGGTTGTGGAGGTCAGATAGGCAGTTACTCCATGTACAGTACTAGTATTCAGCTGCATCCGGTTAGACTGGAAGCCAACCCTAACATAGTTGGGAGAGGGCTAGGCAGATGATGATGGTTTAAAATGCTTCGTAAATAACCCATTTTTTTTAGATACAAGTTTAAGATAAAAATGGTTACAGTGGGTTATCCTTAGGAAATAGACATATAACATCGGGGACTTTTTTGTAGATCGTTTTAAGATATACAATTCCGTAGTACATTATTTTGATGTACCTTCTAAGGTATAGCCAGCGTTTGCAATGTAAGCGCACTAAAATATGAGAATGTCGGGCCGTACGTCCGTCCCGGGCGCGGCGTGTGCCTATAAATAGCGCGTCATGAATATATCTTGAAGCCCCCGATTCATCCATAGGATGCAGACCCTCCAAAACCGATTCCTTCGCCAAGCCACCGGCTCCCCATGGTTCGTTAGAAACGAGATCCTCCATCTTTATTTAAAAGTTCCCACTAACGCCCAATTTCTGAAACGCAATTCAAAGCGTTTTTTCGATACAGCCTCGCAACACCGCAATCCTCTGATTGTGAAGGCCGCTAATGATGTTCCCAGTAGAATCAGTAGAATCCGCCGGCCGAAACATGTCCTTTCCGACCCATATGACCCCATTACTCTCCTTCAAGAAAGCAGTAGGGCCACCAGTACAGCACACAGAAACAAACAACCGTCTGACCTCACCGCCGAGGTCCTCGCGGTCCGCGAAGACGCCGAGTTAACGATGAGACCCCCGACCGTCCCTTGCCCGTTGAAGTGCCAGCCCGCGCCGCAGCTGAGCAAGTAGAGTTAAATTCCCCAAGATTTAATAATAATTAAAATATTTTGATCCAGCCTGTACCCACTTGCTGCCCTCCCACCAGTAACGCCCTGAGCCGAGGCGCGTACCCTACAGGGGGTGCCCTCAGCATGCAGTTGTTTTAGTTTAAGTAGTTTTTACGCCCTGGCTGGAGACTTTCAGTATCACTAAAATGCAACTACAGGAAAGCCTGGTAAAGCAGTTACGGCCTCTCAAGGTCAACTACGAGATGCCACACAAAAAAAAAATATCCTGTAGCAGTCACCCCCGACCCTTACACGAGGAAGTGCCAGCTCGCGCCGTAGCTTAGCCTGTAGCTTTAAATTCCCCTGAAAATAATAATCATCGAGATCAGATCCAGCCTATTACATCATCCCATCTTTGGAATAGTAAGCTCATGACTAGGGATCGGATAATCGGAAGCATATTTACGTAAAGTTAATTTTTGTTACGAAAATATGGAAGCGGCTTCTTAAAATATTTTTTGTACAAAAATCCTGGGATGCCAGCAACACCGGGAATGCATAACTAGTCAGTTGTATAGTATGGAAGCGACTTCTAAATGATTGGGATAGCATAACTATTCAGACGCATATTTATTAAAAAATTTACCCCGATGGAAATTTGTTACCTATGTACCTAGTGTGTAAGTCTGTAAGAGAAGGGGTGGTGTGTGTTAGTAAAAACATTTTTTTTTACATTCAATAAAAAAAATCGGTAAAAAAGTGTATTCAATTTTAGCCAACCGCTCAACTTTAGGTGAATCTGCATCCGAATATCCGATCTCTACTCATGACATCTAATGGTGTTAATGTAAAGGGCGGCGAATATTATTTTTGCCCAGATCGGGCCCTGTATTAATCATAATATTCAAATTATTAATCACTCCATACTGATACCCCATTAGAATCTACATTGCACCCGTGCGAAGCGGGGGCGGATCGCAATCTTACATACATATGAATAAAATTGGAGTGTCTGTTTGGAATATTAAAATAATCGATTTTTATACGATATACCATATACCAAAATATATATTTTTTTTTCAATTTTTGTCTGTCTGTTTGTTCCGACTAATCTCTGAAATGGCTGGACCGTTTTTGACGGGACTTTCACTGGCAGGTAGCTGATGTAATAAGGAGTAACTTAGGCTAGTTTTATTTTAGAATTTTTATTTGTTTTTATTGATATATATAGTCGCGGGCACAGCTAGTTTAATAATAAGATCGATAAAACAGAAGTACAAAAAAAAAACCAACCTGAAGATGTTGAAAGCTTCTGTTCAGTAATGGCAGCATTGGGTACAGACGAGGCAATATCTTGAATGCACACTATAGGCTGAGAAATCAATCTAAAATCTCCTGCATTTATTTTTCACACATTTTGCAACGAACTCTAAATCTAGTGTTTTTGGATTTAATCCAGTCAAAGTTTGACCAAACAGGGCGTGACGTAATGTTGGGGTAACAATTGACAAATGCGTGCACTGTTTGGACAGGTTCGCTCAAATCTGTGTGGTTACTTCCACAAAAGACCATTTCAGACACCAATCCACATGATCTGACCAAGATTATGACTGTACTTCAATAGAAACTGTGACCTCTGAGTTTGTTTCGGCCTTTCTTCTCAGATAGGAAACGCCGACCTCAATTTAAAAAAATATATTTGACGTGTAAAAGTCTTTGTATAAATTTACTCACAGAAATAATATCATTTATCAATCTATTTGATAATTTTGTACACAACTCAAGTTACGCTAAGAATTAAAAAACTAACTGAAAGTTATCTTTTTCGGCCACACATTACACAGTACACAAATGAATGAATCATTGACAGATAGTTCAGTCAGCTACGAAACACGACGACGCGTCGCGACGCGGGGAATCCCCGGCCATTGACGTCAATTGGCGCGTGTTCCAACACACGCAGTTGTTGAATGCCACAGTTTAAACAGTGGCAATAATGATCACTTCGAACTCTGATGTAGAAAAATCGGTTTTGTCGATAGTTATTTAAATGTTTCGATGTTCAAAGTGATAATTCACTATTGTAATCCCTACTAATATTATAAATGCGAAAGTACGTGTGTCACTGCTAAACCGCTAAACCGATCGTCATGAAATTTAAAGATAAATTTATGATTTTATTGGATTAGTCGGTATTAGGTTAGTCAAAACAGATAGGTATTAGTTTTAATATTTTATAGTGACGTATGTTCAGTATTTGAACCGAATTTCGACCGAATGCCGAGGTTCTGTTAAACCGAATGTGACACGAATATTAGTTCATATTTATTTTCATTTATATTATTATAATTTAAAAATATATATATTCCTTGATAAATAAAAAATAAATAAATTAAATATCATAATTATTATGAATTTAAATTAAATATCTTAATTATTATGATATTGAATTTAATTTATTTTTTATTTATCAAAGAATAATTTGGTTTTTTTTGGATGGGTGGGAAGAAATTAAATTAAATTAAATATCATAATTATTATGATATTTATTTTAATTAAATTTTTTGTTTTATCAAGGAATATTTTTTTTTTTTTTTCAATTATAATAATATAAATGAAAATAAATATAAACTAATATTAAAATACGTTTCACATTCGGTTAAATTAAATTAAATTAAATATCATAATAACTATGATATTTAATTTAATTTAAATTCATTATAATTATGATATTTAATTTAATTTATTTTTTTATTTATCAAGGAATAATTTGGTTTTTTTTTGGGTGGGTGGTAAATAAAAACATGCATGCATGGTGTTTTTATTTATCAAGGAGTAATTTTTTTTTTTTGTGTGGGTGGAAAATCATCGAATACCTCTTTCGAAACTTCTCCCGCTCTGTGTGGAGCAGGAGGGCGTGTCAGACTTTTACTGACTAAAACCCACCCGTGTTCCCTCAGTTGCCTGTGTGCCAGGATTTCCTTTAAGTTTATGTTTGTAGTCCTAAAATATCATGCTTTCTAATTCCAGGTGCCATACTACGTGAAAGAGAACTTCCACACTGACTACCAAGGATCGCTGCGACGTCTCGAAATGGCTATAGAGGAGGAATATATAGGTACGTCTGAACAAACCTTTTTTGTACTATCCGTTGATATATCACATAGGGCTTCCAAACCCGCTGCCTTTCGTCAATCCTTGTATTAATGGGACTGAAAAGTTTGACCCAGTTGATGCGCTTTTCGAGTATAATTCAGCTAATTCTGTTACAACTGTTTCTTGTTAGTGTTATTTGTTTTGTTTTTATTTCTATTGTTATTTATTTATTTATTTGTTTAGTGACATTTGTTTGACAATTTGACAAATGAGATAAGATGGCTGCCAAGTTTTGTTTACCCACCAAACTCCAGATGTCACTGTTGTCTATGGAAATTGATGACTGGTTCTAACTGTCTCCCCTCTGGGGGTGGGGTAGAATCATGAGCTAGATTCATGGTAACCGGTTACGGGTCGGACCGGCAGGGTCCTGTATATTTATTTCTAACTTCATTCATTTTCGACTCTCCTTACATGTGAATCTATGGAGTTACAGTGTGGCTTCCCTGGTACCTCGTTAACAGCATAACTATGTGAATTAAAATGTTAATTTTTAATCTTTTTATTTTCTACAATGTCTGACATATTCTCGTCATTATTTGACATTATAGATCAATTCTAATATCGACTATTTATTGTCATGGAAATCACGTCGCTTGGTTTAAATAGGTTCATTTTATTTATATAGATTCTTTACATATTGTGAATGAGAGAATGTTGTACGCTTTACAGACTGTAGATTTGTAGACGATTTTCTATTCTTTATTTTCATTCCTCTAAGTACCTGGTACTAGTTGACAGGCCTGCACTGTCTTCCCATACTTATTATCACTGTAATTTGAATTATTTTTAAAAGAGTAACCATGGAGTTTCTTGCCGGCTCTTCTCCATAGGAAGCTACAAATTGGAACCGTGCACCTAGCTTCCACGTTTCATAAGTGCCCTTGCAGGTTTATGTGAAATAAAATATTTTGATTTGACAATGAGAGTGGATGCATGAAGCGGCGCAAACAAATATAAATGATCTACGGCGTTGATTGTTTGAAATATGCCTTCTAATGTAAGCTCCTAAATTAATGTAAATTACTAAGTTTAATTCGGCGCCTAGAATTAAAATGAGTCATTCACATCAATTTAGGAGCTTACACTAGAAGGTTTATTTTTGCTATTCAGTTTCACATTTTTCGTCGGTTAATTTTTTGTCCAAAAGTACTTTTTTTTTGGATTGGTTTTGACTCAGCTGTATCCGTATATTAACCCACGTATGTGTCCCGCAGTGGGCCTCCGCCACGCGTGCCAGCGCGAGCGCAACTACCGCGACAGCATGGTGTGGAAGGCGCGCAACTTCGGGGACTCGCGCCAGTACGCCGACGCGCAGAAACTGCGCACGCCCAGCTGTGAGAAGCTACAGAAGTATCACCGATAGTAGGCTAATGGTGTCCTGGCGATATTTATTTATACATTTGTCATTTTCGCTATCAACACATTTATTTTTACATATTATTTTAGCTTCTGAATATCTACAGATATGATTGGTATCGATACTTTATCATTCATCATCTTATTCCCAACTATATTGGGGTCAGCTGCCTATCTGACCTGCACAACTCAGTTACTGAGGGGCTTGTGGCTTAGTAATATTAGACGCACGGGTCGATCGAACAGGTTAAGCTACTCTTGCCGCGGTTGGTCCGTGGATGGGTGATCATCTTTACATACCAAGACCCCTCCGTGTCTCGGAAAGCACGTTAAGCCGTTGGTCCCGGCTGTCATTTATGTATCTTTGATCAATGATGTTTTTTTTTGGGGTCAACGACCACTCTTGATATTATTGAGAAAAATTGTTTAAAAAAAAATTATTATCGTGTTTACATATCGATATCGACCCTCTGTCTGTAAAGTTAACAAAAAAATGACAGATTTTTCAAGTGACCCCAAATTTTTTTATAATTTATATTATGTTGAGATGTCGGTATCAATCCCGTCTGTGGAGTTTGCTAGCTAATTCAATTTGACCCTGTTTAATGTTCGAAAGAGTTTAAATATACACATAGAACGGATGTATCCGAAGTTCTCGGTTTCACACGAATGATATATTACAGAAAAAACCGTTGCAAGTCAGACTTCGCGTTTCGATTCTGCGATGGCAACGCATAGATGTCATCCTGGCTGGATTGCTATACGGTCGTCGTATAGTATTTTTTATCTCACGACGCGCGGTTTTATTGTTCGCTTTTCATTTTCTTCTTGTGGTTACCAAGTATACAAACATGCTGTGAATGTGTGTGTTAGACGATGACAAATTCTGATGTGTGTGTATGTGTGGGGGGTTCGGCTGTGTGTGTTAATGAGAGTTGTGACGGTGTATTTGTGTGTTTGGAGGTGTGTATGTGTGCGACAGCGTGGTTGTGTGTGTGTTACGTGCTGATGATACTCGTCTTCACGCACTCATTCACAACGTGTTTGTACACTTGGTAACCACAAATAAAGCGCGCGTCGCTTCGTGAGGTACAAATACTGTAAGGGGTTACGTTGTCAATCATTATGTTAATAATTATTGTAGTGTTACAATCAGCTATAAACTTTATTTTATTACCAAGAGTCCAATTACCGTGTATAAAAACGTTCAGAATCCAGTTGCAAACTTTTCTCAGAGAAAATCGATGCCAAAAACATGTTTTAAAGGAGATCAGCCATATTGGGCCCAAAATATAAAGTTATAGAAATAAAAAATCGTAGGTTATAGAGATTCGGCGCCGTAGTAAAAAAATATAAGCACGACTTCCCCGACCAGGGTAACACATTTTTTTTTCTCTGACCGGCACTGTGTTTTGGGCCCATCTTTGTATGAAAGTACACTCGGTATGAAATGAGCTAAGACATTTAAATAAACCTTTTTTGCAGTCCCTTCAACTGCTTTTAACCTCTATTGCGTTGGTAGCATGATAAATGATAGCAGTAAACAGTTGATATTGTAACCACTTTTTTGCTTCAAATGCCATCCTTATGCCTGCGGAATAGAACTCAAAATCGGTTGAACGGACTGTAAAAAGGTTTATTTATATGTCTTATCTTATTTCAAATGGAGTAAAGACTGTTCTTCTTTGATAAATGGTGACTAGAATGCGAACGTTCTTGAAACTACTGGAATTGTCTCTCAGTTTTTTTTTAATGTGGCAACTCTGTCTTTATACTGTCAACATTCTCAGGGTTGTTGTTAGTAAAAAAATAAATTAATTTAATAAAATGTTAAGGTTCCAAATATCCATCAAAAATAAAACATTTCGAGGCCGTCAAAACAAAATGCTTTCGACATTTTAGTGCAATATGTATTATATCATTATTATACAAAATTAGTTGTCCTATGTACAGTTAACCGCACGTCAAAAATGATATTTGAAATACGAAAACCGCTCTTATAGCTACGAGAAAAAGGTGCTGTAAATATGAGCCTGTTATAAATTATAAATATAAGTCCTCTGTTAGATGTAGTCCTCTAAATGATTATTATAATGAAATATTAATATCATTTTTATTACCAGACTTCATAGATCTTTTATTTAACTTGAAATTTTCAAGCACTTACTACTTCTATAATGTTATAAACTAGCTTCTGGCCGCGGCTTCGTCCGCGTGTGTATTATCCCACGGGAACGTGTTACCGAGAAAAAAATAGTTACGTTACTCCTTATAATATCGGCTATCTGCCGGTCAAAATCGGTGCAGCCGTTTCGGAGATTAGCCGGAACAAACTGACAGGCTAAAATTTTTTTTTTTTGTTTATTGAGGGTTTTCATGAATATTCAAGCCACCAGGTGGCGCCACTATAACAAGAGGTCTTCCAGTTTGACAATTAACTTAAAATATTTGATGTCATTCGTTCGTTCACCATTCAGTCCGTAGGCGCTTTGACACTTTTGACAGGTGCCCGGACCTGACGTCTCAGTGCTGCCACCTAGTGAACGTTATTTTAGAAAACCCTCATTGCACAACCCAAGTTACGAAGGGGCTTGTGGCTTAGTAATATTAGCCGCACGGGTCGATCGAATAGGTTAAGCTACCCTTGCCGCGGTTGGTCCGTGGATGGGTGACCATCTATACCAAGACCCCTCCGTACCTCGGAAAGCACATTAAGCCGTTGGTCTCGGCTGTCATATTCATTCTTTGATTCATTACAAACAGAGACTTCAATTTTTATTTATTTTTATAATATAGATGTGAAAGCAACTCGATCTGTGTGAGTCCAGATTCGCTCCTTGTGTTTTTTTAACGCTCTGGGATACTCTATCTGTGATTCTCAATTCTCGGCTCAACACTGAGAGTTTGAAATTCAGTGGCCAGAAAATCCTGTTGCGATATTTTTACGTCCGTGCGAATGTGAGCTTATCTTGGCTTCATATTTGTAAAGCATTTTCTATTTTATTAAGTACTTGGTACTTATTGACAGGCCTGCACTGTCCTCCCATACCTAATATCACTGTAATTTGAAAACATTGTAAAAGCCAATTATTTTCAAAAGAGTAACCGTGGAGTTTCTTGCCGGCTCTTCTCCATAGGAAGCGACAAATTGGAACCGTGCACCTAGCTTCTGACGTTTCATAAGTGCCCTTGCAGGTTTATGTGAAATAAAATATTTTGATATTTTCTCGGCTGAATGGATTTAGATGATATTTAGCTCACAGGTAGAACCGGGTTAGGACATTAGAATTTTTTAATCCTGGTAATACAAAAGATGTTTTATTTATGTAAATAAAACTAGATGGCACCGGCATTTCCTAGCTGACTGATCCCTGTGAAGAAATGCTGAAACAAACTCAGAGGTCATGGTCTCTTTTAAAGTCCAAACATTATATTATTAATTTTTTATGTGAGTCTATCAATGTAGGGGCATTTTGAAGAAAGAGCCATTCCAGCTCAATCCTACATTCCCGTGGTATCATTTCCGAGCTCCACGCGGGCCAAGCCGCGTGCTAAACCTAGTCATTTATATTACCAGAATTTAAAGTACTTTTATTGAAATAAGACGTTTTCGAGCACTTTTTACTATAATACTTCATTTTGTTGGGAATGTGCGAAGTTTGAGTTAACACGAGTGACGCTAGTCTAATTGTATTTGTGGACTGGGGCAGGATTTTCGTTACGATGTCATTGTTTTAAAAGGTGGTACCAAAATAACACATTTACTTTAATTAAATGTCAAAATTGAGTCTTAATTTTTTTTTTTAAACGTCGCCCCCACACTAGGAATTACTCCTGTATTGTGGGTGCGTTTGCAAACATTTAAATTCACATACACAAACAGCCAGACCCGGAACAACTACTTGTAGGTCATACAAATAATTGTTCCGTGCGGGAATCGAACCCGCGACACGCACCGCAGCAGTCAATCGCTTAGCCACTGCGCCGACCGTGCCGTCAAATGGAGTCTCCTATAAAATGGAGATGACAACATTATTTATATATACAATATACAGTGTGTTCTGTTAAACGAGGGACGATGTTCGAAAGAGGTACCGCGGCCCCTGGCACACAAGAACACGGGTGGGTTTTAGTCAGTATTTGATGATTTCGCAAAAAAATAAAAAATGGAAGTGTGACTCATGAAAACGAAAAACTTGTTACTTAAGGACCCTCACTGAATTCGCGAAAATAAAACCAGCGCTCAATGTGTTCGGAACTGGATAAAATTTATGGAACAGCTGATTTTTTCTTTATATTTCGGTGTCCACTTCATATTAAAAGTTGCATATTTTCATGAGTACCACGCCTCCTTAAAGGATGTCCCTCGTTAAACCTAACATATTGTATACAACAAGTTTTTGTTTACCCTAAACCCGAAAAGGGGTCATTTTACTCATCATTTTTAACAATTTTTTTTTACAAATTTTATCTATGGGACCAACCTTGAAACCGCAAAAAAAAAATCAGCTGTTCAATACATTTGTGTTCACTTAAATCGAAAAAATGTATGGAACAGCTAATTTAAAAAAAAATTTAGCTATTCAATATATTTGTGTTCACTTAATCGACAAAATGTATGGAACAGCAAATTTTTTTTTTTGCGGTTTCAAGGTTGGTCCCATAGAAAAAGTTGTTCAAAATGATGAGTAAAATGACCCCTTTTCGGGTTTAGGGTAAACAAAAACTAATGTTGTATAAAAAGCAATAGCCTGCGTTGATCTCACAAAAACCCGAAAATGTCTCGACCGATTGTGACGAAACTTTGATAACTTGTTGTGTACGCGCAGGAGAGGTTTCCGAAAACGGTAACAAAAGAAAAAATTCGCGTATTGCGAGTCGGACACGCACACGAAGGGTTCCGTACCACAAGGCGAAAAATACCGAAAATAAAAACACGTTTCTTGTATGGAGATTTTTAACTTCGTTTTTATATTTATTATTTGTTGTTATGACGGCACTTTTTGTGAAAATTTTAACTTACTATATACGGATCATGAGATACCCATGAGGTCCTGTTGATTACCCATCGGGTACGGAACCGTAAAAATGAATACGGCAATGCAACGCATGCCGCGGGCAGTTGCTAGTATTAACTAAAATGTGCAACGAATATTATCGTGTAAATATCAAAACTTGATAATTTTGGTCTAAGTGATTGGTCATACTCATAGCATTTAATTCAACTAAACCAATTACAGGCATTTTTTTAATTATCAAGGGGTGGTCGGTCAGAAATACGAAGCTAGCTGCCCATTCTAAAGCGTAGTAGGTAGACAACACACAGTACAAGGCAGATGTAGGTACAGACATATGGAGAAGAACGTACAAGATATTCCCCGGCCTCTTTTTTACAACTTTTTAACCCGACTGCCAAGGAAGAGTTTATTTAAATTATCTTGTTTAATTTTATTGTTTGGATTTTATTATCTGTTAAATAAATGATTATTATTATAAACATTCTGTACCACTTTCAAAGATTGACCTTAAACTGAACAGCCTGTATAAAAAATAAGTTCCTAAATCATTGTCTTACCGAATTATACACACGTAACGTAGTGATTATGCACTAGATAATAATATAAACACTATTGTTATAATATTGTATTAACCCCGGGAATGTTGCATTTTTGTTAATAATCCCGAGATTTTAGTTTTTTTTTTTTTTCAAACTTGATCCCGGGATTTTTCTTAGTCTATCCTGGGATTTAACTATATGATTCAGGGATATAGGTTATTTTTACTGTTTCCGGGATTTTGCGTTATTCACAAAGGATTTCGGGATTTTTAGTCACTGATCCAGGTCTATTGGGTAATTGTTGGCGGATCCCGGATTTTATCGATATTTAGTAACGGGATCCCGTGGTTGACATTGTTGATGCACTTTCACAAAAATTGACCAATTTAAAAAAGTATTTAATATTGTTAGAAATGCGAAAAAGTCGAATTCTCAAATTATACTTAGATTTAATACGTCTTTCTGTCGGTACAATAAATCTTAAGCCAGGGTAGCTCGCTACATTCAAATTGTCTTAAGTTTTTTGCAATAGTCAGTGTCAGTCAGGCTTTATGTTGAACAAAATCTGATTCGCGACCGTAACTCGTACAGAATTATAACCATTGACATCAGTAATGCGTAGCTCGCTGTCCGGTAAGGACCAAGCCCGGGTCGACGGCGCGTTGTGTTCCACGCGCGCCTCAAAGAGATGTCAGCACCAACTGGTGGGGCCCGCAAGGGCCGATGCCTGCCAGGGGTGCGGGTTGTTCGAAAGAGATACCGCGGCCCCTGGCACACAGGCAACTGAGGGAACACGGGTGGGTTTTAGTCAGGAAAAGTCAGTAAAAGTGGAGAAATGCCTACTGCGCCACCACGGGGAAACAGCGCAGCTATGTGGGACTGCAACTAAAACTCCACGGTGTCCTCCAGCGCCGCTTGAGGCGGGAACACGGAAAAGCGCAAGCCATCCGCGAACCCGCCGCGGCTGTCCGTCACCGGACCCTCCTCGGAGGGGAACAACCCCCATCATCGGCGCACCAGGACACATAGCACGCCGTAACCACCCCAGGAACCAAACGGCATACGGGCCCCAGACGACCCCGTGTCTGGCACCCTTGGTCCCCCTGCGACGGGTCAGCACAGTGGCCCCGCCGCCTACCACTTTTCGGCCGCAGGGGATAGGGAGAGTGGCCAACGCTATACCGACACTCCTCCTCCCCTGCGGCCCCACCGCGTCCGCCATCAAACGGAAGAGCGCTACTCAGAAGTACCGGCACTCCTCCTCCGCCGCAGCCTGTAACCCTCAACCGCGATGCCTCCCATTCGACATCGCGGCCCCCCTCAGTTGCGATGCACCTCACCGCAACCTACTTTTTGGCCGCTACGTCGTCGGCATGGAGGCAAAAGCCCTGACGAGCGGCCCCACCTTGGGGTTCCTCTTCGCTTCCCCGTGGGGATGACCACGGCTACTGAGCCCCCCCGCAACGACAATGCGGGAACCCACTGGGGGGATAATGTACGTGCTACGGTCCTAAGTTCATTTAAACAAGTCATTCAACGGGATTATATGAACTGAGAGCCATATTTATTACGATTGCAAATCATATTTTTTTCAACATATAGCCTGGCGGGGCAAGCACGGCCTACTGCGACATCTCTTGAGTTAAACAAGTTATCACAGTGAGCGAAAGGTTTTAATATTAATATTGTGACTCAAGCGATATCAGGTACGCCGTGCTCGCCCCCCTGCAAAATGTAAAAGACTTAAAGAAAATTGGAATATTGCGGGCTATGTTGGAGCTTCCGCCTTAATATTAAGTAGCGTTTGAGTATTCGACCGTAAGTCCTACTGAACCGATATCTTGAAATTTGCCAAAGGTAGCTTGATAATGAGAAGATATAGTGTACATTTCATACCAAAATTATACAATTTCTACAGTTGTAGCAGCTAGATTTAAAAAAAAATTTCTACGAATTTTGGAAATTAAAAAAAAAACAGTCGAGACGTGTGTTAACACCCGCGGGGTAGTTGCATAGACAACAAATGACAGTAGCAGGTGAGCTGAACTTAGGGTTCCGAACTACTTCGAAAGTAGTGCCATTCGTTTTGCAGATGTCAACGTCATGTAATTTGTCAAATAAAATATTTCTTTATTTCTTATTAAACGACTATTACGCGGCGGCAAAGAGACGCCTAAGTTTTTTCGTTTACAAAATTCGCAGAATAAAATTAAATAATATCCTAAGTACCAGAATGCTGTGTAAATTCATATTTGCCACCGGAAGTGTATCTACTGATTTTGTAAAGCTTTCCTGCAATATATGTCATCATTAGAGATCGGATATTCGCATGCATATTTATCTAAAGTAAATTTTTGGTTATGAAAGTATGGAAGCGGCTTTTAAAAACATATTTTTATGCCAGCAACATCAGGAATGCATAACTGTTCAGGTGTATAGTATGGAAGCGACTTCTAAATTATTAGCATTGCAGAACTGTTCAGATACATATTTATTTATAATTAATGTTTAAGCCTCGATGCAAATATATGTATGTAGGGTGTAAGGGAGGGGGTGGTGTGTGTTAGTAAAAAAAAAACATAAATAAAGATTATTTCGATACAAAAGCGCATTCCATATTAGCCAAGATCGAAACTTTAGGTAAATATGCATTCGAATAGCCGATGTCTAGTCATCATCTTCCGAAAGATGTTCACTACTGGACATAGGCTTGCCCAAAGTTCCGCCACTACGACCGGTTCCGTGCTTCCCAAACTTATATGGGAAACATTTCTGTAAGTAGATTTGTACAAACACTTTTACACGTCAATCATATTTTTAAAACTAAATGAGGTCGGCGTTTCCTATCTGACTACTCTGAGAAGAAAGGCCGAAACAAACACAGAGGTCTCTTTTAAAGTCCTGGCATACTCTTGGTCAAATCATGTGAAGACTATGTAGATTGGTCTCTGAAATGGCCTTTTGAGGACAGAGCCGCACAGATTGAGTGGGGCTGTCAAGTCAGTTCACGTGTTTGTCAGTAATAATGCAGCTCAAATCGAAACTTAAGGAGCTACAACGGTTATTAGGAATACAATGACCTATATTCTGTGATTGATGATTTAAATTGTGTATGACTGCGTTGTTATTCTAAACGCCGCAGCGGATTTTGATGCGGTTTTCACCAACATTTAGAGAATTTTATTTTGGAATATTTATGCTTATATTACATTAAATGGCGGATGGCGAGTATAAAACGTGTAACATAGCTGACGGAAGACAACGACGAAAACTTTTTTTTAAAGCTTACTTGTCCTTATTAAGAAAAACGTGTTGACCTAAGCTGCACTTTATGCATTTAAAATTGGGTGTCATTGCCTTGATATAAGATTGATTTTTCTTTGGCCCAATCAGCCAAAAATACCTATATTCAAAATGACCGAAATGGATTCAGTATTAAATTAAAAACAAACTAGTTTCAGATCTTGCGTTTATTCTGTAACACCTTGTATAATAAACGTCTTTCTTTTTAAAGTCCTGTCTCGAGTTAGGGCGACGCTATAAAATCAGTGGATCCACGTTGCCATTGCTCAGACTCCCAGCAATATTTATTAATGTTATTTTTAGTAAAAAAAAAACCAAATTAGGTATATTGTGGTGGATGTACTAAGGAAGACCGAGAAATTCAAATTGTCTCGCGTTTTTTTTTTGTTGCAATTTTCATTCAAGTTGTAGGTTGAATGAAATAATAAGTTCGAATTGAATGGATGAGATTCAATGAACTTACAGTAACAACCTATTTTCTTAACATCCCTCGGCAAACTTCGTTTTTCGTCGTCAGTCGTCGGATTTTTATCAGTTGCACTTTGCAGACCGGACGCTCTCAATCGACTTGGAAGTATATAAGAGTTGTTAATATTTCGTTTAACTTAATGTAATTTATTTAAAAAATCGGAGGAAAGCTCGTTTGTATTGGGAAATGCCATGATTCCAGAGGGACATTAAAAAAATCGGTTGTCTGTAAAGTCGGTTTACTGACGATAGTTGAACGTGACAACGTCATAAGAAAATACTGATGGAATGGTTGCATTTTTCAAAAGAGAATCTTAATTTTATTTGTTTGATAGATATTTTGTATGGATATAGAGAAGGAGGCTCACTCAAGTAAGAGAGAGACAGATGTCGAACGCTGCCGAACGCGGAGGCCGATTGTGCCTCTTTGTCGCTCGTTCCGCGCTCTCGCTTGCACTTCAAGCCTTAAATGGAACGCCTCAGAGCGAGGTAACGCCGCATCAGTCATGTTTTTTCGTGCGTGCAGCCGGCTCCATCGAATTATAAGACGTTGTCACGTCAAAAATAGTTGTACTGTAAAGGGTTGTATTAATGATTATAATTCTGTAAACACAGCTGTGTTACGTTTGTCAGTCATATTTTGCTTAACACACAGCAGGCTGTATGTTAAACGTGTGTTGGCGACACCGTCAAGAAAATTTAACAAAACGTCAGTACATTTGAATTTCGAGGGCTACCGTGGCGATTCCCCTAAAAAAAATGTTTTTAATTTATTCAAAAAAAAAATCACTATTGTATGTAAATATGTTTTGTTTTACTTGTTTATTATAAATAAAGTTAATATAAATGTTGGGTGTATTTATTTTTACCTTACTTTTAGTCCTACATTGCAACACACTAGGTACCAATCAGAATCAGAAAAACCGAATCTTTATTGCTAATCCATTGAATCAAATGAAATCCATGAGTATTGTTGAACAGTCAAAATATAAGCCATTACTACTGTGTGTTACACAATTGCCTAGCTATTCCACCGCCAACACGGAAGCGACTCACGATTCGTTGCCTCAAGAAACGTACAAAATATTGTACGTTTCGTGTAAGTAAGTAAAAGAGATAATTATCATCATCATTTCAGCCGAAAACGTCTAATGTTGGACATAGGCCGCCCTCAAGTACCACGACTTCGGTTGGTTCTGTGCTTCCACATTGTGGCCGGCCTTCCAACACTACATCTTCTGCTACGCGGTTGCCACTCCAGAACCTTTCAGCCCCATCGGTCATCTGTTCTGCAAGCAATGACAAGATATAAATTTTAATAGAAGATCGCTGACTGGTCGTAGCGACAAGAGCTATCAAAGAGAGTACTCTCTCAGCTATACTCGCTTGGCAGGCAGAACACTCGCTGAGAGACTCACGCAAACAGTATTTTTATCTTGCAAAGCGACGCGCGCTTTACTTGTGGTAACCAAGTGTACATACACGTTGTGAATGTGTGTGTGAGCGCAGGCGTTCTCGGTACCGAGACTGGCGAATTCCGTGTGTGTGTTATGCGCTGACGCTACTCGCCTTCATTCATTAACAGCGTATTTGTACACTTAGTTACCACAAGAAAAGCGCGCGTCGCTCCGTGAGATAGAATATCAAGGTACTTTTTTCAAATCAAATAATTTTATCTTGTTTGTTTTTATTGTTTTTGTGGGTTACCAATAACAACATTAAGTACACCTATATTTGTCGAAGAGTTAACATAGTTGCGCCACCACACATTTCGCCAGTGTCATGGCAGCGAGGCTTTTGCAAGTAAATGGGCGCTAATTCAGACGGGGCTGCTACTGAGAACTATGTCCTTAAGAAAAATCCTTCAGTCCCTTTGTCCGACCCGAGAATCAACCTCAGAGGGTCTACGTCTACTCTCTAAGTCCGTCAACGAAGATACGGGCCCGTCTGAAAGTAGTTGATCAGTCAAAACAAATGTAAAATTCAATTTTTCGAACGGTACTAGGGACAACCGTCAAATCGTGTTGTTATTCATTCTTAGTTCGGGCTCGGAACTAGTCTTATGTCCGAACATTTATGAAATGTATTCAAAGATCAAGATGGCGACATTAGTTCCGATTTTGACCACGCGCCAAAAGAGCCTTTACCTGTGCTGCTATAGGAGAAATTTAAGAAGTATACACATAATCCGTGCTTTTGATGTAATCCGACGACCAATCACGTGTCACAGAATGACAGTCTGTCAAAATACAGAGCGCCTAGTATATTTTGATTCAACAGACGATGGAAATAAGGAACTAAATAAAAATTATGTGATTCAATCAAGTTCGTACACAACATAGATTTACAGTTACCGATACCGATTAGCGTCGGAGCCCGTGCTCTCAGATGTTGAAAGAGCATAATAACAGCCGATCTATTCTGTAATAATATCACCGTGAAGATTTAGTTGAAGTGAACTGTCATCCCTAAACATTGACAGCTCACTTCAAACACTTTTCACCTATATCTTCATCGTGATATTTTACGTGGTGGTGGTTCACGTTGTTTCGCGGACAAGGCCAAAACATGTCAAAATATATGGGTAGGTAGGTACATGTCCCATTTCTTCCCGTGGGTGTCGTAGAAGGCGACTAAGGGACTTATTAGAGAATGGGCAGCAGAGTTCTCTATGCATTTGACCACCATACTGCGATCGCCAACCCGCCTGCCAAGCGTGGCGATTATGGCAAACCCCCCTTTTGGGGGAGGCCTATGTCCAGCAGTGGACGTCTTTCAGCTGAAGTGAGGTACATGTACCTCACTTCAGCTATGGACTTCGCGGGTATGGTCACGAAATAACAAACACTATCTTCTGTCCGCGCAAAATTTAGACTCCCGACCTACTGCGTCGCGACGCAGTAGGTCGGGAGCCTAAATGTTGCATCGCCCACCCACGCTATTAGCAGGCACGGTCGCAGCCAGACTGGGGGGTGGGCTCACAGACAAAGACTACCTACATATTAATAAGAAAATTTATTATGTTTTAGAAAAATTTACTATTTTAAGCTTTACGTTTACGGCTTTGGGGGCGTCATGACCCCTAAGACCCCCTCGGACTGCGTCTGGGTATTAGTTCGTTTTGGGACGAGCGCTAGCACCTCCCTGTTGCGCGCGCATCGGCGCCGCCACGACCGACGCGCCCTACGAGCGACACTCGCACTCTGTACTCAACATATCATCGCTACCGACTCGCGCAGGCACGTTATAACTAGCGGTGTTACTTTCAGACAATTTTTATTTTTGTCGACAGCTAAGGATCGTAGTTAGCGTGATTATGATTAGTCCCCAAGAATTGGTTTATCAAATGTAGGATTGTTTTTAAATCCGACTGGTAGTTCCGGAGAGAGCGTCCAAAAGTTCAAACTAATAAACTCTTTAGCTTTATTACTTACATTACTAAAGATATACCTACATAAATGTATGGCATAATGCGGATAGATAAGACGCACGCAGACCGAGAGGTGAGGGCAAAACAAGCACTATAGTCCGCGCGGAACTATTTGGCCTCGCCTTAGGTATGTGAGCGGTGGGACGGGGGGCGCTTGCTGTCATTACTCAGTACGGCCGGCGGGCCGTGGCGCCGTACTTCGCGACGACAACATGCGTCAAAAGTTCCGGCTAGTTTAGATTAAAATGCACATGAGATTTCAATAGCAAGATGAGTCCGCCGATAAATAGACAAATTAAAAAAAAAATTCAAAGTGCATACGTTTTTTCAGAACGGAAAGCTGATTTTGATAGTTTGAAATATAAAACAGTTACTAATATACATAAATTGGTAGCAGAAGCAACCGGGATATTAGAATGTAGTGTAAGGAGAGAGATTGCTGAAAGTAAAACTTCCTTACAAATTATGGGGGAAGCAAAATGTAGATCTCCGCGCAGACTAAAAGAAATAAAAAAGAAAATACAAGTTGATGATTTCGATTTGGGAGTGATAAGGAGAAAAATAAACCAGTTCTATACGGTGGAGAAGAAAATTCCAAGTCTTCGAAAACTAAATGCTGTATTAAAAGAAGATAACATTTTACATTGCGGACTAACTTTTGTAAGAGAACTTTTGCACAAACTGGGATATTCATAAAAAAATGTAAATCTAAGAGATCCATTTTAATAGAGAGAGCAAACATTGTTGAATGGCGAGTGAAATACTTGAAGGCCATAAGAAAATACTGAGCCGACAACCGAAATATATTCTTTTTGGACGAAACCTACATCAACCAAAGTCAAAATGTTCAAAAATGTTGGCAGTCTTCATTCGAGACTGGAATATATAACAAAGAAAGCGAAAAGAAGGCGTTTAATAATAGTTCACGCTGGTAGTCGGAACGGTTTAGTTGACGATGCTTTGCTGATTGTTAAATCAGATTAAAAAACGAGGGATTACCACGGTGATATGAACTCTACAAATTTTTACAACTGGGTTGATCTAAAATTAATACCTAAACATCTACCAAACTCAGTCGTAATCATGGATAATGCTGCTTATAATTGTGTGCAAACAGAGAAGAAACCGACTATGTCCAGTTTGAAAATTAATTTGCAGAACTGGTTGCAAAATTATAACGTACCATTTTCTCCCACAATGATGTCTCTTGAGGTCGATTAATACGACTGAATCAGAAAATATAAACACGATTGATGAACTTCTTAAAGCTGCAGCTCCTACTGCTCTAAGGCTACCTCCATACCATCCAAATCTCAAACCGATCGAGCTTGTGTAGGCAAATATTAAAAATTGCCTGGCCAGAGATTACATTAATGCCACATTGGACCAAAAAATTACAAAACTAACAAGGTTATTTTCTGAATACTCAACCGAAAAATGGCAGAATTATGATGACGATGTATCTGTCAAATTTCTTTGATAGTTTTTCAACTTTATTACTTCTATGTTTAAGGTTCATGTTCAAGTGGGAAAATTTGACAGTTTGGGGTAGCTTGGTGTCTGTACAAGAAAATTAACAAGAATACTGGAACCATGATATTAGATTTCATGCTGTGATGGACGAAATCATTATAAACTTACAAGATGATTCAGACTCAAATTTAGAAAGTCCAAAATCAAGTGATTTAGACTAGAGGATATGTCAGAATAATTCCATATAATTTGTTTTAGGTTTATTTTAATTTACTAAATAATTACAATAAAAACTTCATGATAAACAAAATTGTAAGTCTTTTTTAATTATTCACTTCTATTGTTCACTTACTAGGTACATGTTTTTTTTATTTTTTTATTAAGTGCGATATCTCGAGATTAGTCACTGTCTATAATCTCATGTGCGTTACGAAGACTAAGCAACCCGCCGCCTCACCCCTGACCCCACCTAAGGCGCGGCCAACTAGTTCCGCACGGACTATAACTAACAGTAAGAATCGCGTTCATTTTGACAATTCAGCAACATTCATTGCGTTACTTATATTGGTGGGCTGACAATTATTTTGTCCTTTATGTGTATCGTTCTTTTTTTGCGTCATGTATACCGCAAACAAACGCATTTCCTTTGTTACTTTTTCTTTCGAACATATGAAGCTAACAAGGGGAGGCTTTTGTGTTTCACAAAAGGGACGAAGCCTATAGGTACTCAGTAGTCGGTGGACGAAGGCTGCCAATTAAGGTATATAATACCGGTGGGTTTTCAAGACTTATCGGATTTCTGATATTAGCATTTATGCAACATTTTAATAGAACACTCAGTGAAAATGCATAGTTGCATCGAACGCAAGTATTCACATTCACTCGTTCACCAAAATATGGGCCAGTTCGCGATCAGATCCAATGGAATCTGATCGCGAACTGTGCGCGGTTGTGCCGCCGGCATGTGTGTAGGAGCCTTTAGAGACACCACGTTAAAACCATTACCATCTTACCATACATTATACCAATAAGTTAGTCATAATGTAGTTTAATTTTTCAGGCTTATACTTCAATTCCAGAATTCACCAAAACATTAGAGGGCCCGGACATTTTAGAACAAAATAGAACACCGGGCCAGCGCCACTTCGAGCATCACGATCTTAAGACTGGCACTTCAGCTAAAAAGTCTTTAATCCATTCCACCAAAAAGTATGTCAAGCAAAATATGCCAAGAAACAAAAATAAAGAAAAGAAGGCCAGAAAAAGAATTTGAAAAAGATTATTGAAAAAAATCGAACGTCCAAAATTCAGTCACGCAGCTTTTGTTCTAACGAGACAAGCTCTGAGGTCACGCTCCTACCATGGCCAAAATTTTCAAGTAAAATATATACAATATCTCGATAAATTATCAAGTAACATTCAGGCAACAAAATTATTAGTACAAATTAAACGGATAAGCAAATCTCCAAACATGTCCCTAGTATTCAGGAAGGCGATTTTGCCCAAAAACATGTCGTTGCTTAAATACTTCAAAGGGCGACCATTGGCCACTGCGGCTAATAAAAGGAGTAACGGAGTATTGTGTGAGTATAATCCATTGATTAAATGCCATTGTAACTAGAGTGCGTTTCACGAAAGAATTCCCTTCGTCGTAATGTTGGTAGCACGGAAATTCGTTTTGGGGAAGCACCTGGGAAACCCTCGAAATTCGTAGAATATGATTGGCGACTAATAAATAGGGCTTTGCAGAATTATAATTCTGTAAAGCCATACTACTACCTGACTCTCGACCTAAAAATTGCCAAAAACGTAAGAACATCGGGCTACATTAGCGGCACCCTCCGTAATTTAGGTATGGTCAGTTTGTCGTCTTCGGTAGTACTATACTCCAGGTAACTTCGCCCTAGTTGGGCCAAATTAGGGCAAAGGGAATGACTCCGTGAAACTTGATAGTGTTTGTGTGAACCCAACGTAGATAGACCTCGACCTAGGAAAACGATCACATCTAGTAGTTTATTAGAAATCATCCTAGTTCTAAAGACAGGTAAGTGGTAGTATAGTGTAGCGTTAGTATTTAAGCAAAAATAATAAATTTATTAAAAAAACGATTTAACTTTATTTAAAAAAATTCAAACAAAAAAAAGACAATCGCGCGACAGCTGTCAGTTTGACATTTGTCACTGACATTTACGTCTAATTTTTTTTCAATAAAAACTCCAAAATGAAACAATACACGAAGCAATGTAATCGCTTATTGGACCAAGCGACTAAATTGCTTGGTGTAATGTATTGGCCTTCCTGTTACCTGCCGCTGGTGCGGTTCTGTTATTTTGGAGAACGGTGGCCACCGTCACAGGAACTCCATGCTTATAATACTCGGCGAGTGCGCGTGAGCCCTTCGTTCTTCCGAATAGCATGAGCTTCTAACCAGCGGCTTTCTCGCCTAGTATTATATGCTTGGATGTCCTTTCCAGCGGTTCGCGGCAACAATGTGGCGTTCTGCGGCCCCAAGTTCTATGGTAGAACGAAGCTTCTATGTTGTGGAGATCAGCGCAGCTTAATTAGAAGTTATGCTGAAAAAAAAAACGACGACAAGAAACAGGGTTGTCCAACGTGCGGCTGCCCCTATTGCGGCTGCGGCCCCTGCGGCCCATGCGGGCCCTGCGGACCTTGCTGCGGTTGCGGTGGGTGCTCTTGCGGTCCTTGCGCCCCGTGTGGACCATGTCCCTGTGGCCCCTGTGGACCATGTGGACCCTGCGGCCCCTGTGGCCCGTGCGGCCCATGCGGACCATGTGGCCCTTGCGGTCCCTGTCGCTGCCCTTGCCCTTGTGGCCCTTGCGGCCCCTGCGGCCCATGTGGCCCTTGCGGCCCATGTGGCCCCTGCGGACCTTGCGGTCCCTGCGGTCCTTGTGGCCCGTGCGGCCCTTGCGGACCCTGCTGCCCATGCCCCTGTGGTCCATGTGGCCCATGTTGCCCGCCATGCCCTAAACCGTGTCCCAAAAAGTGCGTAGCAAGCCCTATATGCCCGCAATGCTTAGCGAAGGCAACACCATGCAAAATGGAGGACTGCAAGAAAGAGGATACTAAGAAGATACCATCTAGGATGGCTGCAAGTTATAACAAGCAGACCCCGTGCTAAATTTCCTGATGAATTACGATTAAGTCCTGACTAAAAATTCGTTATTTATATTTACTTAAAAGTATTTTATATTTTGTATTTTTAAAACGTTTACAATAATAAATAAACCCTTCAAATAATTTGATCGTTTCATTTGACTAAGCCCGCACAGATTACTCTGTTGAACTATCTCATAAGGAGTAATCTATGCGAGGTACATGACCCGTTTAAATATTTGAAGTACCGCCGATAGTCTCGGATCTTTTAATGAAGGTGAATAGCATAAAATTCCCTTGCAGCGACGGCGGTCCCAAACCACCGAAACTTCAAGATAAAGGCCCGACCGCTGCGTGTGGGGACCGTGAAGACTCAAAAGACGAAGCCGCTGCCATCGTCCATGAAGTGTCGCGGTGGAAGCGAGACCGCACCCTTGCGATTCTGCGCGTCTTGCCCATACATCGTGCCTTTCTCTAGTGCGACAGACAGCAATTCACTAAATATATGCGGTCTTACACGCTCCCTCTTTCATAACTCTTTACTGAGGCACCGGACAGGGTCGACACCCTGCTTGGTGCCCTACAATCATTTTCATGCATCGCGTTATGTTGCCGCCAAGTGCCCTCCCCCACCAAGCAAAGGAAATCCATGTTGCTGCCCGAGTTGCTGCCCAAGTTGCTGCCCGGAATGCTGCAGTAGCTTACCCCCACCTTGTAACACGCCCCCTAAGTGCATCCAGTACATGACTGGCTATTACTACTATCCCTATGGGTTTTGGTTCTGCGGGCCGTACCATGTGACGGGTACATGCACTCCCTGCGGCCCCTGTTGTGCTGGTGGCCCCTGTGGCCCATGCCCTCCTCCCTCATGCCCTTGCCCTTGCACATGTGCATGCCCATGCCCATGCCCCCCCCCTCCACCCTCATGCCCTTGTCCGAAACCTAGCCCTTGCCCGAAGCCCAGCCCCTGCCCGAAATGCTGTCTTTGTCCGAAATGCTGTGCCTGTTTAAATCCAGTCCCCGCGGCCGTGGTAGGCGGTGACCCAAATCCTCGACGCCAGAGTGTGCAGACCCCATTCACAACAATGCCCCATGAACAAGCCAATTTTCCAATACCACATCTAGAAGCCGCTAAACATGAGAGTGGTCCAAAGCCCCGCATCAAAGGAGGCATAGCCAAGTTCTTTCCCTTTAACTCAATCCCTGGGATAGTGCCCCCCCGTCACTTGCCTCACTCGTCTATATGCCCCTACAGCACTCAGCCCCAGACTTCTTCCGGCACATTCCCTGAAAAGAGACCAGTTTACTGCACACCCTGCATCAAGCCCAACTTTAGCACCCGGCTGCGCCATCCCTTCTCTAATTTCTACGAAAAGCGATCAGAAACCAGGAGCCCCATACATCATAAGCGGATCAGAAAATTAAATTGCGAACTCGCAGGCCCGGTTTTAGAAAGTCCCAGAGGCTTAATGACTAAGGAACAACGTGATAGACCTGCCACATTTCCGGGAGCGTTCCAGTACACCAATATCCCGAATTACCGAAAGCCGTTTCCACCTCAACCCCCAAAAGTGAACGAATACAAGGAATACGAGACTTAGATACATAATGTATCTAAGTCTAAATTAAGTTCTTGGAACAAAAGCTGATGATTCCCAATGCAATAGATACAAATAACATCAATTTGTTAAAAGCAAGAAATTAAATAAACATCTTTTGATAAATTGCCGTTTAATTTTGGTTTACACCCCCTTGTATATATTTTATTAGATAGGATTGTGATTACAGTAAAACAATCGTCCTTTCAGCGAATCTCGCGTCGATGAAGAATGCGATGGAGCAACTAAGTGTGTGTCGGGATATTCCGGTGGCCGGGATGCATGGGCTGCAGAGACAAGCTGCCCCTGAGAAGCCGAAGCCCGCCTGGTCGCTGCACCGGTGCGCATCCTGTCCGTGCTTCGGAGCAAGTGGGCCTCGAGAGGTTCTTCCAATTCCGTGCCTATACCTTCCGAAGACTCAGTCTGCTGTCTTACATCAAGACCACTATCGTCACCCGCTATGCATCAAATCACCGGAAAAGGTTTCCAACAACTGCCGGCCGTACTACCGAGGTGAACCGTTAATGTCTCCTGACAAAAACAAATCTACGATGATGCAGCATATTAGCAACGTATGCGCTCCTTGTTGCTCCCCGGGCTGCGGGTCTTGCTGCGGGCCCTGCTGCAGGTCCCTTCCCGCGCCATGTAACACGCCCCCGCGGTGCATCCAATACATGACAGGTTATTACTACTACCCTTATGGCTTCTGGTTCTGTGGACCTTACCACGTGACAGGTACCTGCGTCCCCGGCGGTCCCGTGTGTCCGGGCGGCCCCTGCGGCCCAGGTGGTTCTTGCTCCTGCGGGCCTTGCGGCTCCTGTAGCCCGGGATGCGGATGTGTCTGTGGAGTGCTCAACAGTCTTGCAGTAATGCCAACTCCCGATCAAAGTAGTACGAATCAAACTAGTACGATCAATCTTATGCCAAGTGAGCAGGCCATGAATATGTTGGATGTTACTAAAATTAAATTGCCCTTTGACATGAGTTCTTTGCCTATGAATTGTCTCCCCCTTTATGCATCAGCTAAGGGGGGAGGGCGTAATCAGTGTCCTTTGCCGGGTGGCCCGTGTGGTCCGTGTGGCGTATGTGGCCCTTGTGGCCCGTGTTGTGGTGGGTGTGGTCCCGGGTGTCCCCCTTGCTGTTGTGGCGGCAAAGGTTGTTGTGGTCCATGTGGCCCTAAAGGCCCTTTTGGACCGTGTGGCCCTTGCTTCCCAGGTGTAGGTTGTAGTAGTACCGGCTTCGGCTGCTGCGGTCCTTCCAGTCAGTGTTGCGTAGGCCCGGGCTGCTGCTGTACCGGTTGTTGCAACGGGATGTGTGTTGGCCCCTGCGGCGGCTGCGGTCCTTGCTGTGGTGGTGGTTGCGGCCCCTGCTGTGGTGGTTGCGGCCCCTGTTGTGGTGGTTGTGGCCCCTGTTGTGGTGGTTGTGGCCCTTGCGGTGGTGGTTGTGGCTGCGGCTGTGGCTGCGGCCCTTGCTGTGGGCCATGCGTCCCTCTTGCCGCCCCCCCTTGTAGCTGCGGATCATGCGGCTGCGGACCATGCAGTTGCGGGCCCTGCGGCTGCGGCTCGTGCCTTCCCTTTGGCTGTGGTGCTTGCTGCGGAGTCGGATGCCCCCCAAGCCCTACAGGACTTTGTCCACCTATCGGCCCATCGCCGCCCCAACCGAGCACCACCGGACAATGGTCAGGTCCGTGCGTTAATTGCAAATGTACGCGTCCCATCCCTGTCAGTGAAAATCACCTCGGACAATCCGCGGGCTCCGCCCCTTTTACCCAATGCTGTATTGCTTTGGCCACTGACAAAGTTGACGTTGGAGAGCTTTGTGGCTGCGCCACTTGTTCCAGCCCTGTAAGTTCTGAAGAAGTAGAAGCAGGGTTGAGTCCGGTGCCGCCTAAGAAGGCCGTGAACACTGTGCAACCACTAAACCGGCCCGGCAGCAATTTGACGGTGTTCCACAGACACCCAGGTTATAATGAGACGAAGCAGTTAACGGATCGACCGAAGCCCCTGGTCAACACCATTCTAACTTGTTACCAATCAACATTGACTGCCATTTCAAGCTTAGAAGCGGCCAAAGCCATTGATGGCAGCATGGAATCGAAACGGGTTTGGTTGGACGTCGAGAAACCAGCAAAGACACAAAACGTCCACGCTACTTACGATGAGACCTTCCCTACTTCCAAACCGACTTATGACAAGCCAAGGTACGTACCGGCTGATGTAGAAAGAGAACTGCCAAGCTTTCCCAACTGCTTCACGTACTTGAACGTTCATCCGCGGTGCGCGTCCAAGCCTCATTGCGGGTCCAAGCCCCACGATTGCAAGGTTCCGACTAGCTCAGATAGCGGAATATGCGGCGCGAGAAGGCCATGGCAAATCACTTGTGACGGCCTTTAGTTCTACAAAATTTCTATCCTGAGCTTGTTTTTCTTAAATCAACTTTAGAACCTGTGATTCTTTAATTGTTATAAAAATTATTGTTAAAAACGTAATAAAAAACGTAACATTCAAAACCCATTTGATCTTTCATTTTCGTAGCTTTGTTTACACACTCGCTCACGGTTAAGGCTACGCTCAGGTGACCTATATTCAATAACAAGTCATCTGAATGCAGTATTAATGTGCTGGACCTAGGCCTTCTGCCAAGGTCACAACATAACACACTTATATTGTAACCATCTTTACCAACAACCATAATGCCAATATTCTTCGTAACCTGGTTGTTACGAAGGGTCCTAGCTCCAGGCCTGTAGAACCTCTACAGCGCCAGGGTCTTTTCCGAGCTAAACCTCCAGCCAGAACACTCCACATCGCAGGGTCAGCGCGGCGCGGTTCTACCTCACTACTGTTTGCAAATACAGGACATAGAACGCATACACACAACACAGAATAGGTACACAGTATACTCTGGTCAACGGGCTCACCTAACAGGCACACACGGAAGAAACGTCTCTCTGCATTTGGATGAGGCTATAAGAGATGGGTGGGTTTTTCATCAGACGTCAAAGTACGGCAAAACGAATGAGGAAGAAATCGTTTTTATAACCAGTTGAATGGACAAAATATTACTACCTACCACAATCGTTATCATTCATTACTCCTGTAGAAATTTTACTCGACTGCGGCGGAAGCCTAATAGGAGGGTAATGTTTCTCAAATGTCATAACCTCTTTGTTTTGTAGTCGGTTAATCTATTTGACACCATCTTGTTAGATCAGCTACACGGCTCAATTTTCGTAACTTTCAGAATGTCCTTGTGATAAATTATTGATACTGTTAGCCCGCAGCATTCCACTCCTGGCCAAAGGCCCGCTCCCTGTGACTTCCAGCTCCTCCACGATCCAGGGCTAGTGAACGATATTTGTTTCTGTAAATTAACTTAACTTAATAATTAATTAACTTCACGCCTCGTTTCACCTAAAGCTTGGGCAGAGGTGTTTGCATGGTGTCTTAATATGTGCCCTAATGTTTACATTTCAATCGAAGTGATTGTTTGACGTCTGGTTCCTTCTGTGAGAAATTACACGTATTTAGTCTCCATTGACTACCCCCTCTTACTTATAAACACAAGTTATTTAAAGTTTAAACCTATGAAAATGTATGGTAATTCCTTTGTTATTCCTGGGATAACTTGAGGGCTCATTTTTTAAACCCTTGCGGAACGAAATAAGCTTTAACTACCTACCTATTTAACTTAAAAGGGCCATGAATTTCTTAAACGTGAATTAAATAACTTGGGCCCTCAATCCAGACGTGTACATAAAGTGGAATAGTCTAAATCTCAGAAAGTAGGTACTATCTCTGGGTTAATAATTTTTATTTAAGAATTTAGATTTGGAAATTTCTTTAAATATTTAAGAAAATCATATCTAAATTCTTAAATTAGAATATGAGATTACAGATTTATGGCGGTATAACTGTCCCTGAATCCATTCGTCTTTACTGAGGAATCCGCAAAACATTAATTTATTTGAAGAAATACTGTGACTTAATAGTGACCCATAAGTTATTTGTTAAAAAGTAATTGAACGTCGAATTTTACTAAAACGTCTGAACTGAGAGCCCAATATTTTCGACTTTCTTGGCTAGGGTCAACCTTATAGATTGCCATACTTTTAACAGAAAATTGTTTTTTTTATTTGTAGGACAAAATTTTGTAGGGTGGATATGATTTTGGTTTTCTAGCGGTGGTTCTTAGATATGTTTTATCAAAATTGGTTCAGTCGTTACAAGGTCCTCATCTGTTTTGTTAGCTGCGGTAGTGTTCTTAGACATGTGCACCTACATCGAGTGCCCAATTTTTTAATCCTTGCATAATGTCAGCCCAGGATCTGGAGGGGACAAACCGGGGCACTCGCCCCGGGCGGTAGTTTGAAGAGGCACCGAAATCATAATATTGTGTGATTAAAAATAAAAATCTTGCTCCACAAAGCGCTAGGGCTAATACGGAAGCCTGGTTGGCTCACCGTCGACTTGTAGAAAAAGGCGCCACACAGGCCCACGCTTAATTAATTTATATTATCTCTTTTAAACGCTGGAGAAAGGGGCGCCACTATCAAGTTTTTGCCCTGGTTCGAAAAAATCGTATATCCGGGGCTGCGTAATATGTATTTACTTTGTTACTTTGAAACTATATTTCAAATATAACTATGCAAGCAAGATTATGGATTCTTGGTCTGATGCTGCAGCCAGGATATCCAGCACACTTGTACACTCTTGACAAAATTAAATCAGTTATGTCGTGTTTGGATTCATTTTGATCAGCATTTGTTTTGTCTGAGCCGTTTGAAGATAACTAGCTCTTTTCTGGTTGATGAAGGGATTTGAGCATCTTCTACGGTTCTGATCGAGTATATTATATTAATAATTGGCGGCACGGTTGGCGCAGCGGCTAACTGACTGCTGCGCTGTGTGTCGCGGGTTCGATTCCCGCACGGTACAAATATTGGTATGACCTACAAATAGTTGTTCTGGGTCTGGCTGTTTGTGTATGTGAGTTTAAATGTTTGTAAACGCACCCACAATACAGGAGTAATTCCTAGTGTGGGGCAACGTTTTTTTTTTTTTTTTTAAGTATATTTTTTCAAGAGTGTGTTGGATATCCTGGCTGCAGCATCAAACCAAGAATTCTAGAATCTTGCATAGTTATAAAGCACTAGCTTTTGCCAGCGGCTTCGCACGCATAGAGGTCGAAAATGATCCCACAGGAACGAACAACCGGGATAAAGAATATCCTGTGTTAATCCAGGTTATAATCTGTGTGCCAATTTCATCTCGTTTGTGTAGTTACAAACATCCAAACATCGAAACATACAAATTTTTACATTTACAATATTAATAGGATACATGAGTGTTTCAAATTTTAGGTGAAACGTATGTTTGCAAGTAAAAAAGTAAATACACATTAAGCGTCTAAGAACCCTACCGCAGCTAACAAAACAGATGACGACCTTGAAATGGATGAACCGGTTTTGATAAAACATATCTATGAAGACCTATTAAGGTGAACCTAGTCCACATTTTTCCCATACAAACTTCGGGAGTGCATTACTCCACTGTACGACAATGTACATCAAAAATTAAACATGGTATGGTTTTGTCTCATTATCAATATTGTCTGTACGGAAACAGAATACTAAAATAAAAAGCCATTAAAAAGTTAGGAGCCAACAAAGATTCGTTTTTCTTGCTAATTTAACCTAACTTTGGGCGTGTTTATGTAATAAAAGACGTATAAAATCTGAAAAACCAAGTCGGTACCGACAAAGCTCAAATATCGAAAAGTTCAATTAACTTTATTGGTCATTGATTTATGCAGTGGTTTTTTCATAAAACCCGATCTTCCGAAGGACTGTTCTTCATTTTTTACGCGCCTGTTGTACTGTAAATGATCCTGCATCTCACTGAATAATGATGTGCGTGTAGACTAGCTTCTAACTGCTCATCACTGATACTACCTCTGTCGGACACGATGCCTGGTGAGACAACGTGCTTTTTAGCCAGGCCCATCAGTGAGTTCGAGCCCGCGACTAGGTTCCCCTTAATAAAAAAACGAACCCAAATCGGTACACCCGTTTAAGAGTCGGGGTTTAAAAAATAGCTTGTATGAGGGTACATAGTGATCAGTCCAAAAAAGCAACAAAATCATATCCACCCTTTAAAATTTTCTTCTGTAAAAATTTAAAATAATTTATCTCTCAAAGTCTGGCATTTATAAGAACGGCCGATTAAGTAACATTTTATTAAAGAAAAATTAAAACAACTTATTTTAATTTGCGTTAATCTATGAGGTTGAGCCTAGTCAATAAAACCGAAAATATTGGGCTCTCAGTTCAAACGTTTTAGTTAAATTCGACTTTCATTGACTTTTTATCAGTTAACTTTTATGTCATTATTTCTTTTTAACTAATTCACCGAGGTAGTAAAATATCTTAGTCGTATTTATGTATTTCGTTAGATAAATTAATGTTTTGCAGATTCCTCAGTAAAGACATGAATGAATGGAGGGACCTAGATATACCGCCATAAATCTGTAATGTTATATTCTACAGATTTGGGATTTTTTAAATAAATTAAAGAAAAAATAAAAATGATTAACTCAGAGATAGAACTTTCCGAGATAAATTTAGGCTATGCTACTTTATGCACGCGTCTGGGTTGATGGCCAAGTTATTTAATCATAACAGTTTTAATTCACGTTTAAGAAATTCATGGCTTTAAGTTTTAACAATTTTTTACTAATTTCCCGTATGTCTCATTTCGTTTCGCAAGGATTAAAAAAATGGGCCCTAAATCCAGATGCACATGAAAAGTCACCAATGCAGTAAGTCTTCGTGGAGAAATAAACAAATATCCTACGCATCAACTCCTCCCCAACCCCGAACCTCCACCTTTATTTTCGTCGGTAAAAAACAAGTTGATGTTTTAAACCATCGATCCAGTTTGAACCTTATTTTGACAAAAATAAAATACTTGAAAAGTAAGTAGGTATGTATAAAATTGACAACGACTTGAATCTAAAATCAGTTTATGTATTTAAACAACTTTGCAGTTGACGGAATAAAGTTTCAAATACACTACGACTCCAAACCACATCAACCCTTCCCAGCTCTTCAGCTTCAGGCTTGTTGCCCCGAGGGATTGGGCAAAGGTATAGTAGGTAGGTACGTATAGTACACACGGCTACACATCAAGCTAGATACAATTCCAGTTTACGCTGATCTCGCACTGTACGGAAATCCTATACAATGCGAGATCATCTTGTACTGGAAATGTCTAGCTTGATGTGTTGCCGAGCGTACACCCCATGGAGTAATGAAAGAAGCTTTTTTAATCCGTGGTACACAGAGTTGCCAGACGTACGAGAAATCTCGCACCGTTACGAGATTTACAGTCTTTGTTCAAGATACGAGAATAATAACAATTTTGTACGAGATTTTATCAATCTTCACTGGTTGTGCCATGTATCCTAGCCAAAAATACATAAAAAAAGTAAATTATGTCCACCGATCGACTCAGCACATCACTAGATTAATTACCACATCACTAAATGAACTTAAAACTTAGGGGAAAATGTGGACTAGATTCACTTTAAGTAAAACAACCGACTTCCGAAAAAACACTACAAAGTGAAAAATAACTTTAATTTCGGAAGGCGGTGACTTTGGATGTGTATTTAAATTTTTTGTCACCGCCTTCCGAAATTAAAGTTATTTTTCACTTTGTAGTGTTTTTTCGGAAGTTTTATTTTTCACTTTTTAGTTATCGTACCTACCCCACTAATTCAAAATTTCATCATCCTTGGGGTCAAAACAATGCATATTTATGCGATAGCAGCAATCGCGGTTTATTTACTGTTATTTTTTGAAGAGTTCCGTTGTCTGTCTCCAAAAAGCATCATCAGATCTATATGAAATTGAAATGGGACCACACGGAAAGAACGAGCTTTCAAATAAAAAAAGAATCATCTTAATCGGTTCACCCAGTCGAAAGTTATGAGGTAACAAATATAAAAAAAAACATGCAGTAGAATTGATAACCTCCTCCTTTTTTTGAAGTCGGTTAAAAATTATTAGTATTATAAATTGTTTCATTTGACATCCCCAAGCGCAACTCGCAATAGTAAATAGTCTAAATTATGGATTTTATGTGTTTTTTTTTTCAAATCTTTACTTGTACGAGATTTTGTACTGAAAGTACGAGATATTTGGGATCCCTGGTACCTACGAGAAAAAAGTCCATCTGGCAACCCTGGTGGTACATCCACATTTCGCCAGTCTTTTAAGTCCCATGTAGGTAATCATGCACGCATGCATCATGCGTGTCCCATAAAAATGTGTGTGTGTGTGTGTGTTTGTGTCCTATGTCACTTCTTGCTAGGAAAACCGGAAAGCGTCGCCGTTTGACGCGTCCAGGCTCACCGAACATCATCATTATTATCTGCCTAGCCTTTTCCCAACTAAATTGGGGTCAGCTTCCATTCTAACCGGATGCGGCTGGTGCGGGTTGTTCGAGAGATACCGCGGCCCCTGGCACACAGGCAACTGAGGGAACACGGGTGGCTTTTAGTCTGTGGCGGACATCTACAATGCCCCACATACGAAAACTTCAAATCAACAAATGTGGGAAAACACAAAAAGTAAAGTGGCGCCATCTACAATGCCATATGCGAACTACTCAAGACTTGACGTCACACCGCAACTACATCACCTACATCGCGCAAGCAGAGTTTACCGAGCGATCCACATATATACCGAACCGACATCAATCGTCGGGCAGTAGCCCACCAGACACAACACCCGTCTGGTCGGAGGATCCTCCCTTTTCCTTAGAGTATGAGTGAACTTTACACCCTGTTCCTCATACCTCTTTAAGTCAGTAAAAGTCTGACACGCTCTCCTGCTCCACCTAGAGCGGGAGAAGTTATTTGATGATTTCCCACCCTCAGTATTTTACATGGTGCGACTGCATAACTGACCTCCTCAACCCTGTTGCTGGGTAAATACGATACCTCCTGGTAAGACTGGTGGTCACACTTTCGGGCTTCAGACGACCCGTAACGACTGTCAAAGATCTAAGAATGACAGTTGGAACTAACGCTTTATCGTGCTTTCCGAGTTACGGAAGGGTCTCGGTTTGTAAAGATTGTCACCCATCCACGGAGTAACCATAGCAAGCGTAGCTTAACTTGATCGAGCGACCCATACAGCTGTTATTATTTAGCCAAGAGCCCCGGTTTTGGTTCACCGAATAAAAAAGTGAATTATACTGTCTATATAACGTCGCTTTTAAATAGGGCGCGGGGTCAAGGTTAACTCTGTATTGTGTTAGGTATGAACTTGATATTTATTTGCGTTGGAGCAACAGTCCCCGGTCCTTTGAAACAAAACTTAACAAATAAAAACAAGGGACACCCGGATGGAACGAAGTTCCTTTCGATTAATTAGTGAAGGAATTGTAATAAAATTTTAAAAATTGTACATATACATGCACACACTCTGCCTGCAGAGAAACACGCGACGCCGCACGGTTTACAACAATGTAGCAAAGAGTATCGTTACCTACAACTTTTGGTCTTAATTTTTTCCGACTAGCCCCCTTTCGCAACGCGCAATAAGGAACTTCGTTCCAAAACTCACTCACTCGAGTCAATCAATCAATCAGACAATCGATCAGTCAGTCGATCAACAAATCAATCAATCGGTCGATCAGTCGGTCGACCAGTCGGTCGATCAGTCGGTCGATCCGTCCGCCGATCAGTCCGTCGATCCGTCCGCCGATCAGTCGGTCGATCAGTCGGTCGATCAGTCGGTCGATCAGTCGGTCGATCAGTCGGTCGATCCGTCCGCCGATCAGTCGGTCGATCCGTCCGCCGATCAGTCGGTCGATCAGTCGGTCGATCATTCGGTCGATCAGTCGGTCGATCCGTCCGCCGATCAGTCCGTCGATCCGTCCGCCGATCAGTCGGTCGATCAGTCGGTCGATCAGTCGGTCGATCAGTCAGTCGATCAGTCGCTCGATCAGTCGGTCGATCCGTCCGCCGATCTGTCGGTCGATCAGTCGGTCGATCAGTCGGTCGATCCGTCCGCCGATCAGTCGGTCAATCAGTCGGTCGATCAGTCGGTCGATCAGTCGGTCGATCAGTCGGTCGATCAGTCGATCGATCAGTCGGGCGATCAGTCGGTCGATCAGTCGGTCGATCCATCCGCCGATCAGTCCGCCGATCAGTCGGTCGATCCGTCCGCCGATCTGTCGGTCGATCAGTCGGTCGATCAGTCCGCCGATCAGTCGGTCGATCAGTCAGTCGTTCAGTCGGTCGATCCGTCCGCCGATCAGTCGGTCGATCCGTCCGCCGATCAGTCGGTCGATCCGTCCGCCGATCAGTCGGTTGCGTGATTGAGTAAAAACCTTTGTAATGATAAGTAGGATAGTAGGATAACAGGATCTCTTAATTATAAAACCATCTGCATTTTTTCTGTACCTAATTTCTATGCAAATAAATAATTATTCTATTCTATTCTAGGATAAGCTCGCCCCTTATTCCATAGGGCCAAATATAAGTAACGAAATGTGGGGTTACTATACAGGGTGTAACAGAAACCCATTGCTATCCTTAAGCACTAAACATAACAGCTGGTATGGAATCACTATAGGTACTTAGTTTCAGCTCAAAATAAAATACTCTAAGAATTGATAACAAATTTTCGGTTTCATATGTTTCTTAAATTCAAATCATAACAAACGTGTCACCGCACTACGTAGGTCAATAACTTTCCACGTTACTTGCCAATATCACGATAAATCTCTTCAGAGTGATGTGTTTATTTCAATTTGAAAAGTTCGGTTTCTGGTATCAATGTACTAAAAATTCTCATAACTTCCGAACATGTGGAGATGAGATTAAAAAACCCTTCCAATATCGTTTGATATCATCCAAAGAAGCAGTGCCCTTTGTACAGTCAGCGTCAAAAATATCGGGACGAACAGACTGTTCAAAATGATCACAACAACGAAGAAAATTAAACTTTATCTCAGTTAAATAAAGTTCTCGTCAGAATGACAGCTGTCGTTTACTGTCATCATTCTGAAACATTCCTTGTGTCATTGAGTTAATTTTCATAGTTGTTTAGATCATTTTGAACAGCCTGTTCGTCCCGATATTATTGACGCTGACTGTATGTATATACCCTTTCCGTTACAAGTTGTAGTATACCTATCCCCACCCTTCCGGGAAACAGCGTGATTGTTTTCAGGAGCGCACCAATAAAAAATGGCATCACATTTGCGCCCTTTTGTAAATCATCTTCTCGGTCTACACTGGGCAAAGCTAGGTCGCATAACCTTTCATGACATTTCAATAACGAAGGTATTAATTTGAACTTCCTAAAAAATCGCTTGCAATGTTGCAATTTTAAGAGAATTTGAATAGAAATAAACAGATCTGAGTTAAGTTAGGTAACAGTATGAAATGGTTTATTGATGTTTTAATTGGCGACTTTTTGGCGCCCCTCCCTTAGATAGGGATTTATTTATTTATTTCAGACAACATTAGTCCATAGTTTCACAATCATACAAAAAACTTATAAACTGTTTTAAAATATAAAACAGATTAAATCCAGAATAAAATTGTGACTAAATAAATTTAAAATATTCTACGACTGGAAAAATAAAATAGTCAAAAACTTATAAAAATGTAAGAATCGAATAAAAAAATAAAATGTAAATAAAAAAAATGTCAAATTGTAAAATGATATAAAAATGTCAAAATTAAAAAAAAATATATTTAATTAATTTTTATTTTACTTATTTCATTTACTTTTATATAGATCGTCAGTCCAGCTACTCACAATCAAAAACATATCACGGGCTATCGTAACCAAAATTTTACATCTCGTTAACCTGCCTCCGCTGAAAAATAGAGGTCGTGTTTTTGATTAAACAGACTTTTTCGGATTTGTGAACAGCTTATAAAAGAAGAGGACTCTACGATAACGTTGATTGATGTTCGATTCGGTACGGAAGCGTAGCAGATGGTTGTGAGCAATGCTGGACCAAATTTATATGGGACCACTCGATAAGTATACCCTTTCAAACAAAAGAAGAATTTTTCAAATCGGTGTATAATTGACGGAGTTCTGAGGTACCTAACAAACGTTTTAAAATTATACAAGCAAATTGAGAGCCTCCTCGTTTTTTTTTGAAGTCGTTCCTCCATTTCTATACTGTACGTACACTTATCAAGCCCAATAATGTTAATAGCCTCCTCGTTTTTTTGAAGTCGCTCCTCCATTTCCTTACTGTACGTACCTACTTAACAAGCCCAAACAATGTTAATCTGCTGACTGTACCTGACAAGAAGTGATTAGAACTTTTTTTACCCGATTGCGATTAATAATTAAGCCCAAAATGAGAGTTGTGTTTTATTTGGCTATCTTCAAGTCATTTCTTTCTCCTGGCGACTGTATGTCATGAAGTTAAACAAAGTAAACGAAGCAATAGAAACGTTAACTCTAGAGTACCATTCGTTTTGGACTCCTTCGCAATCGGATAAAAGAGCCGAAGCGTTCAATTAATAAACTCGTGCTGTTGTATCATTCTCACACCGCGCGGTAATGGCGCTTCACTCAACACAGGGGCCGATACCGATCAATCTAGAACCTAAATAAGGAACCAAATATACCCCTCGTTTGTATACTATGAAGTGCAATCGAAATGGCGTCCAACGGCTACGCGCTTGCGCGCCCCGCCCGGCATAGGTAATGCATAAGGTCATCTATGTAGGCATACCATACCTGAAGCATCTAGACGCCAAGCTCCAGTGCTTATCACATTTTTAATAGTTTTGTGATCAAGTCACAGCGTTATACCAGACAACGTCTACTTATTCCAAAAGGTACAGCTTCAGCTCTTTATTACCTATTTTGTACACAAACTGTTGAACTTAGTAAAGAACGTTTTATTATTGCATGTCAATTTTCAATTGAATTGGACCCTTGATTGATTTTTGTTAATGGCGAGTCGAACATGACGTGAAATTATGATACTTACGGCTATTTTTCATTAGTTGTTCTTACTCTTGTTGTTGTATTGTTCTAACGTGTGTGATTCGCTTAAGGGAATCGACTGTAAACGTGGTGGTTTTAAATAATCTCCTTACCTCCTTACCTGCAATAATCGAGACAAAAGGCGTAGTTAGTTATTCTTGTCAAAGGAATGTTGCGCAGTATTATTGTTTTGTTGCTTGAAACATGTATTTGTAGGGAGATATGCAATATGTTCTAGAGTGGAGACCACGCAATCAGTGGTACCCACTCCAGTGCAAGCATAGTGTGGGACGCTCCTCAGCTAGACGGTCCGACGACCTTAAAAAGTTTGTTGGTATAGATTGGACGCGGAAGGCCGCGGACAGGCGCAGCTTAGGAGGTCTATCAACGCCCGTTTCAAACAACGATAACGTGTGGCCGCATCGATTTATTGCAACTTTTTTAAACCTTGTATACTAATCTTATTGACTAATGGTGTTTTTTTTTTCTAAAACCTCTAAAAACTCAATGAGTAGAAATAGGTGCAAGTCTTGTCTACCACAGAGATCGGAGGCACCTTGGCGGCCGCTGCTGGAGGCGGCAATGTCAACACTTTTCATACAAACCAAGCCTGTCATCGTTTACTCGCACTACCGGACTACAAATGACGTGATAGAAATTGTGCAGACCGTACTTTCAGTACCATTAATTTTATTAGTACTTACCAACTCCGTGCCTTGTGTTGCGGGCCATGTATGCTTTTCTTGGACAAAGTTCTTAAATTATGTTTTTTGAACAGGTCTTTCTCTAAATATTGACGTTCATATAATGTTGATTGAGGTAACTTAGAATTTTCTTATTAGTTTATTTCTTTCTATCTATCCCTGCTATCGCGAATGTCTCAACGGCTGTCAATTTTTTTAACTCGGATCACGCACTACAAGGCGCCCCCGCTCGCGATTTTTACATAAGTGCAAATTCAATAAAAACGCGCTACTACGCGGGCTATTTGCTTCAAAATCAAAATTAAAAAAAAAATAGCTTAGATCATTTAACCATTTTTAGGTTACATGCTGTAAGGGAATTTGGCTCCGTTGCCCGCGCCCCGTCTGTTGTGTGTGATCCGCCTTAAGTAAGACCATCAGATATGTTACTTTTAGTCGAAATTCACGCGGACGAAATAATATCGTGGCGGGATTTCTTCGCGCACTGACAGTACAGTGCTCGGTTTAATAACGAGGGTAGAAAGTCCAGTATGCGAAAAGATCCCCCCTCTATTTTATTACGTCCATGTGAATGTCGTGACGACTTTGCATCGGCGAAAATCGACTTTTAAGTTTGTCACTACTTTTTCGAAATCAGTTTCAAACCGCGTTCAAACGCTGCGAGTCACCAAAAGACAATGTAGACAATTTTGTTATTGTTGATGTCGATTTTAAAAGTAGCATGTCTGGTATGGCACTTATGGCCGTTACCCACCGTTTTTTTAGAAATATCTGATGCACGATGAACAGGTATTAATAGACTTCGCAATTTATGCTATTTTAATTTAAGGGAGTCGACAACATTAAAATAACTAGTATCATGTTGCCTTGACTAATAAGTTGGCGCCGAAAGCCGAAGTAAATTTCTTGAATAGCCACGTGTTTGCTCGTGAGGCAGTTCGTAACCCTATCAAATAACGCACGTGTTTAGATTTTTATTCATATAAATTAATGCAATAGTAACTTTTGGATAGATAGTCCAGAGGTGGGCACGGAAAAATTAAAGGGCTAAAAATATTTCGAGGTGTATCGCATAAAGTATTAAAAAGGCGGATCGTCAAAAACTATTTCAAATGGTTCTGAGTGTTTACATAAGTAGTTAGTTTTATTAAAATCATTTAGGACATTTTTTTATTTAATATTCGTAGATCTGTAATCAACGATTTAAATCTACAGTCCTATAGTCCAACGCAGTGTATGAATTCTAAAAATATCGCTAGCTTCAGACATAATCGATAATATCGACTCAACAAACATATACACATATACACTTGCGTCAAGCACTAGTAGGCAAGCCGCCGGCCGCCATCTTAGAGTCGACATTGTTGATTTCCGTATCAAATGAAATGTGTCTCCATTTCAACAAAATAAACTAATTTAGCATGAGGACTTAAGTTTTTGTTGATTTAGTAGTGATATTATATAAAATGGAAGAGGAATATATTGACTCTCAGGACTCAGCTGTAACTGAAGTGGTTAATCGTCCAAATAGTGAAGTGAGTGAAAATTTGGGGGATGGTACCAAAGATTTCGGCGATGTAGTGGCTGTAGGGTTCGACGAGAATTACGAAGACGACGAAGGTGGAAACAACTTCCGAGGAGGTCGGGGCCGCGGGAACTTCAGGTAACCATGTCTATGCTTCACAAAGGAAGTACATGTTCCCTAACAATAATCCCGCTATTTGCTGTATTTCCCGAGTATCCTATTGCAATTTGTGATCTTAATAACCATTTGTGGTGATTTGCGGCCATGGTAAGCGTTGTCCTAAAATTGTAAAGCTCTCAATATGTGTAAATCCATCTGTTTTGTACTAAAAGACCTTGGGTGTGCTTAGTTTTATAATACGTCGATGTAAGTCAGTCTGCTGGCGTAAATTACGTTAATTTATGCATAGCGACCCCAGCAGGGTCATTTAAAATCAATATTTGTAGGTATTGGTAACGTTTTTTTGTATTATAACCTCTTCACATAGGTTTTACTCTCTTATTCTCCAAAATCCTATAGCATTAAAAAAAATGCGTCTTTGTTCTGTAGCGTTTAATAAACAAAGCATTGCCGCCTTGCACTTGCATGCCATCGCTGATACATGTGTACCGGATCAACCCATTACTGACAACGGAAACAGAATGATTTTGTTTTTTTTTTACTCCTTCCGAGTTGTTTATTTTGTGTGATTGCTTACCTGCTTCCATTGTCTTTAAAATAATCAAGACTTATTAGTTAAAGCTTTTGCAAATAGCACCATTACGTGCCGAAGATAATAAAGACAAATATTTTTTTGTTACCGATATCCATTATCTGAACAATTACTGCACAATTAAAATGATGTGAGTTTGATCCTCATATGAAATCCCATTAGTTTAAATCCAGTCATTATTATCCTGCATTAAATAAAACTAAGTTGTAGAAGTACCAAGAATTATAGTTATATGCTGCCAAAAAAGCACAGATAGTTTTCATGTAAGTGCTGAATGGATTAATGATTATATTTTTGGATTTTTTGAGTGTATTTTTTTCTAATGAACAATTGCTGTTTCATCGAAATTTTTTGGGTTAAATGAGTTTTAACAATAAACTAGTGATGTACTGACTAGTCGGCCCATTTTTTACTCGTATTAATATGTTTAAAAATTTAAAAGACGGTGATTTAAATGAAATTGAAATCTTTACTGTTGTTATTTTTATTATAGAATTAGTTTTACAGTTCAGTGCAATTTAGAATAGGATAGGAAGAAAGGCCGGCTCGCACTTAAGCAATGATAGAATAAATGCAAAGCAATTAAAAACATGTCCTGACAATTCGCGAACCCGGCCGTACCTACGAGCCAAAAGTGTAGTCACAAATATTACTGATGTCACCCGAACTCAACTGAAACCAATGATCGGCTTGGCCGACTAGTTGGCAAGTCGGCCAAAGTCATAGTTGGCCCATCTCTACAATAAAGTTAACTAGCAAGCGAAATAAAGATTCAACTGATTTGCTGCATGACAGTAGTGCAATTGCAATAAATAACTCCCGTTGCAGAACAAAGGGCTCTTCTTATACGGAGAAGGAATGAGAAGGAACCAGCATATGCATGCTTAATCGGCCTCTATGTTCCCACTGTTGGGACACAAGCCTCCTGTCTGTGAGAGCAAATGGGTTGATATCCACTATGTGGGCCCACTAAAATCAAAATATTTTATTTCACATAAACCTGCAAGGGCACTTATGAAACGTCAGAAGCTAGATGCACGGTTCCAATTTGTCGCTTCCTATGGAGAAGAGCCGGCAAGAAACTCCACTAGGTTGGTAGACATCACATGTCTTCAAATGTTTCGGTTCTAGGACATGCCTCTTTCCTCATGATGTGTGGTGAGCAGTGGTGATAAAATTAAATAAATAAAGTACCTGCCTGGATTTGAGCTCACATCCTCCAACTCGGAAGTTGAGGCCAATACCACACACCACCACTGCTCTTCTGGAATCAGCATTAGAATTGAATAGATTTATTTGCACAGAATGTAGGTATCAGATGTTACAAGTGCCATATTATGAGCATAGTAGATAAACAAATATAAAAATAAACTAATATAAAAGGTCTAAATCTATTTTTTTTTTAAATAATATTGTAAATTATCAGCAAAAAGGTGTGGTGTGGTGGTTCCGTGTGGTGCCAGAGGTAAGAGAATAGCACCATCCCTTTTCTTCCCGTGGGTGTCGTAGAAGGCGACTAAGGGACTTACTAGAGAATGGGCAGCAGCGTTCTCTATGCATTTGACCACAATACTGCGATCGCCAACCCGTCTGCCAAGCGTGGCGATTGTGGCAAATCCCCCCTTTTGGTGGAGGATTATGTCCAGCAGTGGACGTCCTTCGGCTGATATGATGATCAGCATAAATCAGTAACATAGTAATAACATTTATCTTATGGTAATTTATTGATGATTTGATTTTTTACCTGGTTTTTATTTTTATTGTTTTGTTTTTGATATTATTATGTATATGTTATTACCTATTTAATTTTATTTATTTTTCACGGTGACTTTCTGTACTGCTGCCAACTTTTTATTCTATAATTGTGTGTGCACTGCTTTAGCTTCATTTGTGTGACTGCATGTAATATCCTTTGCCTGCAACGTTATTAACATTACCTACCTTACCTCCTGTTTGAGCCGATCAGATACCATTGGATACACATCCGTACCAAATATAATATAAACGCTGTTCACAAATCTAAAACCCCAATATTTTGTGTTTAAACCAAGCCAACTGCCAGTCCTCAGACATCTGTTTGTTGTTCACTAACCACCCGTTCTTAATTCACTTCAGTCTAATGTACAAGATAGTATATATGTCATCTTGTACATTTCTTCTTCACTGGTTAGGCTGTGCGTTGTATTTTAGCAACTTGGTCACATAAGTGCATCATAAAAGTGTTTTTGGACCAAAACCTTTTAACATTACAAGCCATTTGAAAAATCAAGATACATTTTTGCAAAAGTTCAGCTTAAAATATTCCCATTGCTGGACTCAGGCCTCCACGCAGAGAGCAGCATTATTTTTATCTGACTACGGCAAAGCGAAATGGAAGGTTAGGATTTTGATCGGTATGTAGGTATGTGGGTATGTATGCTCATCTGTTCCTTCATAACTTCTAAACTACTTATCATTATTTGACAAATGAGTTATTGTTGGGAGCGTCTTGATCATCCGCTAGTTATAGGCTATGTGACATCACATTAAATTGAAAATGGCGCACTCTAGAGCTATGTTCCACAAAGTGCTTGCCACTGCGCACTGGTGTACCGTTGCCAAAAAATAAATTATTTATAACATAACTAAGTCTTAAAATATTAATGAGCTTATAGTGAATAAATACTAAATTCATTCATAATCATTTATATATGACTGGGCCCTTGTGGCATATAAAACAGGTCTCAAATCTATGTTACCGATCTTGATTGATTCATTGTCAGTCAATTGACTGGCTCAATAAAGTGCAATGTAACATATTGAAACAGTGCAATGTCTGATCGAAGATATATGACTGATGTTAATGAAAGGCGATTGCATGCAGCTGAGATGAGAATGCTATGTGTGAAATTAATATATAATAGGAAGTCTGAAAGAGGCACCGCTGACTCAAAAAGTTGTGGAAATTGGTTGCCATGTGATGCGGAGTAATGAGGGAAATGTCATTTAAAATGTTTGAGCATGATCGTGGATGGCTATAGAAGTAGAGGAAGACCAAAGAAATGATGAATGGACTGTGTGGGGAATGATATGAAAGAGAAAGGAGTGAATGATAGCTTGACGGCTGACAGGGGAGCATAGAAAAAGAACATGTTGTACCGACCCCAAGTAACAAGATCAATGAAGATGAAGAGACATTTTTAATGCTTGCACATAGACAATACAGTAGTTTTTATTTTTACCCTCTAGGCCCTTGCACCGTAGTTAAATCAAAAGAGGTTTTCACAACGCTTTCAATTTTATATCAGCTTAATATGCATGTTGTTTTAAACTCCATCATTTTCATGGAATGCAAGGCTTGCAGCTGTTAATGAGGACTATTTATCTTTCATTGCTTAAAATGGTGTATCATTCCTTCATCAAAAATCACAAAAATTATAGTTAAACTACGGACAAGGTGTGACAGAATAAACACAAATCCTGAAATTAGTTTGTTCATAATTGACTACTGAATCGATTTCAGTGAATTTTAATTTTGTTTTTTTTAATATCCGTATTTTTGGCGCACCTAGGCAAAGAAAATTAAATTCTATTTTAAGACGATAAGACTTTATTTTAAATGCATAAAGTAATGCTGGGGTTGATGCTATTTTCTAAATATAAATAGTTTACTTTAAAAAAAATTAAGTTTTGGTCTTTGGATTCTGCTTTTAATGCAGTTCTCTAATTGGGGTGTATGAGGTCTTGCGTTAATTATGTTAAACATTGCATTATAATTATAATATAAATATTTACTGCTGTGCTCTTGATAAGTCTAACACTATGAAATTTCGAACAGAAGTAGAGGCCGCGGGCCTCCACCAGGCTGGATGAATGGGCCGCCTATGAGATTTAGAGGCCGTGGCTACGGTCCAGGAGGTCCCCCGATGAGAGGTCGAGGCTTTTTCCGCGGTCGCGGCGGCCCACGCGGCTTCGGTCCGAATAACGGACCCAACTTTGACAATAACTGGGGCCCGATGGGTCCCCCACCCCCAGGTATGATGGGAGGGCCTCCACCTGGCATGATGGGCGGACCCCCGCCGTTTGGGCCGCCGCCCGGCATGATGCCTCCGGGTGGACCGATGGGCCCTCCGCCTAATATGATGGGACAGCCTCCGCCGTTTGGTGGACCACCCGGCATGCCGCCGCCTAATATGGTAAGTGTCTTTTTCTGTATGTTGTTCTAGTTTTATTTTAGATATCAAATAAATCTTTATTATACAGTCAACTGTGGCATCTTTAATATCCGTAGCAAATTTACCCATGAGCACTGTACTTAAAAATATCTCTCGATAACTAAAAATCTGTTGCCGCTGTTTAATATCGAAGCGATACAGAAGTAAAATAATCTACTAATTGTAACAAATTTTTAGTAATGGAGAGATATTTTTATACAGTTCTCTTTGGTAAAGTTGCTCATGGAAAGTAAAGATGCCACAGTTGACGGTATCATTCAATCGCTCAGGTAGATCGACACAGTCAAAATCAAAATATTTTATTTCACATAAACCGTCAGAAGCTAGGTGCACGGTTCCAATTTGTCGCTTCCTATGGAGAAGAGCCGGCAAGAAACTCCACGGTTACTCTTTTAAAAATAATTGGCTTTTATAACTTTTTCAAATTACAGTGATATTAGATATGGGAGAACAGTGCAGGCCTGTCAATAAGTACCAGGTACTTAGAGGAATGAAAATAGAGAATAGAAACTGTAGGCCTACAACGTTCTCTCATTCACAATATGTAAAAGAATCTACATAAGTAAAATCAACCTATTTAAACCAAGTGATATGATTTCCATGAGAATCACTAATAAATACTCGATATTACAAGTGTTGTATAATGTCAAATAATGACGAGAATATGTCAGAAAGTGTAAAAAATAAAATTAACATTGTAATTTGGAAGCAGTTAATAGACGCTCACATAGTTATGGTGCTAATGAGTTACCAGGGAAGCCACATGTGCAGAAGGAATTAATGCCAAACTTCCGTGTCTTCAACGTAGCCTTTTATCTTACAATATGCTTTTTTGATAAGGACACGTTTGATGTGAGTTTTAAACTTTCCATCGCTAAGTTCTGTAACCGATTTTGGCAACTTGTTATAGACAGTACAGTCTTCTATTATACTTATAGCATCACATTCTAAGCTGAATCACTGTCTGTCAAGATACAGGCAGAAGCGTAACTAGCGTGGGTTTCTATATAATCCAATAAACCGAACATTCCAATACTCCGGCACCCTCAGGTTTTTAATAGTGTCGGATTAGTGAGATTCTTCGGTACAAGCATTTTTGTTTTGTCAGGGAGTCTGTAAAAATATGAAGCTAGTTGCCCATTCCAAGGCGTGGTAGGTTCCTAAATGTATTCAAAGAAGTAATTCATGTGTCCTGTTACCAGCCGGCGCCAGAAGTCTGGGTGGAGACCAAATCTGACGAAGGCAAACCGTACTACTACCACTCCAGGACCAGGGAGACTACCTGGACCAGGCCCCAGGAGTCACCCACCTGCAAGGTCATGTTACAGGCCGAAATGGAAGCCATGGTTACATCAGGTAAGAAAAAGAAACAAAGAAAGAAAAGAAAAAGTATTTATTAGTCACACAGGATTATCACAAACTTTACTACACAATATACTTAATAAAATTAAATTTAAAAAAGTAAAAAAAAAACAAAGTCCTATACGAGGTCAAAAGGCTGGCTATCTCAGTAAGCATTTTTTTTAGCAGACTAGCGAAATATAGGTATCCACATGTCTACTTATCCCTTCCAAAAAATGCAAACTCTATTATTTTATTATTATTAGCCATTAAAGTCCCACTGTTGGACGAAGGCCAGCTCGCTCTTTCCACCTCACCTCTGGACTCCTTTAATTTATTTATTAAAAAAAAAGCATAGCCACGCCACGTCACATTCATTCAACTTATGCTAGAAATAATCTTAATGACTAATTTACATGACAATTAGGTATTGTGAACATAGCATTGATCAGAATGTTTTGTTACCTTGACATCCTAAACTAAACAATATACTAAATTAAACTAAAAACGAAAATAAACTAAAGTAAAACAGACTAGCATAAATAAGCCAGGTAATACCCAAAACAAAAACAAAAAAGTGAAGAAATACAAATAATAATTATTCAAAAAAAAAAATGAGGATTTAAATTGAGATTAAGAAAAACTTAGCTAGGATACTGTGATTTTCTTTCTGAATCCCGGTAACAAGCTTCCGGAATTCAGAAAGAAAATCACAGTATCCCTGAATATATTTAAGTCAGGGGTGTTTAATATAGTGTTGTTGTATTCGTTGCTCATTCGTATAACTGGCACCTAGATTGGTTATTAAAAAAGGTGTATCAAATACCTTTTTATTTACTTTGGCCTTGATAAATGCCATCATATAAAATCATAATGTTTTTTAATACAGGTAATCAAATGCATCAGACTGGACCTATGAATGGACCCATGGGTGGGCCGATGCCTGGCCCTATGGGCATGATGCCGAACGGTGTCATGTCCAACGTGATGCCCCCCGGAGTCCACAACCAGCCCCCCACTGGAAATGTACCCCCTTTCATGGGGCAGCCACCTCCGTGGGTAAAGGAGGGAGGTAAGATTTTGAGAATAAGACCAGATTTATATAGTGAGGTTTAATTAGTTGTGGCATGCTATAAGTTGATGTAACGGTTAAAGATGCACCGTCTTAATTCACGGATTGCGGTTTAAGACATTTATTCCTCAAAAAGAATACAATTCACTTATCATAATAAATATAAGTTAATCTTAATATTCGAGTCATTTGGGGTTTGAAAGCCGGACCATGGGTGTCCGAGTGCCCGCTTTGTTTTCGAGACAACGTGACTAGACTGAAGAGTCTAGACGTGAAGACGTGACGAGAGGCCTGACCAATTCTTGGGCCAAAAAATCAGCACCGCCATATAAAGTGGCAATGCTGCCAGCCTTTTGGGCACTATTCCCATTGACAGCGATGCGGACGAAATTTTTGACCCCTTGTAATTCTATTGTCTCTCGTTTTTGTTATACAGGATAACATTTTAACCAGTGCGCAAACTGTAACCATGAATTCAGCATATCATTATAGACTCCCCAGCGTAGAAACTTTTTCGTCGGTTATACAAAAAAATATCAGCTGTTTCATAGATAAGTGCAATCAATGCCTACGCGGTCAAAACGTATGGAACAGGTTGAAACATGTATCTAAAATTAATTGTTGCTTAAAAAAAAATAGATACATGTTTCAATCATACCTTTAATTTTTAACCGACGTCAGAAAAGGAGGAGGTTCTATGTTCTACTGTTTTTTTTATGTATGTTCACCGATATCGCCGTCAATTGTGGTTGAGTTTTCGAAATTGCAAAAATGCTTCAGGGAGTGTCCCATATAAATTTTATTAACTTTGCTTCAGTAGTTTTTGCGCTTCGATAATACGTTTTTAATCCACTTTATGTATCTTGATGACATTCTGCTGCTTTCTTTCACTGTTGTGTTTATATAGCAAGTAGTGGTGGTATAGAAATTGGTGTGGGGTAGGTACCATTATCAAATAGTGAAAAAAAAAACTTTTTCAAAAAAAAAAAATCCGACTTCCGCAAAAACACTACAAAGTGAAAAAGTACTTTAATTTCGGAAGTCGGTGTCTTTGGATATGTATTTTAGGTTTTTGTTTTTTGTTTTGACAGGTCCGAATGATAATAAAGAAGGAGAAAGCCCCACGGATAATGATGACGCCCCGCCCGGAGAGTCCGCGCCGATCGCACAGCCAGCCAATGGTAAGATAACGCGACACACGACCACAAAACATATGACACGACTCACGTAATAGGGTATTATAGTCTTTTTGGAAAATTCGATTCTAGAGTGCTAATAAAACCATTAAAAAAATAACATTTTTATTTAATCGATTAGTGCCATAGAACTGCATTAAAATTTTACATTTTCAAATTTCGCGCGTAATTTGACGAAAACGCTGGACGCAGTGGACGCCATATTGTTTTGTGGGTATGACGTCAGTTTGCTATAAAAACAAATGCGCTGATATTTTATAAGACGATTGTTTATAATTTAAAAAAATGTGTTATTTTTCTACTTATCTTCGGTTTGTTGTTCCTAAGCAAAATATTATTTGAATAAAAATTACTTTGGTTGCGAAAGTAATAAAAGTAAAAAGTTGTTCAATTGACACGCCGTACGACGTAATAACATGGCGGCTACTATTTCATGGTGTTCAACAGATTAAAAAAAAACACTGAAATCTTTGAATTGAGTTTTAAAATTTATTTTGTTATTTCATGAACTAAAACTAACATTTTCCGACTGCATTTTGCCTAAGCTATCTCAATAAGATATTTTTAGATTTTTGCTCAAACAGAGTAAAATACCCTATTACACTGCTCGACCTGGGAATCGAACCCAGGACCTCATGCTCAGCGGTACCGCTAGCGACCACTAGACCAACGACGCAGTCAAGATAGTATAATTGTGTTTTATTCAAACACAATAGCACCCCAATTATATAAACAGTCCTTCTGCGAAGCAGTAATGCTCGCGAAGAGGGAGACGGCGCACGTGTGGGAGAGGCAGTACATGCGCCCTCACGGCCTTAGTCACCGCAGGAGACGCCCTGGGCGTCGGAAATCCTAGACTGATTCCCGGCCACCGCACGCGCGAGTAATGGGTAGCTCGCTGTCCGGTAAGGACCAAGCCCGGGTCGACGGCGCGTTGTGTTCCACGCGCGCTTCAAACAGATGTCAGCACCAACTGATGGGGCTTACAAGGGCCGATGCCTGCCAGGGGTGCGGGTTGTTCGAAAGAGATACCGCGGCCCCTGGCAAACAGGCAACTGTGGGAACACGGGTGGGTTTTAGTCAGTAAAAGTCTGACACGCCCTCCTGCTCCACCCAGAGCGGGAGAAGTTATTTGATGATTTCCCACCCAACAAATCTAATATATAAAATTCTCGTGTCACAGTTTTCGTTGCCATACTCCTCCGAAACGGCTTGACCGATTTTGATGAAATTTTTTGTGCTTATCCGGTATCTATGAGAATCGGCCAACATCTATTTTTCATCCCCCTAAATGTTAGGGGTAGTCCACCCCTAAATAATTTATAAGGCAAAACAACGTTTGCTGGGTCAGCTAGTATATATATATAAACAGCGTAATACACTCATAATCTGCCTATAACGTCTCCACTGCTGAGACACAGGGCTCCACTCTGTGAGAGGGAGTGGGCCGTAATCCACCAGGCCCATCCGTAGCCCAGGCCAGTGCGGGTTGGTAGATGTCACATGTCTTCGAATTTTTGGTTCTAGAACATGCTGGTTTCCTCACAATGTTTTCCTTCACAGTTTTGAGAGCTCTGGTGATAAAATTAAATACAGTAAGTGCTCGGGTTCAAACCTACTACTAGGTAATGGATTTTCCCATATTACAGCCTAAACACACAGTGAGGAAACCGGTCCGCACCGGGCTCAAGTGGTAAATTACAGTCCACTCCCTCTTGAATAGAAGAGGCTTGTGTACCGGGCTGATAATGCTAATGCTATGCTCATTTATATGAAAGAATTAAACTGACTGTTCCCTCGGCTGCAAGCACACAACATTCCAGCCTGGTTTTGATTCACAAGTGTTTTTTGACGTGACAACGTCTTATAAATTGGTTTGCCGGGTGACACTTCAAGAAACTGCGTTACGCTCCGCTCACGTTATGCGCTCACAATGAGAGCGAGTGAGAGGCACGCGTCCCTTCCACTCGGGCATGGTTAGCCCGCCTAAGAGCGAGAGAGACAGACATAAATATTATTATTTATGTCTGTCTAATACAATTATTTTACCACTCAAAGTCGTTGTCACGTAAAACTTTCGCCCGTATACCGACTTTACAGGCAACCAATTTTTTCTCAGGAATTGGCAATATCAGTTACGGTCCAGATTTTGTGACCGTTTAATAGCATTCAAGTCACTTCACCCTCACACACACTAACAAAAATACACACACAGAACATAATACACGCTCTATTGAAGTAGCTTTGTTATTAGACATATTTCATTCTGCTTATTCGCACTCTGACCCCCAAGATACAAGTCCTGGTTAGTTTGTGGGTCAACGGTCAACTAAAAATTTGCTAATAAAACTTTTTGTATTTTTAACCCACGAAAAAACGGAGGTTCTCAAGTCAACGCGTATATTTTTTTTAACGCATAACTTTTTACAGAGTAGTCCGATTTTTATCATTGTTTTTTCTATTGAAAAGGGTTATATCCCGAAGTTGTTTTCATATAAATTTGGGATAAAATCCAACCCTAAGGGTCGGAAAACAATGATTGATTGTTCACTCACAGATTTTTTTAATGCTGAGTTGTGTATTACAAAAAGTAAGAAAAAATTAAGCATTAGTAGATCCACAAAAAATGATAAAATAAAAACTTAAACCGCCGAAAAAACTGAAAAGCAGTAAATAATAAACCTTCTTTGTTTACCTTAATAACTAAGTTCGGAAGACAGTGACTTTGGATATGTATTTTAATTGTATGTCACGGCCTTCCGACCTTACGTTATTAACGTTAAACAAAAAGTCCGACACGAAACGTCAGACAGCACGGTTGGCGCAGTGGTTAAGCGATTGACTGCTGTGCTGCGTGTAGCGGGTTCGATTCCCGCACGCAACAAATATTTGTATGACCTACAAGTAGTTGTTCCGGGTCTGGCTGTTTGTGTATGTGAATTTTAATGTTTGTAAACGCACCCGCAATACAGGAGTAATTCCTGATGTGGGGCAACGTTTAAAAAAAAAGGTTTGTTATTTTTTGCTTTTCAGTTTTTTCGGCTGTTAAATTTTTTGTTATGTTAATTGCAATCGGCTCGCATAAAACCAGCTAAATAAGGGTACTAAACACCTCTACATTCCTCTTTGTGGCATACAATCTTGCTGTTGCTTCATATAAGTTCTTTCTTCCAGGCAACATGTTCCCGGGCAACGCGGGCGCCGGCTACGGCTACGGCGGCGGCTACCCGGGGCCCGGCGGGGGCTGGCCCGCGTGGAACAACTGGCCGCCGCCCCTGGTGGCGCAGCCGCCGCCCAATATGGCCAACGCGGCCGTGCCTGATGCCAGTAAGTGTTACAGACAATGTTTTTAGCTCCTTTTTCCCTTTTTTTATTCAATCGAAATAAAGTCAAAAATAAATAATTCTTTAGAAAACTATAAAACACGCTTTAAAATAAAAGTAAAAAATATTTTAATTCAATTAAATGCGTGGGGTGTCATCGGCCCTTGATAAGTGTGCAAAATTTCAAATCAATTCCGATGTTCTGTGAAAATCACGTTCAAAGATTCCGTTACATAGATAAATATCAAACTAATAAAAGTGTATTAATAACTTTTTTGCTTTGATTGACGATAACTCTGCGGCAAATCATCATACAGGCTTTTTAATTGATTTCAATTAAAGGGCATTCAATTGCATTCAATTTTCAAAAAAAAAACATCGTTATGATATTTCATAACGATGTTTTGTTCATTATTATGAAAAAAAAAAGTTCCTTTCCACGCGCACACGCCAACTTCAACTAGTTTTACAAACATGATTGACGTGTAAAAGTGTTTGTACAAACATACTTACAGAAATAAAATCATTAGTCTAACTTCAATCTCTGCCAATATGTCGTCTACCTAACATTATACGTATCCCATGCTTTAAAATGGGTCAAATAAATACATTTTATTTCTTACTCCCCTCCTGCAGGTGCGGCCGTGGCGATACCCGGCCCAGGAGGAGCGGGCCCGCACGGACCTGGCGGACCTGGCGGGCCTGGTGCGCCTGGTGGTCCTGGCGGACCTATTGGTCCTGGTGGGCCTATCGGGCCTGGCGGTCCGGGTGGGCCTATCGGGCATGGAGGGCCAGGCGGGCCTATGGGTCCTGGCGGTCCGGGTGGGCCGGGCGGGCCTGTCGGTCATGGTGGGCCGGGCGGACCAGGAGGGCACGGTGGGCCGGGTGGGCCAGGAGGGCACGGTGGGCCTGGTGGGCCTGGCGGGCCTGTACGGCTCGGTGGACCTGGCGGGCACGGTGGCCCTGGCGCGCCGGGCGGCCCTGTTCGGCTCGGTGGACCTGGCGGGCCAGGCGGGCCTGTCCGGCTCGGTGGGCCGGGTGGGCCTGGCCGGCACGGTGGGCCTGGCGGGCCGGGCAGGCCAATCGGGCCAGGTGGGCCCAGCGGTGCCAAAGGTGGAAGCCCGGTGTTGGAGCCGCCTACCATTATATGCGACTCGCCCACGCCGACTGACAAGCCCGAGAAGGTGGACATTGTGAGTATAAACTATGTTTTTAGTTGGTGTGTAGCCTTTCCATAGCCATCTTTACATATCAAAACCCTTCCGTGTCTCGGAAAGTACGCTAAGCCGTTGGTCTCGGCTGTCATTTGTAGATCTTTGACAGTCGTTACGGGTAGTCAGAAGCTTGACAGTCTGCCTGTGACCTTTAGCCTTCCAATAAGCATTAATTACTAGTGGAAGCTATATCATCAAACCCGTGGCCGCCCGCAGGTGATCCCCCCGGAGCTGGTGGCGGCGGCGGCCGACTGGACCACGCACCGCGCGCCCGACGGCCGGCCGTACTACTACAACGCGGCCAAGCAGGAGAGCGTGTGGGAGAAGCCCAAGCCCATGAAGGAGCTCGATGGTAAGACCTTGAAGTTGGCTTTGAGACTGAGGTTGCTCGCTCTGCTAAGCCTTGTAACCATAGACCTTGACATTTTATTAATACGTGAAGCATAAACTTTGTACCCCTTCTATGTTCTGTTAATGGGTTTGGTTTCCGCCCTTAGTCCTTCAAGTGGGCCATTGTGAACTCCAGAAGTTGGCTATAACTCCAGGGGCTCAATTCTGCTATTTGTATAAATTCGTCATTCCAACACGATCCCATTGTCATTTTGCTAAAAGTTCGTAATCTGCTAAATTCATAATGGTCGATCATTGGTCGGTCAATGGTCTCGTAACAGAATTGTGTTATCGTCGTATTGCCATTATTATAAAACCCGTTAGTAGAAATTATTTTTCTAAAAACGACTACTAAATTTGAACATTTATTCATGCCCGATTTCATTTATATATATTTTTACATATTATTTATTAGTGTTAAATTTTAGCAGATTACCGCCTTAGTCAGTCATTCATTTGTCATTATGTACGTGATTACCAATAAATGCCATTTCTTTCAATGGAGTGTCAATGGCTGACCATTGGAAAGTCATAATGACGCCATTATATTAGTAGATTACCAAACTTGTCAAAATCAACAATTATAAAATCAATGATAGACTATTTTGACACTATTGTAATAGCAGACTTGAGGCCCAGGTATGTTGGGAACATCCATGTAAGATTTGGGTGCACCGACGGTTTCTGTTGGGGGTCTACTCTCTAATCACGGAGTCCGTAGTTTCGGCCGAAGTTAGGGTCAGTACCTACTCCGTATTACCTACGTACATAAAATTAGTTCGGGACACGACCTAAAAATAAACTGCAATACGATTTGACAGTACACCCGATATGTTTTTATCAGACCGTTAACTATTCGGGAGTGGGGTTTATTTTGAAGAATTGAACTACTTTCGGACGGGCCCGTATCTTCGTTGACGGAGTTAGAGAGTAGAAACCCTGGGCTACGGTATGTGCATACGAAAAGCACATGCGTAACGGTTGCCTCAGCCTCCATGCAAGCCCGGCACAGGGGGCTGTCCGTTATACCTACAATAGGTAAAAGTGTTAGTTTAGCAGGCAGTGTCCCGTGATGGTCCCAGTCACCAGAGGCAGACCCTTTGTGCCCTTTTTACGAAAATTACGCGAACGGAGAAGTATGAAATTTGGCACAGTTCAAGTCTATATGAACAAGAAGTGCAGAAAGATATTTATTTTTATACAATAATGTATTACAAATACATTAAATTTTAAATGAATTTTGGTCGAGTTTCGACCACTGGGCGAGCACTAATTTTAATCATTATGCAAAATCATCATTTTAAGGCATCCACAAACAGTCGTTCGAACATTTTTATGTTAACTTTGTGGGCATTGTTCTACAAGACTTGCGTCGCGGTTTGCTTAGCAACATAAAAAAACGCCACGAATGTGGTGGAACTGTCATTATTTTTTTGAAGTGAAAACTTCTTTAGGCGCGTTGAACACTTTTTGGGTGAACAAAAATCATGGAACTCGTGCCATCGACACCGAACGCTTGCCAGCGAGCACACGGATGAGTTGCGCGTTGATGTCTTTTTACACGTAATTGTTCAAGTTTTCACTTCTGTCGGCACTCCCGGAGTGCCACTGTTTTTTTTATTACTAAATGGGCCTGTTCTTGACCTTGATCACGTCTGAGGGAAATCGATTGATGAGGTCTATGATGGATCGAGCGTGCCCAGAAGATGCCTGTTCACTTATGTTTTGAAGGTAGACGGGTTAAATGTGGAAGGGAACGCAGACGCAGGTAGAGTTCTTTGGCTGTGCGTATAATGAATGTGGAGGAGTAGCGCTGAGTACGACTGGTCGGGATATCAACCAAGTGCGGATGGTATCCTGCAGAGCGTCTGGTAGTAAAAGGGCGATGGTGGAATCAGTTCGATGAATATTTCAGCTTTTCCTACTGCAGGCTTAGCACGAGAACTAGAGAAGTGTTTTGTCGACGGAAGAGTACACAAAAATGACGTTTCCGTGTAGACAATAGGGTATTTTCCATTAATTTAAAAACTATTTTAATTTTGAAGATTGGGACGAAATATGTAATAGAAAAGTGATTTATATATCCATTTTCTCAATTAAAAACGTTTTAAACCAAATTTACTTTTCGTTGTTTTGAATTTACCGCTAGAACGCTCCTTACGATCACTGTTTTATCACGTGACCACACGTGACGTCAGCTTTGTGTGAACTAAAGTAGTTGTTATTGGGCACGCCACGATTGCGCCGGTAAGTCCCCTCTGAGGAGTGGCTTGAGAGGCGGCATGGCGTCCTCACCTTCCGCCTGACACAGGTCCTCACGGGACACGGCTGTTTCGGGAGGTTCCTGTTTCGCATAAGGCGGGAGGAAACGCCCGGATGTTTGCGAAGATCGCCCTGAGGACACGGTGGAGGTCTGCCCGGCTTGGGCGGAGCACCGCCGTGTCCTCGTGGAGGCGATCGGCGGCGGCGATCTCTCGCGTCCGGCCCTGGTCCAGGCCATGGTACGGAGCGTGAGTGCATGGGTAGCCGTCGCTTCCATCAGCGAAGCAGTGATTCTCGCAAAGAGGGAGGCGGCGCACGTGAGGGAGAGGCAGTACATGCGCCCTCACGGCCGTAGCCTCCGCAGGAGACGCCCTGGGCGTCGGGAATCCCAGGTTGATTCCCGGCCACCGTAGGCGCGGGCTTGCGGACGGCGAGTAATGGGTAGCTCGCTGTCCGGTAAGGACCAAGCCCGGGTCGACGGCGCGTTGTGTTCCACGCGCGCCTCAAAGAGATGTCAGCAGCAACAGATGGGGCCCGCAAAGGCCGATGCCTGCCAGGGGTGCGGGTTGTTCGAAAGAGATACCGCCGCCCCTGGCACACAGGCAACTGAGGGAACACGGGTGGGTTTTAGTCAGTAAAAGTCTGACACGCCCTCCCGCTCCACCCAGAGCGGGAGAAGTTATTTGATGATTTCCCACCCAAAAAAAAAAAAAAAACAAGACGTGACGTCAGCTTTGTGTGAACTAAAGTAGTTGTTATTGGGCACGCCACGATTGCGGCGGTAAGTCCCCTCTTTGAGGAGTGGCTTGAGAGGCGGCACGGCGTCCTCACCTTCCGCCTGACACAGGTCCTCGCCGGACACAGCTGTTTCAGGAGGTTCCTGTTTCGCATAAGGCGGGAGGAAACGCCCGGGTGTTTGCGAAGATCGCCCTGAGGACGCGGTGGAGGTCTGCCCGGCTTGGGCGGAGCACCGCCGTGTCCTCGTGGAGGCGATCGGCGGCGGCGATCTCTCGCGTCCGGCCCAGGGCCAGGTCCAGGCCATGGTACGGAGCGAGAGTGCATGGGTAGCCGTCGCTTCCTTCAGCGAAGCAGTGATTCTCGCAAAGAGGGAGGCGGCGCACGTGAGGGAGATGCAGTACATGCGCCCTCACGTCCGTAGCCTCCGCAGGAGACGCCCTGGGCGTCGGGAATCCCAGGTTGATTCCCGCCACCGTAGGCGCGGGCTTGCGGACGGCGAGTAATGGGTAGGTCGCTGTCCGGTAAGGACCAAGCCCGGGTCGACGGCGCGTTGTGTACCACGCGCGCCTCAAAGAGATGTCAGCACCAACTGATGGGGCCCGCAAGGGCCGATGGCTGCCAGGGGTGCGGGTTGTTCGAAAGAGATACCGCGGCCCCTGGCACACAGGCAACTGAGAGAACGCGGGTGGGTTTTAGTCAGTAAAAGTCTGACACGCCCTCCTGGTCCACCTAGAGTGGGAGAAGGAATTTGATCATTTCCCACCCAAAAAAAAAAGTTGTTATCAAATTAATGTCGAGTTTATAATTAACAAGATTTTTAATGAATAGAAAATGGTATTACTGGTGTGCGGTGCCTCTGTGCACAAATACTTCTAAAACTACGCCATTTTTAATTAAGAAAATGGAAATAAATCAGTTTTATTTTTATTTTTCTGTTAAATATTTCGTCCCAACCTTCAAATAAAAATAACTTTTAATAAATTGGAAAATACCCTATTGACAGTTTTGTACCGAGAAATGTAGACAAGCGATTTGTCTTCTATGGTAGAGTAGAAATAGAAAACATCTTGTTAAGCCTGCTGATAGTGTATTCAATTACCTCTCTGGCCATTAGCCCTATCCGTGTGTTAAAATAATGTTGCCATTGCATTTGTAAAAATTAAATGTTATTTTTTTTTGTCCCATGCAGCGTTGAGAATGAAGATTGCTAGACAAAAAGGAGAACCGTTTGATAGGTTAAAAGACAGGAAGATTGATATTGACCTCTCTAAAATAGAAGGTTAGTATATCTATTCTCTACTTCTACAGCCCACAGCTGGGCAAAGATTCCCATTGTGGGCCTTACAGACTGTAGATTTGTAGACGATTTTCATTTTTTTTAATTTTTATTCCTCTAAGTACCTGGTACTTATTGACAGGCCTGCACTGTCCTCCCATATCTATTATCACTGTAATTTGAAAACATTGTAAAATTCAATTATTTTTAACACGCTTATAATAGCCTAACTTGTATATTTGTAAGCATGTTTGTTTGTTTGTAACCGACTCCTTTGGACATGATTTTGACCCACTTCAAACGGTCAGATTTCATTTAAACTTATCGAGGACCGTTGACAATTCAATCATTTCAGCAAAAAAAAAGTGAAAAATCACGGTTTTGTAGTTAGCAGAACTAAATAATTAAAAATAAATAATAGTTGAAAAAAAAAAAACTAAAAACACGCTTTAAAAACCAAACTAAAAAAGTAGAAAATAATTTAATTCTATTAAAAAGCGTGGGGGCTTGATATTTATTTGATCATAAAAATATATACCTCTAAAAGCACCCCACGCTTTTTAATAGAATTAAATTATTTTCTACTTTTTTAGTTTGGTTTTAAAGCATGTTTTTTAGTTTTTTAAACTATTATTTATTGAAAGAGTAACCGTGGAGTTTCTTGCCGGCTCTTCTCCATAGGAAGCGACAAATGGAACCGTGCACCTAGCTTCTGACGTTTCATAAATGCCCTTACAGGTTTATGTGAAATATAATATTTTTAATTTTGTTTTTTAATTTTTTTTATTGACTTGCATTATACAAAATTGCATTTTTTCTTTTTATACGGCGACGAAAAATTTGAACTGAGGTAGGGTTCAGAAAGTTGTGCTGATTATCATGGTTATAGTTTGCGCGTCAATGGTACCCTGCTATCAGTATACAGGGTGTAAGAGAAACGCTTCCGAAAACGAAGACAGGTGATAGGGCTAGTGATTCTCGATACAGTGTCATCAAAAAATAAATTTTGACCTATTTTTTATAGCATTTATTGTACACTGTGCTGTGAAAACAGTTAAATGAACCATTATTTGAGATGAAACACATTCAAAACCGACCCCAAGTCCAGCCGGCGACTTTAGGTTTAGGCATCCTTTCGAAGCGGCGTCAAAATAAAATAAGTACAAACATTACATAAGCGTCAAACGTTTTAAATCGATGCAAAATTACCAATTTAAGGCGAAAGGTTATTGTCATCCGATTGCATTTAGGTTGTATGTATGTCACCGTAAAATTGTAAATACCGTTAGATTATAATCTATCTCGCGAGATTGTGAACCGTAACATATTGCTTACAATTTAACCCGTTATTTTTCGGTAGATTATAATCTAACGAAGTGAAACCGTTAAATTGTGAAATGGCATGCGACGGAACCCACCTCGCGCGCTGATTGGTTGAACGGCATATGCCCCGCGCCGCCATATTTGTTAATTCGTTTGTTGTCGAATGTAAACAGTGTTTTGGTGATTGATATTGATTTCGTGTTGAAAATAACTCACGACTTTAGTATTAATTATATAAAATTGTTGTGGAAGTAAAATTAATCTGTGATCTTTTTTTAACTCTATGAACACAGAACGGCCTGCTGTAAGACCGACCAATCAGGGACAGCCTTCGGACAGGTGACAATTTAACGCGCGACAGATTGTGATTCAACAGTTTCACTTCGATAGATTATAATCTACCGAAAAATAATGCCTTTAATTGTAAGCAGTATGTTACAGTTTATAATCTCGCGACAAGATAGATTATAAACTAACGGTGTTCACAATCTTACGGTGACAAATATAACCTACGTTTTGGCTTCGGAAGCGTTCCCCTTACACCCTGTATTATGATCATGTAACAGGGGGCAATTATTGCCATCGACCGGACACTAATCGAAACTCCGGGCATCATGTATAATCAGCCTAACATGTTCCCTCTGCTGGGACACAGGCCTCCTCTCTGTAAGAGGGAGTGCGTGTTGGGGTATGTCACATGTTTTGGAATTTTGAATTTTAAACCTGGGTTAGCACAGAGGATACTTTTATCCCGATTTTACGTTCCCGTGGGATAATTCCTCGCGGCCTCCACGCGAACGAAGCCGCTGGCAAAAACTAGTAAAGTAACTAGTAGTATTGGAATAAATGTGTTTTGGTTTTGATTGAAATGGCTAAAGTAATAACAGGGGCACGGTTCGATCGATCAGGTTAAGATAGACTTGCCAAGGTTGGGGATCGCGGAAGTCACACTAGTTCCCGTGATCCCCGGTGCAAGTGTGAGACGGAACACCGGGGTGGTTTTAGTCAGTAAGAGTAACAGACCCCTCCGCCCTCCCCGGGGCGGAAGACATCCATGGGGATCTCCCCCCGTAATAAAAAAAGGCTTGCCACGGTTGGTCTGTGACCATCTTTACATACGGAAACTCGTGCCTCGGAAAGCACGTCAAGCCGTCGGTCGCGTCATTCGTGGATCTTTGACAGTCGTTACGGGTCGTCAGAAGCTCGAAAATCTGACAACTAGTTTTACCAAGGGGTTAGATTGGCAGGCCATGTGAAGTACCGGTATTCAGAGTCAGGTTAGACTGGCTGCCGACACCAACATTCGAAAATCTATGCAAATCATGATGACTTTTCATTTTGATTGATATTTTATATACCGACATTAAAATAAAGAAAACTCTTCTTTTTAATATACATCTCATTTCGAATTTTTCCACACAGTAATCGATGTAGAAGCCCACGAGGAAGCGAAGGCCGCAGCCGAGGCCGAAAAACTCCTGCAAGCCGAAAGACTCGCCGCCGAAGAGAAAGAGAAACAGGAGAAGCAAGCCGACGAGGAGCGCCAGGCGGCCGAGAGAGAGAAAGCAGAGAAGGAGAAGGCAGAAAAGGAGAAGGAGAAAGCTAAGGCGAAGCAGGATAGGACTAGGCCTATATCCAGCACGCCGATTTTGGGGACGCCATGGTAAGTTTTTTTTTAAGATGCTAATATCTCGGTGTTAAATGCCTAATAAAATTATATTATTTGTTTTGAGGTTGGAACAATATTATTGTAAATAGTTTTGATTGGGTTAATTTACTGTAAAGTCACATGTTACACACAAATTAGAACGCCGTGTTCACATTGACCAGTTGAAGTAAGCCTTTCAGACATATTCCTGTGATCTAATTGGTCAAGGGGCGTTGCTAACGTGAGTTACAACGATGAGTCATTATTTTCTTGACACGAACAGACTATAGTCAAGTAGAAACAATGAAAAAGTATTTATAGTGACTCGTACAGAAAGATCTCATACTAAACTAAACGCACAATCGTATAAAAATTATGAAAAACAAAATTTATTGGAAGTACAAAGACAAAAATAAAGTCTTGGACGAGGCCAAAAGGCTCCTACAGGCAAGATGTTGCGACATTTAAAAAATTGTCGCAGATGGTCATGGTATTGATTGACAAATGATTTTTATTTCTGTAAGTAGGTTTGTACAAACACTTTTACACGTCAATCATATTTTTAAAACTAGATGAGGTCGGCGTTTCCTATCTGACTACTCTGAGAAGAAAGGCCGAAACAAACTCAGAGGTCACAGTCTCTTTTAAAATCCAGACATAATCTTGGTCAGATCATGTAGATAGGTGACTGTCAATCAATCAATCAATCAATCAATTTATTTTCTCACCACAATATACATAATTATTTTACATGGGTCAAATTCGACAAGGATACACAATTCAGGTAAGTATATATTGTGGGAGACTGGTGCCTAAGCTAGGCACATAGCCTGTGTTTCAGGACACCAGGATCCCACCCCTTTACGTTTTCATTTTATAAATTATGTACTGAGCGCGCTGACAGAATGTAGTAAGGAGTCATAAGACATTTTTTATTTTTGGTATGATTAATATCTAGGTTAAGTATGTGAGACGAATGTTAGTAGATGTGTAGTATGGGTGATTGTGTGGGTGTGTAATGGTGTGGGTGTGTGAGGGTGTGGGTGTGAGAGAGTGTGATTGTGTGTTAGATGATTACTGTAAATGTCTTTTGAGGAAAGAACCACACGGATTGAATGGACCTGTCCAGTGTTGGCAAAAAGTTAATCTGATTAACGATAAAAAAAATAATCGTGGCTTTTTCGATCAAAATTAATTAATCATAATCAAAATTTTACTGATTACGATTATTAATCGTTAATAACGATTAAACATGTATGATTAATATAGCAGGAATAAGTTTGAAGAAGTTCAGACATAATCTTGGTCAGATCATGTGGAGAGGGGCCCAAGTCTGCTATTTTTATGAATTCGTCATTCCAACACGATCCCATTGTCATTTTGCTAAAAGTTCGTAATCTGCTAAATTCATAATGGTCGATCATTGGTCTCGTAATAGAATTGTGTTAATGTCGTATTGCCATTATTATAAAACCTGTTAGTAGAAATTATTTTTCCAAAAACTACTACTAAATTTGAACATTTATTCATGCCCGACTTCATTTATATGTATTATTTATTAGTTTATTAGTGTTAAATTTTAGCAGATTACCGCCATTCATTTGTCATTATGTACGAGATTACCAATAAACGCCATTTCTTTCAATGTAGTGTCAGTGGCTGACCATTGGAAAGTCATAATGACGCCATTATATTAGTAGATTACCAAACTTGTCAAAATCAACAATTATGACATCAATGATAGACCATTCTGACACTATCCCGGCGCCTGTACTGCCCTGTATACCAAGCCGCTGCCCGCAGGTGCGTGGTGTGGACGGGCGAGGGCTCGGTGTTCTTCTACAACTCGGCGGCGCACTCGTCGGTGTGGGAGCGGCCGGCGCTGCTGCAGGGCCGCGCCGACGTGGACAAGGCCGTGTCGCAGCAGCCCGCCGCGCTACTGGAGCTGCAGGTACTGGCTGCGGCACATGCCCTTTTGCCTTAGGCGCTTACGACACTAGCCAATTTGTAGGAAATCGGGAGAGAGGCTGGGACTTTCCCAGTGGCACGACCAGGCGCGGTCGAAGCCAAAGACTTTGGGAGGGGGGGTCACAGACAAAGACTACCTACATATTAATAAGAAAATTTATTATATTTTCGAAAAATTACTATTTTAAGCTTTACGTTTACAGACAACTTTACAGCAAATTTTAAGTAGTACCTATAGTTTTCAATGTCTTGTTGGTATATTGGCGTGTGCTAGCTGACATATGGCAAATTTAATGTTTGTATAGAATCAAGTTCTTCTTACTTAACAGACAGCTGTGCTGCTGTACAGTTTGTTCCGCCACTTCTTCCCAGCTAAAGCACTATGAAGTGGTGAAGGGCGGGTATTTTGGGCGACTCTCTTTATGTAAGTTCGACGTTCAAAAAAAGCTGACTCTCTCTCGAGCAAAGTTTGAATATGAATTTTGATTTTGGTGTGGGTGAGACAGCGTGCTTTTTAGCCACGATCACCAGTGTGTTCGAGTCCGCGATTAGTTTCCTCTTTAGCGGTATTGTTGGCAACAAACTGTACTAGTTCAATGTTAAAATCCATTTCAAAGTTTCGTTCGATTCATTCCCTGCATCCCTATCCACCCCGTTTGTAGGTACTCAACACTGTTCGATTTTCAACTATTTGCGTTAAGCAGTGCGTTGACGATCCAATGCGTTATTTTTTAATTACTTTATTGAATATTCTGTCGTAGCGTAAGGACGCAGCGAACGCTACAGGCGGCAAAGCGGCCAACGGCGAGATGAAGAGACCGGCTGACTCCAGTACTGATGGCTCGGGCGCGGACGGAGCCAAGAAGGCGAAGGTCGATGAAGGTGGGTGATAAATTTGTCATATTGGTTGTTTAAAAAATAAGTCAGATGAAATTTTCCCCACTAATATACTCCCTCCCCTTTCATACACCACACCACATGCCATCCCAGTTACACAGGAAAAAGAAAGAAAATACATTTATTTAGCAATTTGTTGTCGGTGGGTGGAGATAGGTTCGGGCCCTATTAAATTGGCGAAATTTGGGTTTACTATTGTTACGAGCTTGGGGTTCGTGATAATTAAAAACAGCCGATATAATTGCCAAAATTAACACTTTAATTTAACACACTAATTAGAAAACACAATTGCACTACTGATCACTCTAAGTCGCACTTGAAGATCGCTTTAGATGTGTTTCGCTTCTATCGCTCAACAATACTGCCCGGGTCGCGATCTGTTCCGGCCTTTTATAGGGCCATTAGAACATTCTAGTAAAGAGACATCTAGAATGGTCGAGTTCATACCGGCCTCGACTGAACAGATGTCGAAAGTTCTAGTATCGAGATTTCTAGAAAGATCTTAATTCTATTAATTCTGTTACTTGATACTAGATGGTGCTAGTTGTCGCGTAACACTATTATAGGTACAATTCTGTCCAAGTTTTCGAAGAACCCGCAGTTTTTTTTTATTATGTCAGGTTCTAATAAGAAATGTTGAAACTCCTAAGTAATTCTGTCAAGTTTGATAATAATATTAACGTACTCCTGTTACTGATGGGTCACTATTTTTTTTATGTGTTTCAAATATAGGAAGATCAATAAATGGAGATAATAAAACTTCTTTATTCCTTTAATTAAAAAAAAAGAACAGAAAATGAACAGATTGTTCAAGGAGCGGTCCCTGGCACACAGGCAATTGAGGGAACATGGGTGGGGTTTAGTCAGTAAAAGTCTGATACGTCCGTCTGCTCCACCCAGAGCGGGAGAAGTTATTTGATGATATCCCACTGTCAAAAAAAAGAACCCTTTTTGGGTTAAGACCTCCCTTTCTTGCCACTGCACTGCTGCAGCCGGCCGATTTCGTGTGTATGTAATTGTGTGACGTTTACACACTCCATGCCGCCGACAGAGAAGAAGAGCAGCCCGGCGCCGCAGAGCAGCCTGGCGGGCGGCGGCAGCATCCTGGCGGGCGCGGCGGCGGCCGTGGAGGCCGAGGTGCGCGCGGCGCGCGAGCGGGGCGCGCTGCCGCACGCGCAGCGCCTGGCCGCCTTCCTGCACATGCTGCAGGAGAAGGACGTGTCCGCCTTCTCCACCTGGGAGAAGGAGCTGCACAAGATCGTCTTCGACCCGCGGTACCTCATGCTCAACTCCAAGGAGCGCCGGCAGGTAACTTATTCTCTCTACTATATATGTACGGTGCAACCGCACATTCTGCAATTCAGCAGTTTACGCCACACATTCATTCCAATTCATAATAATTACTTTAGTTCGCGTTGGGCTATCAAGTCAGCCAGGCGTTCTCGTTACAGCCAACAAGGGCCGCGTCACTCACTTCATTGCCACACCATCAGTTCATTAAGCTCATTTTACTTTAAGTACATTTGAGACAATACAGTAGTGTTTCAGTACTTTACCTCCTTTCATTCCATTCATCCCGCATCTAAAAGTAATGTATGGTCTACCAAGGGATCATACAATTTACCATTTTATAAATGCGAAAGTGACTCTGTCTCTGTTGCGCTTTCACGCCTAAACCGCTGCATCGATCGTCATGAAATTTGGCAGAGATATAGCCTGCTACTTTTTTATATGATAACCGATATCCGCGCGTTCGGAGCCGCGAGCAAAAGTTAGTAATATAAATGTGAAGTGAGGATAATTCTTGTAAAAAGTACTGAACGAATTTGCACACAGATAATTTATAACCTGGATTAACAATACGTAAATTATAGGAATCGACCATAAATCGTTGCCGTTGAGAACGCTACGATACACATTCGAATTCAATAGTTTAACCTAGTCGGTGCGCCCACTGATCGTAGTCGTGACCACGAATAATACAACGCACATAAAATACGTCATTGTCTCTTAATCAAATAAGAGCATTCATTCGGCGCCGGCTGGCAACGTCGCATTTCCAATGGTTTTACGTGATCATTTTTTTAAGTTTAAATCAAAGTACTATTTTTAGAATTTCGAAATGAAGTTTCTTAACACAAATATAGGATCCCGTATCCGAAGGGTAACCAACGGAACCCTATTACTAAGCCGTCCGTCTGTCTATCTGTCTGTCGGCAAGCTGTATCTCATGATCCGTAATAGGTAGACATTTGAAATGTTTACAGAATGTGTATTTCTATTGCCGCTATAACAACAAATAATAAAAAACAAAGTAAAAATAAATTAAAAACTTATCTGGCGTTTTTTTTCCTCGTTGTACGGAACCCTTCGTGTCAAGGCCGACTTGCACTTGGCCGGTTTTTAAATTTGTGTGTCGCTAAACAATCTAAATGTACATAACGTTACTCTACAGGTATTCGACCAATATGTGCGCGACCGCGCCGAGGAAGAACGCAAGGAGAAGAAGAACAGGCTTCAGCAGAAGAAGGTGGCCTACAGAGCCCTTATGGATGAGGCTAAGCTGCATTCCAAGTTAGTATAAACTGTTATCTACAGGAAAAGTTTTTATCCAGTGCGCAAATTGTAACCATGAATTCAGCATATCATTCTAGACCCCCCAGCGCAGAAATTATTCGTCGGTAATACAGAAAAAAATCAACAGTTCAATACATTTTGACCGCGCAGGTATTGCAATTTTCTATGAAACGGCTGGTTTATTTTTGTAAAACCGGCGTAAAATTTCTGCGCTAGGAGTTCTAGAATGATATGCTGAATTCATGGTTACAGTTTGCGCACTGGTTAAAAACTTATGTTGTATACTAACAAATAAATAAAATTTATCCCTCTTAGGGCTAATTTTTCAATAGTCAGATAGCTTATATCTGAAGAAAAAATGCCAAACTGTCTGATTAATTCTTCAGATAAAACTTACCTGACTATGTAAAAATTAGCCCTTACTAATAAACACGGAATAAAGTTATATCAGGAATAACAAATCAATAACTTTACTCTGTGTTTATTAGTAAGAGGGTGTGTCTTGTTTGTAATGTCAAAATAACTGTTACAACCATAATGATAAAAAAAAACTTTTTTTTAAATTTTGATTGTCTCTCTGTCTGTTTGTTTCGGCTAATATTCGAAACTGGACCGACTTTGACGTGACTTTCACTGTAACAATAAACGCAAGACCTGAAAATATTTTGTTCCTAATTGAATAATGAATCGATTGCAATAACTTTTAATATAGGTACTTTTATCAAAAGTGATGTTTTGCCATACCCACAGCCGTATTAGCCAAAGAAAAATATATCTTATTTCAGGGCAATAAGACTCAATTTTAAATGTATAAAGTAATGCTAGGGTCAACACGTTTGTCTTAATGTGGTCAACAAAGTTTAGTTTTTCTGGCAAATTTAACCTAAATTTGGGCATGTTTAAGTAACAAAAGAAGTATAAAATTTCTAAAACCAAGTCCGTACCGACAGAGTTCAATTATCGAAAAGTACAATAAACTTTATTGGTCATTGATTTATGCAGTGGTTTTTTCATAAAACCCGATCTTCCGAAGGACTGTTCTTAATTTTTTACGCGCCTGTTGTACTATAAATGATCCTGCATCTCACTCAATAACGTTGTGCGTGTAGACTAGCGTCTAACTGCTCATCACTGATACTACCTCTGTCGGACACGATGTCTGGTGAGACAGCGTGCTTTTTAGCTAGGGCCACCAGTGAGTTCGAGCCCGCGACTAGGTTCCCTTTAATAATAACAGTGAGCTTTATAAAAAATAACTTTTGTTCATTGTATTATGTTTTTAACTCAATACTCTTAATTGTGGTGTATGAGGTCTTGCGTTAGTTATTTTAACTTATGTTACATGTTGTATTATACATACATACATAAACTCACGATTATCTCATGAATGTAGGCAGAAACTATAGAACTACTCAATAATTTTGCATACTAAATGTTGGTTTTTTGTAACTTATACTCTTTGACATTTGATAATTATTATATTTATACACTTTGACATAAATATTTACTTTGAGAAGTATAATATTATTATTGTTTTAGAATGTGAGGACTATGTGGGTCATATTTTGTATTTTTTTTTTGTGTTTTTTGTTTTGTGTTTCATCTCTTACTCAGTGAGTTAATGGCAGTTTGAGTATTTTATGCGGCCTACCCAAATGTCCTGTCATCAAATCATTGAGCTCCTCAAGTTCTGAGTTGAGCTGTATGATTACTGATAAATGCGTGCATTGATTGGACAGGTCCACTCAATCTGTGTGGTTCTTTCCTCAAAAGACCATTTCAGACACCGATCCACATGGTCTTCACATGATCTGACCAAGATTATGTCTGGACTTTAAAAGAGACTGTGACCTCTGAGTTTGTTTCGGCCTTTCTTCTCAGAGTAGTCAGATAGGAAACGCCGACCTCATCTAGTTTAAAAAAATATGATTGACGTGTAAAAGTGTTTGTACAAATCTACTTACAGAAATAAAATCATTTATCATAGTTGTATAAGGGTGCTCTTACACGGGCAACTTTTTGAGCAATTATTGCTCGGCAGCAGTATGGATCAATCTGGATCCATTAAGTGGAGCAATCTGGAGCAACAACAATAAATTACGGATATGTGTTGGTGGGAATATTGCTTCAGATTGCTCCATACATTTAATTTAGTTACCGAATATCCAATCGGTTTGGCATTTTTTTGGCAATTTTCTTTCCATCTCGTTTGTATGGATAACTACGTCTCGTTTTTGCGAGTGTATTGCCTAGTTTTTTAAGTTGCTCTATATTGTGTGGCCGTATCTTTGGCAACAGGTTGCTACATGTTGCCATTGCTCTAACTTGCTGGATGTAGTCGTGACGTCATAGTTGACGAGAATTGACCAGGATGGAGCAGTTTTAGTTGCTCGTGTAACCTTTATACTATATTTAAATCTTTCTTACAGGTCATCATTCAACGATTTCACCTCAAAACACAGCCGCGACGAGCGCTACAAAGGTATAGACAAGGCACGCGAGAGAGAGACGTTCTTCAACGAGTACCTGGCTGAACTGCGCAAGAAAGAGAAGGAAGAGAAAGACAAGGCCAGAGAACAGGTGAGTCCTGCGAGGGTGCGAGGGAGACGGCTACATTTTTTATATGGCTTAGTAAGGATTTATAGGAAGGCTGAACTATCGATGATCACGCTTGCTCACAGCGTGTTGGCGATTTTAATAAACCACTTGCGTATTGCTAAAAGCTTGAGGGGTTCGTTTCTAGGTACGCTTACCGCGGTTGGTCTGTGGATGGGTGACCATATTTACACACCAAGACCCCTCCGTGCCTTGGCAAGCACATTAAGCAGTTGGTCCCGACTGTCATTTGTGGATCTTTGACAGTCGTTACGGGTCGTCAGAAGCCCGAAAGTCTGACAACCAGTCTTACCAAGGGATATCGTATTACCCAGTAACTGGGTTGCGGAGGTCAGATAGGCAGTCGCTCCTTGTAAAATAAACCATGATAAACTGTAAGCCGACCCCAAAATAGTTGAGAAACGGCTTGGCAGATGATGAATTGCGTAGTGCAAAGAATTTCTGTTTCAAATTAATACCAAAAGACTAAACATGGTTATCGAAAATTAGGTAAACTTGTATTGACGTAAAAATAATTATTTTATCACCAAGCTTGCTAATTGCGTTTAATAGATTTCAGCTCCAAAAAAAGTAACAATCTCAAAATTTTAAATCAACAAGCGCTACTCGCCATCACACAAGAAAGATTCACGAGTAAAATTTTTAGAACACAACGTATGTTTGTGAATCTACATATTAATATGCGCAGCAAAAACTTTGTACCCTTTTTACATGAATAAGACGAACGGAGGGATATGCATTTTGGCAGAAACCTAAATTTTGCAAATAATAATGCATTAAAATTTAAATGAATAATGGTCGGATTCATTGGCGACCACTATTGGATAATAAAAATAAAATAAACATTTCTTGTGCTCTGGCGTCGAAAGATTCTAAGGCAAGAACGCTAAAGTCTAACCCAGGTTTTAATCTAATAGTCATCACTGCTGAGCATAACGTCTGTCCTCAGGAATTTTTACGTTGATGGCAATAAGCTAGCCCCCTATTACAGAGGACTTAAACATAACTGGCCTATGTCCAGCAGTGAACGTCTTTCGGTTGGAATGATAATGATGAATGAAATATAAACTGGTGAAATGTGGTTGTACTATAAGTGCACCTCTGCCATAACCTTCGAGATTAGCATAGGCGTGATGTTATGGAATTTTCTCAGCAATGCCTATAAACTATTTGGCAATATTATCTCTTGCCTCTAAAGTAGCAAGAAATTACAAATTCATGTCTTGATATGAAATTAAATATTTTGAATTCGAATGGCAGTTGCATGCTTGACTTACGTCTCGTGTCGTGATGAATCATTAGGATGGCGAAATGAAATATTATGTGTAACTCGCTTCGCCCGCGTGGAGGTCGGTGTATTATACATATAAACCTTCCTCTTGTATCACTCTGTCTATTGATGAAAATCGTATTAAAATTCGTTTCATAGTTTAAAAGATCTAAGCGTACAGACGCGAAAAGCGACTTTGTTTTATACTATGTAGGAGATGTGTGCAGAGAATAGTGTCAGATCATACATGTTTGCCCAAATTCATCCATTCAACCGAAACTAACTAGCTTCTGCTCGCGATTTCGTCCGCATAAAATGTCTTGTTTTACATAAAATATATTCTATAATAAAGACTAATTCGTTGGTATAGTGGTCGCAGACGCTACTGCTGAGTGTGACCTTGGGTTCGATTCCCAGGTCGTGCAAAATGTTGTTGGCAATAGGCTCGCCCTATATTACATGGGACTTAAACATAACTGGTCAAATGTGGATGTAATATGGGTACTCCTCTGCGTAACCCGTCGGAGAAACCACGCATGTTGTTATGCTATAAATGAAATGAAATGTTTATTTATGTAAGTAGATCTTAAAAGACACTTTTACACGTCAATATTTTGTTGGTCAATATTTTTAAAAACTAGATGGCGGCGGCATTTCCTAGCTGACTGTTCCCTGTTATAGTCTATGACATTCTGCAATATAGCTTCTCATCAGTGAAAGAATTTTCGGAATTAGCTCGAAACTCCGACAACCAGTCTTACCAAGGGGTATCGTATTACCCAGTTACTGGGTTGTGGAGGTCAGATAGGCAGTCGCTCCATGTAAAATACCGGTATTCAGCTGTATCCGGTTAGACTGGAAGCCGACCCCAACATAGTTGGGAGAGGGCTAGGCAAATGATAGTTCAATAAGTTCCGAAGATTACCGCTTACATACAAACTCACAAATTTAACCCCCCTTTATAATAATAATTTTAGTATAGATAGGATTTTAGGAAAAAAACTGATTTTAAATATACGTGTGTGTTGAGGAAGCCTTTGTCCAGCGTGGGTTTAGTTACTGTGGGCATAAAAATTGTTCTATTTATAATTATTTGGAAAAATATTGTGGCCTTTTTTTTGTAGATCTCGTAAAATAATTTCCAGGATTGCTTTCTAATCTAATTAGTATTTTTTTTTTGTGTATTTCAATTTTAGGCATAACTTATGTGTACAGATTTTTTTAAAAATTTAATTATATGAGAATCGGAATCGTAGTAGCAGATTTTTAAAATTATGCTTTTTTTATTACAGATTACAGAATATGATCATCAATATTTGGGTTCGATTCCCGAATGGATAATTATTTTATTTTTTTTTTTGCGATTTTTTTTTATATTTTCTTTTATTTTCAGCTTTCTGCTTCGAGATTACATCAGGTTCGAATCCTGATAAAGATACGTTTTTTTTTCTGAATCCGGGTTCGAATCCCGTGACAAAAATAATGACATTTAAAAAAATTAAATTAAGTGATTAAAAATCTGCTGTGCGAATTCTTATGATTTATTTTTATTTTACTTATACAAATTGAATTTTGAAATTAAATGAATTTTTAGCTTTTTTCCTTTGAATTTTGACCGATCTCTGATATTGTTTTGTTTATAAAAAAATGTGCTTCTTTATGTTTATTCAATATATTATTTAAAGCTAGTAAGCAAAACATAACTTTTCTAATCACGGATATGAAATTGAAACTTTAATTTAACAAGTTTTAACAGAAAATAATAATAATCTGAAACAATATCAAAGACGTGCGTATTTTTAATGACGCATATTGGAGAAATTTATAATAATGAGAAACATTAATTAATACAATGATGACCTATTATCTTTTAAACATTTTTTTCTTAATGACGGTTGTGTTTCTTGACGTAAGCCTTTGAATATGATAATATATTATAATTTTAAACTATTTTTGTCTGTTACAAAATCCAAAAAAATAAAAAAAATTAGGTTATTCAAAAATTGAAAATCTTTTAAATAACTGAAATAAATAATAGTTTATGTTACAAATATTATCAAAACAAAAGGCTCTTCACGACAACACGACTGCGGCTCCCCCTTTAGCTTTAAAAGGCAAATAGTAGCACCGTTGTTTGTGGGTAGCGGTGCGGCGGCAGCGGAGCGGAGCGAGCGAGCGGAGCGGACTTCGCACGGCGGCCGCGGTCGTGGCCTATTGACGATTCGTGCTTTAATATACAGAAATTGAGGCTATTTGGCTAGAACACAGGCCATTGATGTCTTAATAGACACTTTGAAAAGGGCTATTTGCTCGCTCTGAAGGATATTCGATAATTAGCGTCTTTTTCTGCGGTGCCAGAAACTATTATGTGCGGTACGTTTGAGCGAAATTCTTTTAAATTAAGAAAAATCTCTTAAAAACTATTGTTTTGAGTCTTTATCAACTAAAATATTATGTAAACTCAATGTGATGACGTAAAAATACAGAAACGAATTTTAAATAATTAAATTATGTTTATTTAAATTACAGTATTATTTAAAAACCAGAAATGCTCCTAGTATAAAATATCATGAGCATAATAATAATTTGAAAAAAATATAGAAAATTTAAATAAAATCGTCAATCGGCCACCCCACGTCGACCGAAAAATTTAAAGGTTAGACATATTTTAACCAGCTCAATCAATCAGTCATGATTACAGTACAATTAACAATCAAATAGATATCAAATTATGTTTGGAAACACTGCCTTCAATGTTGGGAACAGGGGCGATTGAAAGATTGAGAACCAGTGACTAAAAATAAATATAAAAAAGTAAAAAATGTAAACTTTGAAAATGTTAAGCGCTGTATTTTTAAAATAGTAAAGGTTGTTGATTTTTTTAAAGTATTTGTTTTAATTTTTTTTGTAATTATCCTCTTTTCCCAGCATAGTGTTGAAAATCTTCTTTTATTATTATATAGAGAAAAATATTTCCCCCACAACGAGCTTCAAGATATCATGCATGCGATGCTAAATACAGGCAGTGTTGCCACGCTTAAAGTGGACGAAAATAATTTAGTGAGCTGGCAACACAGGCGTCTAACTGTGCTGCCAGCCTTAAGTATTGGTGATGGGTTCAATAAACGTCACTATATGTAAATAAATAATGGAAATTAGCAAAAAAAATGATAGGCATACTAATCATTTCTTTTTCAGCATTTTTTTCTGTTTTATTTTTACTCTGGGCGTCCATTCTGAAGTTTTTTTTTTTGACAAAAACTGAATCGTTTTTAGTTTATATATCTTCTTTATGGATGAAAATATTATTCAAGTTTTGAAGTTAATATTTAACTGTTGTAAAGACTAGAATGTCGATTGTTTCAGTAATTAATTATAGTTGTAAGAATTAATAATAGAACATTTTGAAGGAATGAAATTGAATCAATTTTACGGGAGGAGTATTTTTCTTCTTGATAAGTTAAACGGTTCTTTAAAATTTAGTACTATGATGTCTATGGCCACTCATTTGCCCAAGTTATAAATATGATAAACATGTCGTAAATAGAACGACCGATCCTGGGTTCGATGCCCAGGTCGGCCAAAGCATTATTGGGTTTTTCACTAGAATCGCCCTAACTATCAACACCCTTTTTATTGTTCAAAAATGTTTAGACATTTTTAAATTATATTTTTTGTATTTAATGTCGTAGACAAATACATACATTTACAAGTTCATACTATTTTTTGAATGCAAATTTTATTGTGAATCTAATAAAGGCAAAAAAGACGTGACTGTTGGTCTTGGTCTCGTTGTTGCAAGCGCGACCGCTGACCGAGATCCTAGGTTCGATTCCTAGGTCACCCGAAAGTGTTATTTCGTATATTATTGTTAAAAAGCAGTAGAAAAGTTAACATGCAATTTTCGCCCGTAACATTGGTTCAATTTCAAAATGACACTGAATTTAGTAAATATCAGATTTAGGAATACTAAATGTTTTTGGTAAACGGAAGTTTTTCTTTTTTTGCTAGATTTTTTATTGAAATATGTACTTGAAACCACAATCGCGTAGGTTCGAATCCTGCGTCGAGTAAAATATTGTATTTCATAGAATTTTTGCGTATGTAAAAAATGTTACAAACAAAAATAAAACTGATTTCTTTCTAATATTATGAAAAATAGTGGTAATTCTTGAAATAGCCACGTTTATTTAAACGTGTTGGTGATCAAAAAATCCTCTATGTATAGTTATCTGATACAAATTGCCATTCCCAATTCCAATTGTAAATGCTTTTCAAAAATGGTGATTCAAATCAACCGATGTTGATTTATTAAATCAACTTTTTTGGAAGCCGGGTTGGTGATCTCAGTATGATTCATCCTATGGTGTTTAAAATTATATAAACATGGGATATGACAGATTCCTACATCATAAGATAATTAATGCCAATGACGTATGCAGACGTCTGGATTCAATACCCGGTTACAAAGTGTACGTAATAAAATCGCGGCGGTATTTTTTGGCGCACTATAGTTCGTTCGCGTTAAGAATGCAGTGAGTCATCAGTGCAACTGCAAGATAAAGGTGTATTCACAGTGGTGTTAAATTCAAACAAATTATATTTTAAAAGAGGTTAGGGGGCGGGACGGATAATGATGACTCACTGCATTCTTAACGCGAATGTACTGTAGCTCTTTAGCGAACCGTTGAGAGTTGAAAATCGAACAGTGTATTTTATTTTAGACTCGCTGGAATGCAGTCTGTTTGAATGCTCGGTTCAACATCTAAAGTTGAAAGTCCTGTGCGCGATAAAATTCTACCGCGATATTTTTACGTCTCTGTGGACGTCGACTTTTCAATTTGTAAATATTGTTTTGGAATCGGTAGTGGTGTTTCTAACTTCTTGGCAAACTGTCGGGGACAGGGTTCAATTCCCTGGTTGTTACTATTTGGAAATGAATAATCAACTGTGGAATTATAGAGTCTAGGTTCAATTCCTAGGATGTGAACGTGTGTGATTTTCCTGGGTTTTCCTGTTTGTAATGACTCTGTAATTTTGTTCTTTGAGTTAGCGCAGATCCTGGGTTCGATTCCCAAATCGTAAATTTTTTTGTTACCTAAATATGCTCAATATATGAATGAGACAAACATATCAATTTTATACAATTGTGTACAAAAGTACATCGGTGCTTTTCCTTTGGGAATGAACAGTACCATAAATATTATACTTTATTGTGCGTTTAAAATTGCCCGTTTTAAGTAATTTTAATGCATTCTAGTTTAATTAATTTAATGAGAAATTCGTGTCATAGTCTGATACAATGGCTAACCCATATTTTGGGATTTTAAGAGATTTCACAAAAAAAAATCTCAAAAAATAAAAAAACGAATGGCAGATTTTTGATACGATTTTCAAATAAATTAAATCATTATTTATAACCGAAAACAAAAGAATAAATTTGAAAAAAAACATGCTTCCGTCTACCAAAAACAAAACGAATAATACTAATCAAACTTCTTTTTCAGAACTTAACCATTTTTTCGCCCCACAGGTTTCTAATAAAACTTTTCAACTTTTCAGCTTCTAATCTTGAAACTATTTCTTTCAGCTTCATGACGGCGAGCTCTGTGCGTGTTGGGTGGATACACGACTGGTCTTTAGGAGTTTGCTCTGCGAATTTCTTTTTGTAACATCTTGGGCTGATGTATGGCAATTTTTTTTCTTGTAAAATCGTTTTGACTGAGCCCGTTTAATCCTTATTACTTGGGACTATAACGTAATTGGTATAATGTAGGTGTCATATAAAATACCTATGCCTAACCCTTCAGACTATGCAAGCGTGATATTTTATTATAAAGACATAAATCACAAACTCTTCATTTTGAAATAGTTTCATTGGGAGGCAATTAAATATTTTGTATTATTTTATAACAAAAAAAAAACACAATTTAAAGTCTATCTTTTAAAATTATAATTCGAATTTCATATTCTTATCGCTGCCTACCGGTACAGGGATTCAGGCGTCGTGTCATGTTTTTTTTTTCCTTCGCCAACAACAGCCCATTCGAAATTTAAAAACCCAACAATTCCTAAAAACCAATCGTGAAAAACCCACTTTTAAAATTCTGAAAAAACCATCTCCTCGAATAACGGTGAAATATCTCATTATAGGTGAAAACCGAGTTCATAGCGCTGCTTAAAGAGAAGCTCGTGGACAGACACGCGCGCTGGATCGACGCTAAGAAGAAGATCGACGCGGACCCTCGGTACAAGGCTGTCGAGAGTAGCAATATGAGGGAAGACTACTTCAAGGAGTACTGCAAGCTTGTTAAAGAAGAACGGAAGAAGGAGAAAGATGGGAAAGAAAAGAGTGAGTTTGTTGTATTATTTTATACAGTCAAGCTAAAGAAGATTTCGAACGGGATTCATTTGACTGTCTACAATCTTTGTTTTATTGGTAACTAGCTTCTGCCCGCGACTTCGTTTGCGTTAAATTTCTTGCTCCCGTCGCTCGCCTCGCCTGCCCATGCGTGTACTTCGTATTCGTGACTTTTTTCTTTGATCGGCTCCTAAGGGTCTTAGCGTGATGTGGTGCTCGATAAATGAGCTATCTAACACTGAAAGAATTTTTGAAATCGGACCAGTAGTTCCTGAGATTAGCGCGTTTAAGCAAACGAACAAACTCTTCAGCTTTATAATATTAGTATAGATATTGTTTGAATGTATCATTATATCAGCCGAAACACGTCCACTGCTGGACATAAGCCTCCCCCAAAAGGGGGTATTTGCCATAATCGCCACGCTTGGCAGGCGGGTTGGCGATCGCAGTATGGTGGTCAAGTGCATAGAGAACGCTGCTGCTATTGCTGCCACCAAATCACGCTTCAATGACTCAATGTTACGGTGAGGCTTCGAGCAGACTTTCTCCTCTAAAACTTCCTATAGTCGGTAGTCCAATGAGTTGACGTCGGGAGTTCCAGAAGGCCAATCTTCGAAGGCAATAAAATCGGGTAAATTGTCCTTTAGCCAACGCTGCGTGGTTCGCGCTTTGTGTGCCGGTGCCGAGTCCTGTTGAAATATCCAATGCTTATTGGGTCAATGGCTTAAGAGCGTTCTCCCCACGCGGGCTGGCTACGGCGCATTTATGGCGGTTTTTCGTGATTATTTCATTAAATACAAACAAAAGTAAAGATTTTTTCAGCCATGCACTAGATCGTTGGTATTTTTAAGATAATATGCAATTTTTTTTAGTTATTTTGGTATTTACTTATAAAAATCGAATGTTTTTATTAAAGAGTAAATGTTAAAAATAATTATAAATATAAATGCGTTGAAAATAAATATAAATGCTTTAAAAATATTATAAATGCGTTGTTGCCAGCCCGTTCGGAAACCACAGGCACCAAATATCAGACTAGTAGGTAGCTGCATTGGTTTTTTTCCTTGTTGACAAAAGGAAGCTAAGCGACTCCCTCGTACGACCACCCTACCAAACCACGACTGAGGCAGGTTGATGGCCTCTTTCTACCTTAGCAACCTTTTCAGAAGCTTCTTGAGAGCTGTGTGCATAGACCCTGTAATTTTGGCGGTTGAATTTTTCCTCTAAGGTGAAGATTTTCTCATCCGTAAAAGGGATTTGTCGATATCCATTTTTTGTGTGCTGCTGCCACAACTTCTTTGCTCTGGTGACTCTGATGCTGCAGCCGTCAAGCGATGTCCAATATTTCGTTGATAAGCGCCAAGCTTTAGGTCTTGTTTAATGATGCGAGACATGGTCCTGTTTAGAATTTTCACTTCTCTGGTTATGATTTTTTGTTGCGGAGAGGATTTCGGCGAATTCACTCACCAACGGCTTTGATCGCTGCTGGCATCCTTGAATTACGTGGGGGGCCGGTCCTAGGTCTGTCGTTGACAGAAGACATCTCGTTGAATCTTTTGATAGACGATAGACGAACTTGCTTGTTATGCCGAGCGACTTTAACAGGTTGAAAATTTCGGCTGACGTTTCGATTATATATGTTACAGTTAAAACCCGTTTTTGGTTAGAGAACTCGTTTTCCCTAGTTAAAACTAGTTATTACTTTGTTAAAACTAGAAATACCTAGTCAAATCTAGAATTTACCTCTGATATGTTTGAGTGTACCTACGACTGAACACCGACAAGACTACTCTTCGCCGACAGGACACTTTGCCGACAGGACTCTTCGCCGACAGGACTCTTCGCCGACAAGCCTCATCCTTACGCTATTACTAAATAGGCAATTAACTGGCACAAACTGTCGCTGCCGCGGCACCGCTCGCTTCACTCGCTCGGCTCGCGCGCGGTTGGTCGCAATTCTAGCCTAACCTATTACCTACCTCATGAGCCCCGTCGGCGAAGAGTCCTGTCGGCGAAGTGTTCTGTCGGCGAAGAGTCCCGTCGGCGAAGAGTCCCGTCAAACTAGTTAGTAAAAACTAGTTCTAACTAGGGAAAACGCGTTCTATCTAAAAACTGGTTGTAACTGTGACACACTACATAAATTTTCGCTGGGATTGATTGACTAAGTAAGGTTTTATAGAAGACCAAAGGCTGTTTATATCATAACGAAACAAATCTTGATGACATTCTGCTACTGTTGCCCAGTGGCATAACTTGGGTGGGGCAAACAGGGCAAGAGCCCTGGGCGCCTATCGAAGGGGAGCGCAAAAAGTCGCCAATTATTTAATTAAAAAAATAAAATTAAACCATTTCATACAGTTATCATATTTCATTCTCTTAAAATTGCAGCATTGCAAGCGATTTTTAGCAAGTTGAAATTAATACCTTCGTTATTGAAGGCTTATAATTGGTTAATAAATGTTATGCGGATCAGCTTCGCTTAGTGTAGACCGATAAGATAATTTACGAAGGGGCGGAAATGTGATTCGTGCCTTCGGCGCCATTTTCTATTGGTACGCCCCTGCTGTTGTCTTGTCACTGTTGTTCATATAGCAAGCTGTAGCATACAAATTGGTGTGGGGTAGATCCCGTAATTAACAAGTAAAAAATAACAACATTTTCCAAAAAAAAAACACTGCCTTCCGAAAAAAAAAACACTTGAAAATAAAAAATATCTTTGTTTTCTGTATTTTAGTTTTTGTCACCGATTAGGTAGGTCGGTTTTTTTGGAAACCGTTTTTATTTGTGTACCAATACTTATATCTTTATGGAAGAGTATCACACAACTCTATATAATTACAGAGCGAGAGCGCACCGGCGGCAAGAAGGAGAAGCGAGAGAAGGAGCGTGACAAGGACAAAGGGGACAAGGAGAAAGGCGAGAAGGAAGTGAAGAAAGACAAGAAGAAGGAGAAGGGAGACGTAAGTACTTAACCCTATTTACGGTTGAACGGTGCACAATTTTATTGCTTTTCAGATATTATTTTATATTGTGGAGCTGCAGGGTAGTTGCGTTAATGAAATTAAATTGTTTATTCTGTAAATAGGATAACACGTCAAATTATTAAAAAAAAAGCTAGATGGAGACGAAATTTCCTATACCCCCCCCCCCCTCTCTCTGAGAAGAAATGAAGCTTGTTTATTCATTAAATTAGTTATGAGAGAAAATTCTGGTCACTGGTTACAAATCTACGCACTCACACAGTCGCGCACGTATAAGAGTCGAATAGTGGACGATGTAGGTGCAGTCACCAAAAAAATAAGTAACACAGGTCATCGGATATATTTGAAGTACAGGGGGTCTAAAAAGGCCACTTTGGCAGAATCATATATGATCATATTATGAATCATATTTAAAATCGTGAAATTGTCACAAACTGACAATTCATAATATTATCTGCGTTGACAGCACGCAATTCGTCTATTTGACAGTTTTATATGGAAATTCGTAAAATGGTCACCAAATTATGAATTGCTTTATTAAACTAAAATATCAAATAGCAGAATCATAGGGGAATTCAGGAAATGTATCACTTTTAGAGGAATTGCTTAATGTGGCCTTTTTAGATCCACAGTAAGAAACCGATGGATGTTTTCGAATGGAATTTAATGTGATAAAGTCTTTTAACTAAATTCATAACACATAAAATAATATTAATAGTACATAAATATAATAAAAACAGAGAGACAAGAATCACAGGGCAATCAAAAAATTCGTCCGCATCGCTGTCAATAGGAATAGTGCCCAAAAGGTTGGCAACATTGCCACGTTGTATGGCGATGCTGATTTTTGGCGAAAATAATAGGTCAGCCCTCTGGTCTGACGCCGCGTTGTGTTCCACGCGCGCCATAAAGAGATGTCAGCACTAACTGAAGGGATCCGCAAGAGCCGATAGGGGTGCGGGTTGTTCGAAAGAGAAACCGCGGCCCCTGGCATACAGGCAACTGAGGGAACACGGGTGGGTTTTAGTCAGTAAAAGTCGGACACGCTCTCCTGCTCCACCCAGAGCGAGAGAAGTCTGGTCTCGTGAAAAGTCGACTAAACGCTTAGCGATGTCTCGAAAAACCAAGTGGGCACTCGGACCCCTAGACCCAAGTGTTTAATTTAACTAAATTAATTTTTATTCGAAAACAAAACTTCAACTATATCCGACTCTGGTTACTAATCCCTTTTAGTGACTACATCGTACTCCCGGCTAAGCAGCCGACAATCTCATAAGTTGCCATGCTCAAAAAAATTAAAAAAAAACATCATCTATTTTGGTTAGTTTGACTTATAGCGGAAGTGTGACTGTAATTTACGTAGTTTAAATAATTTTTGAGATAAAAAAAATTGCCAATTAAAAAAAAAAATGATTCACTGAACGATTCTGTTACACATTGTATACGTTTTTAATGTATAATAGTGGTCGCCCACTCTCTGGTCGAAATTCGATAAATATTTTTTTTTTTATCTTAGCTTTCTGCTGTCCGTTTCCATATAAACTTTAACAGTGGCCCTAGTGTGAGTTTCATTTAACCATCTCTATCAAACGATTGGCCTTAGATTGGTGACGGACCAATCGGAGCGCTGAACGCACTCACTGCGTTTGATCGAAATAGCTAAATAAAACTCACATTATGGCCGGGCCTCTGTACCAAATTACATACTCCTCCGTCCGCGTAATTTTCGTACAAAGGGGTACAATGTTTTTGCTTCATGTATATGTATAGATGTATAACTAAATTGCGTTCTCAATTTCAAATGAATTGTGCACTGTTTGAAATGAAACTAGAGTTGTTTTTTTACAATTTGCTCACGACGCCAACTCCTGTCAGTAAAAAAATCTAAACCCAGCATTTTCCTGATGAGAAAGAGATGGCGTTATCTCTTCTGTAGATCCGTCTCTTTCTTACACTTGAACTTTATTGGTCTGGTTACAAAAACAAGGTATTTCTTTAGGCATGGTTTAAATCATCCGAGCCTGTTTTAAAAATATAGGTCGGCAAAAAAGGCGTAGGCTCTGGTTAATATTAGAGCGTGAATCCTGAACGGTATTTCGTTTTCGTTTTGTGCGGACCAAAGGAAGGAAATTTATTTTGATATTTCTCCCTGATTTTAGTTGATATTTATTATCATTGGGAATTCTAATGTAAAGTTTTATTTTTCTAGGATTACGCTATTATATCATTCAGAAATTTTGTCGCAAATATAACGACAGAGGCGTCGTGAGTATTAGCTAAAACATAAATGTTATATTTTGACAGATTGCTGTGCGATAGTTTTTAACATTTCTAGCGATACTGCATCGGACATTTTGATTGAAATAATACTTTGACATTCACTTCACGGTCGATTTAGTTTTAAGATTTTTTCTTTTCACGATTTCTTCGACATTAGTATTATTTATTTTAAAGATATTTTCTCCAATGAAAATACCAATTATTCCCGCTACCGTTACATATTACTTTTAATAAACACGTCAAAGAAAATTATGTGAAATCTAAACACAAAAAGTAATTTTACCGTGTATTTTATTCTAGGATGTTAATAAAATGAAGAAAATAACTCGTTTTATTTCCCCCACTTTGTATATTATAAGGCAAATTTGTTTTTTGGCGACGTCTTCAGTGTACCTCAGGTGCGTACATAGTTTTTAATCAGAATTATACTGACTATACAGGGTGTATCAGGAAGGTGTGGTCATGTTTAAGGGTTTCGTACAGACTATCCAACTTCGTGTTCCGTGTGGTGCCGGACATAAAGAATAGCACCATCCCATCTCTTCCCGTGGGTGTCGTAGAAGGCGACTAAGGGACTTACTAGAGAATGGGCAGCAGCGTTCTCTATACATTTGACAACTATACTGCGATCGCCAACCCGTCTGCCAAGCGTGGCGATTATGGAAAAACCCCCCAAATTGGGGGAGGCTTATGTCCAGCAGTGGACGTCTTTCGGCTGAAATGATCCAACTTCGTAATTGCTGGACCCATACATTTGAATCGTCTAGGTATTAAACTTTGAATAGTTGACGGACACCTTTCTAATACATACTGTTTTTTAAGTACCTTATTTATTTTTAAATGAATTTAATTTAGTTTAATTTTACCTTATTTAAGTACAATAATTTTTAACGTCGAAATTATTGGGCGTGTGTGTGTGCCCGGATATTTTTTTTTAAATGAAGAAGTTTGATTTGGTAGACACCAAATCATAAATATGCAATTACTTAATTTTAAGATTACTCGGGCGCTAATCCGTAGTTTATAAAAAAAAAATTCTGATTCATAATGGGTGTTACACTTATTCGGCTCGGCCTATTCGTTTCGGCGGTAGCCGTACCCGTAGCAGTTACTATACATATTCGGCTTTCATTCGGGTCGTGCCGATCAGCAAGTCTATCTTCGCTGAGTTATGTTCGGGTCGGCTCCGCCACAATTCAAGCGAATTTTTATACCAAAATGTGCTACATGCTACAATCGACCCGTACAAATGTGTTACACCACTAATACGGATTTTAAAAACAAAATGTGTAACACCACTAATACAGATTTTTTTTAAATGTGTAACACCACAATACAGATATAAAAAAAAACTGTTACAGCTGTGAATTACAACGTGCCTGTACTCAAAAAGAAATTTCCGGAATAGTGTTTTTTTTTTTGCCAATGGGTCATAAGCTGCGGGCGGCGCAACTATTAAACTACTAAAACAGTTAAGTGTTGGTTGCAGAATTGCATAGTTTTTGTGAATGGCGCGGACACACGGAGCGACGTGCGGTGGTTGCGGCGAATTGCATCGGACAGGCTGAGGGTGCACTGTAGTCTACGATGTAGATTTTTTTTTAAATTTTAAATAATTTGCAATGAAGTCGAATATATTTTGATACTCCTTACTCACATACAGCCCAGTAAAAAAATACAAGCGAATTTAGAACTTCCTCCTTTCTTTAAAGTCTGTTAGGTACATACTTGTATTCAGCTGCATTCGGTTAGACCGGAAGCCGACCCCAACATAGTCTAGACAAGGCTAGGCAAATGATGATGATCTATATACGATCAAAAATTAAATGAAAATATTTTATTTCACGTAAACTTGGGCCTTATGACGTCAGAAGCTAGGTGCACGGTTTCAATTGATCGTTTTCTATGGTAACTCTTGAGCCCGATGTCTAAAGTCTCCTATTCATGGCTAAAAAGGTTGCCTGATATTATTTCAACAACTTTTCTATGTGTACAACATGAAATGTTGTCCAACTGTTGTTCGCAATAATTACAGGGCCTAACGGTTTTTCGCAAAATTTCAAATAAATTAAATAAAATTTTGTACAAGAACAATTGCGAGATTTTCCTCATGTTTCCTTGTTTTTCTGTAAGATTACGAATCATTTTGCAAGATAAAAATAAATCTGATGGATTGATTTTATTCAAATTTTGAAAATATTGCACATACCGCAGTAGGGAGTGTCGATTTTTATTGGATAATTAAAATCATACAGTTATAAAAAATAATTAATTTATACTACACCACGTACAGTGCATTCTCAGTCACAGGGGCGGGCGTATTCCATTTTTTAATTCTAGGGTCACATTTTATTAATTAAGACCGTCACACACGATCCAACTCTGCAGCGGTTTAGATTTTCCATATCTCTGGCGATGCAGAGTTTGTTTTGTGTGACGTCGCCTTTATTTTTTTGTGGATGGTTGTCTTTTACTTACATATTTGGTATTCTAAATTAAATGGGAATGGTTTAGTGTATTAGGTGGATATAACATCTCATCATCGTACCAGTTTGGATTTTCGTTATTGATCGTTGGTTCACTTATGGAAGAAATAATTAAAAACATGTGCAATGTAAAATGTAAAGAGTTCGGGGAATGCCATACGCAGATACAGGCAACATAATTAGAAAAAATGCCCATAACCGAACTGGCGATCTTGTGATCTCTACGTCTGAAACCAACAACAAGTTTAAATTATATTTTTTTAAATCGATTAGTGTGTAATTATTTAAAAACGGAAAATTACAATTACACCTAAATTGGTGTAATTGTAATGTTGCGTTTCTAAATAATATGCCACATTATTCCTAAATAGGTGTAAATAAAAAAATAAAATATAATTGTACTTTTCTCTTTAATGACGTGGAAATGACAAGCAAAATACGGTATTTATAAATGATAAATACTTTAACAATCTTAACTTACAGATTTGGGCTCTTCTTGCAAAAGAGAGAGAAAGGATAGAAGGGGAATCCATTGCCTTGTAGTGAGACAAATTAGGGGATTCAGAACTTTTTTATCATTTTTTAAAAGGTTGCTTGGCAAAAGGCTAAAATAACAATGATGTGAATGTGTTAGTCTGTTAGTGGATAGTCTTAGAAGATCTAACAGGTGTTTAAAAAGTTATCTTACTCTTCCCAGCTGAAATAGCTCGCACGAACAAACTGAAATATGCGTTTTACCCGCACAACATCTTGGGCTAATCCCAAACGGAAAGGAAAGCAGCCTTTGCGAGTATCTATGCTAACTTTTTTTTTCTCAATCATCATAATTATTACGTTGTCAAGCATAATTTAGACGAAAAAAAAAAACAACGATCCACAAAAACGTACGCAGACTAAACTCTGCAGCTTAGAATAATCTCTATATTTGTACTTATTTCAAACTAAAATGTGACCTTACGCGCTCAGTAGCTATCGGCAGTAAACGCCCGCAGTTTATGACACACGGCCTTAGGGACACCTGATCTGCAGCTCTGCAATGTGGCTTCGAACGTCGACTTGCTTCTACAAAAATGTCACGTGAAAAATAATATAAAGACGTTGATCTCTGCAGTGTTGAAATAACTCTGCAGTTTCGAAATAATGTCTGCAGTGTGACTTGTGGTTGTCGGTTCTGCGATGCGTTGTTCATTTGTCTTTTTTATATTTTATTTTTTCGGATTAATTCAGAGCTGCAGATGATCCTCGTCTACGAGAAAAATAATTTAATTTAAAAACAACATTAATCTGTACCTATCTATATATAAAAATAAGCTTTTTCTTTTCATTTTGAGTTTTTTTTTTCTTTTCTAAGGCCGTGTCAGTCAGTAAATTGATGTCCGATGCAGAATCGCTTCTAAATGTCTATTCTGATGTTTATATCCACAATATTTTGTTCCTGTATCTTTATATTGTGCTGAGCGGAGATTTGACGCAGTTTTTCATAAACGTCGTCATTTTAACGAGCCGTTATGATAAACTGTGTTCTGCAGTAAAAGGTGTCCATTTGAGTCCATGTATAAGCAAACTAGACGATAGATTTTTAAACTTTAAATAAAAAAAAATTCAAACTTTAAATAGAAAGAAGGTTCTCATGTTTTCAACTTCCAACGAATTAATTCTTTTGTGTCCTTCGTTAGTCTGTGATAAACTGAATACTTCCCTACAATACAGTAACAAAATATTGTGAATATAAACATCACGACATTAGCAACAACCTCACATTCTCCGTATGTCCCCAGAAACCAGTTGAAACCGAAGAGGAGCGAAAACAGCCGACCCCGCCCCCCGATCAATGGGCGGAGATCCTGGGCATCCCAGGAGAGGATGACCCGAAGAAACCGCTCAAAACACGCAGGAATCCAAGTCAACACAAGTCACAATCCACATCCGAAGAAGATATGCCATCCCCGAAGCAACTACGATCCTCGAAGAAAGATGTACCACCTACGCCAGAAAAACCGGAAAAGTCACCGATAAAACCACCGCCCAAGAAGCGGAAACCGGAGGAGATTCAGCCAGATGTAGTAGTGGAGGCAGTTCCAAAGAAGTCCGAGAAGAAGAAGGTTGAGAAGACAGAGAAGAGGAAGCGGAAGAAGTCTGAAAAAGATTAGTGTTTGCTGTACGTCTTCTTTGGCGGGCACCGAGCTTTGCGCTCGAAGTGCTAGACTTTGGTTCATGCCTCCCCTGATGTGCGGGTAGTTTGACATTTTGTTCGGTTTTTTTTTTAATGGGAAGTGTCTGTTCGTTGCTAGTTGAATTTGTATTTGAATGTAGTCTATGGTTCGTGCGGCAATATGATTTAAATGAAGTCGTGGTTTTTAAAGCATATTTCGTTTAAAAAATGTGACTAGCAGCCAGTTGCAGAAACGTACATTAACTTTTAATTCCGTCACTGAATAGTAATCTTCTATGAAATTGTCGCAGAAAGCGTAAGACTCGATGTTAATGGTTCTTTAATTTTAAATAATGAAGCGTCAAAGGAGGCAATCTGTCACAGTTTTTGTTGCACAAAGGAAGCACTATTCGCGCCTTAAAGTTGTTTAGTGCAACATTATTAAATTAATGAAATCATTAGAATTAAAAATCCATTATGTAATGTGGCATTACTGTTTGTCTTTTGTGCAACTGGGCGAAGAATTGTCGGAAATTACAAATAATTCATGTTTAACACTGATTTGTATAGGCTAGTCCATAAGTTCTTAACAATGGTTCAACTCTTGAAAACTCAAACCGTGTTTCGAAGCTACGGCCTCAAGTTCAATGCAATATTTATTCTGTGTAAATTCAGAGAAATTAATGGCCTTATAAATTGACAGTTAACTTAAATTGTCAGAATATATGGCAATCATAACGGGCTATACCACGGCAAATTGATCAATTATTAATTTTCCTGTCTATTTATTTATTTATTTTATTTTAAATAGAACGGCCGAAGCCAATTATACAAATGTCGAAACCCTGTCTTTAATTTAATGTAAATTTTACATCGCTAGCGTTCATTTCAAAATGACTGGTTTATATGTGAGAAAAACAAAATGAACTGTATAGCAATTGACCCCCATATTTATAAACGGTATTTAAAAATAAGCAATGATAAGCGTCTGTATAACTATACATTTTTGACGTTAAAACATCTCTTAACTTAAGCAACGTCTACACCGTGACATTTTAGTCGTCTTACAACGGCAGCCCACTTCATGTATCCCATATGACTACTAATCATTTATTTAAAAAAATGATATTTATGAACATTTGCATAATTAAAAATATATATAATTCACTAAGACGCATGACGTAGTTTGAAACACCCTGTTATGGAGATGGAATTAATGATGGAATGTAATGGTAAGTAGGTAGATATCTTCCACCGTTTGATACGTAAACATTATTAACAGGAAGGGTGTTTCATAATTCTAAAGCATTATTTATTTTTCTTTGTGTCTATTATCTTAATTAATGATAACAATGTTTTAATCGCGCCTAGAGGTATTTCATAACGGATACATTGAGTGGACTCCCTTTGTAAGACGACTAAAATGTCACGGTGTATAAATAACGGGGATAATGTTTAGAACAACTCTGGATAAGCCTAGTCGGATGGATGATATTTAAATGTATTGTAATGAAAAACTGTGCTTCAACATATTTTTCTACAACGTATAACAAAATTAACGCAAGACCTGATACAACCCAATTAAAAGCATAATATAATTTTAAAGCCAACTGTGATTATTAAGAAACTCGTATTGACCCTAGCATTACTTAATGTATTTAAAATTGAATCTTATAAACCACTACATAAGATTGGATTTTATTTGGCTCAATTAGCGGTAGATATGGCGAAATAAAAAAGTACCCATTTTAAAAGTTACTGAAATCGATTTAACAGTCAATTATGAAGAAACTACATTCAGTACTTGCGTTTATTCTATTACGCCTTGTATATGCACGGTTTACAGTTTTAGAAATGCAATAAGAAGAATATAATTTGAAATATATGTCACCGTAAAATTGTAAATACCGTTAGATTATAATCTAGCTCGCGAGATTGTGAACCGTAACATATTGCTTACAATTTAACGCATTATTTTTCGGTAGATTATAATCTATCGAAGTGAAACCGTCAAATTGTGAACTGGTATCAAGACGAATAGTACCTTGCACTATTACTAAATAGTCAAGTAACTGCCACTAACTTGGAAATAACGCTCGCCGGCCGCTGGTTGGTCGCAATTCTAACTTTTTTTTTTTTGATTACGGGGGGAAATCCTTATGGATGTCCTCCGCCCCGGGGACGGCGGAGGGGTCTGTCAGACTCTTACTGACTAAAACCACCCCGGTGTTCCGTCTCTCACTTGCACCGGGGATCACGGGAACTAGTGTGACTTCCGCGATCCCCGGCTAGTGCCGGCCCGCCTCTGCGGGCCACCTCGCGATAGGGGGGGAGTGAGGTGTTAAACTCCCCCCTTACGTCTTAGAGAGGCGCGCGTGGAACACTACGCGCCGCCATCTCGGGTCCTAAGAAGTAGGGGGCAACGAATTTCCCGAGATCCATTGCCCCTGGACCCGTCGCAATTCTAACCTAACCTAACCTATTCGGTCGGTAAGCAGTATGGTGCAGTTCACAATGTATCGACAGTTCACAATCTCGCGATATAGATTATAATCTAACGGTATTTACAATTTTACGGTGACATATAGATATAACCGTTGACCCCTTGTTTTTCGGTATAATGTTGTCAAAAAAAAACAGCCGTCCATCTGGGTGAGTCGGTAATAAATGTTAGCACTGTAATGGATTCTGCGACCGGTTTCACTGGTTGCCAACCATTTCAAGGAGCTCGTGGCTAGTAATAATAGCCGTACAAGCAGTTAGCTCGTGGATGGGTGACCATCTTAACATACCGAGACCCCTCCGTGCCTCGGAAAGCAAGTTAAGCCGTGAATCCCGGCTGTCATTCGTAGATCTTTTACAGTCGTTACGGGTCGTTTAAGCCCTAAGGTTTTACCAAGCGGTATCGTATTACCCAGTAACTGGGTTGTGGAGGTCAGATAGGCAGTCGCTCCTTGTTAAATACTAGTACTCAGCTGCTTCCGGTTAGACCGGAAGCTGACCCCAACATAGTTGGGGTAAGACACAGGCAGATGATGAGTGTTAAAATATCCATACTTATAATGTCTATGGTGTTTTGGATTTTTTTGAACACTGTAAACTATAGATATTAAGAATGTACGCGGTCGAGGGACCCTCGTCAAGAACGAAGTTCGAAACGCGAATACGGGGTCGAATTAAATTAGCTGGCAATACTTTACCCACGTGTTCGGTTTCGAAAACGAAAGATATATTACAAAAAAAAAACATCATTTGACGTGCGAAGGTCGATGCCCGTAATCGGTCGTCGAATTGCGTTGGCCGGTCGCGCGTAGATCGCTCAGCTATTTTTGTAATTTTTCGCAGTACAGATATTTTTTTACGAAATTCCAGAAATCATAGCCTAATTAAATTTAATAGGTTAAATTTAAAGTTTTGAACAAAGTTGGAATGATGAATATATTTTTTTTGTTGTACATCATGGATAAATTATTGCCAGCTAATTTAATTTGACCCTGTAGAATAGAAAGAGACGGAGAGAAAATCGCATAGCGCTTTTTCTCTCTTCTTTACTCCTACCGCAAGCCACGATAAGTAACTCCGTTCCAATACAAGCGACGAACAGACAGATGGAATATTTTTTTAAAACTACCCACACATCAAAACATAGACTCTTTTAGTGTGATTATTACAATATAAACTAATGTTCTTTGTATTGCATGGAGCAGCAGACTGATTGGCTACTATTTATTTTGTAAGTCGATATTTTAAGACACTTTTACATGTCAATATTTTAAAACTAGATGGCGCTGGCATTTCCTAGCTGGGATCAGCCTGAGAATCAATGCCGAAACAAACTCAGTGATCATGGTCTCTTTTAAATTCCAAACATTATATTATTTAAATTTTATGTGAGTCTAACAATGCAGGGCTATGTCTGGAAGGGCCTTTTGAAGAAAGAGCCATTGCAGCTTTGAGCTGACCTGTCCCAACAGACGGCAGAGTATTGTGTTTCAATTAACATTTTCTGAAAACGTTTTCATTCGTGAATACGTCAAAATATTACGATTAAGTGCGTTACACACTAACTATAGGAAAGGCTTCCATTTTGACTGTTCGTTATTTACGTTGCTGAGCACATAATTTTTCATGCTTATAATGGTGCAATGAATTAGCCAAATACTTCAAAATTATTCAGATTCTGATTGATAGTGTGTTACGGTGAACTGTGGCATCTTTACTTTATATTACAATCTTTACCCATGAGTACTGTACTTAAATTTCCCTCGATAACGAAAAATCTGTTGCCGCCATTTAATATGGAAGCTAGAAAACGTGTTAAAAAAATAATGTTTAGAAATTTAAGGAGTTGTTTAAAATGACATTCAAAACATAATCACGAAAAAAATATTTATACACAATAATCCGTTTAGCAGATATGCAATATTTTCCCCACGTACTAATTTATTAAAACTGCACATGCGCACCGTACCTACACCGTGTAGGCACAGACGGCCGCGCGAGCGACACGAGCGCGTTGTCTAATACCTACGTAAACAGCTGATTCTAATTTTCCCATCACATTTCTCAGACTTATATAAAATTTTAATCTCAATTTTCTTTTTTGCAATATGTTAGTTTTTTGATACCGAGCGAGTACACAAAATTCGGAACATTAATTTTTTAACACCTTCATATTTTATTACAGTTCTCTTTGGTAAAATTGCTCATGGAAAGTAGCGATGCCACACTTGATGTTACGTAATTAAGGTGCTGTTCAAATTTGTTTTATTTGAAATCTCAAAAATAAAAAGGGAAAAGCAGTTTTAAAGCGGTGTTTAACTAGAATGTTTGTTTTGCGTTTTTAATAATCTCCTTATAAAATTAATTACTTCATCCGATATTTCTAAATTTTTTAAAGTTTTTCTTTTCAAGTAAATAAAACGATGTATTTTTCTATAAATAATAAACAATACATTCATACCTACTTACGCCCAAAAAACAATTTAGTATTCACTTTTATTTATAATATAAAAATAGATTTAAAGTCCGTCAGTCTGCTATTCCAATTGTATGTTTTAAACTAAACCTTTTGGACACTGTAAATATTAAAAAATACATGTAAATTTTAAATCGTCTCCTAAGCCTAGTTGTAAATTATAATATTAATTAGTTTTTAACGATGGTGATTCAAAAGGCATTAAACAGCATACATGCGATTCGAATCACCCTGTATAGAGTACAATAGTCATAACGAAGCTAAATGACTAAATTATATCGATATCGATAATATTAATCGATACATAAAATATTTTATCGATATATCCACACGGATGTTCATAAACTGATGTGCTAGTATGCTGCACGTCATTCTAACAGAATACGCAAGCATTAGTATGTTACATCGAGGCTCTTTTAGCTTCGGCTTTGTATAGCGTCGTCTCTTTCTTAAGCTCGATGCGCCAAACTAACGCTCGTGTACTCTAAAATACTCGTAAAAGATCAATGTCAGAAAAATTGGCATTCAGTGACACTTAATGTTGATTGTAATCAACAGATGGCGCTAGTGTCGCCAGTTTGTTTAACAAGATTGGGTCAACAAGGGTTTAGAGTGATTTTTATACCCTAGGACCATATAATGAACTTTTTAAGCAAGCAATTTTGTAGTAATTCGAAGATTGGATAATTAATTTGAAGACAAAACTGCGATGTGACAAAATGAACATAGGGATGCGCTTATGTAACCCGCGAAATTCAAACGTTATTACGTTGTGTGCAATTTGCAGCTCAATTATATCTGACTAGTTATATGATCCGCCTATGTTGGGGTCGGCTACCAGTCTAACCAGGTGCAGCTGAATACCAGCATTTTATTGGGTAACAATTTCAAGTCGAAAATATTACTATTTCTTAAGAAATTCACATTAAAACTGAAAAAAAAAAAAAATATGGTGATTTTAATGTTCATTATTCTACTCCCTAAGCACGAAGTCTGTAGTTTAGGCCGAAGATACGGGCGTTTTGTACTCCGTAGCACTAACGGACAGAAGATGAGTTCAGGGTCCGACCTAAAAACACGATTTTACATTAGTTGTCTTTATTCCCGATGTATTTTTGCCCATCCGAAATTTTTATTAGACACTCGTTTTCATGATCGGCTACGTCCTGACGGGGTGAGAATTTGGTAGACAATCATATTCTGCCTACCAACAACTTGAAACTGAGCAGCAGGTAGCAACAAAAAAGTAAAAAAAAAAAAGAATTTCGCGGTCTTCCGTCTTCCGATACAAAATTTCTCCAAATACAAAGACAATAATATTGTAACTTGTATTCAAGTACAAGGAGCATAACATTTTGTATCGGTTCAACAGCGTTTTTTTTTATTGATACAGAAATTATACAGTAAGACTTATTGAACGACGGACATATTAAAGGAAATTATGATTTATTATGATGGAGTGTTGATTTGTGCCTCGATTGATGGCAATACATCTGCCCTCTATTGAATGGTACTGCAGGGACTGCTCTGCCTTACCATTCGGGGGTTATAGGCTGTATTTAAATAAAAATGTTTTGTGTAAATCAGAAATTTATTACCAAGGTTAATGTTTTGTGGCGGTCAGTTAGCCAGTCGCTCCATGTAAAACTGGTATTCCGCTGCTTCAGGGTAAACCGGAAGCCGACCCCAACATGGTTGAGAAAAAGCAGATAACTATAAGTTATATTTGAGATTAAAATTCTTTAATAATTTTCGTCGTTCAACAATTCATTCTGTATGACTAGTATTAATAATGCATATTGTACATATTTTATATTATAATATACAACGTGTCGTTTTGCATCCTCGTCAAATTCAAGGAGGTAACTATGCTAATGATTCTCGACACGAATCAATAATAAAATAAGTAGGTTTTTTTTTTTAATTTTAAAACGCGGCCCGTGTGATACCGCACTGTAACTGGGTAACCTGGGTTCAAACAGTCTTCGTCGCACAAACCAGTCCTCGAATTACTTGTTGCGATTTTTTATTTTACGGCTATGAAAATACAGTCGATGGTTCAATTACCATTGCGTTCTCGACTGTATTTTCATAGCCGTAAAATAAAAAATCTACTTATTTTATTATTGATTCGTGTCGAGAATCATTAGCGTAGTTACCTCCTTGAATTTGACGAGGATGCAAAACGACACGTTGTATAAGTTAACTTAATGTATAAGTTACTTAGTTCAGAAAGCCTGCCGCTGTTAGTGGAACAAGCACAACAATATGTATTAACTACATTACCCGTTTTTAAATATGGCACGTCGAGTAGAACATTTTGTGTTTGACTGCCTCGCTGGTCTAGGCTTACATTCCGGATCGGGCAAACTGTTATTGGGGTGTTCAATCACGAAATTCTTAGTAGAATAACCCGGTGTCTAAATTGGAGACCGTTTGAGGGCTATAAGCTTGCCCCTGTATTCCATGGGACAGTTCAAATAAAACGGAAAAATTCTCGTGCAAGCTCGACTCATCTCTGGCCGCAATTCAAACCGAGTTGCGAGCGTAATGACAACTGTGTCAAAAATCATTTAAAAAAATTTACTTTAAAGTATGGTAATACGGTCCTATTTTAAATGGATGCCAGTTAATGCTCGGGCATTTTTTCGTTGCCTGATTCTTCCGGGATTCAGTCGAGACGTGTATATGTGTCTATGTCACTATATGTACACCGTGAAATTTTAATGGTTGTTTTCCCGCGGTAGAACAATTTGCCATAAGGAGTACTTTCGAAGCATAGAGTAAAAGTAAAAAATTAAGATTTTTTTGTTTTAAAATAATAATAAAAAATATTCATCAATTCGATAAAACACTACTCAATAGTAACACTAGAGGTAACTTGTAGGTACTACTGGAATCGCACGCACCGCCGACAAAGGGAACAGCGATGCATAAATGTTCAAAGCAAAATAAACTCTCGCACGTGGTGATTATTCACAATGGTGAATCTGGCATTTTTTGTTTCTAATATTTTATTTGTTTATAAAACGATTGTATTACCAAGACAAAACCATTTCGCTGCGGGAAAACAACCATTAAAATTTCACGGTGTATATATGTGACAATCTCTTTGTAATACTCGATGTGCCGTATTTAATAGTATTGTATATTTTTTTTGTAGTAGATGTATACACGCCTAAGTTCAATACAAACTGTATTCGACTAAATACAATATTTGACTTGATTTGTCTGTCTTGTAGTATTTTTTGGGCTTCCTAAGCCCCTATGTTCCGGTTCAATTCCCGCGTCGGGACTAATAATTATATAGGCAGTATTTGTCCCCGATAATTGATGTCTGTGTGTGTTTATTTTTTATGACATTTTAATATTAATATTATTGTCTCTTTTAAACATAGCTGTTAATAAATATGATGCAAAAATTCATTCAGTATGTACTGCGCATATACTTTTTAATTTTCACAAATGTGTATAGATTTAAGCTACCAGTTAATATCCCAATCATAACATAATCTATGTTTATCATTTGACTGTGACTGTATCGACTCTTGTGACTTAGACCACGCTCGCAGTTACGTAAAAAAATCTCGGTTGGATTTTATCGCGATTTGGATTTTCAATGTTGAATCGAGCATTCAGAATCCTACAGAGTGCATCCCAATCGAAAAAACACACGTAGGATTTTCAACTTTCTACGCTAAGCATTTCTTTGAAGATCCGGCGTGCGAAAAACTGGCAGCGATTTTTTTACGTCTGTGCGAACGACGATTTAACTGATTTTTCTGTCATACTTGACAAGTAATTAATGCTATAAGTATTTGAGGCATATATTTTTTAAAAACTGAATGTGATTTTAATGGCTTCAGTGACTAATAAAAAAGAAGCAAGATCAGTGGGAACTTTGTGCGAAAAACTGGCAGCGATATTTTTACGTCTGTGCGAACGACGATTTAACTGATTTTTCTGACTATCATACTTGACAAGTAATTAATGCTATAAGTATTTGAGGCATATATTTTTTTAAAACTGAATGTGATTTTAATGGCTTCAGTGACTAATAAAAAAGAAGCAAGATCAGTGGGAACTTTGTGCGAAAAACTGGCTGCGATTTTTTTACGTCTGTGCGGACGACGATTTAACAGATTTTTTTTCCTGACTATATTAATGCTATAAGTATTTGAGGCATATTAAAAAAAAATGTGATTGTAATGGCTTCAGTGACTAATAAAAACGAAGTAAGATCAGTGGGAAATTTATAGTCTATTTCACAAGATTCTGCCCGCAACTTCGTTCGCGTGGAAGTCATAATTTAAATCACAATATAAAATATTGGTTTAAAAAAAAATCCTGTATGGGTGAAAGAGTTTTTCAAATCAGTTATTTATCATTTGACATGAGTACCTATTTAAAATCATTTCTCTTTACAAAATTAGTTAGGATAAAAGGCTAACGCTGATTTAGGCGAGTCACACCGCATTTCGAAAAGCATCTTACGTCGCTTTCATTAGCGACGGGCGTTGAATCAACCGTTGATCTCCTGTCAACGTATTAACGTTAACTGTTTATGAATCAACAACTAGTTGAATTTGTCAACGACATTTATGAATATATCTCGTTTAAGAATCAACTAAACTGAATTTGCAAACGTACCTAACGAACTGAGCAAAAATCTTACGTTGAAAATACCATCATAGATTCCGAGCGACGGTCATGTCGTAGAATTTCAACTCTAAATAACGTACACAAGAGTTGATTTTTGAAATATTTATTTTAAGAAAATTATACCAATATAAGAATCGTTGAACGTCGCAGCGTTGAATAAAACCGTTCAATGAATGAACGGTTAACGTTACAAGTCAACAATAGTTGCACGTTAACTCATTGACGAATTTAACAAGTTGATAAACGTAAGTCAACGTTGACGTTGCGTTAACGGAAAAACCGTCAACCCATCACTACCTTTCATACATTTCGTATGGACCTATCACACAATTATCAATTACTAGTTTTTCCCGTGTGAAATTTCTTGTTCCTGTGACTCCACTTGCCCGCGCTATCATTTCCTTTTCGATTAGCGTTCTCTTTGCATGTCTCCTAAGGGTCATAGCATGATGTTAAATTATTGCCTTCCTCAACAATAGGCTATCAAATCGAAAACAAAAGTTTCTAATTCGACCGGTAGTTTCAGAAATTAGCGCGTTCAAACAAACTGCAGCTTTATAGAAACTTGTCACGAGGTTAGTGTATTGTCATCGACTGTTAGCTTAGTATGTTCCACAATAAGTATTTATGAAATTAAAGTTTCAGGCAGAAGTTTGCTTTTTTGTTGTATTTCGGTATTCGATTCTAAAGTTTGCCATCTGACTGACGATGCACAAACAGAACCCGGTCGTAAATATGACATATTCGAGTTTTTGTACTGTGATAGCTCCAACAAACGATACATTCTTAACTATATACATATATATATTCTCAGACATAACAGCCATCTTCTACGCACGCTCAGCGTCTAATTACTCATCGCTCATACTACCTCTGTCGGACACGATGCCTGGTGAGACAGCGTGCTTTTTATCCAGGCCCACCAGTGAGCTCGAGCTCGCGACTAGTGTCCCTTTAACCTTTTGACCGCTTGCGTCGGATTAATCCGACAAATATTTTCGGATCCATTTCGACAGGGCCAATTTACAACCAAAATACCACAGCTCGTTTAATCTGTTGTAAAAAAGTTAAGTATTGTACATCCCTCTCTGTTGTAGGTATTTATTTTTCGATTCACTGTGACGGGTGATGGGGGCACGACTACTGATATGAAGTCGGGCGGTTAAAAGATTAAGCTCGGAATGTCATATTTACGCCCAAGTACTCTAATGACTTACAGATGTGACTGTGACCATATGTATCTTTTTTTTTTACATAGTTTTATACCCTCACTCCATGTTTGCATGGACTTATAACTTTTACGGCGAGATTTAGAACGCACTGCTTAGCGAAAATCGAACAGTGTGTTTTTTTTCCACTCGCGCGCACACATGCGCTCTGTTGAATTCTTAATGCTCGGTACAACACCAAGAGTTGAAAATCCCGCCGCAGTATTGTTACGTCCGTGCGACCAGCTTCCCCGCTCTACGCGACGGAGCGCGGTGCAGTGTAGTAACACTAAGTATATATGGCAACTCTTTAACATATGGATAAAATAAACTACTGATTAATTTCACCAATATGACCCCCCGCCTAAGTATTACCATTATAGTTTTTGACACATTTTTTTTTACATTTGGCAACACTGTTACATATCATATGGCAACTTTTAATGACACTACAGTCTTTTCACGGTTATTTTACGTGAGACAGAATCAAAGTGATTTTTATTTCCATTTTGATCAGGTTGCTTTTGGCTTGCTGGCACAGAAAAGTCTGTCAAAATAAAAATTATCTTTACTCTCATTGCAATAAGGTTGCTGGTGGCTTGCTGCCACCGACCAGGCTGTCAAAATCAAAATTAACTTAATTCTCGTTACCATACGGTTGCTAATGAGTTGCTGCTGTCAAAAATATAAATAACTGTGAATTGATACTATTATTTCTATTGTGGGTCATTCAAGGTTAATTATTATTTGACTGTGATCTGACTTGACAACTTTTTTAAAATAATTTTTGGTACCCTCATTTTATGATCTGGTTTTCTTGGAGACTAATAAGACAGGTGTAATTATTCTAGGTACTTTAATAATAATGTTTTATTTAAAAAAAAAAAGAATCGTTATCTATAAATCCTCTATAAAATGTTGTTCAGACTGTGAAAAGCTTCAGAACAGAATTATGGACAAAACTGTCCAATTGTAACTTTTATATAAATCAAACATTAATTAGTTTAAAAAATTAAACGTGATTAAAATTCATTCAGATTTTTATTTGCGTCCCGTAAGGTTATGGCGATAGCGTCATGGCAGCTCGCGAAATTAAAAATTTCTTAGCTTTTTTTTGCGTTTTGTGGGTCAGTATAAAGTTTTATGTTGATTTAAATATTATTCGCGATCGTAACACGTATGTAATTGCAGAATTATAATCATACAATCATAATAGCAAACTCTCCAACTTCATATTACTAATTGAATGACTCCAACTTTAATTACATTAAAGAACCCTAAATAACAAAAGTAAACGAGCAACCTTTACAATTACAGTTTCATTACTTCCCATAGGTACCTAAATAAAATAATCCAGTCGGCTAGATTACCTAACTACATTTTTATATACTGTGTCAATTTTTGAGAAATAAATGAATGTCCTGGCACAAAAACTTTCATGTCTTATTAGTTTCCAAGAAAAAGTTAATAACTTAATTTCGACTTTGACTACTCGACTTTTTAACTAATGAACATTTTTTTTTAAATGATAAGTACATTTGTACCATCACCATTTTAACATAATTAGGTAACCTGTACATAGGTTTTATATAACGAATAATTATGATTGAAACTTTAGAATTAATGATTGTGAATAAATTGATAATTGTGTATATTGTTTATTTTATTTTATAATGTACGACCCGTCCCTCAAGAGCTGTGGAATCGGCCGCGACTTACAAGCTGTAGGTCGTAGGTTTGAATTCTGACAGGTGCTTTACTTTGTGTAAATTATTTAACCACCAATGCTCTCAAAACGGTGAAGGAAAACATCGTGAGGAAACCGGCATGTCCTGGAACCAAAGATTCGAAGACATGTGCCATCTACCAACCCGCATTGGCATTGCTTTGCGAATTACGGGCCGCTTTCCCTCTCACAAAGAGGAGGCCTGTGTCCCAGCAAAGTGAACTTTATAGATGGATTATATTCAACCGTCCCTGCTTCCCACACGTGGAGGTTACTTTATTATTTAATCTTATTAGCATCTATTGGCTTACTGCAAGGCAAATGCCTCCATTCACCACGCAATAGGGTATTTGAAAAGTGTCTTAATTAGATAATAAACCACTAAAACAAGCAACATTTTTATTTAATCGATTAGTGCCATAAAAATGCATTTAAATTTTCAAAATCCCTGCGTAATTTGACGAAAACGCTGGACGCAGTGGACGCCATATTGCTCTGTGGGTATGACGTCAGTTTGATAAGTAAATAAATGCGCTGATATTTTATAAGACATATTTTGTTTTTCATTTAAAAATGAATTCGTTTTTCTACTTATCTTTGGTTTGCTGTTCCTGAATGCAAAATATTATTTCAATAAAAATTACTTTGGTGACGAAAATAATAAAAGTACAAAGTTGCTCAGTTGACATGCCGTATGACGTAATAACAAAGCGGCTACTATTTCATAGTGTCCAAAAACAGATTAAAAAGCCCAAATATTTAAATTTTATTTTGTTGTTTCATGAAATAAGACTAACATTTTCCGACTAAATTTCGCCTAAGCTATCTCAATAATATACTTTTAGATTTTTTCTCATACAGAGTAAAATGCTCTATTCTGTCAAGCTTATCCCACCATCTTGGCCTCGGCCTGCCCCGATGGCGTCGTGTATTTAGTGGGACACAATCGGTGGTTCTATTAACCCATTTGTCATCCGATATGCGACAGACATGTTCGGCCGAGTCCCACTTAAGCTGAGCAGTTTTCTGGGTCACGGCTTAACGGCTGTGATCTGATTTTGGCGGGCAGTGTTGTGTTCCTTATAGATAAGATAATAATTTATTTGCCCAAACATAAAGTACAAATAAAACACAAATTGTCAGCATGCAAGAGATATTAATAGTAAACATAAAACAGATCTTCACGTTTGTCTTAAACAATGCCTCAAGTTCTGAGTTGAGCTGCATGATTACTGATAAATGCGTGCACTGAATGTACAGGTCCACTCAATCTGTGTGGTTCTCTCCTCAAAAGACCATTTCAGATACCGATCCACATGGTCTTCACATGATCTGACCAAGATTATGTCTGGACTTTAAAGGAGACTGTGACCTCTGAGTTTGTTTCGGCCTTACTTCTCAGAGTAGTCAGATAGGAAACACCGACCTCATCTAGTTAAAAAAAATATGATTGACGTGTAAAAGTGTTTGTACAAAACTACTTACAGAAATAAAATCATTTATCATTTATCATTATCATTTATCAATGGCATGCAAATATTAAAATTTATAATGTCACTTCTAGTCAAATTATTAACTTAATCATCATTTAGAAACTCATTCAAGTTATAGTAAGCTTTATCTGCTAGAAAATTAATAACTTTCTTTTTGAATTGTACATCAGTTAATTGCTTCCAGTTAGGTAGTTTATTATACATTTTTGGAGCCATGAAAAAGACACTTTTTCGCATAAGTGACGTCCTACACGGTCTGTAATTCGAACCCCCAGGATACTGCGCTCCATGGCTCGCTGGCAAACCTCGAGCTTGGAGCTGAAGTCTTAAAGTCCAGGTTTGAGCAACATATTATGTGAGAATCTGAAGATTTATTAATTTAAGATTACACGTGTCCATTTTATTCAGTAGCTTTTGCTTCGGCGGTTTCGCCCACGTGTAGATCGGAAATTATCCCGCGGGAACGTACTACGGGGATAAAAAAGATACAGTGTTAATCCAGGTTATAATTATAAATCCATCCATCCTCACAAACTTTCACATTTATAATATCTGTAGAATAGGATTATAAACAGGGTCAAAAAAGATTAGCTTTTTTACACTAGTTCCTGCCAGCAAATGTATCACTAGACCTGGTGAAATTAGCAAAATCAAACCCACTGCTCTGGAAACAGTTGATCTACAAAAGCAGGACTTACATACTGCATTTTTTTTTTCTGGAATGATATCTCGCAGGAAGTGCGCCGGACTTGCTTGTGGTTACCTTAATAAATTAAGTGCTCCAGCCAGGGTTTCAAATCTTAAAAATAAAGCGACTACACGCTCACGGCACTCCCTGTGGGGGACCTCGGCTTAGAGAGTCGCTGGAAGAGGGCAGCATGGGCCGGGCTGGATCGGAGTGAGTTTACTGCGACCTACGGAATACGTCTTCATTCTGTACAATCCAGTTTGTTATCTGATTTCGCATGTCACACACACAGTCCATGTAAAAGTGTTCAGTGTGGTGCCGGACGTAAAGAATAGCACCATCCCATTTCTTCCCGTGTGTGTCGTAGAAGGCGACCTAAGTTGTTGACTAGAGAATGGGCAGCAGCGTTCACTATGCATTTTGCCACCATACTGCGATCGCCAAGCGTGGCGATTATGGCAAACCAGCAGCGGACGTCTGTCGGTTGAAATGAAGATGTCAAAGGTGCCATACTTATCCATTTACTACTTCACCGCCCTACGATGACGCAGCAAGCAACCTGAACGTGTGAAGAAAGCCTAACTGAAGCTTTCCTAAAGCTGCTAACATAAAAATGCAATATACTAAAACCATCGATCAACAGTAAACTTGTGTCCAGACGAAAATGAATTTTAGGCAGAAAACTAAAACAATCTTAGGCTTTAGTCGCGTTTTCGGCCGAAAACGAAAATGATTTAAACATTAAAAAATATTAATGTTACCGCTGTATTCATGAATGTGAAAAAAAATACAGCATAACCTCGCATCATCGTCATTTCAGCCGAAAGACGTCCACTACTAGACAAAGGCCTCCCCCAGACTCCTCCACTTCGACCGCTCTTGTGTTTCCCGCATCCAGTGGATTCCTGCGGCCTTCACAAGGTCATCGATCCACCTTGTCGGAGGCCTTCCCACTCTACGTCTTTCGGTACGAGGTCGCCACTACAGATCCTTTCGGCCCCATCCGCCATCTGTTCTGCGAGCAATGTGGCCTGCCCACTGCCACTTAAGTTTGGCAATTCTTCGGGCTATGTCGGTTGCCTTGGTTCTCCTGTGGATCTCTTCATTTTTGATTCGATCACGTAGGGAAACTCCGAGCATAGCCCTCTCCATTGCCCTTTGGGCGACTTTAAGCCTTCTGATGACCATTATGTGCGAAAGCTCGCTTTACAATTTAAAAAAAAAAAGAAAAATTGCGTCCGTTTATATCAGCTGAGTGAAACCACGAGCGGACACGATTCACCCCGAAGTTAGCCGAACGTAAGCAAATAACCCCCTTTATATTGATTAACGTCTATTTAACCATACATGTTTGACGTTTAAACAGCTCTTAACTTTGAGCAATATTCATAAATAAGACGGTACCTATATGTATTCTATTATCATCATCATCATCATCATCAATTCAGCCGAAAGACGTCCACTGCTGGACATAGGCCTCCCCTAAAAGGGGGGTTTTTCCATAATCGCCACGCTTGGCCGGCGGGTTGGCGATCGCAGTATGGTGTAAAATGCATAGAGAACGCTGCTGCCCATTCTCTAGTAAGTCCCTTAGTCGCCTTCTACGACACCCACGGGAAGAAATGGGATGGTGCTATTCTTTTACGTCCGGCACCACACGGAACGATATGTGTTCTATACAACGATGCCACTTCTGATTTTCAGCTTGTCCGATGTATGGCCAAAAATGGTCTAATCATGATTTTTTGGCCGAAAATTGCCGAAACGAAGCTTCGGTCAGTCACTAACAAAAACACATCGCTCAAGTGGCCGCGATTGCATATAACTTGATTATAAGCCTTAGCACTCAAACATAACGTTTATAATCGTAAGCAATATATTTACTACTTCGATTTAAATGTAAACCATTACTTTTTTAAATATCAGAACAAATATATTTTTGGAAAATTAAAACATGTTGTTATAAAAGATAAGGTTGAAAATGCTATGTTGCTAAATTAGACCAGGAGATAGGTAGGTCTTATTTTTCCGGCCGTTTTCCATGTGCTTATTGAGAATCTGGCATATCGATTTGTACAAGAATTAGTACATGTTCACGCGGACGTAATTAAAATGCGGCGGAATTTTCAACTCTGTGTCAAATTCCAACAGACTGCAGCGCGAGCGAGTGACTCTCAGCGGGTCGAAAAGTGCATTGAAGATCCGGAGCGCGAAAAATCTCGCCACGATTTTATTTCGTCCGTGGGGCCGTGGGCTAACAACGCCACTTCACGAACTATTTTCCCCCACCACATATCTCAAGCTCCCACCCTTCCCACCAGGAGCCGCCACCAGAGGAGATGGAGGAAGTGGAACAAGAGGAGCCAGAACCCGCCAGCGATGGTGAGACAGCTGCCAAAGAGAAGGAGGCGAGAGCACAGGCTTCTATCAAGGAGAGAGAAAGGGAAGTACAGAGGGCGCTGGCGACCAGTCTCAGAGACAGGGACAAGGAGCGGGAGTACCATAAGAGGGACGAGGCCGTTCAGGTGAGCAATATTCCCTTTGTACTTAGTTTTAAATACATTTTATACATACAATACAATCAAAGTTAAAAGTTATTTATTCAAATTAGGCTTAGAATCAGCACTTTTCGAACGTCAAAATTACTAAAGACAGTCCCCAAAACGCCCGCCCTTCACCACTTCCTAGCTTTAGCTGGGAAGAAGAAGTGGCGCAACAAACTCCGCTCCGCTCTTCTCTATGGAAATGACCAATGGGAACCGTGCACCTAGCTTCTGACTTTTATAAGTGCCCGTGTAGGTTTATGTGTGGTAAAATGTTTTTATTTTGATTTTGATTTTTTATTTTGATTAATTTAGTTAACTTACATTTTGAAGATTTTTTAATACTACAACGAAAGTCGACAATTAACCGCAGTTTAAGTAATTTATGCGGCCTACCCAATTGTCCTTTCTTTGCTATTGTTCGGCAAATCGTGAGCTTCTCAAGTTCTGAGTTGTACTGCATGATTACTGATAAATGCGTGCACTGAATGGACAGGTCCACTCAATCTGCGTAGTTCTTTCCTCGAAAGACCATTTCAGACACCAATCCACGTGGTCTTCAATGATCTGACCAAGATTATAATGTAGACTTTAAAAGAGACTGTGACCTCTGAGTCTATTTCGGCCTTTCTTCTCAGAGTAGTCAGATAGGAAACGTAAACGTTTTAACAATATGATTGACGTGTAAAAGTGTTTGTACAAACCAACTTACAAAAATATAATCATATAATGTTATCATTTAACCTCCTGGCTGCTAATTGAGTTTGTAAATACCAGAGAAATCATATTTTTTCATAACTAACAGAGATTCTGACCACCAGTCTTACCAAGGGGTATCATATTACCCAGTAACTGGGTTGTGGAGGCCAGGTAGACACTAGCTCCATATAAAATACTAGTATTTAGAGGCATTCGGTTACACTGGAAGCCGAACCCAACATGTTGTGAAAATGCTATACAGATCGATGCAAGTGTATGATATTAAATATCCCTAGGACAAGGACTTTGTTTGCCAGTATGCAATTTAGTAAACGATCTGCTGCTCTAAATAATAAAATCCATAAATACATCTACATTTATCCCAAAAACTACTATGAAAGTAAAAAATATATAATGGAATGGATACAAAAGCTTACCTACAATGAAACCGAAACACTTCTGAAATCTTGACATATACACACCCTCGCACACATGTACTCTCAGTTACACCTACAGGCTACACTTTCACTCACGTATACTCACACACATACATCACTTGATTTAATTTATGTTTGTTAAGTATTAATTTAAAACCCTAAAACTACTTAAATTAACATTAGTTAGTTTGTTTTTTTGTAAGTATTAACTTAAAACCCTAAAACTACTTAATTACCTTCTGGTATACGAGTATATTCTCCAGTAAATGACGGTGAAAACCGTAGTTATTTGAACTTACGAGTTCAGAAATGATTCTTTTTTATCTAAATGCATGCTAAAAAACAGAAAAAAAGAAAAAAATGGGTATCCATTTATTCCTCCATTCAAATCTATCTGACAATTGAAAAACCACCCTTAAACGAAAATTATATGTTTTTTTTTTTTCAGCATTTCAACGCATTACTAGCAGATTTGGTAAGGAATCCTGACCTATCATGGAGAGACGCCAAGAAACAACTCAAAAAGGACCACAGATACAGTCTAGCTGAGTTACTCACTAAGGATGATAAGGTGATAGTCTATTATTCTCTTTCATTCTCAAGGGTCGATAGATCAGGTTAAGCTACGCTTGCTGTGGTTGGTCCGGGGATAGGTGACCATCTTTGAATACCAAGATCCCTCCGTGCCTCGGAAAGCACGTTAAGTCGTTGGTTCCGGCTGTCATTTGTGGATCTTTGACAGTCGTTACGGGTCGTCAGAAGCTCGAAAGTCTGACAACCAGTCTTACCAAGGGGTATCGTTTTTACGTAGCGTTGTTTCCGACTTTTTTCGTTTTTTGCTTGGCTCCCAAGGGTCGTAGCGTGATGTTAAATAGCTTACAAGGTGCATCAGAATAAACGCAATTCCTCAAAGTACTTGTTCATAATTTACTACTGAATCGATTTCAGTAACTTTTAATATGGGCATTTTATGTATTTTGACTAAATGCTGACCGCCGATTGAGCCGAAAGAAAATCAAATCTTATTTTAAGGCACACTCAATTTTAAATACATGAAAAAAGGCTGAACAACGCTATTTTTTTTTAAATAATAGCTTGTTAAAAAAAAAGAAGTTTTGTTCATTGTATCATGATTAGAGATCGGATCATTCGGATGCATATTTACCTAAAGTTGCGATGTTGGCTAATATGGAATGCGCTTTTGTATCGAAATAATCTTAATTTAATTTATGTTTATTTTATTTTTTTACTAACACACACCACCCCCTCCCTTACACCCTACATACATCTATTTACATCGAGGCTTAAACATTAATTCTAAATAAATATGTATCTGAATAGTTTTGCAATGCTATTAATTTAGAAGTCGCATCCATACTATACACCTGACTAGTTATGCATTCCTGGTGTTCCTGGCATCAAAATATGTTTTTAAGGTGAACCTAGTCCACATTTTTCCCATACAAACTTCGGGAGTGTATTACTCCACTGTTCCACAACGTACATACAAAATTAAACATGGTATGATTTTGTCTCATTATTGTCTGTACGGAAACAGGATACTAAAATAAAAAGCCATTAAAAAGTTAGAAGCTAACAAAGATTCATTTTTCTTGCTAATTTAAGCTAACTTTGGGCGTGTTTAAGTAATAAAAGAACCAAGTCTGTACCGACACAGCTCAAATATCGAAAAGTACAATAAACTTTATTGGTCATTGATTTATGCAGTGGTTTTTTCATAAAACTCGATCTTCCGAAGGACTGTTCTTAATTTTTTACGTGCCTGTTCTACTAAAAATTATTCTGCATCTCACTCAATAATGTTGTACGTGCAGACTAGCGTCTAACTGCTCATCACTGATACTACCTCTGTCGGACACGATGCCTGGTGAGACAGCGTGCTTTTTAGCCAGGCCCATCAGTGCCTTCGAGCCCGAGACTAGGTTCCCCTTAAAAGCCGCTTCCATACTTCCATACTTTCATAACCAAAAATTTAGTTTAAGTAAATATGCATTCGAATATCCGATCTCTAATCATGATTTTAACTCAATACTCTGATTGCGTTGTATGAGGTCTTGTGTTAATTTTGTTACACGTTGTAAAACGATCCTTATGAATTGTGCTATTAAAGGCAATACAAAATTCAAATACACTGGTAGTTCCAGAGATTGCGAACTACATACAAACTTACGAGCAAATGCCATTCGAACATTTTATTTCAGGAGCGGTTATTCATGCAGCACACAAGCGTACTTGCGACAAAACGGCGCGACAAACTACGCGCGCTACTGAATGAGCGAGGCATATCGTGTACGGCGCATTGGAGAGAAGTGCGCGCGATACTGGCAGAGGAACCCACTGCGCCCGTCTATAATAGTGCTTCACAGGTAAGGAAAATAATAATAGATTTGTCGCTGCGATTAATTAGTGCGATTAGTCGCAAGTTTTTGCTAAGTCATTACTATTTTTTGGCGCGATTAGATGCAATAAAAAAAAACTGAAACTGTCATCTCGATTAGTCTCTCTACTGTACGACTGAGGTACATCATTTGGTGCGACTAGTCGTAACATTTCATTTATAGTGGTTTCCATTGATATATTATGTCGTAGGTCATATTACGACTAGCCACGCGTAATTGTTCAAGTGAAAACTTGAACAATTACTCGTGTATTTTTTAAATCGTCAACAACACAGGATTCTACATTGGGTCTTGATTGTTCTCGGTAAAAAAATTATAAACAAGCGATCGACTTCAGCTATCAAAGGTAACAGCACAGATTTTTACGATAAAAATACAAAGGGAAAGAAAGGGATAAAAGAATTACAATTTTCTAATGAATGAAAGGGACTTTTCCAAAAGACATCAACGCGCGACTCATCCGTGTACTTGTTCACCCAACCACCATTGTAAATTAAATAATCCCGTGCGGTGGCTCATAATCTGATTAAATCAAAAAGCGATCGGTGACGATGACGCGAGTTCAATGTTTTTTGTTCGCACAAAAGGTGTTCAACGCGTCTAAAGGAGTTTTCACTTCAAAAAACATTCAATGGTATTAAAAGAAAAAATTGAGGGTTCTATAATTGATGATTTTAATTATTATAACTCTGTAAATACATACGACTTAGGGTCGTGAACCGAAAAAAATAATAATTGTCCAACAAACAAACAAAAAATAAAAAACGTGAAAAAAAAAATAGATTTTTCGGGCTACCGTGACGCTTACCTTAATGAAATTGTTTTCTTCAACAAATCCTATTTACGTTACAGATGGAACGTGAGTTCCGCGACTACCAGCGCGACAAGCAGTCGTGCGCCAAGACCGCGATGCGGCAGTTGTTGCAAGAGACGCGCAGCATCACGCACAAGAGCCTCGCCGCCGTCAAGGAGCACCCCGCGGCGCTGCAGCACGTGCTGGACGCGCTCAAGCACGACGGCAGGTGAGGCGAGGCAGAGCCAGCCTTGGCCATGTGCCACAGCAGGCTTCAGCATCATTATCATTTCAGCCGATAAATGTCCACAGCTGGACATAGGCCACCCCCAAAAAAAGTGGCGATCGCAGTATAGTGGTGAAATGCATAGAGAACGCTGCTGCCCATTCTCTGGTAAATCCCTTAAGGTGCGCTTACACGAGCAACTAAAATTGCTCCATCTTGGGCAATTCTCGTTATTTATGGTTTCGTTCTCGTTTTGGCCTATTTCTATTTTGCCGGCTTTTAGTAAAATATTTGAAAAGCTGATGCGTTTTAACTTAAATAGCCTCCTACACGATGAACGATATGATTTTACAAAAGGTCGTTCACCAATGCGGGTGTTGCTCTGCTGAAACACATTTTTGACGCATGGGAGAACTCGCAAAATGCTATTGGAGTTTTCTTCAATCTCTCCAAAGCCTTTGATTGCGTGTACCATGACACGCTTTTGCGTAAATTGCGTCATTACGGTGTTCAAAACGAAGCACTCAACGTAATAAGTTCTTATTTGAAAAATAGGCACCAATGTGTAGATATTAATGGTGTAAAATTCTCCGGACTACCAGTTCAGTTAGGTGTACCTCAAGGCTCAATACTGGGTCCATTTTTGTTCTCAGTGTATATTAATGACTTACCATTCTACTTAAAGAGTACCTGTGACATTGTACTGTTTGCTGTTGATACCTCTCTTATCTTTAAAGTAGATAGGAACACACAAGATTTTGACGACGTAAACAGTGCACTCGCAATGGTTACGGATTGGTTTACCACAAATAACCTAGTTCTCAATGCCAATAAAGCATATAAAATAGCTTGCTTAAAATATAAAGCATATAGCATGAAGCAAGTGTTGCCTTAAAGCAACTTTGAACACCACCACTCAAATTAAGATTAAACATTGCAACTTCCCCGACAAAAAATATATTCTGCTAGATTTTGCCAGCGGCTCTGCTCGCGTGGAGGTCTAATATTATCCCACAAGAACGTACTACCAGGATAACAGAAAAATATATATATACAACGTGTCGTTTTGCATCCTCGTCAAATTCAAGGAGGTAACTATGCTAATGATTCTCGACACGAATCAATAATAAAATAAGTAGGTTTTTTTTTTTTTAAACGCGGCCCGTGTGATACTGCACTGTAACTGGGTAACCTGAGTTCAAACAGTCTTCGTCGCACAAACCAGTCTTCGAATTACTTGTTGCGATTTTTTATTTTACGGCTATGAAAATACAGTCGAGAACGCAATGGTAATTGAACCATTGCGTTCTCGACTGTATTTTCATAGCCGTAAAATAAAAAATCTACTTATTTTATTATTGATTCGTGTCGAGAATCATTAGCATAGTTACCTCCTTGAATTTGACGAGGATGCAAAACGACACGTTGTATATATATATGTTAAACCAGGTTATAAACTTGGTGTGCCAAATTTCACCCAAACAAGCGTTACTACGCTACTAACTAAGCGTATGCTTACTTGGGTTATATAAGTAGCATATTTGTAATGTGGAATTGGTTTGTATTGACCTGTCGCCACTGATCAATATCTAGAACTAGCTTTAGCCAGCGGCTTCGCCCGCGTGTAGTTCGGAAATTATCCCACGGGAACTTTACCGGTACCGAACCTACCGGAGGTTAGTAGATTGTCTCAGACGTATGTTTTCCTCAATTTCCAGGTACACAGCACTGGACCACATCGCGGAAGAGAGACAGCAGATCCTGACCAGCTACCTCGAGGAATTGGAGAAGAAGGGCCCTCCTCCGCCCCCCACGGCGACGGAGCCCTCGCGGAGATCGAAGCAGTGACAGGTGACTACCTACACATATTTTGAAATAGCTTTATCCCGCGTCTCCGCCCGCGTGGATGTCGATTATCGCGAAAAAAAAGTTACTTTCGCATTTTTAGTAGGGATCATCATTCTCCAGCGTTTATCCAAATTTAATTGACGTCGGCGCGGTCTTCACTATTAATCGGCATCTCGGTGGCCCCCTCCCTTTCTAGCTATATCATCGTTCACACAATCAACCCATGTTTGGTCTTCCCCGACTACAGCCATCCACATTTATACTCAAAACATTCCGCAAGACATTTTCCTCATTCCTCCGTGTCACATGACAACCATAACATTTGCAGCTGTGAGTATGACTTAACGTTGTGTCGGAGTGTCGAGAAATGTGAAAATCAGACTGTCAATGTCAATAATTTTAATTTATAAATTAAGACATTTAAATTATTGTTGCTACAGTATTTTTATCTCACGAAGTGACGTGCGCTTTACTTGTGGTAACCAAATATATATAAACACGCTGTGAATGTGTGCGTGAAGGCGAGTAGCGTCAGCATATAACACACACACACACTTCCAACATCACCATTGTCTCGTACGGTACCGCTTTACTTGTTAACCACAAGTAAAGTGTGTTTTCTGTTTTGTGTTTCATCTCTTTCTCAGCTAGTTTTAATATTATCTGGCAGTTTGAGTATTTTATGCGGCCTACCCAAATGTCCTGTCTTTGGTATTGTTCATCAAATCGTTGAGCTCCTCAAGTTCTGAGTTGAGCTGTATGATTACTGACAAATGCGTGCACTGAATGGACAGGTCCACTCAATCTATGTGGTTCTTTCCTCAAAAGACCATTTCAGACACCAATCCACATGGTCTTCACATGATCTAACCAAGATTATGTCTGGACTTTAAAAGAGACTGTGACCTCTGAGTTTGTTTCGGCCTTTCTTCTCAGAGTAGTCAGATAGGAAACGCCGACCTCATCTAGTTTAAAAAAATATGATTGACGTGTAAAAGTGTTTGTACAAACCTACCTACAGAAATAAAATCATTTATCATTATCATTAAAGTGCGCGTAGCTTCCTGAGATAAAATTACTGAACCATTCATTTGAAAATGTTAAAAAAGAAACTGTTATGTCATAGTTTTAAGTTTTCATTTCTGTTCGGTAGTACCCCATGACTGTGCCTATATTATTTTTCTTCTCTTATCCAGAAGCCGTTAACCAAAATAAGAAGAACTCAAGCATGCAATAAGAAGAGACGGAGAAACTACAAACTGTATATGTTGAGTTAGTCAAAATGATTCCTTAGATATTGTAATTTTTAAATGAAATGACATAAAAAATTAAGTCTAATATTGCGTTTTATTTATCTGCATAATCTGTTCGTTCCCACTGCTGGAACACAGGCCTCCTCTCCGTGAGAGGAAGTGGGATTAATTCCACAAATATTTTCGGGTCTATTTCGCCAGGGTCGTATATTTACGACCAAAATACTACAGCTCGTTTAATCTGTTGTAAAAAGTTAAGTATTGTACATGCCTCTTTGTTGTTGGTATTTATTTTTCGATTCACTGTGACGGGCGAAGGGGGCACAACTGATATGAAGTCGGGCGGTTAAAAGGTTAATGGTACAGTGGAAGATCAATTTTAATTTCTGTAATAGCCTTGGAAGCTCACCTAATATATGTGTGTCAGCTAGAAACACGGATTCGAAGTACCAGGCTGTCATAACTCGGTAGGAGCTCATCTAAAACGTCAGGGTTCAAACCTACGACGAATAAATGAGTTAATAAAAAAATAGCATGAGGTACTTTCATTTTTACAGTTGATTGTACTTAAATTACTTGACCAATAGCGTATTTGGACAAAGACCAATAGCGAAATTTCATAATTGGACAAACAAACGATCTGACGAACTACAGCTTTGACCAATATCAAATTTGACGAATATCAGGCTTGCCCAATGTCGTTCAACCGTGTCGCGACCGCTATCACATGCCTCCATTGCTCTCCCACACTGTCTCTCCTATCTCACCTACATTGCACCCATGAAAAGCACTAGAGATGCGCAAAATGTGTCAGTAAAAATAAATGAATGAAGTATATCTTTTCGCTTAGCGAAGTAGTCCAGTCATTTACTTTAGTACTACATTTCGTTCAGCAAATTAGAACGAGTCCTCAACATAAGATAACGATAGTGATTGACAAGTTACGACAAATGATGCACTTCACTAGGTTAGTTTTATACGTATGTCGATTTTTCTTCATATTTTATACAGGCATAGGTCTGTCAACCTAAAAAAATGAATTTAAGCAAAACTATTTTTATTAAGTGGTACGTTTAGTTTTTTTTTTTTTTACAGAAATTTTTGTCTAGGCTGGCGTATTTAAAAATCGAAATAGCGAAAAGAAAGACTGAACTACGTGAAGTAGAGACATTTGAATGACTACTGATTGAATGATAAGATTATTTTGTGACATGAAGTAGTTCATTTCCTTCAATCGTTCGCGAACTACCCATGTCTAAAAAGCAGGGCCGGGTCTTTATTTTTTAATAAAATAAAAAACAGGTTAAATGAAGGTTTAATTTATTTATATTTAAAAAATAACAACTAAATGTAAATCATAATATACTAACTAAAATGATATAATTATCTTTCTTATATTTGGTAAAATAAAGCGCCATTTCTTTTAACGTTCACACTTTAAATCATAATAAAACAAACATAATTACGACAAAATACATATTCAATAAAATGCCGTTTGACTACGGATCGATATGTTCCTACGTTTACACAACAAAGATGTACATATATATATGCTTCAGTCGAGCTCCAGACTGCTGAGAAATTCCTAATGGATAAACCGAAAAACTCTCTGCCCGACCTGGGATTCGAACCCAGGACACCTCAAGCTCAGCAGTAGTGGTTGTGACCTCTACACCAAAGAGGCATACCTACTTTTACTCATACATACGCAAACACACCTAAACATACCACCACAGATTCAGAATCTGCTATAATTATTGAGTTGTTGAAACAAACTCAATTCCATACACGACAAAGTTAAAAATTGATTGCAGCCAAATTTTTTTCAGAATCTTTACATTGGTCAATCAAAAATCAACTTACGATTACATAACGTTAAAGTAGATAGTTTACTGACAATGACGTACAACACAAGGTATACACCGCTGGGTCTAGAACAGGGGCGCTGCCTCCATACAACTCGATTCCTATCGGCTTCCCTTTGGAAGAAACACTCTTCTTAGTGTCTACTATTGCCAAACAATATAATATAGCACATGTTTGTGTATCAAATGACATTCACAGATATTAAAGATATTTCATACTAGCTTAAAACACCATGGAAGATTACAAAACATAAAAAATGCTAAAAGTAAAGGAATTACTGAACTTTGATGTTATCTAGAGTTTGTGAGAACTGAACATTTTTTTCTTCGGCTTCCCTCTAATAAAAATTGTAGCTTCGCCACTGGTCTAGAAGCGTACAGTTACTTATATATAAAAAAAATTTATTAAGTAAGTATTACTGAAAATTCACCCCCTAAATGGAATACGGAATGAAAATTTGTATGGAAGTGCGACATTTTATTGGTGGGAAATCTTATCAGGCACATATATGCCTATAGCCTTGACGACCACCAAAGACCTACGAATCATAGCCGGGACAAAAGGCTTAACGTACTTTCCGACGCACGGAGGGGTCTTGGTATGTAAAGGTGATCACCCATCCATGGGCAAACCGCGGCAAGCGTGTACGTAGGCACAAGCCCCTCCACATAGTCCATATGTCTACTTGATAAAAATCTTAAATTGTACTAAATGACAATGCACAGTCTAAACCACTAGGTCTGCAAGCATGAATTTTGTAGATACATGAGCTAAGGATGGATTTTTAAAAAATCCTTTCCCTGAAAGGGTTCAATAGGGAAAAAAGTTTGTTTGGAGTTCGACATTTTACCGATAGGAAACTTCTTCGGGCAGAAAGCATATTATTGATGAATTTTGCATTCAAGCTTTGTGTTAATAACAGCTAGGACATCTAGAAGTCTAGTTCTTCCTGAGTGAGCTTTATGCGACGCGTCGGGAGCTCCCAAATGTGAAGATTGCTGTCAGAATCTCCGGCTGCGATGCGGCATACGCTAAAAACGAAAAAAGAGAACTTAATGGTTAACAGTACAAGCCGTACTGGATATCCTTCCGAGCAGTGGCGTAACTACAGGGTGGCAAGTCGGTAAAATACCTCGGGCCCCCAACTGGAAGGGGCCCCCGGTCAAAGTAGAATCCCAACTCCCAACATTTATGATTACACATTTAGTAAAAAAATAGTTTTGTCTTTAATTTATTTAAGTTACCTACTTAGTTGCATACGCAAGTAAAAAAAGGTATTAAAATTTGAATGCATTTGTAAAAAAAAGTTCCTACCCAGTTTTAGAAAGAATGGTCAAAATCCAATGAATAATTTCGGAGATATGCGTGGACAAACATACATACATACACTTCCAATTCGTATAATGGTTTACATTTATTTTCGCTCGGCATGTCTCGGGGTGTCTCGCCGAGAGTATACTGCCGGTATTAATCAACTGAGATCGCGTATCCTTGGAATTAATGAAATTGTTTCCAATTTCAGTGTCTTGCAACCTGCCACTTTACAAAATTTTAATAATACTGATTTATTGGAAAAGGCGTTTTTCCATCTATATAAAAAAAAAATATCTATCTCGTTTTCCAAGGAAATTCTCAGTTTTCGATCCTCTTTTAGACACGAAATAAAAACGTCATCTTCTTTAAGAGAACTTGCTGACTTATTAGTTATTAATAATAAAGAATCATTTTATAACTTCAAGCTTTCCTGAAGTGGGCACTGCATTTCTGTTATTTCTCACCATTTCTGTGACTACGGCTAGTGCCGAGCGATCATTTTCAAAACTGAAATTGATAAAAACTTATTTAAGAAATTTTATCCATCGAAAATTCCTATGGCCCGAAATTTGAACTTTGATTTGAATTATTAGAAAATCAAATTATTATAATTAATAAAATTTGTATGTACGCACGGCTACACATCAAGCTATACATTTCCAGTTTACGGTGATCTTGCACTGTACGGAAATGCTATACAATGCGAGATCAACTGTTACTGAAAAATTATAGCTTGATGTGTACCTACTTCACGTAGTGATTTATTATTAAACTCTTACAAGTAAAAGTATATAAGTATTATAAAATAAAAAATACTATTATTATTGGTTCAGCTTCTTTATATTGTCTATCTGATGAATTTGCCACGGGCCTCGAACGGTATAGTAACGCCACTGCTTCCGAGACTAAATTTAATAAAAGTTGTAAGTGATGTCAATACTTAAAATACGAGATTATGTTACCTATTTATTTAGCTGATTAAGTTAGCTGTTCAATAACTTACCGGAGGAGCTAATGAAGTGTGATAGTATAAACGTATTTAAAAAGAATCTTAAGAAACATGTATTTACCCTGTAACGTCACCAGAGGCAAATATTATAATTAACTAGATGTAAGCACTTTTGTATCTCATTCTAAGTGAACTGTTATAGTCTCTATGAGAAATAAATTTCTTTAAACCTGTCATAAGTTCGAAAAATATTTGACCGAATTTTATTTCACCTAAAACTTTTCAACTAATAACGTTTCGTTTTTTTTACTTCATCGAAGTCACGTCTGCCACTGTATCAGTTGACAAATTCAATCAAAATTAAGTTAGTAAACCCTAAAAAACTACGAACTACGTCTCGTAAGTCGCGGCCCTTACCACTGGACCACCACTGCTCCCAGTTCGCATTTATAATATTAGTTAGGATTTATAATATTTGAGCAAAGATTTAAACATAGCAGTGTTGGTCCACTGGTATCGGTTTACGTAAGTCGTAAAGTACTACGGGCTGATTACAATATTATTTGCTTATACCAACCCGCTATGGTTAACAGTGAGGCAGGTGACACAGCCCCCGACTCCAGTTAGCCCCTCCACGGGGATCCGCCGACCGCTGTTCACATTGAAGACCTGTGCCAGCTGCCCCTCAGGCTTCAGCAGCCCGAGGATTGCGACGCACGGGGTGTTTGGCAGCCACGCCATGCAGGATATTGATATGTCTAGGCTTATTACCTGCAATATAACCACACTCATCTGCATTTCCAAAATATAAGTAATAGTTTAGTTTATTGGCTCATAAAAAGTGTTATACCTAATATTGAGGTGTGACACTGGATTCCATATTAGGATACCCTGTGTCGCAGGATCCAGTCTTTTTTGACAGATTATGTGAAACTTATGAAAGATAAGTTAACATAAGCAACGGTTTCATATAATTCACTAAAACTCAACGTTCTAAAGTATTTGTAGGTACATGTGATGAGTGTATTTACGAGTAAGTGTGAGTATGTGATGAGTATGTATGTGAACATGAATGACTGAAACAGTTGAAAAATAGAAGGTTTTCCTTTTAAATTCAAGCAGCCAATTCCTGAACCGAATAGGGGCCGTCCGCGTTGAGAAGGGATATAACTCGTGTCACTAAGTTTTTTGCCCATTCAAGGCAAAAATTTCATACGAAACTACCATTTGGACGAGGCGACTAGAATCAATTTCATTTTGTTCCAATTTTTCCAAGTTCAAGTGCTTTTTAATCCACGTTACACGGCCGTAATAAATTCGCGGTGGGATTTTATCGCGCATTGGATTGAAAATCCCCTCTCGGTGTTGAACGAGCATTGGAAACACAACATCCTGCCCACTGCCACTTAAATTTGACAATTCTTCGGGCTATGAGTATCTACCATAAAATAAAATGAGGAACAAACATCAACACAACATACCTTCAAAGGACTGGGCTGATTTATGTCATAGACCCTCAACTCAGAATCAAGAGAAGCCGACACAAAGATCCCAGGCTTCTGAAAACTGAATGCAATGTCCAGGACATATCCTATGTGTCCCTGTAACACGTCATACACAGGATCCACCCTCTTGCTATTCACTATAGGTTTAAAAGTCTTTGTCTTACAAAGATATATGGGACCGGTACGCGATCCAACGACAAAAATATCATCTGGAACCTTCTGGTCACTCGGACGAAGAGGATAAGACTTTATAAAGTCAAAACAAGAGATGATAACGGTATTTAAATTCCTGGAGCCGTTGATGGAGTAAGAAATCACGTTCTCGAATATTTTTTGGTTCGCGTTGACGCGCCATACGTTTAGCGTACCGTCGAAGCCAGACGACATGAGGATGTGGTCAGCGGCGCCGCGTCTCTTGCCTGTGTTCATTATCTGCATGGTTAAGAATGTGTTAGCAAGTGCGGCGTCAGCCCACTGCAGGCCACTGACGCGTCTGGAACCGTGTGCCCCAGCTGGTGCAGTCAACAATATGGCATCTAGATTCCTTAGGTTGCACAAAACTACTTCTCCAGAAGCTGTGCCGTAAGCTAACAGGGCAGACACAGATGGATGGTATTTTACTTTAGTTACGCAGCTTTTTTCAGCCAAATCCAGGCTTCTTACAAAAGTATCGCCTGCAGTTCGTTTGAGTGTAAAAATCCTGATCAATCCGTCGTCGACGCACCAAGTTTTGTGCTGATTCTTGCCTAGCGATACGGCTAGAGAGTTCCCAGCGCTACTCCAGGACATGTCGAGAACACAGCGGGAATCATCACCGGCCCCCATTCCAGGTAAGTCAGTCAACCTGATTTCTTGAAACAGTTTCGCTTCTAAAACCTCCTCTTCATCGGAATCTGAGGAATTGTACAGCAGTTCTCTGTCGCTGTGATCGAGCTGTTCCATCATCGAAGGCACGACTCTTTTCAGGAATTCGCTCAGCCCTGGTGGAGGATATTCTTTTAGAATGTCATCCTGAGCGTTCAATTCTTCTGCAGTAGCTAAGGAACCTGTGTCTTTGAGAACGCTGGTTTGAGATGACACTCCAGATTCACGGAATTCCGTGGTCTGTGTTGAGGACTCGGTTCCTTCACTCTTATTTGTTTTAACGGAGTCGAAACCGACGGCTTCCCCATCGAATCCACTTAAACCAGACATTTTGGTATAATTTCCAAAAACAAGATGTTTTTCTAAATTGTCACGGTTGTATATAAACAGTCTTTTGTTGTTTGTTACAATTGTTACGTTGTCATGGTGACGAACCTTTTTCCAGTTGCCAGCTTTGTTTTTTTGTAAAAAGTTATGTTAAAAGCATAAAGAGTTCATTCAATTCTCAATTCTTTATGGCGTATCATAAAGTTGGTAGGGAAATAATATTAGTCACAAAATTATGGACCCTGTCGGGCACAGCATAGATCAAGTAGGAGAGAGCAGGAAGAACAATGCGCGTTTAATGTGATAAATATTATTAGTTGGGTAAGCAGTTGGTAAGTTATACTGTTTTATTATTACAAAATTAAATTTAAGAATTATAATTCTTGTTTTATAAATTACATACATAATTATTAACTGTCGTTTATTTACTTTTATACAAATGTAGTATATTTTTATAAAAATCATACGAAAACATTTAAAAATATAAAAGCAAGTGGCCCATCGGCATCAGCGAGCAGGATCCAAGAAGTCGCTGGTCAGGGCTCTAGAGAAAGGACCTCCTGACCATGCGTGCCGTGTCTAGGAGTACTGCTTTCTGAATCAAGCCCTTGATCCAGCCGCGCAATGAGAGCCTCCTGAGGTGGGTCGTGGCTCTTCGCTATTAGGCCATTTACTGTAACGATTATCGGTACAATGATTGCTGAGTCCACGTCCTACATGTCGACGACCTCGTGAGCTAAGTCAAGCTACTTGATTTTCTTATCTTGCTCAGCTTTCACGAGATTCTCGTCATGAGGGAGAGCGATATCAACAATCATTGCACGACGCTCTCGTCGATCTATCACCACAATATCAGGCTTATTGGCTACAATAGTCCTGTCAGTGATGATAGATCGATCCAATGATACAATGTGGCGTGACCATTCTCTAGAACTGGGTCGGGCACATACCTGTAGCATGGTACTTCAGACTCCATAAGGTTGTACTGCAAAGCAAGTTGCTGGTGGATAATCCTAGCTACTAGATTGTGTCTGTGCAAATACTCGTCGTTAGCAAGACGAGAACAACCGGAAACGACATGTCGGACTGATTCACCGGGACGGTGGCATGCCCGACAGATGTCAACCGTACCATCCTTGACAATGTATATCCGATCCAATTATACACTAAAAACAGTGATACTCATAATATTAATACTAGAAATAAGGACAAACTACGTGCAGGGAGCACGTAGTTTGTCCTTATTTCTAGTATTATCATTCATCATTATCACCGGCTTCATAGGGTTCATAACTCATTTGCTGGGCTTGGTATAACCTTCTATAACAAGCTTCCCTCTTCTTTGTTAGATTTACATTTTAATGCGTTTAAAGCGAAAGTAAAATCAAATCTTTGTTCGAAGGCATATACTATTCTATCAAGGACTACTTAAACGATAAGAATTGTTGGTCGCTGTGATTAACTCAAGACAACGTTTATGTTCTTTCACCAGAATTAGCTTAACAACTGACAGGTCATATGAATTACTTCATATCATTGTTTATTTAACTTGACTGCATAAACCAGTTCTTTTTTTGTTTTTATTAATTAAATTTTCATTTATCTTTGAATGATGGTTATATGCTATTATTGTATAGAATCAAGTTCTACCAACATAACAGACAGCTGTGCTGCTGGGGAGTTTGTTGCGCCACTTCTTCCCAGCTAAAGCACTAGGAAGTGGTGTATGGCGGGCTTTTTGGGGGGACTGTCTTATGTAATTTTGACGTTCAAAAAGTGCTGAGTCTCAGCCTAGTTTGAATAAAAGACTTTTGATTTGATTTTTTTATTTGATTCGATCGTTGTTCGTCATGATAACTTCATCCATAATCGCACAGATAAAACCTTCGGTTTCCCCGAAGAGGTCACCAAAACGCAGCCACAGACGCAGGACACAGACGCTAAAAAGTCTACAGCAGTCCCATGAATAGCCCGGAAAAAGCGTCCGTGAAGCTCTTTGCCTTGCCATACTTCCTTACGATCGTTAAGTATAAAGTACTGCAGGTTTGCGCCAGAACTGGCGCAAACCTGCAGCCACCGCAGCGGTCTGTGAGGCCCTTGTCCACTGCGACCACATCTCGATGTATCCCCACGTCAGTGTGAAGGAAATATTCCCTGAGACTGCAAATCTCGCGGTTGTGGAGGGTTTTAGCATTTAAAAGGCCTCGACCTCCACACCTCCGTGGGATGTACAGTCTCATAACTGATGACCGTGGGTGATGCATCCGATATGCCGTCAGCAATGTACGGACCTTCCTATCCAGGGCGTCAAGTTCCGTTTGAGTCCATTTGAGTATGCCGAAAGAAAACATCAAGACGGGCATGACCCAACCGTTGAAGGCATGCACCTTGTTTCCACTTGATAAAAGATTATTTGACACTATTCAGACGGCCAAAGAAGCGCTCCTTCAACGATTGTTTCATGGCGGCAGCATTGATGCCTAATGCTTCCGACATACCAAGTACTTGTAGGTTTCGGTTGAGGAAAAATCTGCGTTCTAGAATGATTTGCTGAATTCATGGTTACAGTTTGCGCACTGGTTAAAAATTTACCCAGTATTTCGCACCTTCGACGCAACAAAGTCAAAACAGCAGCTCATTTTTTAATTTTACAGGAGAGGACTTTTAATTTTTTTTCGCATTTATTTCCTGTTTTCTGTATTACTATTTTATAAGATCCTAAAACTACTACTTTAAATAGTAAGTAAGTAAAAAATGAGCTGTTGTGACTTTGTGGCATCGAAGGTGCGATTTGTTTTAAATTCTTTATTATTCGGGTAACTTATTATAATTTTTTTATGGACATGACAAAGGTACTATTGAAGTGCATTTTTTGTCGCGATGTTGGTAAGTTTAATCTGTTTTTAGTTCAGGTGCAAGTTCCGGGGTAAAAATGGGGGGGGACCGTGAAATAAAAATGTTCTCGCGTTTATTGCAATTTGCAGGTACAGAATTATGTAATCTTTAAAATTTCAATACAATTCGCTAAGTTTATTTAATCGCATTATACAGCCTGACGCTCGACCCGCAAATTGCAAAAAAATTAAGAAAATTTAGCACCCGATAAATACCTTGGTGCTTCCAACTTACCAAATGCAGTTCCGATACTTTACGTACAGAAGCTGTAATATTATCAGTAACATTCTTTCAGTCAACTAGGAAAAAATAACACCAAAAGTACTAAAATAAAATATTTATTTATTTAATAAAAATAATTGGGAATAATACGTTTTAGGAAAATAACTTTAAGCTGCACAGCAGTGCAACCAGCCAACTCCCTAACACTAAAACAATAAAATTAATTGATTTAAATTAATTGTAATACTCTTATAAAAGGATTTGCACTTAAATCTAGATTGCAATTCGAAATATTAATACGAAAATTTAAAATAAATGCTAATTAAAATGATAAAAATAAATTCTAAGTATGTATTAGTAAATTATAGCTAGTAAAAAGTCGACCAGTTTTTGATAACAACTGTTGAATTTGACATTCAGTGATTTTTTTTTTATAACGGAGGTAACAGCCCCCACTTACGTGTCGTCACCCAGACAAGCGCTTTACTTTGTGTATATAATTTCTTCACCAGTGCTCTCAAAACGGTGAAGGAAAACATCGTGATGAAACCGGAATGTTCTAGAACCAAAAATTCGAAAACTTACATCTATCAAATCGCACTGGGCCCGCGTGGTGTACAGCCCACTCCCTCTCACAGGGAGGAAACCCGTGTCCCAGCAGTGGGAACATTATAGGCTGAAGATTGACACACACATGTTTATAGGATTCGACTGTTTTAATTATTAGGAAGTCTTATACACCATACAAATTAGTTGACTCAACTCTAGAAGCACTAAGAATTATTCTTAACCCTGAACGGGACGAACGAAATGGGAATGCTAATAAAGTCAGACACTTTTTACCACGAGTTTATTGCTTCATTCTATTATTTTGACATTTAATGTGACAGTTACGAAATATGCAAAATGGCCGACCAGATGCATATTCTGTCAAAATTATAATAATGCATATTTGTTTTGTAAATGATGCAATTTAATTTTATTGCACAGTTTGTAATTTAAAAGTGTTATTTAAAATTTTATTTTCGCAATAAAATTCAGTATCAAGTGGATTTTTTACGATGTTGTAGACATAAAATTATGTCGTTATGTTATTTTATGTGCACTTTAATACTATTTCTATAACCAACAAATGTGTGTCGAACATTGAACTTTGTGACTATTAAACAGGGTTTTATTTGTAACTCCGGTAGCCAAATGTTCCCGGAAAATCCTATAAACTATCCTTTCTAATTCACAGGATGTTCCGTAACGAAATAAGAAAATGCGCATATGACATCGCGATATAAGTGAAGACTTCAATGAGCCGAGAATGCGATTCAACGTCAACAACTGGAGCCGAGTATACCCGATTCAGTGTCACCGACCGACTGGAGCCGAGTATGAGCCGATTCGGCGTCACCGACCGACTGGAGCCGAGTATACCCGATTTAACGTCAAACAGTAATTATGAAAAACCGGTCAAGTATTACATAAACTTAGAATATTGTACAGATGTTAATATTTTTGTTAGTCTACACAAGTTTAAAACAAAACTAGGGAATAAATATGAGAATTTGATGCCTCCATTAGCGAATTTTTGAATTTTAGTTAGCGTTAATATGGCTGCTATTTTGAACTGACCAAATAAAATAATTTGACTGTAGATAAATTAGGTTAACTTAACGAAGTTTTTTTTTCAAGGAAGAATCCTTTTTAATAGCACTTTAGAAAAAATCCTGGTAAGCATTTAAATAGCAGCTTTTCAATGTTTCAAAATTTGATCACATCGTGTGCTTTTATAATGTTTAACGTGACAATATTAGTACCTATCGTATGGAATTATATGAAGACGCTTTTAAATTTCCGTCCATGGTGAATACGCTGAGGCAGCCCGTAAAATTCAAATACTTTTAACGTTTTTTTGTAATTTAAAGGCCAGTGTCAGGTTTTATGCTGATTAAATTGACTGACACTTCATGAAAAAGTAATTTCATTAGATTAAATGAACAAGGGTTATATTGATGACTTATCCTACTAACTACGAAACGTCAGCGCATCCACCTTAATTAAAGAGACGTTCAAGACAAATCGTGTCGTTAGAAATTATAAAAGCCCACATTATGTACAAAAATATTTCAAATACAAAGTATTTTGACAAAAATTTAGAATTTTCTGTTTACATTTCTAGCCTAACTTATAAAGCCTCAAATAGACTATTTTACTTAAAACGGCAGTAAATAATACAGCTTATAAATAACATAATTATTACAATTTAAGAATGGAATAAGTGCTAACTTTAATGTATAAATCGGTTTTACATTCGAATTCCAAAACGTTACTTAATTTTAAGTCAACGTTAAGTAGAACCTCCATATTTCTAATGTTGCTTAAATGTATAAAAATGTATGGTCAAACAAAAAATAATAATAACTTACTTATTTTTAAGTTATAAATATGTGTAGGGGGAAAATTACACTCCAAATATTGTTCCAATAATCGATAAAGTATTCGCATAATAAAAAGGAAATTTATTCGAAAAAAAAAATTCAAATAAATTTTCTTTTATTACTTAATGCTGTTAATCGTATTTCAGTTATACTTTTAGCGCTTACAAGAATTACAAATATCTCTGATTATTTAAGGAACTAATACATTTTTTTTAGAGAACGAAACCAATTTCTACAATTTGTATCACATTGATTTCGTTACGGGTAGTCAGAAGCCCGAGAGTCTAACAACCAGTCTTACCAACGAGTAATCATGTCACCCAGTAACTGGGTTGTGGAGGTAAGATAGGCAATCGCTCCATGTAAAATATTGGTAATCAACTGCATCCAGTTAGGCGAGAAGCTGACCCCAATAAAGTTGAGAAAGACTTAACAGATTTATAAAACACATTTATAAAATTCAACTCCATAGCGAGGTAATTTGAATACACAATACAGTGCCTAATCTATATTATATACGCTCAAATATAATTTATTAGGAACTAATTTTAATTAGATAAATGTTGGCGATAAAAAATAATAGTGTTTTATCAATAACAGAGCGAAAACCGTAGTAATTGGCATTTAAATGTGAAATATTTCCTATTTTTTTTTAATAATTTAGTATTAATAGCCATTCTTTTTATTTTTTTATTACTAAATGGGCCTGCTCTTGACCTCGACCACGCCTGATGGAAAGCGATTGAGGAGGTCTATGATGGATCGAGCGTATCCAGAAGATGCCTGTTCACTCTTGCTTTGAAGGAAGACGGGTTAAATGGGGAAGGAAACAAAGACGCAGGCAGAGAGTTCCACTTTCATAAAGACAAGGAACTTGGTTAAAAATAAAACTTATGAATTTAGATGGCTATAAGATTAGGGGGAGACCAAAGAAACGATGGATGGACGGTGTGAATGATGATATGGTTAGAAAGGGTGTGACTACAGAGATGACGACTGATAGAGAAGTGAGGAAGATAAATATATATTGCGCCGACCGCAAGCAAATTGTTATTTTTCTGAGATGTTTCACTGTATCCCAAAAGTGTAGTTCCTAAAATAATCAGAGTAAATGTAATGCCGAAAACTTACAAAAAAGTACTATTATTGATTAATTTTCAAGATTTTCAGTCACTTCATTGAGAAAAAGGCATTCTTATTCCTATTTCTATAAAAAAGTAATGAACTTTACTTAACCTATCGTTTCACATTTAAAAGTTTTTAACACAAAATAAATAAAAATAAGATGCATTTTTTAGAGTACTTACAGTATTTACATGCATATCATGAAGCGACGCGTGCTTTACTTGTGGCAACCAAGTGTACAAACACGCTGTAAATGTGTGCGTGGGTACGAGTAGCGTCAGCACATAACACACACACACACTTCCGCCCTCCCCCTGGTCTCGGACGGTACCGAGAGCTCCTGAGCTTACACATACATTTACACCACGTTTATACACTTGGTAACCACAAGTAAAGCGCGTGTCGCTTCGGGAGATAAAAATATTGTAATAGAAAATGAACATGTTTCGTTCAAAAAAAAAAAAAAAATTCGCAAGAAGTTTTCAACAGCACTAAATAAATGATAACATAATACAAACATCACGCCTCTAATACCCGAAGGGTTAGGCAAAGGTGTACATACATAATAATATAGTACACCCACATAATATTTCAATCGTAATATTATCTAAATTAAAATAATATACAAAGTGTAACAGAAAGAACGCAAGACCTAAGTTTGTTCATAATTAGCTACTGAATCGATTTCAGTAATTTTTCTGACTTCAAAAAGGAGGAGGTTCTCAATTCGTCGGAATCTTTTTTTTACGTATGTTCCCCGATTACTCGAAGATGGCTGGAACGATTTGGATTATTTATTTTTTGTTTGAAAGGGTATACTTCCCAGGTGGTCCCATGATCATCAAGTCAGGATCTGATGATGGGATCCTGGAGAAATAGATGTTATAGGCACATTTGAAGCGATTTGCGTAGTTTTTGGAAGAGTACTTTCTCGGAGTGGTCCTATTTCAATTTGGTGAAGATCTGATGAAGAACTTCGGAGATAGGCAACGGAACTCCTCAATAAATGATAGCAGATGGACTGGAATTGCTGAAATCTCATGTCTGTCTATTGTTTACATCAGTTCATAACATAACATCACGCCAGTACGCTGTGAAGGGGTAAGCACATGTGAACCACTAAAAAGTGGAAAATAAAAACTTTTACAAAAGAAAAAACAACCGACTTCCAAAAAAACACTACAAAGTGAAAAAAAAAAACTTCAATTTCGGAAAGCATATCAAAGGTCACAGACTTCCGAAATTAAAGTTATTTTTCACTTTGCAGTGTTTTTTTTGGAAGTCGGTTGTTTTTTTATTAAATATGCTTTTTGCTATACCTCCCGCCGATTGAGCCAAAGAAAATTCTATCTCATTTCAAGGCAATAAGACTCAATTTTAAATGCATAAAGTAATGCTAGGGTCGACACAATATTCTTAATAATACGAGACACCAAGTTTTGGTCATTAAGGGGTATAATCACAAACGATGATTACAGTTAAGAGATGTTTAAACGTCAAAAATGTATGGTTAATCGGTCGCTAATGATTTCTTATCTTTAAGCAGCGTTCATAAATAAGGGGGTGTATTTGCTTTTAACGCTATACTGTAATTAGGGTGTGATCTTGCATTAATTTTATTACACGTTTTATATTACTAAATTCCATAGCATTAGATCTTGGCTCGCCTCTACCGTGCTTCCTGATATTTATTTTACTTCGTTACTTCGAACTTAGTACCTGAAAATAAAAAAGAGAAAAATAAATTAGAATATTCTGACAAAAAAAAAACATCAAAATGGTTCAATTGGTTCTGCAGTTTTTGGATAAAACCGTCGTCACCGGGTAGTTTCAAGCCCGAAAGTCTGAGTATCTTTGCAAGGGGTATCGTCTTACCCAGTAACTGGGTTGTGGATGTCAGATAGACAATCCCTTTATGTAAAATACTAGCATCTCGTAAGGATACCTACGCATACTATGCGGTTAGCCGGATTGTAGCCGCAGGATGCGGTTGCGCTTGCGGTTAGACGTATGGCAGGTAGCCGCAACCGCAACCGGAACGAAACCGTCGTGGTTTGCGGTTGGATCGACTCATTTCCAAGATGGATGTCGAGGAACTCGCAGCTATTTATTATATTTACTCGAATTATATAAACGTACGGCCTACTTTGTATCTCAATTAGATTTTTTTCTGTATCGAAATCCATAGTTAATTATCTGTTCAACTTATCATCAATAAAATGAACACGTACACCGTCAATGGCGGGCAACCGCAAACTAGCACTATCCGCGTAGTGTGTATAGCAATCGTCCGGCTGGCCGTCAGTCGGACCGCAGCGCTCAGAACGACCGGAGCGGTCGGCCGGCGCAGTACGAATAAAAACTACTCTCTCATACATATTTTTGATTGCGGTCAGCCGGACGGCTGGCCGCATTCCGGCTAATGAAAAATAACCCTAGACTGGAAGCCTAACCCGACTCAATTTAGTCAAAGTTGTTAGGAAAAGGCTAGGCAGCTGAGTTGATTTTGAGAATTTCACGGAAATACAATTGGGTGTGATCCTACTCTTTATCTATACAATCTATGTCTATAAGAAATCTATCACATAATTAATTTACCTGTCCCTGTTTTGGTAAGGTAATTTTATTATACGTGCATCGTCTTCACATAATACATTAACGATAATAATTATAATGAATGTATATGTCGTGGCGATATCATAGATTTTGCTTACTTCATGAAATGCTCAAGAATCTCATGAAATGGTCGCAATTTCATGAAATTCTCGTCATCTTCTGGTTCTGATATCACAGAAGAAGACGGTCAACGTCAGGTTGACGGAGCCCCACTGCGTGTGGCTCCTTTTTCTGTGTGCAGGGTTTAAAGGAACCTAACCATACCGAAACTCGGGGTGCTCGTGACGTCGACCGTCTTCTCGAGAAAAAATTCTCGAACATTTCATGAAGTGAGCAAATCTACGATATGACCCCGATATATAGAGAATATTGTAAAACATTTTAAAAGAGCAATAATTGTGTTTCCCGCCCATTCTACTCCATACGAAACTACATTTTGATATCAATTTTTCTTTTGTAAATGTTGACGTACACACGGCTACACATCAAACTATACGCTTCCAGTTTACGCTGATCTCGCACTGTACGGAAATTCTATATAGTGCGAAATCAGCTTATACTGGAAATATATAGCTGCGTGTACAACAGTGCTCTTTATGTGCCTATTTAAAAAATAAATTATTTGACTAAATTTTTATGGTATCAAAGTTTTTGCTTCAAGTATTTTAAATATTTTTGAGGAAAACCAGCAACTTGTTATATACACCGTGACATTTTAGTCGTCTTACAAAGGTGGTCCACTCAATGTACCCGTTATAAAATACCTCTAGGCGCGATTAAAACATTGTTACCATTAATTAAGATAATCGGTACAAAGAAAAATAAATAATGCTTTAGAATTATGAAACACCCTCCCTGTTAATAATGTTTACGTATCAAACGGTAGAAGATATCTACCTACCTACCAATTACATTCTATCACTAATTCCACTTCCATAAAAGGGTGTTTCAAACTACGTCATGCGTATTAGTGTTTTTTTTGGATTATGCAAATGTTTTAAAATATCATTTTTTTTTAAATAAATGATTAGTAGTCATTGGATACATGAAGTGGGCTGCCGTTGTAAGACGACTAAAATGTCACGGTGTATATTTTTTATTTTTGAGCAACTTGTTATAATTATTTCGGAAAAACATAGATTTAGCAGAAGTTCCATTAAAAATTACTCATAATAAAATAGTTCAGCGATAAACAATCTACTTTACGTAGAAAGAAAGAAAGAAAGAAAGAAAGAAAAAACGTTTATTTGCGGTAAACATGACGCAAAAACCAGGAACACACAAAAAATAATAAAAAAACAATGAAGAACTATGTGTTATCATTTACAGGATATTACTAAATATAAGTTGTGAGATAAAACATTTGAGCTACACTAAGGGCCAGCGCCCACTGGCGGGACGGCAAGGAAAAGGATTTTTAAGCCACGAATAGAAATAAAACTTAATAGTATGATAGTAAAATTGAAATTCTAACGACAACGTTGCTGCCGTATCCTTAGGCATGCCGCGACGTCCTTAGGCATCATCATTTAAATTTGAATTGTATTGTCTTACATTTAAGTTATATTCCTATTCGTCGTATAAAAATCCCTTGCCGTGCCGTGCCGTTAGTGGGCGCAGGCCCTTAGTCGACGTTCACACGGACTTAATAAAATCGCGGCGGGATTTTTCGCGCACTGGATTTTTAGCGCACTGCTTAGAGCCGAGAATTGAAAATCGAAGAGTGTGTATTTTTGACGCGCTGGATTGCACTCCGTGTCCGTGTTGGCGTCGACTTACGCGGTTTGTCCACCGCCACGGTCAAAAACGAGACGTCAACGAGAAACGACATAATTCGAAGCAAGCGTGCCGTCAGAGTGACGGACGTGCAGTGGACACGACCGCGGCCATAGTAAATGGATTGTATCGTTCATAGAAATATAAAAAATAACGTTTTTTAGTACAATGGAAGAATTAATCATTTCTCGATTGAGTCAATTACTAGTGTATATGAAAAATAAAAGGCTTTTGCACAGCACAACGATAACGACCGATATTTTTGTGTGAGTAAATTGTACAGTGCGTGGTAAATGCACGCTGTATTAGATGAGATAAGGTTTATAATTGATTGTGTAGTACGTTGTGATTTATCGCGAGTGTGTGCACCAATTCGTATCTATTACTTTGACTGAAATGCATGTGTAGTAGTTGCGCGTGATAAACTAGATACACTGGTCCCAAAAAAATATATGGTATTTTCAAGTTTATTTTGCATTCAGTGATGGAACTCATACCATAATAAAACACACTTTAATGCATCAAAAAAATCATCAAAGTTACCTCTTAATTATCTTGAAAATCGGTTTATCCCTTCAATAACAATTACAATTATAATTAAAAATATACCATAAAATTCCAAATGCCTAACTGCATCCAGTAATGGATTATTTATTATTAAATAGTTAATATCTAATTTTATACGATTTTATTTGCACTTTTACGACGTACGTTTGCTCATTTATTATTCGAATTCATTATAACAGATTTTAACCCGTATCTGATTGCAATAAGAACTATTGTCGCTCATAACGACATTATTTAAAGTTACCAGGGCCTTAACAGACATCACCGGCCCACTGCCACACAAAATTGGATGACAGAAATTCATGTCGTTGTGCTCCTCAAGTTCTCAGTTGAGTTGCACGATTACTGACAAATGCTTGAACTGACCGGACAGGTCCACTCCGTCTGTGTGGTTCTTTCCTCAGAACACCATTTCAGACACCAATCTACATGGTCTTCACATGATCAGAGGCCTTAGTGTGAGTTTCATTTAACCATCCTCACCAAACGCAGTGAGCACGTTTGGCGCTCCGATTGGTCCGTCACCAATCCAGGGCCAATCGGAACGCCGAACGCGCTCACTGCGTTTGGTGAGGATGGTTAAATGAAACTCACACTAGGGCCTCTGACCAAGATTATGAAGAGACCTCTGAGTTTGTTTCATCCTTCCTTCTCAGAGTAGTCAGATAGTAAACGCCGACCTCATCTAGTTAAAAAAATATGATTGACGTGTAAAAGTATTCGTACAAACCTAATTACAGAAATTGACAGCACGGTTGGCGCAGTGGTTAAGCGATTGACTGCTGTGCTGCGTGTAGCGGGTTCGATTCCCGCACGGAACAAATATTTGTATGGCCTACAAGTAGTTGTTCCGGGTCTGGCTGTTTGTATGTGTGAATTTAAATGTTTGTAAACGCACCCACAATACAGGAGTAATTCCTAGTGTGGGGCAACGTTTAAAAAAAAAATCATTCATGATTTGTCAAATGTGATTGGTATAACTATGCCTATGCCTTCGGGGATTACAGGCGTGATGTTATATCTTACGTCATAGCAGGTATTCTTTTCTCAGTTTACACTCAGAATATAATAGCTCAGACGTAATACTTACAAACAAACATTCACACGGAAGGATGTTGTAACAACTGTTTCGAAAACTATTTGGCCTAAATACATAGACGGTTCGCGGAAATGCAAGTTTCTATAAAAACAGACACAAGAAGACAAACAAGCAAAAGTGCTGTTGAATTACTTGTAGATAATATTAAAAACTCTTTATGCTCGGTTCCTATAAACAAAAACTAGTCGTTTTGCTTACCAATGGTAGCGTATTTAACCGATTTCCAAAAGGAGGAGGTTCTCAATTCGTGGGAGCCTCTTTTTCTATTTTTTTTTATGTATGTTCCCCGATTACTCGAAGATGGCTGGACCGATTTGGATTTCTTTTTTTGTTTGAAAGGGTATAGGTTCGCAGGTGGTCCCATGATCATCAAGTCAGGATCTGAAGATGGGATCCTGGAGAAATAGAGAGAACTCTTCAAATTTTATTGGCACATTTGAAGCGATTTGGGTAGTTTTTGGAAGAGTACTTTCTCGGAGTGGTCCCATTTCCATTTGGTGAAGATCTGATGAAGAACTTCGGAGATAGGCCACGGAACTCCTCAATAAAAGATAGCAAATGGACTGGAATTGCAGAAATCTCATGTCGGTCTATTGTTTACATCAGTTCATAACATAACATCACGCCGGGACGCTGTGACGGGGTAAGCACATGTGAACTACTAAAAAGTGAAAAATAAAAACTTTTACAAAAAAAAACAACCGACTTCCAAAAAAAACACTAAATTGTGAAAAATAACTTTAATTTCGGAAGGCGGTGACAAAAAACCTTCCGAAATTCAAATTATTTTTCACATTTTAGTGTTTTTTTTTGGAAGTCGGTTGTTTTTTTTTTTTTTTTATCTTTTTATTGCCAAACTGCCCGGGCATATAGATTCGTAAGCTAATTCTACCTGTGATAGGTACTTCCATGCGGAAGACTCTACTATACAAAGCTATGAGGTCTTTGCTTCAATATTGGTAAAGATACAAGAGTCTTAATTTCGACACAAATGTATTTTTGTTTATGAAATAAATAAATGAAATGAACCAATAACGGTCCGTAAATTATAGGAATCGGCCATTAGTCGACGTTCCCACGGACTTAATAAAATTGCGGCGGGATTATTTGCGCATTGGATTCTCAACTCTCTGTGTTGAAACGAGCATTGAGAATTCCTTAGAGTGCAGCTCAGCGCGTCGAAAATCGTAACGTGTGTCAAAATTCCGGCGCGATTTTGTTACGTCCGTGTGAATGTCGACTTATGGAATTCACTTCGGCTCGACATTAGGAACTGCAAAGCTGTTGCAGTACCTATTTAAAAGATGAATGAAAGAATAATCTTTTCAGTTTTTTATAATTGTATTTAATATTTAAATTACATTAAACTAGCTGACCCGTGCCCACTTCGTTGGGCGGTAAACATTTTAACTTGTGATGAAATTATGAGTGTGGTTCGGTCTTTTTGTAGCTGAAATATAAAAGTTAAACATATGCTGTCGCTAACTTTTTTGTAGGCATTATCTAGCTTTACAATTTTTCTCTAGAACTCAATCATATATTATCTCTCATCTTTAAGGCAGCGTTCGTAAGAAACGTTTTCGTTCGACCGTTTTTTCTCCGACTTACTTTGCAAATGCGACTACCACGAAAGTCTTTTAATTTTTCGGGTTAATATACTACGAGTAACGGAAAGGGCACGGCTTCTTTGGATGATATCAAACGATATTGAAAGTGTTTTTTAATCCTATCTCTACATGTTTGGGAGTTATGAGAATTTTTAATACATTGATAACAGAAACCGAGCTTTTCAAATTGAAATAAAAACATCACTCGGAAGAGATTTATCGTGATATTGGCAAGTAACGTGGAAAGTTATTGACCTACGTAGTGCGGTGACACGTTTGTTATGATTTGAATTTAAGAAACATATGAAACCGAAAATTTGTTATCAATTCTTAGAGTATTTTATTTTGAGCTGAAACTAAGTATAGTGATTCTATACCAGCTGTTATCTTTAGTGCTTAAGGATAGCAATAGGGTTTCTGTTACACCCTGTATAGCCTATGACACTCACAAATAACGTGGCTTTCTATTTGTAAAAGACTTTTCAAAATCGGTTCAGTAGAACCAGATAATATTATATAATATTACTATAGATATAGATTTATAAATAGTATAATCAGTCTATATCTTTCCTACTGCCGGGACACAGGCCTCCTCTCTGTGAGAGGCAGTGGGCCGTAATCCACCACGGGGGCTCAGTGCGGGTTGGTAGATGTCACATGTCTTCGAATTTTTGGTTCCAGGACATGCCGGTTTCCTCACGATGTTTTCCTTCACCGTTTTGTGACCAGTGGTGATGAAATAATTTACATTACACAATGTAAAGCGCCAGCCTACGAACGAATCTACGTAACTCGTAAGTCGCGGCCGTTACCACTGAGCCACCACTGCTCACATGAAGGCAGAGCTTGATGCAGGATGTTAATAGTTTATGACTTAAACAACACGTGATGTTAACGATTTTTATCTGAATAATATAATAAAGTTTGTTTGAACGTGCTAATCTCTGGAACTACAAGACGGATTCGAAAAATCTTTTTGCATTTGATAGCTCAATTCTGGAGGAAGGTTATAGGCTATTTAACATCACGCTACGACCCTTAGGAGCTGAGCAAAAGGGAAAACAGTCAGAAAAAACGCTAAGGGAAAACGAGAAAACATGGCGGTTTATATAAACGGTGGTTTAATTATAAAGATAATACATATACCTACTTAAGTTTTTGTGCTACTTATATGTACTACGAAGTGAAGAAGGAAAGTAAAGTGGCAAAAATATTGTGCATTTTCCCTTCGAAAGAGGAAATTCGTAGTCAGTCAAACGCATGACCCATGACCTACATTTTGTATTTGTCTACACATCAATGTATGTGAGCAGCGAAATAATTGATTGTGGGGCTTTAATTGATCAATCACGAATTAGCCTTGCTTTATTGGCAAGGTTAGTCGTGAATTAAATTTTAAACAACTATGGCTTCGTTGGAATTAATGAGTTTCGGATCATCATCATATCATAATCCTATAATATTTCCACTTCTGGAACACAGGTCTTCAATCTTCGAGAAGAACTGGGCTGTTATACAACGTGTAACGGAAAGGGTATATACATACCAAGGGCACGGCTTCTTTGGATGATATCAAACGATATTGGAAGGGATTTTTAATCCTATCTCTACATGTTCGGAGGTTATGAGAATTTTTAATACATTGATACCAGAAACTCGGAAGAGATTTATCGTGATTTTGGCAAGTAACGTGGAAAGTTATTGACCTACGTAGTGCGGTGACACGTTTGTTATGATTTTAATTAAAGAAACATATGAAACCGAAAATTTGGTATCAATTCTTAGAGTATTTTCTTTTGAGCTGAAACTATGTATAGTGATTCTATACCAGCTGTTATCTTTAGTGCTTAAGGATAGCAATAGGGTTTCTGTTATACCCTGTATACCACGCTGGCTCAGGGCGGATTGGTAGATGTCACATGTTTATCATGACCATAATCTTTTCGTAACTTTGCTGGGATCGGCTTCCAGTCCACCAGGAAGCAGCTGAATCACACGTCACAACACATTGACTGGTTAATACGATGCCTAAGTAAGAGAACGTTGTAAGTTATAAAAGAAGATGAGTAGTGACAAAAATTGCAAGGAGTGTGCTTAGACTCTGGCTAGCTACAGGGCACCAACGGTCTTGACTTAGTGATGTGCCGTTCCCGGGAATGTTCCCAAAGTGGGAATGTTCCCAAAAGAATCTTTCCAGTGCCCGGGAATATTCCCAATTGCTGGGAAATTGTCGGTGAAACCACATAGAATTATAATAAAAGTAAAAATATAATTACATACTCAATTACTGGTAAGATTTAGTAAGTCAGTAGAAGTGACATGTAATAAGTGCTCATTTAGTAACTTGTCGTAAAGAGGTGAATAAAAATTTCGAATGTAGGAGACTTCGAGGTTCAGAGATTATGTACAATATTTTGAAACGGTATTTTACTGGTAGAATCCTACATTATTCTTGAGTAAAATATGCTAACTACTCGTTTTTACAATGGAAAATGTTTAAAATTAATAAAGTCACGCGTAACAGCTAGCATAAACAGCTTTTGATTATGACCAGAGGTCGGAGTAGGTAGATTGATTTTATATACTTACGTCAAGATATTATAATATGGACATGACATTTCATCCATAATGTGCGGGAAGTACCGGAAAAATTTCCGGAATTGGAATTATGGAATAAAATAAAATAAAAAACATACAGATAGGCTAACAAAATAGTTTATTATATGAATGATTGATTGAATTCAATGAAGTCAAGCGTCATTTCTAATTCAACAGTAAGGGACAAAATACGGTGTAACTATTCCAAGATATTTTTGTATAAAATTAAATACTGATTTCTTTCCCCATTAGCTAACACTGGTAGCGTAGATTAATATTATTAATACGTTTTTCACCTTAAACACAAATTCGAGCTAATTTCAAAATTCCGGAACAAATATCACAATAAATATGAAGTTCCGGTATTTTGGAGGCATATCCATATTATCCTCTACGTTTGACGTCAACGACCTTAAATCAATCTACCTACTCCGACCTCTGATTATGACATAAACGCTGTAATAAAATAGGTCAAAAATATTTAAAATTGTGCCTTTCTTAACTTGCGATGGTAAATTAACTCTTTTTTAACTTCGAAACATGCGATACGAAACCTAAACTAAAAAGTTCAAAAAACAAAAAAATCTTTTAACTAATGTGTTAGTGTTCCCACTAACTGGTAATGTTCCTGGGCACGTGAGAACATTCCCGTTGGGAAGTTCCTCGGAACGGGAATGTTCCCACGGCACATCACTCTCGACTAAGTCGTCGTCCCAGCGTTTGCGTTGTCTTCCTCTACTTCTTTAGGATCCATCTCTAATTTGCCATTCCGTTATAGCTTTGGACCACTTATTGTTCCTATCGCGGAGCATTTGACCAGCTCATCACCATCTCCGTGCCTTTTTGTATGGACGGTAGCATCTTTTAATTTGGTAATATTTTCCTCAGGTCTTTAAGCTCTCTTTTTTGTCTATCAGATTGAACTTCAGTAGATTGCGTTCTATACCTCTTTTGCCATAAACAGGACACTAACCCGTACTGAGAAATCCGCTTTGCCCGACCTAAGTATCAAAATCAGGACCGTATGTTCGGCAGTCACGCTTGCGGCCACTGAACCATCGAGGCGGTTAATTAAAATGAATACAATGTGTAACGTCGGGTCGTTGAGCTCCCTAAATTGAGAACGAGTAATAAAACAACTGACTGATGTCCCAACTCTAAAGCCCATGTTCAGACTGGACCTCCACTGTTTAGCGCCCGCCGAGAGTTGGAAAATCGAACAGTGTGTTTTTAACCGACTTCAAAAAGGAGGAGGTTCTCAATTCGTCGGAACCTTTTTTGTTTTTTTTTTATTTTTTATGTATGCTCCCCGATTACTCGAAGATGGCTAGACCGATTTGGATTATTATTATTTTTTGTTTGAAAGAGTATAGTTCCCAGGTGGTCCCATGATCATCAAGTCAGGATCTGATGATGGGATCCTGGCGAAATAGAGAGAACTCTTCAAATTTTATAGGCACACTTGAAGCGATTTGGATAGTTTTTGGAAGAGTACTTTCTCGGAGTGGTCCCATTTCAATTTGGTGAAGATCTGATGAAGAACTTCGGAGATAGGCAACGGAAATCCTCAATAAATGATAGCAAATGGACTGGAATTGCTGAAATCTCATGTTTGTCTATTGTTTACACCAGTTCATAACATAACATCACACCGGGACGCTGTGAAGGGGTGAGCACATGTGAACCACTAAAAAGTGACAAATAAAAACTTTAAAAAAAAAACAACTGACTTCCAAAAAAAACACTAAAAAGTGTAAAATAACTTTAATTTCGGAAGGCGGTGACAAAAAATTTAAAAACATATCCAAAGTCACCGCCTTCCGAAGTTAAAGTTATTTTTCACTTTTTAGTGTTTTTTTTCGTCTCACTCGCACTGCACTTGGTAGATTCTCAATTAGGGATGCATCCGATACCGATACCGATGCCGATATATCGGCGATACTCGAAGTTTGCCGATATATCGGCATCGGCGATATTTTTATGGCCGATTCAACGATACTTTTCAAATTTCGCGCTTTAAAAATGTAATGTAAACGCGGGTGTTGTCTCATCTATTTCGTTGCAAACGAGGCACGAACTAACTATGCTAAATATACTATTAACTAATCTCAACCTGTCTACAGTTGAGACGCCCTGGGCGTCGGCAATCCCAGGCTGATTCCCGGCCACCGTAGGCGCGGGCTTGCGGACGGCGAGTAATGGGTAGCTCGCTGTCCGGTAAGGACTAAGCCCGGGTCGACGGCGCGATGTGTTCCACGCGAGCCTCAAAGATATGTCAGCACCAACTGATGGGGCCCGCAAGGGACGATGCCTGCCAAGAGTGCGGGTTGTTCGAAAGAGATACGGCGGCCCCTGGCACACAGGCAACTGAGGGAACACGTTTTCGTCAGTAAAACTCTGACACGCCCTCCTGCTCCACCCAGAGAGGGAAAAGTTATTTAATTCCCACACAAAAAAAAAAACCTGTCTATAGTTATAAACGGTTTTATTTAGTTTGTCCTGTTATTTGTTCTTTTTTATATTAATGAAAAGAATAACCTGACTTGTGTCGTATTTATTTTACCTTCATTTTTGAAATCAATAAGCGTATCGGTAACGCCGATATTGTTATAAGAGCATCGGTATCGGTATCGTATCGGAAAAAGGCGAATCGAGGCATCCCTATTCTTAATGTTCAGTTCAACACCGATAGTAGAAAATTCAGTGCGTGATAAAATTGCGCCCTGATTGCACCCGTGTGGACGTCGACTAAGGACAGGCCAACTATTTGTGTGGGGAAAAAAAGATTCATCAGTAACTTGCATTTTATTTTTTACAAGCCATATGTCCGATGACAGCAGTGCTCTCTCAGTGGTAACGGTCGGAATTTACGAGTTGTAGGTCGTAGGTCCGAAGTTTGAACTCAAATAGACGCTTTACTTTGTGTAAATAATTTTATAACCGCTGCTCTTGAAACGGTGATGGAAAACATAGTGAGGGAACCGACATATCCTAGAACCAAATATTCAGACATGTGACATCTACAAACCCGCCCTGGGCCGGCGCGGTTAGTCATCACGCTACAACTCAGAGCCGGCTAAAAAGAAAAAACTTTTACCAAAAAAAAACAACCGACTTCCGAAAAAAACACTACAAAGTGAAAAATAACTTTAATTTCGGAAGGCGGTGACTTTGGATATGTATTTAAATTTTTTGTCACCGCCTTCCGAAATTAAAGTTATTTTTCACTTTGTAGTGTTTTTTCCGAAGTCGGTTGTTTTTTTTTTGTAAAAGTTTTTATTTTTCACTTTTTAGTTATAGTACCTAACCCACTAATTCATAATCATCATTGGAGTCAAAACAATGCATATTTACGCGATGGCAGCAATCGCGGTTGATTTACTGTTATTTTTTTAAGAGTTCCGTTGTCTGTTTCCGAAACGCATCATCAGATCTAGATGAAATTGAAATGGGACCACACGGGAAGCACTAGCTTTCAAATAAAAAAGTCAAAGAATCATCAAAATCGGTTCACCCAGTCGAAGTTCGGAGGTAACAAACATAAAAAAAACATACAGACGAATTGAGAACCTCCTCCTTTTTTTGAAGTCGGTTAAAAAAGAGAACGCACGCGAAGAGAAAACGAAGGAAAAGCGCGGGCGATGCGATACGATGTGTGTCGAGAGCCGAGAGTTATACACCGTGATATTTTAAGGCTCGTGCAGACTAGCGCGACGCGACGGTCGCGTCGCGACCCTCGTAGAACAATCTCTATGAAAACTTCATGGAAATTGTTCTACAAGTGTCGCGTCGCGCTGTCGCGTCGCGCCTGTTTGAAGAAGCCATTAGTCGTCTTACAAAGGTGGTCCACTCTTTGTATCCGACATAAAATACCTACAAGCGCGATTAAAAATTGTTACCATTAATTAAGATGATAGGTACTAAAAAAATAAACAATGCTTTATAATTATGAAACACTCTCCCTGTTAAAATAATGTATACGTATCAAACGGTAGAAGATATCTACCTACCTACCATTACATTTCATCATTCATTCCATCTCCATAACAGGGTCTTCAAAACTACATCATGCGTCTTAGTGAATGATATTTTTTATTTTATAATTCATATTTATATCGATTTTTTTTTAATAAATGATTAGTAGTCATTGGATACATGAAGTGGGCTGCCGTTGTAAGACGACTAAAATGTCATGGTGTATATAAACCGGTCAAGTGCAAATTTTTTGCGAATTTCTAAAACTAGATTTGGTCGGCCGGCGCAGGTCGCGGTCAGATAGCAAACTATCTGACTACACTGAGAAGAAAGGCCGAAACAACGATTATATTATGTTTCTTACGACTTCCACACGATGGAAATCTCGGGCAGAAAGTACTAAACTAATATATTTATTAATTCGTGAAGCAAAAACTTTGTGCTCCTTTTTACGAAAATTACGCGAACGGAGGAGTATGAAATTTGGCACAGTTAAAATTGTTTTTTTTTAGTATGGAGAAGGGGTGCAGAATGCATTAAAAATCATCATACCAGCCGAAAGACGTCCACTGCTGGCCATAAGCCTCCCCCAAAAGGGGGGATTTGCCGTAATCGCCACGCTTGGCAGGCGGGTTGGCGATCGCAGTATGGTGGGAAAAGGCATAGAGAACGCTGCTGCCCATTCTCTAGTAAGTCCCTTAGTCACCTTCTACGACACCCACGGGAAGAAATGGGATGGTGCTATCCTTTTACACACGGAACAAAAAGGAACGGAATTAAAAATACATTAAATAAATTAAAAAAACATGGTCGAATTTCGTTCACTGAACGAGCACTAGTATCTAAAGATATACCTATATATTTTGTATTGTATTCCAGTTTGAAATGCCATCAATGTGGACGCAACTGTATCCATACTACAGGTAGTTACCACATACCGTGCAGATAAGAAACCCGTACCTATGGCAGGTGAATTGACTCAACTACACCGATAACATTGGTAATACGTATCCCCACTTGTGTTTGGTAAGTAGAAGTACAGTATATTGAGCTCCTTAAGGGGAATCTACTTCCGGGCTCGAACTCACTGGTGGGCCTGGCTAAAAAGCACGCTGTCTCATCAGCAGAGGTCGGAGTAGGTAGATTGGTTTTATATACTTGCGTCAAGATATTATAATATGGACATGCCATTTTATCCATAATGTGCGGGAAAAAACATACAGATAGGCTAACAAAATCATTTATTATATGAATGATTGATTGTAATCAATGAACAATTATTTTTAATTAAACAAAAACATAAATAAATTATTTTTAATCCTCATCGGATACAATTTCTATATTTTGGCTTTCAACGTTAATACAATTAAAATAAATAATCATAATTTTTTCAATATTTTCTAATTTTAAAGTATTCCTTTTGAAGTCTAATGTTTTTGTATAAAATAAAATACTGATTTCTTTCCCCATTAGCTAACACTGGTAGCGTAGATTGATATTATTAATACGTTTGTCACCTTAAACACAAATTCGTGCTAATTTCAAAATTCCGGAACAAATATCACAATAAATATGAAGTTCCGGTATTTTGGAGGCATATCCATGTTATCCTCTACGTTTGACGTCAACGACCTTAAATCAATCTACCTACTCCGACCTCTGCTCATCAGGCTTCGCGTCCGACAGAGGTAGTATCAGTGATGAGCAGTTAGACGCTAGTCTACACGCACAACGTTATTGAGTGAGATACAGGATCATTTATAGTACAACAGGCGCGTAAAAAATTAAGAAAAGTCCTTCGGAAGATCGGTTTTTATGAAAAAAAACACTGCTTAAATGAATTACCCATAAATTTTATTGAACTTTTCGGTATTTGCGATTTATCGGTACCGACTTGGTTTTGGAAATTTCACACTTCTTTTATTACTTAAACACGCCCAAAGTTAGGTTAAATTAGCAACATAACTTGGCTCATAAATTTTTAATGACTTCTTATTTTAGTATTCTGTTTCCGTACAGACAATATTAATAATGAGACAAAACTATACCATTTTTAATTTTTGATGTAGATTATCGAACAGTGGAGTAATACACTCCCGAAGTTTGTATGGAAAAAATGTCAACAAGATCCACTTTAAGTTCTGAGTTGAGCTGCACGATTACTGATAAATGCGTGCACTGATTGGATAGGTCCACTCAATCTGTGTGGTTCTTTCCTCAAAAGATCATTTCAGGCACCAATCTACATGGCTTTCACATGATCAGTGTTTCTTTTAACCGTCGATTGGTCCACCACCAATTCAGGGCCAATCAGAGCGCCGAATGTTGTCGATACGTAAAGTCGAAATGGTTAAAAGACTCCTACTAGGGCCTCAGTACACTCCGTGCCTGGGAAACACATTAAACCGTTGGTCTCATTGTCATTCGAGGATATTTGACAGTCGTTACAGGTCGTCAGAAGCCCAAAAGTCAACCAGTCTTACCAAGTGTTATCGTATTGCCCAGTAACTGGTTTGTGCAGGTCAGATAGGTCAATCATTCCATGTAAAATACTGTTATTACTGATGATTTAATTTTGAAGCCAGAGTGTGCATGTGCATCCACCTTCTTGCTTGCGCTTCTTCTTGCTCTGCCTAAACCTTCGTGGGAAACAAGGCATGATGTTATGTGTACTGTCTAAATTATGCGATGTGAACTGTTGTTAACACACGGCTCCGTTTCTCCGGTATATAAATATTTATATTAAACTGAAGTAATGCTGAACATACATTACGTGTCTGCTTTGCTTAGTAATGAAGTGAGATGTTAGAGGATCGTCTGCACTTACTCATCAGCACGTTTATTACGTAACGGAATCTGTCAGAATCAGAGGCCCTAGTGTGTGTTTCATTTAACCATCTCGATCTAACGCATCGAGCGCGTTCGGCGCTCCGACTGGCCCTGGATTGGTAGGATGGTTATAAGAAACTCACACTTGGGCCACTGAATCGTTTAAAGTATATTGCTGATCCATTGCTTCGTATGTTCGAAAAATGTGACTAGTCAACAACGAAAATAACAATGAATTTTTGTCAGTGGCGGATTTACACATTTGCCGCCAGTAGACTTTAAAATTTTTGCTGCCCCTACTAACTGTTTTGAATTGTAATATTGGAATATCTTAAAAAATCGTATTCACAATGAGTGTACTTTACACCACATGAGTAACCAAACGGAACAGAGACGAAGCTTCATACAACCGCGCGAATCGGTTGCACTACTACAGGCCCGCGGGGTATGTGTGCGTGACCACTGGCCGCTTGTTGCGTACTCGGCAAGACTGGAAAAAACCGGTACACGCTGGCACCGCCAGTTGACAATCTCAGGGTTAGTGCGACGCACGTTGTTTGTATTATTAGTTGCAAGTTTGAATAATATAAAAACTTGAGTGGACCTTTTGTTGTGAGCAAGGTCAGCTGTCAGATATCGGCGCGGGACTTGGCGGCTACTTAACGTCAAAAGTCATTGTCCGGCCTAACTAAATACCGGTTAAATTAAATATTTATTAAAAAATAGATATCATCATGGAGCGACTGTCTTTCAGACCTCCACAACCCAGTTATTGGGCAACACGATACTCTTGGATAGACTGATGGTCAGACTTTCTGGCGTCCTGTAACGACTATCAAAGATCTACGAATGACAACCGGGACCGGCGACAAAAACTTTATATTAGATTCAGAATTTACCACATCATTAAAAGATGATTTAAAAAAATATTAGAGTAAGTAACGTGTAAAGTATTCTATCATACTGAACAATAAAACTATTTAACACATGTTTTGTTTAATTTGTTTTCACCTATTGTGACAACCCTACCAAAATAGGTAACAATTTTGCACGTTCTTAAGAAGCTTTGTCTCTGTTCCGTTTGGTTACTCATGTGCTTTACACAGCGCTTAATAATTTTTCATATACAGACATTGGAGCATTAGGTATACCCACTGTATACGTATAGTAGGTAGGTACAAAAATATTGAAATTTTGTTAAATTTCCGAGACTTCTTTTCTCTGCGTATTTTTTTAATTTTTTTATTTATTTATTGACACCAAAAATATTAACATTACATCAACCATTTTTGCGTAAAGAATTTGTAGGCTATAATGAAAACATTACAATATAAGAGCATCTGTAACCGAACTAGGTATAAAACCTGTATCTCGGCTACAGCGCCATACCTCTCTGATAACAGGCTGGAAAAATTTTAGCCAACATTCCAATTTTGTTAAAAGTAATAATAAGTACAATATTTGTTAAACAGTATTTTAAATTAAAAAAGAGAAATTGATTGCACTTAAGATGAGATGTAGAGTGTGGGCGGGAAGTAAGTGGTGTGTTTGTGTGTGTGGTGTGTGTGTATGCGTGTGTGTATAAAATAACGTACATAATAACGTTCTTTTTTTCCTTAATGCAAAAAAAAATTGCCGAATTTGCCGCCGCCCGAAAATTTGCAGCCCTAGGCTCCAGCCTATTCAGCCTGCTGGTAAATCCGCCACTGAATTTTGTAGAATTATCAAAAGATTTTTTGCAAAAAAAAAAAACAACAAGTGACTTCCAAAAAAACAACACTAAAATGTGAAAAAATAACTTTAATTTAGGAAGTCGGTGTCTTTGGATTTGTATTTTAGTTTCTTGCCAACGACTTCCGAATTTAAAGATTTTTTTAACTTGGTAAGTATAGCGTTTTTTTTTGGAAGTCGGTTGCTTTTTTTTTCAGCTTCCAGTCTAACCGGATGCAGTTGAGTACCAGTATTTTACATACAGCGACTGTCTATCTGACCTCCACAACCCAGTTACTGGGTATCACGATACCCGTTTAATCTCAATATTTTGCAACCTATGACCAGATTTTAAACTACGAATCGAGTCTGTATTAGCTAATAAATATTCTACATTTGATCTAAATTATGTAGTAATGCGATTCCACGGACAGGTAGTCTAAAATAAACGAGATTTTGGCTCGGCAGCCAATGATGTAATTATCTTTTGACATAGTTTAATAGCTGAAGCTGTTGCCGCGTCTTCGTACCCATTGAAACTTTCTACCTGTACCTGTTATGCCCGGGAGACATGAGGCTAGTTTTTCAGGCTAGGATAACAAGTAACTACCAGATGGCCGATGGGGCCGAAAGGTTCTGCAGTGGCGGCTGGTACCGGAAGACATAGAGGCGGAAGGCCTCCCACAAGGTGGACCGTTGACCTTGTAAAAACCGCAGGAATCCGCAGGATGCGGGAAGCACAGAAACTGTCGAAGTGTCGGTGCTTCGGGGAGGCATATGTCCAGCGGTGGACGTCTTTCGACAAAAATGACGATGATGGCCAGTAAGTAGTCAATCTAGCGTCGTGTCTACAGAAATGTCCTCATTTTGAAACCTAGCGCTACCATTGTACTAAGCCAATGATATGATTTTGTAGTATTTAGCCATATTGGCGGAAAACATGCTTTACTTTATTTAACCCAGTTTTCTCGCAATTTTACATTGTTTCTATGCGGAAAAAATACCGACCGAAAAATACCGAAATAAGCGACCCCTCTCCCTCATGTGAGATTGGGTGAGATTCGCCACGACCCCCCCTAAACGCGTCACGTAATTAATGGACGCCCCCTAACGAGACCCCTCCGTCTGAAGGAACACGGGCGGGTTTTCGTCAGTAAAAGTCTGACACGCCCTCCTGCTCCACCCAGAGCGGCAGAAGTCATTTGATGATATCCCACCCAAAAGCAAAAAATCCTCCGTGCTTCGGAAAGCACAAAGCACAAAGACAGTCGTTACGGGTCGTCAGAAGCCCGAAAGTCTGACAACCAGTCTTACTGAGGGGTATCAACCCAATTACTGGGTCATAGCCCAGTAACTGGGTGATAACCCAGTAACTGGGTTATGGAGTTCAGATAGACAGTCGCTCAAAATAGTTGGGAAAAGGCTAGGCAGATGAAGAGTATTTGAAGTTCAATTGTTTCATATTGCATGGTCCGACATGCATAATACAAAGTAAATTTAGTTGTATTTATTTAGAGTGCCATCTGCTTAAACATTCTTATCGTATTTAAAATGTACGTCTGGATATGCGGCAACTATGTGAAAAGCCTTGAAAAATTCTACATGGTGATATAGAGTAATTTGTTTTTACCGAAATTTAATTTTTCGGAATATTTAACATCACGCGTGTATTTGCTGAAAGGTTAGGCATTGTACACCCACAATTTCGCCAGGGCCTGAATTCACTATGACCACTTAAGGTGAACCTAGTCCACATTTTTCCCATACAAACATCGGGAGTGTATTACTCCACTGTTCGACAATGTACATCAAAAATTAAACATGGTATGGTTTTGTCTCATTATTAATATTGTCTGTACGGAAACAGAATACTAAAATACAAAGCCATTAAAAAGTTAGGAGCTAACAACGATTAGTTTTTCTTGCTAATTTAACCCAACTTTTGGGCGTGTTTAAGTAATAATAGAAGTGTAAAATTTGAAAAACCAAGTCGGTACCGACAAAGCTCAAATATCGAGTAGTTCAATAAACTTTATTGGTCATTGATTTATGCACTAGTTTTTTCACAAAACCCGATCTTCCGAAGGACTGTTCTTAATTTTTTACCCGCTTGTTGTACTATATCCTGCATCTCACACAATAACGTTGTGCGTGTAGACTAGCGTCTAACTGCTCATCACTGATACTACCTCTGTCGGACACGATGCCTGGTGAGACAGCGTGCTTTTTAGCCAGGTCCACCCGTGAGTTAGAGCCCCGACTAGGTTCCCCTTAACGATTCCTTACTCGTAACCACGTCAATTACACACGAATTCTGCTAATATCGTATTAATAATATCGACTGATTGTCTTGGAACCTACAGAATATGACATTTCGATTCCTTACCGTTACATTGGTTTAAAAAAAATACGATATCGACGTAGTTTGAACGTAGTAAGATTCCGCGGGGAATCATTATACTACTAGAGGTAACTTGTAGGTACTACTCGAATCGCACGCGCCGCCAACAAAGAAAACAGCGATGCATAAATGTTCAAAGCGAAATAAACTCTCGCACGTGGTGATTTTTCACAATGGTTAATCTGCCATTTTTTGTTTCTAATATTTTATTTGTTTATAAAACGATTGTATTACAAAGACAAAACCATTTCGCTGCGGGAAAACAACCATTAAAATTTCACCGTGTATTATTGGGATAAAAATGTACACTTATCTATCTATATATGTATAAAAATGAATCCGAAATGTATGTACGCGCATAACTTCCGAACGACTGCACCAAATTGGATGATTCATTTTTGATGTGTTCCTTATTGTCAGGACAAGGTTTGTGTATTAGAAAATTTCTAAAAAATATATAAATTTGATCAGAATTAATTTTTACAATCTAATACGAAAAGTGATTGACGGTATGTGACAGAAGACTTTGACAGATCTTTGTCGAAACAATCGACCAACGAGAAATAAAATATGGCGGTACGAAGTTCGCCGGGTCAACTAGTTTCTTTGATAGATTTTCAACTTTATCTCAAAAGGATAAGGTTCATGTTCAATTAGGAAAATTTGACAGTTAGGGATAGCTTGACGTGCTAGCGTCTATACATCAGAAATCGTTTCAGTAAACGATTCTGAAGTAATTACTTCCATAATGTGTATTAATTCAATTACACAATAGAGAAAAGAACGGGCGAGAAACTCCACGGACACTCTGTTTAAGACAAAAATTCAGGGAAGCTAACCTCACGTACAAACAGATACATACGACCGCTACATAGCCATGAGACGCCCCTCACTTGTGTAAACAGATAACCCGTTCCTTTTCCGTCGGTTACCGAACTGCAAAGTTATGCCAAAGTCGTGCGTATGTCTGTCTTAAACGCACGCTTCTTGGAAACTTAATCACTGACTACCGTCATTATTATAATATGTGAGCGGCTGGCTAACTAACCTTCTTTTTAGGGTTCCGTACCACAACGGTGAAAACGACACCTAATGGGTACGACTCTCTGGAGGCAAAAGTCCTCGCGGTGATCGGCGGCGGCGATCTTTCGCGTCCGGCCCTGGTCCAGGCCATGGTACGGAGCGAGTGCATGGCTAGCAGTCGCCTCCTTCAGCGAAGCAGTTATGCTCGCAAAGAGGGAGGCGGCGCACGTGAGGGAGATGCAGTACATGCGCCCTCACAGCCGTGGCCTTCGCAGGAGACGCCCTAGGCGTCGGGAATCCCAGGCTGATTCCCGGCCACCGTAGGCACGGGCTTACGGACGGCGAGTAATGGGTAGCTCGCTGTCCGGTAAGGACCAAGCCCGGGTCGACGGCGCGTTGTGTTCCACGCGCACCTCAAAGAGATGTCAGCACCAACTGACGGGGTCCGCAAGGGCCGATGCCTGCCAGGGGTGCGGGTTGTTCGAAAGAGAAGAGAAACCGTCGCCCCTGGCACACAGGCAACTGAAGGAACACGGGTGGGTTTTAGTCAGTAAAAGTCTGACACGCCCTCCCTCTCCACCCAGAGCAAGAGAAGTTATTTGATGACTTCCCACCCAAAAAAAGAAAATGGGTATGACTCGACAGTCCGCCGTCCGTCTGTCACAGGGCTTGTCAAAGTTCTTGCAGATAGAAAAGAACGAACTATTAGGACCCCGCATTAACAGTTAAAATTTTACACACACACGCTACATTTACTTGGTTTCGGCTCGTAATTGTAGCTCAAAACCAGCCAAAGAGCTGAGAAGAAAAACATTCTTCTCAATAACAAAAAATATTTATTTATTATGTAGCTCTTGTACTGGGAGTTCCTGTATCATAAGAGCCAATAGGAAGACACTGGAAATTTTCACAGAGTGTGTACTACTATGAATGGTGACCTCGATGACCAAAAAAAATGAAATAATGTAAAAGATTAAAGGGTGAGCGGGAGAGAGACCCATACAAGAAACGTGTTATTTTTGCTAAAGTAATTAAAAATATCCTCTTCTGCCTAACCTTTTTACACGCTTTATATTAGCTTCACTTGTATGTTTGTATGTTTGTTTGTATGTAACCGACTCCTTTGGACGCTATTTTGACCCACTTTAAACGGTCAGATTTCATTTAAACTTTGTAGACTTATCGAGGACCTATGACAATTCAATAATTTAAAAAAAAAATTAGAAAAAAACACGCTTTTGTAGTTAGCAAAACTAAAAAATAGAAAATTAATAATAGTTAAAAAAAAAAACTAAAAACACGCTTTAAAAACCAAACTAAAAAGTAGAAAATAATTTAATTCTATTAAAAAGCGTGGGGTGCTTGATATTAATTGATTATAAAAATACCTCAAAAACCACCCCACGCTTTTTAATAGAATTAAATTATTTTCTACTTTTTAGTTTGTTTTTTAAAGCGTGTTTTTTTAGTTTTTTTAAACTAAGTATTATTTATTCTTAACTATGTTGAGGTCGGCTTCCAATCTAATCGGATGCAGCTAAATAATAGTATTTTACATGGATCGGCTGCCTATCTGACCCAAACAGCAAGTAACTGGGTAACGTTAATTCGTTAACAAAAAACAACCGACTTCCAAAAAAAACACTACAAAGTGAAAAATAACTTCAATTTCGGAGGTCGGTGACTTTGGATATGTATTTTATTTAGTTTTTTGTCACCACCTTCCGAAATTAAAGTTATTTTTTTAACTTTTTAGTTACAGTACCTACCCCACACAATTCGAAATTTCATCATCCTTGGGGTCAAAACAATGCATATTAATGCGATAGCAGCAATCGCGGTTTTGTTTGATGTCATTTTTTGAGGAGTTCCGTTGTCTGTCTCCGAAACGCATCATCAGAACTATATTAAATTTTTATGGGACCATTTCGACATAAACTCATTTCGAACAAAAAAAGAATTTTGCAAATCCGTCTGTCTATAAATGACGGAGTTATGCCCGAACATACATAAAAATATATATATATATATATATATAAACATTCGAATTGATAACCCCCTTCTTTTTGAAGTCGGTTAAAAATAAAACAAAGTATTTAAAAAAAAGGTAGCGTAAATATTGTCAGGTGGTTCGGGACCCTCCGTTTGCGAGCCCGACTCGCACCGGGCCGCTCCTTTTGTACATGTTCGATAGGTTTTATTTTTATTCTGCTGACATATCTTTGAGGCGCTTGGTCTTTACCGGATAGCGACCTACCCATTACTCCCCGCCCGCAAGCCCATGCCTACGCTGGTCGGGAATCAGCCTGGGATTCCCGACGCCCAGGGCGTCTCCTGCGGCGACTAAAACCGTGAGGGCGCAGATACTGCCTCTCCCTCACGTGCGCCACCTCCCTCTTAGCGAGCATTACTGTTTCGCAAAAGGAGGTGACGGCTACCCATACACTCTCGCTCCGAACCATGGCCTGGATCACGCCCGTACGGGAGAGATCGCTGCCGCCGATCGCCTCCACAAGGACACGGCGGTGCTCTGCCGCTCCGGGCAGACCTCCACCGTATGCTCGCTGTGTCCTCAGGGCGATCTATGCAGTGGAAACACCCGGGCGTTTCCTCCCGCTTTATCCAAAACAGAAACCTCCCGAAACAACCGTGTCCGGTGAGGACCTGCGTCAGGCGAAAGGTAAGGACGCCGTGGCACCTCTCAATCCAGTCCTCGAAGAGGGGACTTACCGCCGCAATCGTGGCGTGCCCAAACTATGTCAGGGTTGGCTTCCAATCTAACCGGATGCCACTGAATACCAGTATTTTACATGGACTCCATGGAGCGACTGCCTATCTGACCTCCATGGCGCGGTCTTGCCATGTTATGGATGGTCACCGATCTACGAACTGGGCTGCGCAAGCGTAGCTTTACATTTGATCGAAACGTCCGGCTGTCATCTATACTGTTATTATAAAGAGGTAAAATCGGTTTATATGAAGGGGGTAAGCTCCGAAACGCCTGGACCGATTTGCATGAAATTTGGTATGGGCATACTTTGAACCCTGGGAAAGGACTTAATTGGGATAGTGACAGAAAAATGATAATAATATTATAGACGGAAGCATGACACTCGTTTCTTAGCACTTGTGTAATTATTTGCCATTTCTTTTAGTAATAATTTCGTTAAAATTAATTGTTTAATATATTACCGCTGAATAAATACCGTGGAGATGGCATGTTTCAATTGACGTGCTAAGTTAAGATAAAATTTGATAAGCCGGGGGGGCTTCGGGGGGCCCGCTGGGTAGGTAATACTAGGTATGTATGTTCATCTGTTCCCTCACAACTTCTAAACTACCTACTACTCTTGCTAATGACGCCGTGTTGAATATCAACTATGCTAATTTAACAACTGTTTTAATTGTTAGAACATAATGTTGAATCAATGAAATTATTGTAATATTTAAGAGCGTTTATTCTGAAAATGGGCAACGTCGCAAATAGCCGTCAAACAATTCACTGTTTTGATTAATTTGGTAATATTACTGTATGGAAATATGAAATATCGCTAACTAGTGACCTTAAATATTGACTATGAAATGCAATTATTAATACCAATACACCAAATATTTCGTTTTAGACGCAAAAAAAGAACTTGGAAACTTTCCAAATGCCCTTTTTACACCTAAAACGGTTACAATATCAAATTCATTGTTATAATTGCAAATCATTATTCATATTTTAGGTCACTAGTTAGCGATATTTCATATTTCCATACAGTAATATTAACAAATTAATAAAAACAGGTAAATATTTGGCAGCTATTTGCGAAGTTGCCAACTTTCAGAATAAACGCTCTTAACTGCGTTATAAAAAGAAACCATAATGCAATATTTATATGTTTATATGTTCCTAGCTCTCGTCCGCGGCTGCGCCCGCTAGGATGTCGGTTATCGCGTAAAAAGTAGCATATGTCCTTCTCCATACCCCAGGCTATATCTCTGCCAAATTTCATGACAATCGGTTCAGCGGTTTAGACGTGAAAACGTAACAGACACGACAGAGTTACTTTCGCATTTATAATATTGGTAAGTAGGGATACTAAGAAAACAAATGCAATATTTACGCAAGCTTGGAAATTGTAATTGTTTTATTATATTTTTAATTCTTCCTTTTTTCTTTACATTAGTTTTAGTGTGGGATTATGGGATTTCCTATTGAAAATTAAAAGTTTTTTTTAAAACAAGCTTTTATTATTACTTGTTAATAAAACGATCGAAAAAGTTCGAAATAATTTAATCTCAATTATTTAAATAAAAGCGTGTTACATTTTGATAGTAGGAGAAATAAAGAACATTTATTAGCATGTTACACCTTCTTTATTTTTAACCGTCAATATGTAACACGCTTTTATTTAAATAATTGAGATTAAATTATTAACACGCTTTTATTAGCTTCACCTGTATGTTTGTTTGTTTCTAACCGAATCCTTTGAACTTGATTTTAACCCACTTCAAACGGTCGCATTTCATTTAAACTTTGTAGACTTATCGAGCACCGATGACAATTCAATAATTTAAAAAAAATCACGCTTTTGTAGTTAACAGAACTAAAAAATAGAAAATAAATAATAATTTAAAAACTATAAAGCACGTTTTAAAAACCAAACTATAAAAGTACAGAATAATTTAATTCTATTAAAAAGCGTGGGGTGCTTGATAATAATTGGTAATAAAAAATACCTCAAAAAGCACCCCACGCTTTTTAATAGAATTAATTTATTCTGTACTTTTTTAGTTTGGTTGTTAAAGCATCTTTTATAGTTTTTTAAGATATATTTTTTAACTTTTTAGTTCGTTGTATTAATTAACAAGTAACAATAAAAGCTTGTTTTAAAAAAGTTTTTTTTTCTTTTAATTTAATTTAACTTTTTCGTATTTATGATGCGGGATTTACCACTGCGTAGTTCGTAGTAGCGTTTTTCCGTTATGTGGCTCATAATAATTCGTAGAACCCACACATAATAATGTATGTGTTGTTTTGAGCACTTAAAGTGTATCTATGGCCACCTTCCAGCTCCAGTTTTAGACCCTGGTTACCATATAGGATCAAAGTACTCGTCAATACAAATCAAACGAGCCCAAACTCGATGGGGTTGTGTCGTTTTATTGAGGAGTTCCTATGGCCACTTTCCAACTCCAGCATCAGATCAGCTCCATGTCATATTGCATGGTCACGCGATATACATATGCATACAAAATTTCAGCTCAATCGGAAACCGGGAAGTGGGTCAAATTTTACTTGCAAGATTTCATTACAGACACCGGGACAGGTATAAACGAAATAAAAGCTTGTAAAAATTACGAAAATCCTTACTCACTTGCCCTAAAACTTATGATCGCTTACTGTTATTAGAATGTCTTGTGTAGATGGCATACGACCACAGCTTAAAGATGAGAATATTTTCTTCTGTCGTACTTTTTAGAGCGTTACTTTTCAGTAGTCGGGTTTTAGTTTTTGTAGTTACATTTTATTTAAATTATTTTGGGGTTAGCTCACATTTATGTACATATTTTTTTAAATGTGCTAATTAAGCTCCTTCATTTGATACCCAACACGATACAATGAGAATTTTCTGAATTGATGTTCACTAGATGGCAGCACTGAGACGTCAGGTCCGGGCACCTGTCAAAATTGTCAAACCGCCTACGGACTGAATGGTGAACGAAAGAATGAAACGAATGTCATCAAATATTTCAAGTTCATTTTCCAACTGGAAGACCTCTTGTCAATGTCGCGCCAACTGGTGGCTTGAATATTCAGGAAAACCCTCATTGGAAAAATAAAAATAGTTTATCACTTTCTGTCATCTAGAAGTCTACAGTCTTGCTTATTTTTTTTTTTTTTTTTTTTTTTTTTTAAAAAACGTTGCCCCACACTAGGAATTTCTTCCTGTATCGTGGGTGCGTTTACAAACATAGAAAACTCACAAGCACAAACACCCAGACCCGGAACAATTACTTGCAGGTCATACAAATATTTGTTCCGTGCGGGGATCGAACCCGCGACACGCTGCGCAGCAGTCGATCGCTCAGCCATTACGCCAACCATGTCGTCTTATAAACTGTTACTTGTCAAGAAATTACCTTTTATATCGTTATCGGACTCAATGAGTCTAAGTAACAGCCGAGGGGAAAGCAGACGACCAACACGCTTCCAACGATACCTCAGTTTCAAATTATGATAAGTAGTTTAGAAGTTATGAGGGAACAGATGAACATACATACCGGTCAAAATCATAACCCACCTTTTTGCTTCGCCGTAGTCGGGTAAATAAAAATATAATCTTCTTTGGTTTATTAACCTACACTCTACAGGATAATATTTATAGAACGAGACGTGGATTATAATATTATAATTATCTATAGATATCAATAATAACAAAGAAAAGATGACCTAACATTGTTTTGTAAACAACAACACAGAGATACTGACAATTTTAGGGTTCCGTGTTCATAGGCTGCCGGACCACGCCTGAGTTTGCTTCGGTCTTTTATTTCAAATCAGTTAGGATACACCGAAATTATCCCGACTTGTTACAAAATGCGATCTAACTATAGTTCTAGCCTAAACCTCTGAGCCAGTTTTCGTAATGTCCACTTAGCACCGGACTAAGTTGTGAGTTTTGTAAAATGAACTGCGTTTCTATAACGTATTGGGTTACTAATTAAAAAAACTGGCTCGGTGGTTTAAACCCGAACCAAATTTCATCTTTTGTAATAAGACGGATCTAGTTAAGACTACATCTGTGCAATTTTGACGTGTCAAACATTTTTTTTAAAACTAATTTACAGAAATAAATATCATTTATTATTTAACGGGGCCCTATTACTAACGTTCCACTGTCTATCTTCTGTCTGTCTCTGTATCTTGTGAACAGTAATTGGTAGACATCGTAGACACTTGAAAATTTCACAGAGTGTGGTGTGTACCTACTACTAAGGCTGCTATAACAAGACCTTTGCGAGGCCAACGATAACGCTGTCAAAGCGGATGAATTCTAGTCGAAGCTAATTTAAAACTAACAAAATAATGGAATCATCTATACGAAAAAGAAGAACAACAAATAAAAATTCAAAAAGGTCCCATAAAATAAACGCGTCGCTTTTTGACGTTAAAAAAGTAGTACTCAATACTGTACTGTGGTACGGAACCCTACGTTTGCGAGTCCGACTCGCACTTGGCCGGTGTTTTATTTATTTGTATTTGAATGAATCATGGAATTGGGTCAATGATAATTTTGTGAGGAAATTCATTCTGTGGAAATCCTTATCAGATTTTATTGATAGCTGTGTTACGTTTGGCCGAAATGATATACCTGGGATATAGCCATATAATAAAGGTTAGCTAGAGGGGCTCGTGGCTACGTACAGCCCCACCGTATCGCCCACAATCGCCCCACGGTCAAGGGAAGCGTAGGGTAGCTCGCAATTTTTTAGGGTTTCCGTAGCCAAAGGGAAAAACGGGACCCTATTACTAAGACTCCGCTGTCCGTCTGTCTGTGTGTCCGTCTGTCACCAGGCTGTATCTCATGAAACGTGAATTTTCACAGATGATGTATATCTGTTGCCGCTATAACAACTAATACTAAAAAACAGAATAAAATAAATATTTAAGGGGGCTCCCATACAACAAACGTGATATTTTTGCTAGTTTTTGCTCGATATTGATAACGGCAACAGGTAGACGCTTGAAATATTCACAGAATATTTAGTTATATATTCACTTTAAAAATAAAACCCATACAACAGACAGATGATTTTTTTTTGGTGTTTTTATAGATAATGGTACGGAACCCTTCGTGCGCGAGTTCGACTCGCACTTGCCGGTTTTTCGTTGCTATTTGCAGTTCATTTTCAGGTTGTAGGTATATTGAACAAAATATGATTGGCGATCGTAACACGCATGTATTTACAAAGTTATATCTGTATTTTTCGTCCACTCTTCTCTATCAGCCATCATCTCCGTAGTCACACCCTTTCTAACCATATCATCATTCACACAATCCATCTATCGTTTCTTTGGTCTCCCGCTACTCTTATAGCCATCGACATTCATACTCAAAACTCTCGTCACGATATTTTCCTCATTCCTCCGTATCACATGCCAATACCATGGCAACCGATTTCCACACAACTTTTCAGTTATCGGAGCCACTATTAGGCTTCGAGAGGCAACCTGAAAGTGGCTCCGATAACTAATAATGTACTCATTTCTTATTCTATCCATTCGTGTAACACCACACATCCCTCTTAAGGGGAATCTACTCGGTGGCTCGAACTCACTGGTGCGCCTGGCTAAAAAGCACGCTGTCTCACCAGGCTTCGTGTCTGACAGAGGTAGTATCAGTGATGAGCAGTTAGACGCTAGTCTACACGCACAATATTATTGAGTGAGATGCAGGATCATTTATAGTAAAAGAGGCGCGTAAAAAATTAAGAAAAGTCTTTCGGAAGATCGGGTTTTATGAAAAAACCACTGCATAAATCAATGACCAATAAAGTTTATTGAATTTTTCGATAATTGAACTTTGTCGGCACCGACTTGGTTTTGGAAATTTTACACTTTTTTTATTACTTAGACACGCCCAAAGTTCGGTTAAATTAGCAAGAAAAACGAATCTCTGTTGGCTCATAACTTTTGAATGGCATTTTATTTCAGTATTCTGTTTCCGTACAGACAATATTAATAATGCGACAAAACCGTACCATGTTTAATTTTTGATGTAGATTATCGAACAGTGGAGTAATACACTCCCGAAGTTTGTATGGAAAAAATGTCGACTATTTTCATCGTAACATTCTCATCTCAGCTGCATGCCTTGCCTTTCATTCAATCCTTTTGTGGCCCAACATTCCGACCCATACAAGACAGTAGGTCTAAGCATGGTTTTATATATCTTTTAAATCTCTCTTTTATCTCTCTCTCTCTCTCTCTCTCTCTCTTTTATCTCTCTCTCTTTTTTTTTAATCTTTTTCTTTTTTTTTTCTTTTTTCTTTTTATCTTTTTAATAATCATAATTGTTCGAACAACAAATGATACATTATTGATGTCATGCAATTGTTAAAATATATTTTGTTTAAACAATGGCATGACATCAGAAATGAACAAAAGTGAAACGAATTGTTGCATTTATTAGATTTAGACCGGTAATTCGTACGTTATAAGGCTCAAATTTTTTTTTTACTGAAGCACATGGAGAGTGCGAGTGCGCACTCTCCATGTGCTTCGGTAAAATAATAAATTTTAGGTTTTATTGGTTTTTATTCTAGGTTAGGTCTAAGCATGGTTTTATATATCTTTTAAATAATGTAATGCTATAATACTGCATATAAATAATCATAATTGTTCGAACAACAAATGATACATTATTGATGTCATGCAATTGTTAAAATATATTTTGTTTAAACAATGGCATGACATCAGAAATGAACAAAAGTGAAACGAATTGTTGCATTTATTAGATTTAGACCGGTAATTCGTACGTTATAAGGCTCAATTTTTTTTTTTACTGAAGCACATGGAGAGTGCGAGTGCGCACTCTCCATGTGCTTCGGTAAAATAATAAATTTTAGGTTTTATTGGTTTTTATTCATGTATGTAAGGATATAAGAAATACTATATAACTATAGTTCGGTGCTGTTAATATGGCACATCGATATAAAAAACTTCCGTCTTTGTAGAGCACCGTCTCTTTTACTCATACTTAAGTGATTGTCTCTTTCTAAGTCGACATTCACGTGAACGTAATAAAGACGAGGCGGGATTTTATCGCGCGTTGGAGCTTCGCGCCGATGCACTCACTGCTCGCTTAGCGCCCAGAGTTGAGAATCGGACAGTGTATTGTTTTGACGCATTGGTACACATTTTTGTGGAGCCCGGTTCCACAAAAATGCAACAGACTGCAGTGCGAGTAAGTCTCAGAGCGTCGAAAACACGCCGCGATTTTAATCGTCCGTGTGCGATATGTCAATTAATATAATTTGATTCACTTTTTCTTTCAGAAAATAAGATAAATACTTCCGTGCACACCGCCTTTAAAGTAATATTAAAGCTGAAGAGTTTGTTTATTTGGACGCGCTAATCTTTAGAACTACGAGCCGGATTTGAATTTTTGTTTTTTTTTGTTTTTGACAGGCCCAAATTTTGAGGAAGGTTATTTAAAAATCACGATTCAATACTAAGCATGTTATTCTTTAAGCCGAAGCAAAATTGCCGAATTTAAAAACGTTTAAAATCGACACTCAATGTTTTTTCAAAAATTTTGGGTAATTTTAGTTATTTTTGACAGATAGAATGTTGTCCTTAAAAATGTTGCCCGTTTAATAACAAATGCGTAAAAATACTCACATTAAGGCATAGTTTGGCTTCCTTGTGCTCTTATACTGCCGACTCTGCTCAGCCGCTTGCCAATCGTCTGTACGTGGAACCCGAGGTTCTGTAACGCTTCATGGTTCAAAATCTTCCTCCCATCAAATATGTAAGCCGGTTTCATCATCACTTCGTAGATCTTTTTAAAGTCTAGAGACTTGAATTCATCCCATTCCGTACATAGAACTAATGCATGGGCCCCCGTGCACGCTGAGACTGCTGTGTCGTGGATTTCTACATTACTCTTTACAATTTCTGGCTCTGATGTCAAATAGGGACTTGTTAACTCATAGAAGATCTGGTCCTGTTCAACTTTTGGGTCGTATATGTGAAGTCTTGCTCCTTCGTCAAGCAGCGTTTTACATACATGAATAGCTGGGGACTCACGTGTATCTCCTGTGTTTTTCTTAAACGAAAAGCCTAGTATTGCTATTTTCTTGTCCGTGACAGTGTTGAATAATGCTTCTATAACTTTTCTTGAGAATCTCGCTTTTTGATAGTCATTTAAGTTCAGTACCTGCTGCCAGTACGCTGCAACTTCGGGCAAATTTAGGCATTCACATAAGTAAATAAGATTGAGAATATCTTTTTGGAAGCAGCTACCACCAAACCCTATTGACGCTTCAAGGAATTTTGGCCCAATACGAGAATCTCTGCCTACAGCCCTAGCTACTTCTGACACGTCGGCACCAGTAGCTTCACATACCGCTGAGAGGGAGTTGATACTAGAGATGCGTTGTGCAAGGAATGCATTAGCTGCCAGTTTAGACAGTTCTGAGCTCCAGGTGTTTGTTGTAAGGATGTTTTTTGCGGGTATCCAATGCTCGTACACCCAGCAGAGGTCTTGAATCGCTTTCTGACCTTCAGGTGTCTCCTCGCCACCGATTAACACTCTCTCGGCCTCGACTAAGTCAACAATAGCGGTGCCTTCAGCTAAAAACTCAGGGTTAGACAGAATCTGATACTCAACGCCAGGTTTAGTGTTCGCTCTCAATATTTTCATAATTATTTCTGCAGCTTTAACAGGTACGGTACTCTTTTCAACTACAATCTTGTTGCTCGTAGCTAAGTCTGCGATCATGCGGGCAGCACTCTCAACGTACTTCAAGTCTGCGGCCCTTCCCTTACCATTACCAAACGTCTTGGTGGGCGTATTGACAGAAATAAATATTAAATCGGCTTCCCGAATACTTTTTGCGATGTCAGTCGAGAAAAACAAGTTCCTACCGCGACATTGCTGCACTACATCGTCTAAACCTGGCTCATAAATGGGTAATTTATCAGAATTCCACTGGTTTATTCTCTCTTCGCTCTTGTCACAGACTGTTACCTGTATATTAGGGCATTTCAGGGCTATTACACTGCATGTCGGACCGCCAACGTAACCAGCTCCCAGGCAGCAAATCTTTTCAATAACCATCTTCCTGATTCACTCGCGAGACACCACGGAAGTAGAACTCCACACAACAGTTTATAACACGATATATTTATGTCTAACAAGTATGTATTAATCACGAAACGAGATTTGATCGGCGATTTTTATCGAACAGCGGCGTTTTTAATTGATCTGTATCGCGTTTTAGTGATAATATAACAGCTAACACATGTGGCGACCAAATGTTCTGCAGGATGAACTGTAATTATCGCTTGCGCCGCGTTCACGAGCTTTTTATTGCACGACGAACGGCCCTCAGCGATCGAGTCCGACTATGGAGTCAATGACATTTCAGTATAGGGATGGGAATGCCGTCTGACCGAATTATTCTTGTAAGATTTTATTTAGTGGAGATACGTGTACCTACTTTATTGTATAGTACCTTTATCAACTGAGAGGAAGTATATTAGGAACTTGCATTCACAGGAACAATTCAAATGGCGGTCTTATCGCGTTTTACGAGTTATAATAAATTTTTATTGGACAATTATTGATGCAGTAAAATAAATCTTTGCGTCAAACTGATATTGAGCTACGCAAGTAATAAACTTTACTATAGGAATTTAGATTAAATTATGTCAGAATTTATTGTGACCTACTTCAAATAATTTTTCGATGGGCTCCACCCACAGGCTGCACGTAAATTGAGCCCTAAAGGATCAATAATTGATTAAGAACAACGTGGAAATCTGCAAGCTATCATCATAAAACACTTAGCTGATAAAGCTTATCCCGAAGCATCGTCACTTGAGTCTTAGCCGCCTCACTACTCCAGTGTCCAAAATCCAGTCATGAATTCATCTTTTTCGAGAAAAGGTTCTCTTTCACTAAGGTGACTGAAGGAACCTCGTACACCACCTTCAGTTTTATGGCTTGCTGAAGACATGTATGAAAACTGGCCTTAAATTAGGAGGTCTGTAAGTACTGAGGCCAGCACATCTAGCTACTCCAATCTGTCAAATTTCTTTGATACATTTTCTACTTTATTACAAAATCATACAAAGTTCATGTTTAATTGGGAAAATTTGACAGTTTGGGGTTGCTTGATATGCTGGCGTCTGTACATACATACACCTTTGCCCTATGCTTCGGGAAATGCAGACATGATGTTATGATGTAGTTTAATTACGTTTAACAATAGTAAATTGTGATAAAAATTACTCATAAATCAGTAGTGCTATTCTGCTAAAATCTCACCGTGAAATCTTCGGTGAAGTGAGCTTAGAGTGTGCTGTCAATATTTAGCATGTCGGAATGACAGCTCACTTATTCACTTCACTTTAGTTTTCACGGTGAGATTTTTACAGAATAGCACTACTGCTTTTACTTCTGCTGTAGACAAAATTGCTCTCATTTATCAATGTTCAAAGTCGACGCATTGCTTTGAGTACAATGACTAAGTGATCAATAGAAGTTTTTAATGGTTTACTTTTTTATAGACTTAGGTAATTACAGTTTTAATGTTTATTTTATCATCGTGATGGGAGTATAAAATTTAGTTTTGTTTATTTCCTATCTAGATTCATGTCACATATGATACGATGCACAACACTAGTGAAATTACTCAGTGTTGAAAGTACTCATTAGAATTTTCCGTCCATCTGAAAGTAAATGTGTAAAACTGACCATTATGAAACATGAAAACTATATAGCTGAAATGGTTAACAATAATTTATATTGCTTTCAATCATTTGAAAGCAAAATAAATTATTGTTAACCATTTCATCTATATAGTTTTCATCTTTCAAAATGTCTATTAATTCTTGATACGCGCAATAAATGATTATTGTATGTATCAAGAATTAATTATTATCGTTTGAATTACTTTCGAAGTGACAATGCACAATGATGTTTTAAAAATTGCTAGCGGGACTCTGGGTTCCCGCAATATTTATTCTCTGTGAGGAAATGTTTTTTTCCCTGTTAGCAACCCCTAAACGTCAAAATAAAAATGCAGTTTCGTTTACAAAGAGAGCTTCACGTTCACTTTAAAAACAGCTAATTTCTATTAGGATGCAAGCATCTTGTCTACGATCGAATATTGAGATAACATAATTTTATAAAGTACATTAAATGCAAAGATAAAATCTCAACAAGTTGGCTAAAGATAATTTTAATTAACAGCTCTCTGATATTGGAGTAATAAACTGATAGCAATCTTTTTAAACGATAATTTATTTACAATTCGCGAACGAAATAAATTTCGTAGATATTATCAATATTTTTTACTAAATTGTAAGAAATGACTATGTGTAGAACGTGTTTATCTAAAAACGATCTAAAACAAATATTTCCCGATAAAAATCTTGTGAGTTTACGCAGCAAACAGCTCCATTTGGTGTGTGGAATCAAGGTAAACACTCATTTGTTATTTGTAAACTGATAAAAAAACATTTGAAATTATCGATTTTATCTAGGAGGAAATATAGAAAGAAAAAGTAAACGGGAAGGTCGCTTAATTTCTAGTATATAAATGTTTTACACTTGTACCTACATGTATTTTGTAATAATTAATTATTTCAAATAAATTTCTGCCTCGTTGGTCTCGTGGCCGCAAGCGCTACGATTTAGTATGAAGTACTTTACTGGGTTCGATTCCAAGTCGGGCAAAATAATATTAGGAAATCAGGAATATTTCAGTAGCAGCCGGGCTGGATTTGTGCCCAGTAATTGGCACTCAGGCGCGGTCCGAGGGGGGGTCCTAGGGGTCATGACCCCCCAAAGCCGTAAACGTTAAGCTTAAAATAGTAATTTTTCGAAAATATAATAAATTTTCTTATTAAAATGTGGGTAGTCTTTGTCTGTGACTGTGGCCAAAGACTTTAGGGGGGGGGGGGGCAAAGTCTTTGGCTGCGACCGCTCCAGATCAAAATCAAAATCAAAATATTTTATTTCACATAAACCTGCAAGGGCACTTATGAAACGTCAGAAGCTAGGTGCACGGTTCCAATTTGTCGCTTCCTATGGAGAAGAGCCGGCAAGAAACTCCACGGTTACTCTTTTAAAAATATATACATAAGATGGCAATAGGCTCGCCCACGTTCACATGGGAGTAACATAGATGGCGAAATGTGGACGTACTACACCTCTGCCTAACCCTTCGAAGAATAAGGCATGATGTTATGTTATAATAAATTAAATTAAATTTTTGTTACAGATCGAGCCAGACGATGGGCTAACACAGCTAATATGCGAGACATGTTTAAATCTAGTCAACGGAGCTATAAAACTAAGAGAGTCAAGTTCAAAAGCAGAAGAAATACTCAAAAAATCATTCCGAACAATCAAAATCGAATCTGACCACAATGATAGTCAAATATCGAATCCATCAGAAGTTACAACTGTTCAAAGTGATATTAAGAAACAGAAAAATATAAAAGATAGACAAAATTTGAATAAAGAACAAAAAAGAAAGAAGACCAGGCATAAACAAAAAAAAATACCTAAACAAAAGAGGTTTGATATAAAAAAAGATAGCAGTGAAATAAAAAATGAATACACAGTCAGAATTGAAGATTATGAATCAAGCAATGATTCTGATTTTATGAATAACTTCTTAATTAATGATTTAGATTCAATTAAGAGTGATAATGAGACTAATATTTGTATAGAGGACTTGGAATCCAGCGACAGTTTGGATCAGGATTTTAAGAGTATGATTAAAAATGAATGTAAAGATTTTAACAAAACAAACTGGGATTTGAAAGAGAAGGAGTTATTAGAGAGAGAAAGGAGAAAACTTCTGTTTCAGGTAGTTTTATTTTACTTTATTACCTTCTAGCTGTGACCCTCGGGTTCACCCGCCATTTGATTTAAAAAAATTAATCATTCTGTTAGCATTCATTCTTAATTTTTTTTTTGCATATCTCCTTAGGGTGGAATCCTAAGGGTGCGTTGGAGGACAGTCTTACTTAATTATGACATTCAAAAAGTACTGATTCTCAGCCTAGATTCAGTAAATGACTTTGTATTTTTTGCATCTATATTCACAATTTAGTCTCCGAACATGTAAACAAATTGTAGGTTTTCGGAAAAACAACTTTAATACCTACACATAAAGTTCAGTTTACACTGAAACTTTAACAACAACTCATTCTAAAATCAACTTAATTTTACACTGTAAAGTTGATATTGTTTAACTGAAAATTGGTAACAAAGTTTTGTGTAGACCTTAGTCTTATTTACAGAGTGAACAATCTATACTAATATAATAAAGCTGAAGAGTTTGTTTGGACTAGCTAATCTCTGGAACTACCAGTCGGATTTGAAAAAATATTTTCGTATGTGATAGCCCAATTATTGAGGAGGGTTATAGGCTATTTAATATCACGCTAAGACCCTTAGGAGTTGATCAAAAATCTACCAAAAAAAAGTTGGAAGGAACGCCAAGCGAAAACCCGGTCTCACCGAGTACAGATCCTGCCAGGGGTGCGGGTTGTTCGAAAGAGATACCGTGGCCCCTGGCACACAGGCACTTGAAGGAACACGGGTGGGTTTTACTCCGTAAAAGTCTGACACGCCCTCCTGCCCACCCAGAGCGGGAGAAGTTATTTTATGATTTCCCAACATCAACAAAAATTAAAAAAAAAAACGTGGTATGCAGCAGGTCGGGGGACGAAAATTCACGCAGAAATGTCGAGGGCAGTAGCTAATAATATTAGAAAAAATGTGAAACTCAGTCACGCAAAAACGGCTGAACGGATTTGGCACGCTGATAGATTATACCCTGGATTAACACGGGATAATTTTCATCCCGGTAGCGCGTTCTCGTGGGATAATTTACGACCTCCAAGCGGGCAAAGCGGCGAGCTACTAATACATTCCATTTTCGTCGTGTCGATGATTCCAATTGTTGGATTTAAAAAACCTTTGACCAGAATTGCAAAGGTCGTCCATAGTGCAGGTGCTAGTGCACAGAGAGCACGACAAGAGGTGAGGCATTGTCTGCGATGTGGCGCCACAGTCGCACTGCGGCCCATCGGAATACCCAAACCTGAGCAAGTTATCTACTACATAATTGGAACGAAGTTCCTAATCGCGCGTTGCGGAAGGGGACTAGACGGAAAAATTAAGACCAAAAGTTGTAACGGCACTTTTAATTAAGACCAAAAGTTGTAACGACACTTTTTGCTACATTGTTGTAAGCCGTGCGGCGTGCGCGTGTTTCTCTGCTGACAGAGACACAGACAGAGTGCATACATTGAGTGTACATAAATTGTACATATACATACACACACACACACACACACATACATATATATTTTTTTTTTTATTACAATTCCTTCACTAATTAATTGAAAGGAACTTCGTTCCATCCGGGTGCGGATTGCATCAGGAGCGTTCCGTGTGGTGCCGGACGTAAAAGAATAGCACCACCACATTTCTTCCCGTGGCTGTCGTAGAAGGCGACTAAGGGGCTTACCAGAGAATAGGCAGCAGCGTTCTCTATGCATTTTACCACCATAATGCGATCGCCAACCCGCCTGTTAAGCGTGGCGATTATGGCAATCCCGGCCCCGTTTGGAGGAGGCCCATATCTAGCAGTGGACTGGTGAAATGAGGATGATGATTTTTCAGGCGCAAGATGCCAAGCTGTTGTCATTAGCAGCCATGCCGTATGACATCGAAGGTCCAGTGAGATGCACCCTGTGCAGCAAGGAGATGAGGAACATGCAGAACTTTAAGTCCCACGCTAAGACACATTTTGAACCGCAGAACGCTTGTGAAGTGAGTACATTTTTTAGGGTAGGTTAGAACCCAAGGGTATACAATATGTAATAAAAACCCTGTTGTTCCTTCTACCCACGTTTTCAGAATCGGTATACATACGTAATAATGCAAGTTATTTATAAAAACTGTTTAAAAAAAAAAAAAAAAAAAATGTAATTATGAATATTTATAATGTTTAACTGATTTTGATTAGATCAAAGAAAGCCGGGCAGCTCGTAGGCTATTGTGCGAAATAAGGATACTTGTAAAATCAGATACTGTTAACATTTTTTTTGAATATGTCGATTTTAATAGTTATTTGATATTGAACTCTCGACTAGCCAATGCTTATTTTTTTAATTATAACTTCGTAAATGTTGTGCTTGTAGGTAAGTGTATACGTCCCTAAAAGGAACAACAGGGTTTTTGTTACATATTGTATATACACTGAAATTTTAATGGTTGTTTTCCCGCGGTAGAATAACTTGCCATAAGGTGTACTCATCACTCCCCCCTGTCGCGAGGTGGCCCGAGAGGCGGGCGGGCACTAGCCGGGGATCGCGGAAGTCACACTAGTTCCCGTGATCCCCGGTGCAAGTGAGAGACGGAACACCGGGGTGGTTTTAGTCAGTAAGAGTCTGACAAACCCCTCCGCCCTCCCCGGGGCGGAAGACATCCATGGGGATCTCGCCCCGTAATAAAAAAAAAGGTGTACTTTCGAAGCATAGAGTAAAAGTAAAAAAGTAAAGATTTTTTTGTTTTAAAATAATTAAAAAAATATTCATCAATTCGGTAAAATACTACTCAATAGTAACACTAGAGGTAACTTTTATTGTACTAGTCGAATCGCACGTGCCGCCGACAAAGGGAACAGCGATGCATAAATGTTCAAAGCGAAATAAACTCTCACACGTGGTGATTATTCACAATAGTTAATCTGCCATTTTTGTTTCTAATATTTTATTTGTTTATAAAACTATTGTATTACCAAGACAAAACCATTTCGCTGCGGGAAAACAACCATTAAAATTTCACGATGTATAACTACACTGCTGGAACACAGGCCTCCTCTCTATGAGAGTGAGTGGGCCATAATCCACCCGTGTGGTGGATTATGGCCCAGTGTGTGTTGGTAGATGTCACATGTCTTTCATTCAAGAAGAGTCTAGTTGAGTTTCAAATGTGTGTAGTATGAAACTGTGGATTTGAAATTAACACTTCTCTGCAAAATTCTCCACTCGCCTCGCGCACCCTCGGGTCGTGTCCAGTCGTCCTAAATCTGTCCTAAATCTAAATATTTCCACCGGTGTTGGTTAATGTTATTGTTTGTGTTTTGATGGGGGTATAGCACAGAGGTATTTAGAACAACCGACATCCAAAAAACACTAAAAAGTGAAAAATAACTTTAATTTCGGAAGTCGGTGACTTTGGATATGTATTTTAATTTTTTGTCACCGCCTTCCGAAATTAAAGTTATTTTTCACTTTTTAGTGTTTTTTTGGAAGTCGATTGTTTATTTTTTTGAAAAAAGTTTTTTATTTTTCACTTTTTAGTGGTTCACATGTGCTTACCCCTTCACAGCGTACTGGCGTGATGTTATGTTATGAACTGGTGTAAACAATTGACAGACATGAGATTTCAGCAATCCCTGTCCATTTGGTATCATTTATTGAGGAGTTCCGTTGCCTATCTCCGAAGTTCTTCATCAGATCTTCACCAAATTGAAATAGAACCACTCCGAGAAAGTACTCTTTCAAAAACTAAACAAATTGCTTCAAGTGTGCCTATAAAATTTGAAGAGTTCTCTCTATTTCTCCAGGATCCCATCATCAGATCCTGACTTGATGATCATGGGACCACCTGAGAAGTATAACCTTTCAAACAAAAAAAAAATATCCAAATCGGTCCAGCCATCTTCGAGTAATCGGGGAACATACATAAAAAAAAAGAAAGAAAAAAAAAAGGTTCCGACGAATTGAGAACCTCTTCCTTTTGGAAGTCGGTTAAAAAAGGTTTTAGCACGCGATCGTCTCTATGGAGAAGAACGGGCAAGAAACTGACACTCTTTTAAAATCAAGTTGAATATAAAATCAAGTTGAACATTACAAAATCTTGGGAACATTATTCTTGTTGCTTCTGTATGTGAGAAGAATGAAAAATAGAATTATAAACAATTCTAAATACAAGATAAAATAAGCCCTGTAAGTTAGGAGATGACCAGTCTCAACCGACAGCGCCCGTTCACGAACTTGACGAGTGGATCAGCACCATCCAGCTCAACCATTTTGTAGGGAACCGAATGATCCAACACACGCGCCACCATCTGTGAGACATTTAAGTGAGCATGACATACTCTCAACTGCCATGCTTTTTCAAGTCAACGTACATCATAACAACACAATAAACGGATGCATGGTACTCACATTTACAAAATTTAAACAAAATGCTTCTAAAATATACAAAACTATAGTTTGCAATCTATTTGAGATATTAATAAAATTGAACTAATTACTAAATTAAAACTATATAAAAAATATTAACTAATCATCTAACTAAACAAATAAATACAAAAACACAAGGAGACTTAGGCGTCAAAGTATTCGTCCGCATCGCTGTCATCAGGAAACGTGCCCAGAAGACTGGCAGCATTGCCACGTTGAATGGCAATGCTAATTCTTTGGCCAAAGAATGACCAAATAGCAAATAAATGATTTCTATTATTTTTAGATAAAAAAAAAAAGAAACATAATTATAAAATTTGATTTCCTAAATGAAAGAAATACATTTAATATTTATTGAAGTATTCAATAACGAACACTTGGTTCAGCAAAAATAAAACATATTCGTAATGTCACAAAAATTATAATATTATGAACAGATATAATCGTAATGTCGGAAAAAATAAAAAAGAGAAGCTTCTCTTTCAAAATTTTAACTAGTATGCTCAGGTGGCTGTGGAGCAGGACCATCATTAAGCCAAGCATTTTTATCTAGGATAGAATCATCTAACTTATAATATGCTTGTCTACATAGTGTGCGTTGCTCGTGCAAATGTTTGAATACTAGGTGGGGGGGTTGAAAAACTATCCAAAATTCCCAAGATTAAATGCGGTAGGTAACACCTATCTTCAAGAGAACGGTACCTACGTAACAAAATGTTTTACAAAAAAATTACCAGTGGCGGCCCAGTGTTAACGTCCGCGACTTACGATTAGGGTATTACACCCATTTTTGAAAAGTGCCTTAATTAGATTCGAAAATGCTAATAAATCACTAAAAAAAACGACATTTTTATTGAAACGATTAACGCCATGTAAATGCATTTAAATTTTACATTTACATATTTCGCTCGTAATTTTACGAAAACGCTGGGCGCAGTGGACGCCATATTACTCTGTGGGTATCACGTCAGTTTGCTGTGTAAACAATTGCGCTGATATTTTTTAACCGACTTCAAAAAAAGGAGGAGGTTCTCAATTCGACTGTATGTTTTTTTATGTTTGTTACCTCATAACTTTCGACTGGGCGAACCGATTTTGATGATTCTTTTTTTATTTGAAAGCTCTTGCTTCCCGTGTGGTCCCATTTCAATTTCATATAGATCTGATGATGCGTTTCGGAGACAGACAACGGAACTCTTCAAAATATAACAGTAAATAAACCGCGATTGCTGCTATCGCGTAAATATGCATTGTTTTGACCCCAAGGATGAAGAAATTTTGTATGATAATTGTTTATAATATTTAAAAAATGAGTTATTATTGTACTTGTCGTTGATTTCCTGTTTCAGAATGTAAGACATTATTTAAATACAAATAATAAAAGTACAAAGTTGTTCAGTTGATTAGTTTAAACAGCGGTATGACGTAATAACATGGCGGCTACTATCTCATGGTGTTCAAAAACAGATAAAAAAAACTGAAATCTATGAATAGAATATTAAAATTTATTTTGTTATTTCATTAACTAAAACCAACATTTCCCGACTGCATTTTGCCTAAGCTATCTCAATAATATATTTGTAGATTTTTTTCTCATATAGAGTAAAATACAGTAGAATCTCACTAATCCGGCACTATTAAAAACAAGAGGGTGCCGGATTATTGGAATGTTCGGATTACTGGTTTGCATAGAAAAAATCATAATAAATAAAATAAAGTATTTCATAAAGAGAATACATATGACATATTTGTGTTCATGTTCTACACTTATAACTATAACATATCTTACAATGAACTACAATTAGTACCTAGTACTAGACGACGCGCATACGCGGTGCGTGGCGTAGGCAGGGGCGAGGGAGGCGCGGCCGGAGGGTGCCGGATTATTGGACGTATCGGTCTATTGAGGTGCCGGATTGGAGAGATTCTACTGTACCCTATCATAGGTCGTAGGTTTGAACCTAGAGAGACGCTTTACTTTGTATAAATTATATCCTCACCACAGCTCTCAAAACGGTGAAGGAAAACATCGTGAGGAAACCGGCATGTCCTGGAACCAAAAATTCGAAGACATGTGACATCTACCAACCTGCACTGGGCCCGCGTGGTGGATTACGGCCCACTGCCTCTCTACGGCCCACTGCCTCTCACAGAGAGGAGGCAGTGGGAACGTTATGAATCGAATGAGCACCAATATTTGCACTAGCCCCTAAAGCCTTCATGTCTACAGAGACCATTGCAAACCAAGGAGTAGACCGGGGGGCGCTGTGATGGTACATTTGGTATGTTATATTCATATTTGTTATGTATAATACAAGCTAATGTAACGTGTAGCGATGGAGCTGCCTGCGCACACAGCGCCAGCGCAGCGCAACGTCCCGTACCCCGCGCACCGCCCGCGTGCCCGCGCTCACATCTTTCAAATAAAGCGTCAGTGCGTTCACGGCCGTCGTTAGTTTTACTTGTGTCCCGTATCCAACAGTGGCGACGAGAGCAACCCACGCTATATCACGATGGCTCAGTTTAATTTCGGCATATTAAGTAATTTCGACCACACAGTGCATGAATGGCAGGCGTACAAAAGTCGCCTGCGGCAGTGGTTCGTGGCTAACGATATCTCGGAAAAAAACGACGCAACGGGTTCAAGACGGCGAGCAATCCTTCTGAGCGCACTCGCGGACGGCACCTACCAGCTCGCGGCCGACTTGGCTTTGCCAAAACAGCTGGACGAGGTGCCAGTAGAGAACATCTATAAACTCCTTGACACTCACTTTTCCCCGACAAAGTGTGGATTTGGGGAGCGGTTCGCATTTTACGCGGCAACGCAGCGAACGGGGGAGACGCATGCGCAGTGGGCGGCAAGACTGCGTGGCCTCACGAAGCATTGTAAGTTCGCCAATGTAGAGGAGGCATTGCGAGACCGTTTCGTGATGGGCATGTTGGCGGGTCCCGAGAGGGACAAACTGTTCACAAAGGACACAGATACCTTGACCCTGGCAAAAGCAGTGGAGTTGGCGGAAAGCGTCCGGTGCGCGCGGGCAGGCGCCGCCGCCGGCGCTCTCGCGACGACGTCGATCATACAGCAAGAACATTCAGTGTTCAAGGTGCAGGGCAAGACCGCTGGTTCTGATAAGGAACCGGTGATGGAGAAGTGTTCCGTGTGCGGTCGGAAGAACCATGCATCGTCTCAGTGCCGATACGCGAACTTTACTTGTAGGAAGTGTAATACAAAGGGTCACTTACGTCGAATGTGCAAAGTAAAGTGTGTTGCGACCAGTGAAGTGAGTGAGGAGGACGATGATGGTGAGTTGTTATGTTGTAACATCATTTCAGAGCGGGGAGAACCCATGACAGAAATAGTGTCCATAAACGGTTCACAAATAAAATTTGAAATTGATAGTGGATCTGCAGTAACGGTAATTTCCGAGAGTTTATATGAAAAACATTTTAGCAGGTTGCCCTTATTACCACCCAAGAAAAGGCTATTTACCTACACAGGCGGTAGTATTGTGTGTCTCGGTATAATTCGCCTACCGGTCACGTATAGGCTGAGTACACACACACTGGATGCTTACGTGGTACGAAGCGAAGGCCCGCCATTGCTCGGAAGAGATTTTTTATCGTTATATAAGTTAAAATTAGCCTCCTGTAATTTCATAAATAATGAAGAAAAAACAATCGATGATTTGCATAATAGATTCAGAGACGTATTTTCAGATAAATTAGGCAAATTTAATAAATTCAAGGTTAAATTACGTTTAAAAGATGATGCAAAGCCAATATTTTTCAAAGCACGTCCCATCGCTTTTGCATTGCGAGACAAGGTAGATAAAGAGATAATCCGCCTTGTAAACTTAGGAATACTTAAACAAATTGATCATTCGGAGTATGCATCACCCGTAGTGCCTGTATTAAAACGCAATGGGAGTGTTAGGCTGTGTGCAGACTATTCTGTAACCATAAATAAACAACTGGTTGTAGAGCAATACCCGTTGCCTACAGTCCACGAGCTGTTTTCAAAATTACACGGAGGTCAACAGTTCTCAAAGTTGGACCTGTCTATGGCCTATAATCAATTCGTTTTAGACGAAGAGTCACAGAAAATTACATGCATAAATACTCACCGCGGATTGTTTCAATATACACGTATGGTTTTTGGATTAACCAGCGCACCGTCTATTTTTCAGCGCGCAATGGAAAACATATTGTCTGGTATGGACGGTGTGTTATGTCTTTTAGATGATGTCCTTATCACAGCTGATGGACCGGGTTTACATTTACAACGGTTAACGGCAGTGTTACAGAGGCTGCAAAATGCGGGACTAACCTTGCAAAAAGAAAAGTGTGAATTTTTTAAGAATGAAATCAATTATTTAGGGTATGTAATAAACAAAGACGGTTTAAAAAAATCATCGGATAAAGTAATAGCAATTGAGAAATCCCCAGTGCCCACAGATGTAGGCAAACTTCAATCATTTTTAGGATTAGTAAATTATTACCGTAATTTCGTACCCAAAGCGTCCGAAATTTTAAGTCCCCTTTACGATCTCTTAAGGAAGGGGGTTAAATGGAATTGGGCCGACGAACATCAAAGAGCATTCGTCGAAATAAAAAAACATTTAACGTCAGATCAGATATTAGCACATTTCGACCCAAATGCAACCTTAATCCTCACGGTGGACGCTTCACCTCATGGGTTGGGTGCAATATTATCGCAAAAAGATAAGGATGGTTGCGAGCGCCCTATTTCGTTTGCGTCCCGCACTCTAAACACAGCTGAAAAAAGTTATTCTCAAATTCAGAAAGAGGCAACGGCTATTATTTTTGGAGTTCGAAGATTCCATCAGTACTTGTACGGTAGATCAGACCCGTTCATCCTTCGCACCGATCACAAGCCTTTAATTTCAATTTTTGGACCACACAAAGGTATACCGGAGGTTTCGGCAAACCGATTACAGAGATACGCGCTGTTTCTTAGCGCATATAATTATAAAATCGAATACGTTCGTAGCGAAAATAACAGCGCGGATTATTTGTCCCGCGCAAGTCTACCCGACGACGATAAGCGGTTGCGGTCAATGACCGCGGGCAGGGAACGCACGGACAGCGCTCAGCACGCTGCCGCCGCGGCAGCCCCGATTGACCGCGCGGCATATGTCCACTTCGTAATAGACGGACACATGCCACTTACGCGGGACGAATTACGCAAGGAAACTAGCCGAGATGTTAATTTGATGAAGGTGATTGATTTTATTTCAAAGGGTTGGCCTAGAAGCGTGTCTGATGTGAATTTAAAACCGTTCCACGCATGCAGGAATCAGTTATCATATGAAGACGGCTGTGTTATGAGATTAAAGTGATTTTACCAGAAAGTCAAATAAGGAAAATATTAAACGAACTTCATACTTCCCACCTGGGAATTGTGAAGACAAAGGCCGAAGCTCGTTCCCGTTTCTGGTTTCCGGGTATCGATAAAGAAATAGAAAATATGATCAATTCTTGTAGTGTTTGCATACATTTACGACCTTCCCCCCCGCGCGCCCCGCTGTCGCCCTGGAAATACCCACCCCAGCCATTCTACCGGTTGCATTTAGATTTTTTGGGTCCGTTAGATAATAAACATTATTTAATTGTAGTAGATGCATACACGAAATGGGTGGAAGTTTACGATATGTGTGGGTCAACGACCTCATCAGCTGCAATAGAAAAACTTTGCGAGTTTGTTTCAAGGTTCGGCTTACCAACTACAATTGTAAGCGATAACGGCACGGCTTTCACGTCACAAGATTTTAAACGGTTTTGTACAATTAACGGGATTGAGCACGTGACGTCACCGCCCTATAATCCTGCGAGCAATGGCCAGGCTGAAAGTTTTGTAAAGATCGCAAAAAAGGGTATAAAATCGTGTATTTTATCAAGTAATAACCAAAAAGACACTAGAGTCAAACTGTTAAAATATCTTTTTGATTACCGGAATTCGGTACATTCAGTGACAGGGTTCTCTCCAGCTCAATTAGTTTTTGGACACAAACTAAGATCGAGGTTGGATCTATTGTCACCAAAATCGCTATCGTCACCCTCAAACGCGTCACTGGATAGCACAGTAAAATCAAAACAGTGTTTGCAGTGTAAATACAATGGTGGAAAAAATACTCAAATTTTAAAAAACGGAAACGAAGTGTTGTACAAAAAATTTAGCAATAAAGATAAGTTCACATGGCGCAGAGGCACAATAATAGACAAGATTGGAAGAGTTGTGTATTTGATTAACGATCATTTAACAGGGGCTGTAGTGAAAAAACATAAAAATCAGATTGTGTTATACAAGGGTAACGCCAATGTACAACAAAGTTGGGATACTGACGAAATAGACAATGATGGTGACGATGAAACATTATCATCAGCGGCACCACCGTGCCCCCAACCCGCGTCTCAAACTGACGCCCCGGGGGAGGGGGAGCAGGGTGCAAGTACGCCGCCAGCGGCGCCGGCGCTGGCCTCGCCGCCCTCGCCGCCCACGTCTGTGGCGCCCGGCCCGGGCCGTCCCGATAGGGCGTTACGCCAGCTTCCTAAGGTGGACTACAGAAGCCTTGCGTTGGGCAAGTGACGCATAGTGTATTAACTTTAATTCTAATGTTGTATAGGTACTCCATGTATGTAGTCGTAAGTACCTTTAGTATGTTTATTATTTTTGTATCTTTTAAAATAAGGTTGGGAGATGTTATGTATAATACAAGCTAATGTAACGTGTAGCGATGGAGCTGCCTGCGCACACAGCGCCAGCGCAGCGCAACGTCCCGTACCCCGCGCACCGCCCGCGTGCCCGCGCTCACAATATTCATTTAATTGCGTTCCACAAGCTAAAAACAAAGATGTCAACAAAAGGCTTAGAGCTAAGAGCCGTTGTAGACCCTGTTAGGGCACAGCAAAAGGTATTATTAATTGATAACTATTTGTTAAAAATAAACTTAGTAACTAAAATTTAAAAATTAAATTAAAATTATGCATTAACTGAGTACTTAATTCAATTTGGATAACAATTGAATAACATAAATAATAAATGGATAACTATTTTAATTAAACACTTACAATTTTTACATTTAGTTAAAGTTATATTTAGGTAATTATCACAATTTTTTTTTAAATTACAAATTAATTATTACTAAAGAAATCTGGTTTCACGTGTATCACGATTTGAGACAATTTATATTTTATAAATAACTTATTGTGTTGTTACAGGAATGCGGCAAAAAGTTCGTGAATCCTAGCCACATGCGGTATCATCAACAACGCGTGCATGGTCGCAGGAAGCGGTTGGCTTGCAGCAAGTGTTCCTACAGGGCTGTGGACCCCCTTCAGTTACAGGTAGTTAAAAATATCACACGGCTTATTTTAATTTCTGAATTGGTATTTTATTTTTGTTTTAATTACGGACGCTTGAATGTGCGTCTTTTTACATCGTTCTCACATTGATAATTTCAACATAATGATGTAACCAACTTTTTGTAACAATACCATGATTTTAAAAGAGTGTCCATGGAGTTTCTTGCCCGTTCTTCTCCATAGGTACCTACGCTTTGGAATGGGCAACTAGCTTCATCTTTCTAACTCACCGACCTTGACAATTCAAAAGTGCCTGTAATTGGTTTATTTGAAATAAATGCTTTGAGTTTGAGTTTGAGTTTGAGTTATCACGCTCTTAGAAGATTAAAACAAGACAATAATCACATCTGAAAACTGATCGAATGCTACTTTGCCGTAAAGCTTATAATCCTACTGCCTACTAATATTAAAAATATGAAAGTTTGTCAGTATGGATGTATAGATGAATGGATGTATGGATGGTTGTTACTCTTTCACGCCGAAACTACTGAATGGATTTTAATGAAACTGTACAAAATAATATAGCTTTTTTTTTTGGGTGGGAAATCATCAAATAACTTCTCCCGCTCTGGGTGGAGCGGGAGGGGCGTGTCAGACTTTTACTGACTAAAACCCACCCGTGTTCCCTCAGTTGCCTGTGTGCCAGGGGCCGCGGTATCTCTCCCATCAGTTGTTGCTGACATCTCTTTGAGGCGCGCGTGGAACACAACGCGCCGTCGACCCGGGCTTGGTCCTTACCGGACAGCGAGCTACCCATTACTCGCCGTCCGCAAGCCCGTGCCTACGGTGGCCGGGAATCAGCCTGGGATTCCCGACGCCCAGGGCGTCTCCTGCGAAGGCCACGGCTGTGAGGGCGCATGTACTGCATCTCCCTCACGTGCGCCGCCTCCCTCTAAAACAATATAGCTGATACATCAGAATAACACATAGGCTATAATTTATGAAGATATTGTGTGAGTTGTCCAAAATATAACGATTAGTGTCAAATAAGTAGGAAAAAATTCTCCCATCTGCGAGCTATTCTGGCGTGCGCTGCAAAAACCGTTAGAGTTAGTCGTATATAATGTAAATTGGAAATGTTTATCTTAAATAGACCTACAAAAAAGCCCACGACAGCATTTATCTATCTTTTATGTGTAAGCCATTATCGCCAAAATAGTGAACCATAAATACAATAAAAATTGATAATTTATTTCTAATGATAGATATACGATAGATAGGACCTTGGAGAAAACAATAAGCTACTCGAAGTACTACTCCTGCGCAGACGAAGTCGCGGGCACCAGCTAGTAATAATAATAAATCATTTATTTTCTGGTTACAAAGACCCATATATAAATATACGGTAATTTATAAAAAAACTATTTTAATTTGAATACGGACGAAATATGTAACAGAAAAATAAAAATTAATTGATTTGTAGGTATCCATTTTCGCAATTAAAAACGATTGAAATCAAACACATTTTTCGTAGTTTTTAATTTACCGCCAAAACGCTCCTTACGATGACTTTTTATCACGTGACGTCGACTTTGTGTAATCTAAAGTAGTTGTAAACAAGTGAATGGTGCCGATTCTGTTGTACACCGAACTAAACTAACTAAACGATCACTAAAATTCCTTACATTTGGCTATGAGAATCTTAAAGCTATTCTGCAAAAAAAGATCTCTAAATTTAAAAATAATTTTGACACAACTAAAATCGAATTTGACAAACGCGACTCCACGTTTGCCCTACCCTGTGAATTTTTTTAGAGCCGGAATCGCGCAGGGGGGCAGCCTCAACGTGTTTTAAATGGATTTTTTTACTTTTTATATCGAAAATATGAAAAATTATCACCTACATGTTGAGTTTTAGTGGTGTATGGGGTTTTATAAAGGGGGTCGAAATTTTCATTATTTTTACGATAGGACACACCAATTTCGAGATATACGCAAAAGAAAAGAAAAAAAAGATACAGTACTGTATTTGCGCCCGAAGTCGAGGTGTCAGTGTGAATTTTAGTTCTTGACAACTAATTTTATTCCACACCTTTTTAATCGCGATTAAAAATAGTCAGATTTAGTTCGACAATCAAAATTTTATATTGAATAGAATAATGAATTTGACAACAACAGAATAGCAAAATTACCATTTTCACTAAATTAAAAACTTGGTACAATCTTAGTGCTGTCAAACTAAAATATAGATAAGTTGTGTCAGTTTAGTCAATTTCAGAATGGGAAATCGTCGTTTGACAGGAATAAACTAAATTTTAGTGATTTTTAGTTTAGTTTAGAGAATTTTGTGACAAGAGAATCGGCACCAATGTCGAGTTTATAATTAACAAGATTGTTAATGGATAGAAAGTGATATTACTGGTGTGCGGTGCGTCTGTGCACAAATACTTCTAAAACTACGTCACACAAAGTATTTGCACATGAGTAACGAAATTTACTCATGTGTTATTTGTACCGGTGCCGTTTTCACAAATCTGACGTCACGTGTGGTCACGTGATAAAAAGTCATCGTAAGGAGCGTTTTGGCGGTAAATTCAAAAAAACGAAAAATAAATTTGATTGTAATCGTTTTTAATTGAGAAAATAGATTTAAATCAATTTATTTTTATTTTTCTGTTACTTATCTCGTCCCAATCTTCAATTTTTTTTTAATAAATCGGTAAATACCCTATTGTAAGAGTGTATTGTTTTGGTAAAAAAACAAAACCATACATTCTGCCCCAACGTTGGGCTTCCAGTCTAACCGGGTGCAGCTGAATACCAGTATTTTACATAGAGCGACTGCCTATCTGACCTCCACAACCCAGTTACTGGGTAATACGATACCCCTTGGTAAGACTGGTAGTCAGACTTTCGGGCTTCTGACGACCCGTAACGACTGTCAAGATCCACAAATGGCAGACGGGACAAACAGTTTAACGTGCTTTCCGAGGCACAGACGAGTCTTGGTATGTTGGTCACCCATCCACAGACCAACCGCGGCAAGCGTAGCTTAACCTGATCGACCCGTACGGCTGTTAAGTATTACTTAGCGCTCTAAAAAGTATGATACAGGAAAATATTATCATCTGAAGCCGTGGTGGTCGTATGCCACTTTGCCCTGAGGCTTGTTACGTGCCCTGCCTACAATAAATCAGCTGAATAGCGACATGATTAGCTGTTTACGTCAATCGGGCGTTTCCACGTAAAACTGCAACATGCCACCTGCCGAATCATCGAATCAACGCCTCGTGTCGCCGGGCGTTCACCTACATCAAGGACTGCTGGTCCACGTGTAGGAACCAGTAGAATTGCAATATTAATAAGTTAATTGTTGAGTCCACCATCTCAACATCGCCGCGCGCCAGTGGCAGTGAAAGAGGGGTGCGGGGACAGCGGCTCGTCTGCCGGCCGACGGACGAGCGCGGCCCCCCCCCCGCCCCACACCAGTCAGCTGTTGCACGCCTCCACGCACGGCTGCGCTTACGCTTCTTAACGATCATATTATCTTGTTTCTATCTTAAATCGACCATTTTAAACCGTTTATAATTCAATTCTAATTCATATTATCATTATACATGTTATACAGTCCACTCAACCTTTCATTTTGTTCCACCACGATCTATCGTCGCGATCATCAGCGTTTTACTTCACTTCGGTACCAGCATCGTCCGAATCTAGACATAGAAATAATTATAAGCTCAATTGTAATCTTTCATCTTATTAAAACCCTTTATAAAATAATTTCGGTGTTTTTTTTAGTCCTCCGGCTGTCACCTTCGTAATTGGCTTATGATCGCTTGCTATTGTTAGAATGTATTGTTTTGTTAGAGTATTCACGGCTGTTTTCTTGTTTTGCAAAAAAAAACTAATATACAAAATCAATGACACATACTCTGCCGTCCTAGAAAGGCGATAAGCCCTAAATGTTGTTTCCGAGAAAATGGCAAAAATCCGCGCGAATCGTTATTTCTTAAAAACTGTGATAGTTACGTTACTGATTGTAGGACACATCAATTGATACTAGATAATAATTTTGTCATCCGGCAGTTAAAGTATTTTAAAGTACATTTAGCTAAGAAGCATGGGTGCGACGCTTTCAAGTGATGGAATCATCCAAAATTATGTTACTTAACGGCCTACAAAGTTGTCATATCTTGGGAACTATTTGTATTGTAAAAATGTTTGTTAGACACAAAGGTAGAGAATTTTGAACTCTCTTAGATTCTATTAAAAAGTAAAAATTGACGAAGTGGGGGTTAACGCCTTTCTAGTTAAAGGACGGCAGTACTTCCGAAATTAAAGTTATATTTCACGATATACCTAGTAGCTCGCTGTCCGGTAAGGACCAAGCCCGGGTCGACGGCGCGTTGTGACCCACGCGCGCCTCAAAGATATGTCAGCAGCAACAGATGGGGCTCGCAAGGGCCGATGCCTGCCAGGGGTGCGGGTTGTTCGAAAGAGATACCGAGGCCCCTGGCACACAGGCAACTGGGGGAACACGGGTGGGTTTTATTTAGTCAGTAAAAGTATGACACGCCCTCCCGCTCCACCCAGAGCGGGAGAAGTTATTTGATGATTTCCCACCCAAAAAAACAAAAAAAAAACGATATACCTAGTGTTTTTTATTCATTATTTTATGTTTAAAAAAATAAAATGTACTAATTCGTATGTTTATAGAACCACGAGCGCGCCGAGCATACTGGGGAGAGACCCTACACGTGTGACGTCTGTGGCGACACGTTCAGAATGCGAGCCAACATAGCCCAGCACATGAGGAAGCATTTTGGAGTTAGGACCTTACAGGTAAACATGCAGATATAGCGTAGCATAGCTATTGCCTTCTTGGCAATGATCGCCGCCAGATTGGACTGTCGTTAGATCCGGCACAGATTTGGCAGGGACGTTTCTGTTCCACTGCTGGACATAAGCCTCCCCCAAAAGGGGGGGATTTGCCATAATCGCCACGCTTGGCAGGCGGGTTGGCGATCGCAGTATGGTGGTCAAATGCATAGTGAACGCTGCTGCCCATTCTCTAGTAAGTCCCTTAGTCGCCTTCTACGACACCCACGGGAAGAAATGGGGTGGTGCTATTCTTTACGTCTGACACCACACGGAATGTTAAACAGAATTGTTTGTATACTGCCTTCTAATTGGTCGTGTTCTATTGTCAGACGATTTATTAAAAAAAAAAACAACCGACTTCCGAAAAAAAAACACTACAAAGTTAAAAATAACTTGAATTTCGGAAGGCGGTGACTTTGGATATGTATTTAAATTTTTTGTCACCGCCTTCCGAAATAAAAGTTATTTTTAACTATGTAGTGTTTTTTTTTTCGGAAGTCGGTTGTGTTTTTTGGAAAAGTTTTTATTTTTCACTTTTTAGTTATAGTACCTACTCCACTAATTCGAAATTTCATCATCCTTGGGGGTCAAAACAATGCATATTTATGCGATAGCAGCAATCGCGTTTTATTTACTGTTATTTTTTGAAGAGTTCCGTTGTCTGTCTCCGAAACGCATCATCAGATCTATATGAAATTGAAATGGGACCACACGGGAAGCACCAGCTTTCAAATAAAAAAAGAATCATCAAAATCGGTTCACCCAGTCGAAAGTTATGATTATGAGGTAACAAACATAAAAAAAAACATACAGTCGAATTGAGAACCTCCTCCTTTTTTGAAGTCGGTTAAAAAGATGCATATTTGATTTCACAAAGACAGCTATTTCGAAAATGTAAAGTGATGGGAATGTTAGCTTTAGGGACTTGAATACAGGTACGCAACTATCTGTTACTTTCATGTTAAACATTGCCCTTATGCATCGTTTTTGAGCCTTGAATACCTGTTCTCTCAGGCTACAATTTCCTCAAAATATCGCCCCGAATCCCAGAATTGACGCCACCAAACCATGGTAGGCAACAGGCAACTAATCACGGCCTCAAGTCTGCTATTACAATAGTGTCAGAATGGTCTATCATTGATTTCATAATTGTTGATTTTGACAAGTTTGGTAATCTACTAACATAATGGCGTCATTATGACTTTCCAATGATCAGCCACCGACACTCCATTGAAAGAAATGGCATTTATTGGTAATCTCGTACATAATGACAAATGAATGACTGACTTAGGCGGTAATCTGCTAAAATTAACTACACTAATAAACTAATTTATAATAATAAGTAATATGTTAAAATATATATTTAAATGAAATCGGGCGTGAATAAATGTTCAAATTTAGTAGTACCTAGTTTTTGGAAAATCATTTCTACTAACGGGTTTTATAATAATGGCAATACGACAATGTCATTATGACACAATTCTATTACGACACCATTGACCGACCAATGATCGATCATTATGAATTTAGCAGATTACGAACTTTTAGCAAAATGACAATGGGATCGTGTTGGAATGACGAATTTATAAAAATAGCAGACTTGGGCCCCTGGTATTATCTTTATTATATTTATTAACTTTATTAACTTTCCTGGATAGGTTAAAAAGCACATACGCTGCTGTACTTAGTCTTTTGCATACTTCTTCTGCGTGTGGCTTCCAGGTTAGTTGGCTATCTATCATTAAACCTAAAAATTTTGTAACTTACACTTGGTCTATTTTTTGTCCATTGTAATTTAAATTTAAAATTTGCGGTCATCGTATACCACGTTGATAAAAATGCATAACATTAGTCTTAGGTAGTAAAGCCAGTGTACAATGTCCGTTAAAGTATTATTTATGTCATGTTCATACGTTGTTGTTGAATTGTTGGTCGCTGTGATTAACTCAAGACAACGTTTATGTTCTTTCACCAGAATTAGCTTGACTACTGACAGGTCATATGAGTTACTTCATATCATTGTTTATTTAACTTGACTGCATAAACCATTTCTTTTTTTTTTATTAATTAAATTTTCATTTATCGTTGAATGATGGTTATATGCTATTATTGTATAGAATCAAGTTCTTCCAACATAACAGACAGTTGTGCTGCTGTACAGTTTGTTGCGCCACTTCTTCTTCCCAGCTAAAGCACTAGGAAGTGGTGAAGGGCGGGCTTTTTGGGGGACTGTCTTATGTAATTTTGTCGTTTAAAAAGTGCTGACTCTCAGCTTAGTTTGAATAAATGACTTTTGATTTAGTTAGGTCTGTACATTTAATCAAGGCAGTACTATCGTCAGCGAATAAAACCATAGGATGATTTATGTCTGAGTCGCGTACTTCACTAGACACACATGCGCGATCAGCTACCACGCGCCGTTAAATTTACCTAAAACTGAATACTTTAATTTGTAATAACTGGATAGAATATTTCCAATCCAGTTTTTAGAATGGTAAAATGTTGCTCGCAACACAGCAACATTATATTAGTTGCCAGCAACATGTTTCCCGAAATAGAAATGCAGGCAGACAGACAAATTATGTTTGTATTCACATAATGGTAGGTAATCAAAGTTGCTTGACCACCATATTTATTTTTTAGGTAGTCAAATATTTAAAAATAAATATATTTTAAATTTTGTATGCTCCAATATTTTAAAATGTGTAACAAATAATGATTTTATGGTAATTAAGAAACAATGCACAATGAGTTTATTGTTTTATTTTTATTAACTATACCTAATAATATTCTAGAGAAATACTATTCAAGATTATGAACGGAGTTTTGAATAAAAGTATCGGTTTAATTCGATTAAATAAAACCTATTGTAATAGCTAGCTATTGAAAACAAGAAAAAAACGCAAATAACGGAAAAAACCCTTTAACGTTTCTTAAAATCCTCAATGTTATTTCCAGTTTAACAAATATCATCTTTATGGTAGTGTGAATTAAGTTGATTTTAGAATTACTAGTATTACTGCTAGGCTTTGTTGGATGTGGTAGTGCATACTGTACCTTATGTAAATATATATATAGTTACTTTCCAAATACACATACTTATTTGATTATTCTTGCAAACGAAATTGCAAACCCAAAATAGATGGGTAGTTAGTTAATTTCTACTTTAGCGATAATTAGTCTAAGTTGATTTTTGGCTGATAATTGTAATAAAAGTTCTTAATATTATTGCAATGGAATTTGAACTTTGATTTTAATAACTTCTCCCGCTCTGTGTGGAGCAGGAGGACGTGTCAGACTTTTACTGACTAAAACCCACCCGTGTTCCCTCAGTTGCCTGTGTGCCAAGGGCCACGGTATTTCTTTCGAACAGTCATCGGCCCTTGCGGACCCCACCTTTTGGTGCTGACAACTCTTTGAGGCGCGCGTGGAACACAACGCGCCTTGGACCCGGGCTTGGTCCTTACCGGGCAGCGAGCTACCCATTACTCGCCGTCCGCAAGCCCGAACTTTGTTATGTTTGACATTGAGTTTGCGGTTCCAAAACATGATATTTATCTAAACTGGGGATATGTCAAAGCATTGAAATTTTTGCCGGATCCGTGCCTCGGAAAGCACGTCAAGCCGTTGGTCCCGGCTGTCATTCGTGGATCTTTGACAGTCGCTACGGGTCGTCAGAAGCACGAAAGTGTGACAACCAGTCTTACCAAGCGGTATCGTGTTACCCAGTAACTGGGTTGTGGAGGTCAGATAGGCAGTCGCTCCATGTAAAATACTGGTATTTAGCTGCATCAGGTTGACTGGAATACCCCGAAAGTTTTTTTTTGCTAGGCAGATGATGATCCTACTAAATATTATAATTGTTTCGACGTTTTTTACTCAAATACGCAAAAACGGCCAAACAACATATCAACATATAGGATACTTTTTATCTCGATCGTACGTTCCCGTGGATTAATTTTCTACGACCTCGCGGGCGAAGCCGCTGACAAAAGCTAGTTATGTATAAGTTTAGGTGTCACACAGCCACCAGCGGCGAGGTATCAATTTTTAGGGTTCCGTAGCCAAATGGCAAAAAACGGAACCCTTATGGATTCGTCATGTCTGTCTGTCTGTCTGTCCGTCCGTATCTCACAGCCACGTTTTTCCGAAACTATAAGACCTATGCTGTTGAAACTTGGTAAGTAGATGTATTCTGTGAACCGCATTAAGATTTTCACACAAAAATAGAAAAAAAAAAAACATTTTGGGGGTTCCCCATACTTAGAACTGAAACTCATTTTTTTTTTCCATCAAACCCATACGTGTACGGGGTATTTATGGATAGGTCTTCAAAAATGATATTGAGGTTTCTAATATAATTTTTTTTCTAAACTGAACAGTTCGAGCGAGAGACACTTCCAAAGTGGTAAAATGTGTGCCGTCCCCCCCTGTAACTTGTAAAATAAGAGAATGATAAAACTAAAAAATAAATATGATGTACATTACCATGTAAACTTCCACCGAAAATTGGTTTGAACGAGATCTAGTAGGTAAGTAGTTTTTTTTAATACGTCATAAATCGTAAACCGCAATTTACCTTTCATTCAATCAACTCAAATAATAAAAATGAACATGATAAAATCAGGAATGAAGTTATCCGGAAAAGAACCGGAGTTACCGACATAGCTTGTAGAGTGAACAAGCTGAAGTGGCAGTGGGCTGGCCATGTTTGTCGAAGGACCGATGGACGGTGGAGCGGATGAGTCCTGGAGTGGAGACCGCGTCTCGGCAAACGTAGTGTGGGACGCCCCCCAGCTAGATGGACCGACGACCTTAAAAAGGTGGCTGGGATAGACTGAATGCGGAAGGCGGAGGATAGAGTGTTGTGGCGCAGTCTGGGAGAGGCCTATGTCCAGCAGTGGACTGCGATAGGCTGAGTTGATTGAACTCAAATAATAAAAAATAATAAAAATAATTTCATAAACATAAACCTTATGCATAAACCGTGAACCATTATTTTCTAATAATAAATCTGTAATAGGTGCCTAAGTAAAATGATTAAAACATCGATCAAAGTTACAACGAACTACAAGAACTTTTATATTATGTTACTTGCTGCTACGGAACCCTTCATGGGCGAGTCCGACTCGCACTTGGCCGCTTTTTCTAAGAGAGAAGCCGAAGCGAAGTCAGCTATAAGTTACTGACTTATCAATAAACAATACTTACTATCATTCTAAAATTAACATAGGAATGTAAAGAAAAAGAAATAAAATTGAACAGATGAAAACCAAATAAAATGTGCAATATTCCTCCATCTCGTTCTCGCTGACGCATTCTTCTATATCTGTCTCTGTCATAACCCGTTGTACAGCGGCTTGCTCTCGTCCATATCAAGCGGTGCCATGTGACCTAAAGTGACATCATTACGGGATCGCTGTTGTACCCGATTATGACGGTTTGGCGCCGGGTTAATGTAGAACATTTTTGTTTCTTGTGATACAAAGCTAAAATAACCGTTTTTGGTATGGTGAATTAAATACCCGTAGTGTAACTATATTTTTTGACAATAGTAGTAGCCACTATTGACGTGCCATTTTTTAATAGCGATAGAGTTGCCGATGCAAATACCCGAAGGGAAGCCGGTAGGAATCGTGTTCTAAGGTGCTTTCGCCACTGACAGCCACAAAGAAAAACAACTTTATTTTATACTATGTATAGATCCAATCAATCGGCTTGGCTTTTTCCAACTCTGTTAGGGTCGGCTTCCATTCTACCAGATGCAGCTGAATACTGATACTGAATTCAACGAATACATATTTTTTCCAGTGTGAGCGCTGCCCTGCCATGTTTCGCAGTCGTTCGGAGCTCACTGGCCATCAGAACAGAGTACATTATCTTGTGTACACCTACCTGTGCTACCTATGTCCTGAGACGTAAGTATATAACAATACGACACTTTACAGTACGTGAATATAATCTTATCCAGCCCGTCCCTTCTGCCAGGGGTGCGGGTTGTTCGAAAGAGATACCGCGGCCCCTGGCACACAGGCAACTGAGGGAACACGGGTTGGTTTTAGTCAGTAAAAGGCTGACACGCCCTCCTGCTCCACCCAGAGCGGGAAAGTTATTTGATGATTTGCCACCCTCAAAAAAAAAATCCCGTCCCTTGCTGCCCTCCCCCAGTGTCGCCCTAAGCCGAGATCCGTACCCCACCGGGGTGTGTTCTTAGCGTGTAGTCGCTTAGTTATAAGTTTTTGAAGCCCTGGATGGAGGCCTTAATTTATTGAGCCATTGCAGCTTTGAGCTGACCTGTCCCAACAGACGCCATGTACGCATCAGTCATTGTGTAGCTCAAACCTATTTTAGGGAACACAACGACCGGTCACAAGACGCTACCAGATCTGCAAAACATTTGCGTAGGCCATATACAAAATACTCCCACTCCCATGAAGATCGGAGACTACACTCGAAGTTGTAGACAAGTATGTTTACCTAGGGCAAACTGTCCAGTTAGGTAGATGCAACTTCGAGAAAGAGGTCAATCGTCGAATCGGTCTCAGCTGGGCAGCGTTTAGGAAGCTAAGCAATATCTTCTCGTCCCAAACAACGCAGTGTCCCAAGAAGTCTTTGACCAGTGCGTGTTGCCAGTGATGACATATGGTAGTGAAACGTGGTCGCTCACAATGGGCCTTATCAGAAGGGCTATGCTCGGAGTTTCCTTACGCGATCGAATCAGGAATGAAGAGATCCGCAGGAGAACCAAGGCAACCGACATAGCCCCAAGAATTGCCAAACTTAAGTGGCAGTGGGCAGGGCACATTGGTCGCAGAACAGATGGTCGATGGGGCCGAAAGGTTCTGGAGTGGCGACCGCGTACCAGAAGACGTAGCGTTGGAAGGCCTTCCACAACATGGACCGATGACCTTGTGCGGGCTGCAGGAATCCGCTGGATGCGGGAAGCACAGAACCGGTCAAAGTGGCTGAGCATGGGGGAGGCCTATGTCCAGCAGTGGACGTCTTTCGGCTGAAATGATGATGACGATGATATACAAAATTGATGTACTATAATACGTCAGAGTATCGGCTCGGACTTACGAGTTAGTAGGTAGTGAGTTCCAACCTTTACTTTGTGTAAATTATTTGATCACCACAGCTCTCAAAACGGTGAAGGCAAACATCGTGAGGAAACCGGAATGTCCTGGAACCAAAGATTCGAAGACATGTGACATCTACCAACCCGCTCTGGGGCCGCCCGGTGGATTATAGCCCACTTCTTCTCGAAGAGAAGTGGCCTGTGTCCCAGCTGTGGAACTATGCTACAATTCTAACTACCCCTTCGTGAAATACAGGCGTGATGATCTTGTTAATTTTATTTTTCCAGGTACAAGCGGCCAGCCTCAGTAAAAAAACATCTGGTGAATATACACGGAGTGCCAAGAAATCAACAGCTGCCCATCAAATGTGTCAAGACTAGGAGAAGGTAACTATCTTCTACTTTATAAAAATCTTAAATTCATTAATAGGGTATTTTAATCTATATGAGAAGAAATAAATAAAAAATTAAAATTCAATTCGAAGATTTCAATTTTTTTTATCTGTTTTTGAACACCATGAAATAGTAGCCGCCATGTTATTACGTCATACCGCTTTATAAACGAATCAACTGAACAACTTTGTGCTTTTATTATTTTCGTAACCAAAGTAATTTTTATTGAAATAATATGTTACATTCAAGAACAGCAAACCAACGATAAGTAGAATAATAATTCATTTTTTAAATTATAAACAATTATCATACAAAATATCAGCGCAGTTGTTTACACAGCAAACTGACGTCATACCCACAGAGCAATATGGCGTCCACTGCGTCCAGCGTTTTCGTAAAATTACGCGTGAAATATGAAAATGTAAAATTAAAATGATGTCTGATCTGTTACGCGTTCACGCCTAAACCCCTGAAGCGATCGTCATGAAATTTGGCAGAGATATAGCTTGGGATATGGCGAAAGACATAGGCTACTTTTTTACGCGATAACCGACATCCGCGCGGGCGAAGCCTCGGGCAAAACCTAGTAATAATATTATAAATGCGAAAGTAAGTTTTTTGTTGCCTTGTCCCCCCTAAACGTCTGAACCGATTATCCTGAAATACTACATATAGTCAGGTGTACAGAAACGGACATAGGGTACCTTTCATCCCGAAAAAAAGTACTGTTCCCGACGACAACAACAATAACGTTCTTATGATTATACAAGATGGCGCAAAATGAATCACCCTATCGGAAGATGCGCAAAATGAAAAAATTATAACATCTTCCGATAGGGTTATCGGAAGATGTTATAATTTTTGCAAATGACGTCGTACGTCAATCATATTTGACATTTGTGAACTAGACGGCTTCAGTATCTAAACAAGTAATGGAGCGCTAAATACTCCGCAAGAGCACGAGCCACAATGGATTTGTGTAGGAAGCGTTTCCTGGTCGCGTAATCTCTCGTTTTGGCGATTTGGCATGGCCAACAAGATCGCCCGATTTAACCATGCCAGACGTCTTTCTTTGGGGCTACTTGAACTCGCGGGTTTATGCTAACAAGCCTCAGACAATCGCAGCCCATAAGGAGAATATTCGACAAGAATGCGAAAACAGTTATCGCTGGAAATCTTGCGGAAAGTCATGGAAAATGCGACAAAACGGACACAAATGTGTATTAACACTGGCGGCAGCCGCTTGACGGAAAAAATTGTAAAGGTCCAAATAAAGATTTCCATCGATCAAAATCATATTTTTTTATTTAGTAAAAAATTTATTCAAAAACAAAATTGGATGATTAATTTTGCGCCATCTTGTAGATAGATGGCGCCACGTGTCGTTCGAATCATGATTGAGTTACATCATTACAAGCAGAGTACAACCCGAATTGATTGTCATATTCTAAATTAACGCTAAAAGCTAGTAACGGTATAAACTTAATCTATACTTTTATCTTTAGGTGGCCAGAAAGCAGTTGGTACATAATGATGCTTTTTTTGTTTTTCCAGAAGCTGTGACAAGAGTGAATGAATGATTGAATGAAATGCACCGATCCCAGCGTGGTTTGACACGACTCGATTAATCGAATGAACCCCAAGATTTGCACTAGCCCCTGAAGCCTCTCGTCTCATGGTGCTACAAAGACCATTGCATATCAATGAGTAGACCGCGGGCGCTGTGATGGTAGGGAAGACGTGCCCTCAGGATAGGGAAGGATTGCGAGCCTACCGGATATACATCCTAGAGGAGGCATTCTAGAAGCTGTGACAAGGATGACTGAGAATGAAAAAAAATGTGTTTATTTGCACTAGCCTCTGAAGCCTCATGTCTCATGGTGCTACAAAGACCATTGCATATCAATGAGTAGACCGCGGGCGCTGTGATGGTAGGGAAGACGTGCCCTCAGGATAGGGAAGGATTGCGAGCCTACCGGATATACATCCTAGAGGAGGCATTCTAGAAGCTGTGACAAGGATGACTGAGAATGAAAAAAAATGTGTTTATTTGCACTAGCCTCTGAAGCCTCATGTCTCATGGTGCTACAAAGACCATTGCATATCAATGAGTAGACCGCGGGCGCTGTGATGGTAGGGAAGACGTGCCCTCAGGATAGGGAAGGATTGCGAGCCTACCGGATATACATCCTAGAGGAGGCATTCTAGAAGAAGGGTGACTGAATATTAAAAAAAAAATTGCAGGGTTCTATGGAACTGCACCCTTCTTCTTAAAAACAATCAAAAATCATTTATTTAAACTAGGCTGAGAGTCAGCTCTTTTTGAGCGTCAAAATTACAGAAGACAGTCCCCCGGCACGCCCGCCCTTCACCACTTCCTAGTGCTTTAGCTGGGAAGAAGAAGTGGCGGAACAAACTGTACAGCAGCACAGCTGTCTGTGAAGTTAAAAGAACTTGATTCTATACAGTAGTAGGTAATTAAACACAAAATCGAGTCGATAGTAATCTAAATACAGTCAGCCCAGAATTTGTCTACGAGCTTGGCACTTACAGTAGCGTCCATCAACTGTAGCGTGCACACAACAGGACACGATATTACGTGCCCCATTGTTCGTGGGCCAGCACCACATTTACACTCCAGGGCGGAGTCATCTGTGAGTCTCCACCTGGGCAGGTTTCTTTACTTCAGCCTACATGAGTCCGGAGTCTAAAACCTTCCAGGAAAGCCAAGTGCACGCTTATTGCGTAACTCACTATTAATCTAAATCATTTTGAATGTTATTGCTAATCTATTCTTTCATATGTTAGAAAAAATTGTCTGCTTTGCAATATATTCAAAAATTCAAGAATTCAAAATCATTTATTTCAATCCACTTCAGATCATAATTGAATAATATTTAATATTAGCAACAAAATAAAATTTTAAAATTATAATGTTAATAAATATAAGTAAAAATAATTAATTCAATAATTTAATGATATCAAAATTAAAATGAAACTAAAATAAATAAATAAAATAAAATTAAACTAAACTCATAAAAATAGATCGACTATTAATACGCCTGCCTTTGAGTCATTTGTTTGTTTGTCATTACATTAATCATATAACAATGGTTAATGTACTGACAATCAAACCTGTTCGCAAATACACTCAGGATGGTGTTGGCCGTGGTCCGGAGCCTGCGCCCCAGAGATGCACACCGCTTTCGCATATAAACAACGCCATGAATTTGATCTCATAATATAAATGTTGTAGGTATTTAGAAAGTTAATCTGTACAAACCATTGATACAGAAAAAAACCCAAGATGCACAGTCTCGATTAAAGTAACACTTAAAAGTGTCCCCAATCATAATACGTCAGTTATGATTTCGAAAAAAAAAAATTGCAAATTCAACCTTACACGCATGACTTAAAGTGGTTTTTACAAAGCAATGACCAACAACCGACTTCCGAAAAAACACTACAAAGTGAAAAATAACTTTAATTTCGGAAGGCGGTGACTTTGGATATGTATTTAAATTTTTTGTCACCGCCTTCCGAAATTAAAGTTATTTTTCACTTTGTAGTGTTTTTTCTGAAGTCGGTTGTTTTTTTTTGGAAAACGTTTTTATTTTTCACTGTTTAGTTATAGTACCTACCTCACTAATACGAAATTTCATCATCCTTGGGGTCAAAACAATGCATATTTATGCGATAGCAGCAATCGCGGTTCATTTACTGTTATTTTTTGAAGAGTTCCGTTGTCTGTCTCCGAAACGCATCATCAGATCTATATGAAATTGAAATGGGACCATACGGGAAGCACCAGCTTTCAAATAAAAAAGAATCATCAAAATCGGTTCACCCAGTCGAAAGTTATGAGGTAACAAACATAAAAAAAACATACAGTTGAATTGAGAACCTCCTCCTTTTTTTAAAGTCGGTTAAAAAGACCGACTGTCGATACTATTTGACTCCTGCGCACATTGCGCTCTATTTATGTGGATGTTTTTGAGACGCTGATTGTGAATCTTGGGTTTGTTGTATTTCAATGGTACAAATAAATATAATTAAAGTGTATGTGATATTAAAATAACAGCTTTTTATTAAATGCATATTAAAGGGTACTTATAGAAAAAAACTTTTTTATTTTATTTTGTCTGTGTGTCTGTCTTTTTGTTCCGGCTAATCTCCGAATCGGCTGGACAGATTTTGATGGGACTTTTACTCATGTTGTAAGGAGTAACAAAGGGTACTTTTTGCCAGAAGCACGTCCCCGTGGTATAATTGCTGACATAGATGCGAGCGAAGCCGCGGGCACAGCTACAATATGAAATAAAACTCACTTAGACAACGTACGTACGTGAAAATATCGCGGCGATATTTTATCGCGTTCGGTATAACTTTCGGCGTGTTTTTTTTTTTGAGGGTGGGAAATCATCAGATAACTGCTTCCGCTCTGGGTGGAGCGGGAGGGCGTCTCAGACTTTTACTGACTAAAACCCACCCGTGTTCCCTCAGTTGCCTGTGTGCCAGGGGCCGCGGTATCTCTTTCGAACAACCCGCACCCCTGGCAGGCATCGGCCATTGCGGGCCCCATCAGTTGGTGCTGACATCTCTTTGAGGCGCGCGTGGAACACAACGCGCCGTCCTTACCCGGGCTTGGTCCTTACCGGACAGCAAGCTACCCATTACTCGCCGTCCGCAAGCCCGCGCCTACGGTGGCCGGGAATCAGCCTAGGATTCCCGACGCCCAGGGCGTCTCCTGCGGCTACTAGGGCGGTGAGGGCGCATGTACTGCCTCTCCCTCACGTGCGCCGCCTCCCTCTTCGCGAGCATCATTGTTTATCGAATTTCAATCGTTTGATTGCCTTTGTAGTGTATATTTTTTACCTGACTGCACTAGAAGAAGGGTTATATTTTTCGAGTGTATGGTATGTATACTGGATTTCTTTGTCGTGCTCTGTAGCCTATACGACTTGATGGATTTAAGCTTGAGAGCCGCCGTTAGATTCGTCTTGTGGCGGACATCTACAATTCCCTACATACGAAACTTAAAATCAACAAATGTGGAAAACACAAAGTGAAATGGCGCCATCTACAATGATATATGCGAACTACTCAAGACTTGACGTCACACATCGACTACATCGTGCAAGCAGAGTTTACCGAGCGATCTTCATATATACAACATCCATCAATTGTGAGAGTGACACTGGGTAGTTATATTATAACAATAAAATTTAAAAAATGCCCGATTTTTTTTCTCCAAACCTTCGTCTTATTAATGTCAAAAATAATTGCATTAACTAAAAAGTGTAAAAAAAAATCCCGACTGCGTAAAAAGTAAACTATCTACGTAGGTATTCAGTTTTGTTACTCAATCTCGTAAAACAAGTTTCTATCTTTTTTAATTCAAGTTCAAATTTTTTTTTTTTTTTTTTTTGTTTTGTTTAATTATTTGTTGATATCGATACCCAACACGTGGCTAAAGTATTGCTAGCTAATTTAATTTGACCCTGTGTTACAAATCAATATTAAACTACATAATTATTATAGAAAAATATCCATGTTTTGTGAAGTCGTCAAAAACCGTACGAAGGAGGGACAAGTCCTTGGCATCACAATAATAAAACTCTCTTTATATATTGTGTACATATCGTATTTATTAGGTAGTGTAGCCCTAGGGCTGCAGGGCTCTAGGGCTCATCTGAGGGCGCGAGCACGGCGCCGCTGTAGGCGAGGTCCCAGTAGTGCTCCACGCGGTGCTTCTGGAAGTGTTCCCGAGCTAGCTTCTCGGTTGGCATCACCTAAGGACAGAAAATATAAGTTTTAACCACATTTCCGACAGCAATTTCCAGGATCTGAACGTGGTAAACGACAACTCTTCAGTTCGTACATAAAGAGGCCTGTCCCTACTAATATTAACCTCCTGACATCCGAGCATTTACTGAATTCACTTGCCACTACGGCCAAATGTACTTTACAAAGCATTAAACTGTTTTTATTGCAAAGGCCGAGACCTTGCTTTTTTGTCTTTTATAAAAGATAAAAAAAATCATATAATTTAAGAGCATTCTCCCCACGCGGGCTAGCAACGGCGCATTTATGGCGGTTTTTCGTGATTATTTCATTAAATACAAACATTTTTTTCAGCCATGCACTAGATCGTTGGTATTTTCAAATTTGTATGCTATTTTTTTTACAGTTATTTTGGTATTTGGTTATAAAAATCGACATACCGTCTATTATTTTCTATTTGCATTACTACGTACTACGTACGATTAAATGTTTTTATGAATGAGTAAATATTTAAAATAATTATAAATACCAACGATCTAGGCTGAATTTTTTTTTACTTTTGTTTGTATGTAATGAAATAATCACGAAAAACTATTATAAATGCGTTGTTGCCAGTGTCACAAACACTCGGGAATTGATGCTACCTGAAGGTCGGTCGTCCGTTGTCGAAATAAAAAGTTAAAAAATATTCAGTCTTTAGAGTACGGTTTATTTAGCACTCTGTAAAGGACGCCAGGTGTCAGGAGGTTATAAATGCGAAAGTAACTCTGTCTGTCTATTAAGTTTTCACACCGTTGTACCGACCGTCATGCCAGATATAGCCTGGGATTTGGAGAAGGAAATAGGCTACTTTTAAAAGCGAGATAACCGACATCCACGCGGGCGAAGCCAAAAACTAGTTATTTAAATAAAAACGACAGGCTAAATTATTATCTTCTGCCAGGCTTTCCCAATTATAATGGGGTCGCCCTCCAGTCAACCGGATGCAGCTAAAAAACCAGTATATTACATGGAGCGACTGCCTACCACAGCCCAGTTATTGGGTAACACCAATGGCGGATTTACACATTTGCCGCCAGTAGGCTATAAAATGTTTGCCGTCCCTACTAACTCTTTTGAATTGTAATATTGAAACGCTATTGGAATATTTGAAACATTCATATTCACAATTAGTGTACTTTACACAGCGTTCAGTAATTTATCATATACAGACATTGGAGTACTAAAATATTGTAATTTTGTTAAATTTCCGAGACTTCTTTTTTCCTTATGGCAAAAAACATAGCCAAATTTGCCGCCCTAGGCTCCAGCCTACTCAGCCTGCTGGTAAATCCGCCACTGGGTAACATGATACCTCTTGATTGTCAGATTTTCGGGTCTCAACAGACTTTTCGGTCTATAATATTGTTTCTTTTTTGCCGTGAAAATGTGACAATTATCAAATATGTCATCTAAGGATGTATTCCGAATAACGATATAATCGACTTGAGCGTGCTCACGCCCTTTCCGAATTGTCCCGGGAATCGTATAACGATAACGTCATCATGACATGCGCCATCTTGCGATATCGCCGACCATATCATCGTTAGCGCTGTCAAAAATTACAGATGTGTTGTTTTGTTTTGAGGCGCATCATATCTTTAGCTAACATAGATTTATTAGAAACAGTGCTTCTGACTAGAGTCGCCACCTAACCAAATAAGAAGAAATTTAACGTTGAGTGAGCACTGTTAGCGCGTTCACGAGCGTTCTATTTTGTTGACAAAAATGACAGTTCGCAGCTGTCATAAACGTGACATCTAAATTGGAACGCAAATGTTTGACGTGAGCGATATTGTGCTAATTCGGAGAGCAGCCTACATCATCTTCACTCGACGAGGCTAGTCCTGCAGGCTTAGCACGAGCACCGATTTGTCGCCGGAAGAATAAACATGACTATTAACTAAATGATGTACAATAGGAGAAGATGTTCTTCTATTAATTATCACAGTTATGCGTTCTAAACGAATCATGATTTTGTAGATAATCGTAAACACTTTGTGGCCGTCGACTAGAAAGTATTTTTGTCAATGTGATTTCGACAGTTTGGGAGGAAATATTCTTCTGAAATAGTCTACAATTTATAAGGACCTAGACAAAGATCGTTAAAAACGAAAGACAAAATGACAGATTGTAGAAGGATATCAACGGTGCGATGTCAAAAAAATGGAGAAACGAAATGTCACGTTGTATTGAAAAATCATTGTCTATTCTTCGTAGAAATTGGTGCGCTACCTTGAACTTGATCTCCCCGAAGGCGCGCTGCTTCACCGTGCCTTCCCACACCAGATGGCACGTGTTGGGCACCTCGTTGCCGTCCGTGTCTTTGATCATGTCTTCCTCCCATTTGATGCGGTGCAGCATTAGTCTGTAACGATACACTTGTTTATTAGGGTTTGTGAGTGGCTGATAATAATACAGAATCTACCTCATTGCTGATGACGTCGACATATTATGTTGCGTTTTTTTTTGGGTGGGAAATCATCAAATAACTTCTCCCGCTCTGGGTGGAACAGGAGGGCGTGTCAGACTTTTACTGACTAAAACCCACCCGTGTTCCCTCAGTTGCCTGTGTGCCAGGGGCCGCGGTATCTCTTCCGAACAACCCGCACCCCTGGTAGATATTCTGTTGCGTTTTGGGTAAAATTTGAATGAAAAGCTACCTATAAAATTTGTTATGGTACAAGAGTGCTTGTACCATAACAAATTTTATAGGTAGCTCCAGTGGGAACTGCTTATTTTTTAATTATACTACCATGTCACAATGGGTCTAGCCTGTAAGGGTACTTGTGTGTTTAGAATGAATAAATAAATCTCTCAAAGCTCTAGTTGGGCGAGTGGATCAATCGATACGGCTCGCAGCGTGAGGAGATTCCTGTCTCTGGAGCCCTAACCACCGGTAGCTTGGACCCTGTTCCCGATACAGGCGGATCAAATTTTTTTACATTTTGAAATGTTTCTTCGTTTATAAAAATGATTGGAGATGGAGAATACAGTATCAAATTCAATTAGCTAGCGATACTTCACGGACAACTTAGACTGTTTTTTGTCCCGGTAGCAAGTTCTCGTAGGATAATTTAGATTTTGCGGGTAGAAAGAAGCTAGGACCGACCTCTTTGGATGATATCAAACGATATTGGAAGGGTTTTTTAATCCTATCTCTACATGTTCGGAAGTTAGGAGAATTTTTAATACATCGATACCAGAAACCGAACTCGAACCTCGGAAGAGATTTATCGTGATATTGGCAAGTAACGTGGAAAGGTATTGACCTACGTAGTGCGGTGACACGTTTGTTATTATTTTAATTTAAGAAAGTTATGAATCCGAAAATTTGGTATCAATTCTTAGAGTATTTTATTTTGAGCTGAAACTATATATACACCGTGAAATTTTAATGGTTGTTTTCCTGCGGCGAAATGGTTTTATCTTGGTAATACAATAGTTTTATAACCAAATAAAATATTAGAAACAAAAATGGCAGATTAACCATTGTGAAAAATCACCACGTGCGAGAGTTTATTTTGCTTTGAACATTTATGCATCGCTGTTCCCTTTGTCGGCGGCGCGTGCGATTCGAGTAGTACCTACAAGTTACCTCTAGTGTTACTATTGAGTAGTGTTTTATCGAGTTGATGAATTTCTTAATTTTTTACTTTTACTCTATGCTTCGAAAGTACTCCTTATGGCAAGTTGTTCTGCCGCGGGAAAACAACCATTTAAATTTCACGGTGTATAGTGATTCTATACCAGCTGTTATCTTTAGTGCTTAAGGATAGCAATAGGGTTTCTGTTACACCCTGTATACCTATTAAAATTGAATGATGAACCCTTTTTATGTACCTTAGCAAGCAAGTATCACAATGACGGAAAAGTTATAACTTTGACCTCCAATATCACTCAACATCATCATTTTAGCCGAGAGACATCCACTGCTGGACATAGGCCTCCCCCAAGCTCCGCCACTTCGACCGGTTCTGTGCTTCCCGCATCCAGCGGATTCCTGCGGCCCTCACAAGGTCATAGGACCACCTTGTGGGAGGCCTTCCAACTCTACGTCTTCCATGGCCGATGGGGGCGAAAGGTTCTGGAGTGGCGACCGCGTAGGTGGCACCCGCACGGGCTGTCAACGTCGCATTTATAGTGGTTTTTCGTGATTTTCTTATTAGGTTTAAATCAAAGTACAATTACCCGTGTGCCCTCAGTTGCCTGCGTGCCAGGGGCCGCGGTATCTCTTTCAAACAACCCGCACCCCTGGCAGGCATCGGCCCTGTGACCCCCATCAGTTGGTGCTGACATCTCTTTGAGGCGCGCGTGGAACACAACGCGCCGTCGACCCGGGCTTGGTCCTTACCGGACAGCGAGCTACCCATTACTCGCCGTCCGCAAGCCCGCGCCTACGGTGGCCGGGAATCAGCCTGGGATTCCCGACGCCCAGGGCGTCTCCTGCAGCTACTAGGGCGGTGAGGGCGCATATACATCTCCCTCACGTGCGCCGCCTCCCTCTTCGCGACCTGGATCACTGCTTCGCTGAAGGAAGCGACGGCTACCCATGTACTCTCGCTCCGTACTATGGCCTCGACCAGGGCCGGACGCGAGAGATCGCCGCCGCCGATCGCCTCCACGAGGACACGGCGGTGCTCCGCCCAAGCCGGGCAGACCACCGTGTCCTCAGGGCAATCTACGCAATGGAAACACCCGGGCGTTTCCTCCCGCCCTATCCGAAACAGGAACCTCCCGAAACGACCTGCGTCAGGCGGAAGGTGAGGACGCCATGCCGCCTCTCAAGCCACTCCTCAAAGAGGGGACTTACCACAGCAATCGTGGCGTGCCCATAGTTTACACCCGTCAGTTGACCGCTAGGCAGATGAAGAGGACTTACCTCTTGTACTTGGCGTGCTGCTTAGGCCCCCCCTCCACGACAACGATGCAGCATCCTCTGTGCAGCACGACGCTGCCTGTCATGTGGAGCTGTTGAGCGTTCGCTTCGACTTTGAACTTCGCTGAGGCACACTCGAAGAGGTCTTTTACTCTGTAAGAGAATAATTAGTCTTAAAGATATCGCATGGGTTGGTGGCAATATTCTCGCCCCCCTAAACTCAAATTCAAAGCATTTATTTCAATTAGACCATTTACAGGCACTTTTGAATTGTCAAAAAGTCGATCAGTTGGAAAGTTGAAGCTAGTTGCCCAATCCAAAACGTAGATCTCTATGGAGTAGAACGGGCAAGAAACTCCACGGACACTCTTTGAAATCAAGTTGGATATTACAAAAACTTGGGAACATTATTCTTGTTGCTTTATATATTTAAAAAAATTATAAACAATTCTAAATACAATATTAAAAATAAGCCCTGGAAGTTAGGAGATGACCAGTCTCAACCGACAGCGCCCGTTCACGAACTTGACGCGTGGATCAGCACCATCCAGCTCAACCATTTTGTAGGGAACCGAATGATCCAACACACGCGCCACCAACAGTGAGACATTTATGTGAGCATGACATACTCTCAACTGCCATGCTTTTTCAAGTCAACGTACATCATAACAACATAATAAACGGATGCATGGTACTCACCTTTACAAAATTTAAACAAAATGCTTCTAAATTATACAAAACTTGTAGTTTGCAATCTATTTGGCTAAGGCACGCAGCACATTTGCGCCCATTCGTAAATTATCTTCTCGGTCTACACTGACCAAAGCTAGGTCGCATAACCTTTCTTGACCAATTATAACCTTCAATAACGAAGGTATTAATTTCAACTCGCTAAAAAATCGCATGCAATGCTTGAATTTTAAGAGAATTTGGATAGAAATAGGCAGATTTGGAAATCCACTTTCACTCTAGTACTGCACAATATATTAAAGTGGCTCTTAAAATTTCTTAGGGGAGTTTGTTGCGCCACTTCTTCTTCCCAGCTAAAGCACTAGGAAGTGATGAAGGGCGGGTGTGCCGGGGGACTGTCTTATGTAATTTTGACATTCGAAAGGTGCTGATTCTCAGCCTAATTTGAATAAATGACTTTTGATTTTGATCTTAGATATTATCTATTAAATAACAGTTTGAAATTTTAGAACATACAAAAGAATGTATTAGCAATAACCATGAAAATTATTCAGATTCTGATTAAAAAGGATCATTTGAAAAGAGGTATTTAATGGGAATCTAGTCGCTGGCTCGAGCTCACTGGTGGGCCTGTCTAAAAAGCACGCTGTCTCACCAGGCATCGTGTCCGACAGAGGTAGTATCAGTGATGAGCAGTTAGACGCTAGTCTGCACGTACAACATTATTGAGTGAAATGCAGGATCATTTATAGTACAACAGGCGCGTAAAAAATTAAGAACAGTCCTTCGGAAGATCGGGTTTTATGAAAAAACCACTGCATAAATCAATGACCAATAAAGTTTATTGAACTTTTCGATAATTGAACTTTGTCGGTACCGACTCGGTTTTGGAAATTTTACACTGTTTTTATTACTTAGACACGCCCAAAGTTCAGTTAAATTAGCAGGAAAAACGAATCTTTATTGGCTCCTAACTTTTGAATGGCTTTTTATTTTAATATTCTGTTTCCGTACAGACAATATTAATGATGAGACAAAACCATACCATGTTTAATTTTTGATGTATATTGTCGGACAGTGGAGTAATACACTCCCGAAGTTTGTATGGAAAAAATGTGGACTAAATTCACCTTAAAGCAAGTACTTTACCTGAAGACTGCAACATGAACAGCCATCGTCGTATCTTCTCTGATTTTTCTGTCAACCTGAAATTACACCAAAGATAAATCTATACTGATTTTATGAAAAGGTAAAATTTGTTTGTAAGTTTGTATGTAGGGGATAATATTTGGAACAAGCATTGTTGGCGACTTTTAAAGTAGTACTAAAGAAGAATGAGGAACAGGGTTTAAAGTTCACTCATACTCTATGGAAAAGGGAGGATTCTCTGACCAGACAGGTGTTGTGTTTGACGGTCGATGTCGGGATGTTATATACAACGTGTAACGGAAAGAGTATATACATACCAAGGGCACGACCTCTTTGGATGATATCAAACGATATTGGAAGGGTTTTTTAATCCTATCTCTACATGTTCGGAAGTTATGAGAATTTTTAATACATTGATACCAGAAACCGAACTTTTCAAATTGAAATAAAACGTCACTCAGAAGAGTTTTATCGTGATATTGGCAAGTAACGTGGAAAGTTATTGGCCTACGTAGTGCGGCGACACGTTTGTTATGATTTGAATTTAAGAAACATATGAAACATATATATATATTGGCGGCACGGTTGGCGCAGTGGTTAAGCGATTGGCTGCTGCGCGGCGTGTCGTGGTTTCGATTCCCGCACGGAACAAATATTTGTATGACCTACAAGTAGTTGTTCTGGGTCTGGGTGTTTGTGTATGTGAGTTTAAATGTTTGTAAACGCACCCACAATACAGGAGAAATTCCTAGAGTGCTGATATTTTTTTTTTAACGTTGCCCACGTTAAAAAAAAAAATATATATATATATATTATTTTATTTTGAGCTGAAACTATGTATAGTGATTCTACACCAGCTGTTATCTTTAGTGCTTAAGGATAGCAATAGCGTTTTTGTTACACCCTGTATATGTCGGAGCCATCTGGTTAAATTAGCCAGATAATTGGACGCCTAGGCGGTTCATTAAACGCCGGCATCCAATTAAATAGCTTATGTACAACTAGCCAATTCATTGAGCGCAACGTTTAATCAGTTGGGTGAATGTCGTGTAGTCATTTAGTTAAATTGGATATTGATGAATTTGTGATGTTTGTTTTGGGTGACTATGAGTTCACAAATCTAAGACTACTTTTTACTAAAAAAGTAACTAGTAATAGTGAAGTGTTTGTTCACAACAAAATATATAACACGAATATACTCAATATTAATTAAGTCAGTTACTAAATTCAGTCAGTTTAGACTCAAATATTTCGCGAAAACTTGCAGAAAACGTAGTATTATTTGGCACCTCCATGTTTTCATTCTATTTTGACAATATCACAATTTAATTTCACTTAAAATTGCACACAAGAACATTCACGGTCTGCGCTTTTGACGCCATATTTGTTTTGGTGACTACTAGCGCCGCAGTGGAAAAAAAACTGAACTAAATTTGAATCAGTTGGCCGAGTCTTGGTCAGTCCATCTTCAAAGGGCTGACTTTCAATACGCCAAGTAGTTCAACGTTGTATGATTCTAGTTCAAATAACTATCGGCCTGGGCATTCAGTTGTATGTTAATACGACGGCCTAGGCGTCCAATTAGCTGGCTAATTTAACCAGATGGCTGCGACATATATATACTCTGATTGCGCGATCCAGGATTTGTGTGACGTCAGGTCTTTGAAGCGTAGTTTGCATGTAGCGTTGTAGTACTAGTAAATAATATCAATTGGAAACAAGCTTTTGTGTAGACCTTACTCTTGTTCACAAAGCGAGCAATCTATATTAAGTAGGTAATTAAGTTGAAGATTTTCTTTGTTTAACATCACGCTATGACCCTTAGGAGCCGAGCAAAAGGAAAAGAAGTCGGAAAAAAACGCTAAGTGAAAACCAACTAATTGCGAGGGCAGGCGATATGATGCGACGCGGCAGGTTGGAGGCAATAATTTAATTTGCTTTTAAATAATATTGAATTTTATTTGGCACAATCAGCGGTATGTATGGCAAAATACATTATTTTTGTTTTTGACGTGAATACGTCTTTTGTTACCATACGGGGTCAATCCAAAAAACCTAATGATAACAAAATCGGGGGATACCGTTTGTCATTGTAGTTTCGAATCTATCCTCTATATCCAAAATTAAATTATACCACTGGATAGCTAAAGGATCAAAGAATTCATTACGATAAACAAGAACAGTGACACATCGCGCGCGTTGGAGGGAGAAGCGCCGCCATTTTGAGGTTATTTTGCTGCGTCGATACGCAGCAAAATAACCTCAAAATGGCGTAGCTTCTCCGGGTCAAAAGTTATACTAATTGTAAATATCGATATATTTACAATTAGTATAACTTTTGACCCGGAGAAGCTACGATGTTCGTTTAAGTTTTAATTTAGTTAGCTGTCGTCAAAATCTATCGATTGTTTATAAAACGTTAGTCTTAAGGGTATGTACAGACCTGGATTTAAAAAAATATAACCCGTTACATAAACATATTCACGTATAACACACGGCCGTGTCCATGACACAGCCACACTCCATTTTTTTTAATACTAAAAGTTACTGAACAAACAATAGTCAATTATGAACAAACTACTTTTAGGACTGAAAATCGACTTTTTAGGAGTAAACCTATTTTGAATTAGCTTTTGGCCGCGACTTCGCTCGCGTTAATTTAGAATTTTACAATCAATTCGGGTTGTACGTTGTTGTAATAATATAATTCAATCATGTTTCGAAAGACACGTGGCGCCATCTATTAATTCCGAACGTTATTATTGTTTTCCTCAGAAATAATCAATTTTTCGGGCTGAAAGCTACCCTATGTCTATTTCTGTAAACTTGACAACGTATATGAACATTTTCAGGATGATTTGTTCAGTGGTTTAGACGTGAAAAGGCAACAAACAAACTTAGTTTCGCATTTATATTAGACTAGCTTCTGCCCGCGACTTCGTTCGCGTCAAATTTCTTGCTCCCCAACCCACCCCGTCGCTCGCCTCGCCTGCCCGTGCGAGTACTTCGTATTCGTGACTTTTTTCTCTTTGCTCGACTCCTTAGAGTCTAAGCGTGATGTTATGTAGCCTATAGCCTTCCTCGATAAATGAGCTATCCAACACTAGAAGAATATTCCAATTCGAACCAGTAGTTCCTGAGATTAGCGCGTTCAAGCAAACAAACAAACTCTTCAGCTTTATAATACGAGTATAGATACGATGCATTTTAAAAGTGATTAGTACCTTTTCTCTCTTCTGGTCCTTAGTGAGAGCGCGCGCCTTGTTTGCTTCGAGATGCGTCTTCTGCCTCTTGGCGATCTGCTCGCGCACCTTCGCCTCTATAGCGGTGGGATCCTGCACAGCCTCCGTGCCGAGAGCACGCATCAGATTTGATATCCTGGGCAGAAGTAAGTAGTCATTAGAGTATGTGTTTAAGATTAGAGGACTTACAAGTTGTAGGCTCGACTCCAAACAATTTTTTTTTTTAAATTAGCCTACACTGTCCCATTGCTAAGCAAAGGCGTCCCCTTAATCCTTCCAGGCATCCTTCTAGGGCCACCTCGATTCAATTCTTGCAATAAATCAAATCAAAAGTCATTTATTCAAACTAGGCTGAGAGTCAGTTCTTTTTGAACGTCAAAATTACATAAGACAGTCCCCCGGCACGCCCGCCCTTCACCACTTCCTAGTGCTTTAGCTGGGAAGAAGAAGTGGCGCAACAAACTGTACAGCAGCACAGCTGTCTGTTATGTTGGAAGAACTTAATTCTATACAATAATAGGTAAGTAATTAACATTAAAAAAATGTGGTTTATACAGTCAAATAAAATAAACAATGATATGAAGTAACTCATATGACCTGTCAGTAGTTAAGCTAATTCTGGTGAAAGAACATAAACGTTGTCTTGAGTTAATCACAGCGACCAACAATTCTTATCGTTTAAGTAGTCGTTGATAGAATAGTATGCCTTAGAACAAAGATTTGATTTTACTTTAGCATTAAAATGTAAATCTAGCAAAGAAGAGGGAAGCTTGTTATAAAAGGTTATACTACGCGGCTAGGTCGTCTCGCCAACGCTTCCTGGGCCGACCTCGGCGGCACCGTCCATTCTCAGGCACCACCGTGGAGACTATTGCCCAGCGATCTGTACATGCAGCTGGCGCGACCCGTCTAGCCCCATTTAAGCCTAGCAGCCATTTTGCCTACGTCTAGGATTCCCGTTTCGGAGCGCAGTGTAGTGATTCGTATTCTGTCAGTTCGTTCAACGCCTAAAATGCTGCGCTCCATTGCTACCCGTCCTAAGCTACATTGCCGTCCGTTAACTAGAAAGGCGTTAACCCTCACTTGGTCAATTTTTACTTTTTAATAGAATCTAAGAGAGTTCAAAATTCTCTATTGTTCTGTTTAACAAACATTTTTACAATACAAATAGTTCCCAAGATATGAAAAGTTTGTAGGCCGTTAAGTAACATAATTTTGGATGCACTTGAAAGCGTCGCACCCACGCTTCTTAGCTAAATGTACTTTAAAATACTTTAACTGCCGGATGAAATGATTATTATCTAGTATTCATTGTTGTGTCCTACAATCAGTAACGTAAGTATCACAGTTTCTGCCAGGGGTGCGGGTTGTTCGAAAGAGATACCGCGGCCCCTGGCACACAGGCAACTGAGGGAACACGGGTGGGTTTTAGTCAGTAAAAGTCTGACACGCCCTCCTGCTCAACACAGAGCGGAAGAAGTTATTTGATGATTTCCCACCCAAAAAAAAAAGTATCACAGTTTTTAAGAAATAACGATTCGCGTTTTTTGCCATTTTCTTGGAAACAACTTTTAGAGCTTAAAGCCTTTCTAGTTAAAGGACGGCAATACAGTGTTCCGACTTGGTCGATCACCGAGTCGCAAAAGTTCCGCCTTGGGGTTTGCCAAAAAGCGAGAGAATGGATAGGCTTTATTTCATCACCAGACCTCTCAAAACGGTGGTATGTCTTAGAACCAAAAATTCGAAGACATGTGACATCTACCAACCCGCACTGGGCCCACGTGGTGGATTACGGCCCACTTCCTCTGACAGAGAGGAGCTGTGTTCCAGCAGTGGAAACATTGTAGGTGATGAGACGATTTTAGTCTGTTTTCTTTTTGATGTATTGTCACAAGATATCTATTCGCATCAAGTTTTTCTTTGTAAATGGCATCTCGCAGGTCAACCTAGAAGGTTGTCGGCTGCTAAACCGGGCTATCCTCATAGCTATGGCGAGCAGGGTAATGGCTGATGCAAACGTTATGCTTGTGAACGGGTGCTGCTTGAGGTGACTGGTCGACTTGCTGTTTTGTTATTAGTAAAAAACTAAGCCGTGGAAGCTACGAAATGACCAGTCCCTACTGACGGCGCCCGTTCACAAACATAACGCATGGATCAGCACCATTCAGCTCAACCATTTTTAAGGGAACACACGCCACCACCAGCGAGACATTCAGCCAAATCCAGTTAAGACTGAAGACTGATCCAACCATACTTGCGAACTGCCAGGGGTGCGGGTTGTTCGAAAGAGATACCGCGGCCCCTGGCACACAGGCAACTGAGGGAACACGGGTGGGTTTTAGTCAGTAAAAGTCTGACACACCCTCCCGCTCCACCCAGAGCAGGAGAAGTTATTTGATGATTTCCCACCCAAAAAAAAAAAACATACTTGGGAAAAGCCTTGGCAGAAGGGTTACCTGAGCTTGGGTTCCGGTGGCGCCTCCAGGCCGAGTCTGACCTTCTCCTGTTCTTCCTTCCACGCTTCCCTGCGACTCTGGCGGCGAAGCTTCTTCCTCTCCTTCTTTGTAAGGAACACTGGCATGTATGTCGGCTTTAGGGGCTCGGCTGAGGACAAACAAAAGTTCTATTTTAGACTACCAGGGAATAGATTTACAGAAACACTACCAATTGTCACATAAAATGTTCCCACAGCTGGGACATAGGCCCAAAAGAAACAAAGTGAACGACATAAGAGATGTCAAAGTCAAAGTCAAAGCATTTATTTCAAATAGGCACATAAAAGGAACTTTTGAACGTCAACATTTACATTAAAATAGAATTGATTCTAGTCGCCCCTTCCAAAATGTAGTTTCGTATGGAGAAGAATGGGCAAGAAACTCCACCGTTACTCTTTTAAAATGATTTAACTACAATATTTAACATACATTCATTGTATAATTATGTGTGAAAACGATGCATCCAGAACAAAATTACTGTACCAAAATAGGTAAACATAATAAAATTAAAGCAATTACAGATAAATTAACTTTATGATAGATACATGGTGCCCACACATTTACAAACATTGTAAAAGTAAATATACAATTTTCCTAGAATATTAACAAGTACGTAATCAGTCAGTGTGTGAGTTAAAGTAATCACTGAGTGTAATCAATGTCATAAATATAATTAATTATACAATATTCAATTAGCAACCAGTTTGATTTTGTCTAGACTCTAGATTGTCCTATGGAGCAGGCCCAGCATGTTTCTGGTAAGCAATTTAGTCGCCTTCTACGACACCCACGGGAAGAAATGGGATGGTGCTATTCTTTTACATCCGGCACCATACAGATGATCTGAATAATGCCACTGATTTATTTATTTACTATCTTTTGCCAGCGGCTTCGCCCGCGTGGAGGTCGGTGTATTATACATATAAACCTTCCTCTTGAATCACTCTATCTATTAAAAAACCCGCATCAAAATCCGTTGCGTAGTTTTAAAGATTTAAGCATACATAGGGATATAGGGACAGAGAAAGCGACTTTGTTTTATACTATGTAGTGATTTTATTTATCCTCACACTGGAACGCCATACAGCAATTACACCAACGGAGCAAAAAAATACTTCATGACTAATTAATTATACTGATGCCGCAATAAACGTGGCCACCCACTGGCCCATAAAAAAGTATATTTAAAAAAAAAATGAACGAGTACCATCGACACAAAAAGAAGAAGAGGACGATGTATTTTTTTAACATCGTCAGAAAACAGGCATGTCCATTGTAAGCAGAGGTGTCAGTAGCGTGGAGCAGTCAGGGCACGAGCCCTGGGGCCCAAGTCTGCTATTTTTATAAATTCGTAATTCCAACACGATCCCATTGTCATTTTGCTAAAAGTTCGTAATCTGCTAAATTCATAGTGGTCGGTAATTGGTCGGTCAATGGTGTCGCAATAAAATTGTGTTATAATGGCATTGTCGTATTGCCATTATTATAAAACCCGTTAGTAGAAATTATTTTCCAAAAACGACTACTAAATTTGAACATTTGCAACTCATGCCCGATTTCATTTATATATATTTTTACATCTTATTTATTAGTGTTCAATTTTAGCAGATTCCCGCCTAAGTCAGTCATTCATTTGTCATTATGTACGATATTACCAATAAATGCCATTTCTTTCAACGGAGAGTCAGTGGCTGACCATTGGAAAGTCATAATGACGCCATTATATTAGTAGATTACCAAACTTGTCAAAATCAACAATTATGAAATCAATGATAGACCATTCTGACACTATTGTAATAGCAGACTTGAGGCCCTGCGCGCCTATCGAAAGGGGGCTCAAAAGCGTATTTCCAAATTGCATATTTCTATTCAAATTTCTTAAACTTGCAGCATTGCAAGCAAATTTTTAGCAAGTTAAAATGAATACCTTCGTTACGCTCAGCGACGTAGTTTGCTCAGTGTAGACCGACAAGATAACTTAAAAAGGGACGCAAATATGACGCGTGCTCTGCCATTTTCTATTGGTACGCCCCTGATTGTAAGACTTGTTTTCATTTTTAAATGAAAAAAAAAAATAGGTACGTATTCACATGATTTTTTTGTATGACCTAATCTAAGTATTTGACAAAATGGTAGGCACAGTTCTTGCTAATTAACTCATTATTATGGACATTCTGTAGCAAGATAGCCGCTCTGCCCATACTGATAACCTCTTAAATAATAAATTCAGTCTGAATCAATCTAGGTTTTCATACGACTCCTCCTCCTTATATCATTTACAACAAGCTAACCTTAGGTGCTTGTGGCTAAGTAATAAAAGCGGCACAGGTCGATCAATCAGGTCAGGCGGTCAGGTAGGCTTAACATACCAAGACCCCTCCGTGCCTCGGAAAGCACGTTAAGCCGTTGGTCCCGGCTGTCATTATTGTGGATCTTTGGCAGTCGTTACGGGTCGTCAGAAGCCCGAAAGTCTGACAACCAGTCTTACCAAGGTGTATCAGATTACCCAGTTACTGTGTTGTGGAGGTCAGATGGGCAGTCGCTCCATGTTAACTACTGAAATTTACCTGCATCCGGTTAAACTGGAAGCCAATCGACATAGTTGCAAATAGACTAGGTTGTTGGTGTCGTTGATGATGACACATCATTTACATTAGGCTTCAGGATTCTGCAGTTTCTACGTACCCCCATAGAAAAAAGACACACACACACACACACAACACACAAAACACACACACACACACATAATTTGACGGAAATTTATTGCTAAGCAAATTGACTATTAACTTAAATTGTCCTTATATTTAAATCACAGGGTACACCAAACGGTATAGTGTTTTTTTTGAGGGTGGTACATCATCAAATAACTTCTCCCGCTCTGGGTGGAGCGGGAGGGCGTGTCAGACTTTTACTGACTAAAACCCACCCGTGTTCCCTCAGTTGCCTGTGTGCTAGGGGCTGCGGTATCTCTTTCGAACAACCCGCACCCCTGGTAGGCATCAGCCCTTGCGGGCCCCATCAGTTGGTGCTAACATCTCGTTGAGGCGCGCGTGGGCTTGGTCATTACCGGACAGCGAGCTACCCATTACTCGCCGTCCGCAAGCCCGCGCCTATGGTGGCCGGGAATCAGCCTGGGATTCCCGACGACCAGGGCGTCGCCTGCGGAGGCTTGGGCCGTGAGAGCGCACATACTGCCTAAGGCTATAGTGTTACCCAATAACTGAATTGTGGAGTTCAGATGGGCTTTCGCTTCAAGTAAAATACTGGTAAGCAGTTCCAACCGGTAAAACTGGAAGCCGACCCTAAAATATGTTGGAAAAAAGCTAGGCAGATGTTTGAAATATCTATAACACGGTAATTGACGTTTTTGTACTATTTTAGATATTACTAGTTTTTGCCCGCGCGGATGTCGGTTATCGCGTAAAAAAGTAGCCTATGTCCTTCTCCATATCCCATGCTATATCGCTGCCAAATTTCATGACGATCGGTTCAGCTGTTTAGGCGTGAAAGCCTAACATACAAACAGACAGAGTTACTTTCGCATTTATGATATTACCAGCAGCGCCCCGAAGTTTCACTCGCGTAGTTCCCGTTCCCGTAGGAATACGGGGATAAAATATAGCCTATGTTACTCAGTGATAATGTAGCTTTCTATCAGCAAAATATTTTTTTAAATCGGTCCAGTAGTTTTTAAGTTTATTCGTTACATACAAAAATACAAATCTTTCCTCTTTATAATATTAGTGTAGATTAGGGAAGTAGGGATTTACAAACCTCCTTACAACGTTTTATTTTAATTTTAAAAACTATTTGCTAGCCATAAATTAATCATGATTATTTCGTTAGTATTAATTTTAAGATTGCTGATAAGTGTTTCAACATCCGGACAAACTTATAGAGGTTTTTTAATGTTCCCGTTAATACTTTGTTTGTTCCATTATTAATATCAAAAAAAATGCTTATAAAATTCCCAGACTGTATTTTCATCAAACAACAAACAAACGGACATCCAGACGAAACGATTTCCATTTATAATAACGACTACTAAGAAAACATATAACTCGTCAACATTTTGTGATAAGCTGCGTATATATGGTACAGTAAGTCTTCAATAGTCTCTTAACAAATATAACAGCCGACATAGTATCATTAAAAAAAAAAATATATAACAGTGTTGACAGTGAACATAGTGAAAAAAATACCTATACTTGTCAATTGTTAGGCAGACGGGGACATAATCTCAAAGTGAAAAACAAAAAAGGATTTCCACCAAAAAGGCCTTCATTCAACATGTTAATAATATATTTCCTATTGGGACTCGGTATGACAACAGCACATAGTGACTATGGAGTATCGTTCCGAGCACAGAACTTCGATAAAACAGGTCAAAATATAGATAAGGAAGCATATGTAAACCATCAGAGAGAAAAGAGGCATATTACGGGATATTTTGTGCCTCAAAATGTGACAAACCGTCCGAGCTGGGGCAGTAATATTAACAGAGATTTTGTGGCTAATATCAGCAGATTCCAATATGAAAACCGGCCGTCAAGATATAATGGAGTGATACCTAACACGGACACCGAAGGTATACCAAACACGGATACCGAAGGAGTTATACCAAACACGGATACCGAAGGAGTTATACCAAACACGGATACCGAAGGAGTTATACCAAACACGGATACCGAAGGAGTTATACCAAACACGGATACCGAAGAAGCCCCCAATTATCAAAGAGTAAAAAGGTTTGTCACGGGTTATTTTGTCCCCCAAAATATTACCAACAAACCCACATGGGGCAACTTCACCATCACAAGAAATAATATGACATATACAACACCAGCAAATACTATCACTAATCTCGAACAGAATTCTTTGAATACACGTCCGAATAATAACGCTACAGTTACTTATATTTATCCGGGTCAACCCGGATATGTGAATCCGTTGCAAAATACAAATGTGACTCGGCCCGTCAACCCTTACTACATTTATGTAAGAGGCAGAAATACTTCTGGGTATATTAAGGTTCCGGTCAACCCTGCCACACCCGGGCATACGCTTTATCCAGGATACAATGCGACCGGACCCGTAAACCCTAAACCCAACAACATTATCGTAAGACCCGCCAATAATAATAACGTTAGTAATAGCAACGCTTCTGGGTATAATATTCAGCCGGTCAACCCTGTCACACCCGGGAACAGGCCTTATTATCCAGTACCAAACACCGGTTATCCAGCATCAAGCACGGGTAATCCAGTACCAAATACCGGTTACCCAGCTTCGAATACCGTGTATCCAGCGGGGAGTAACTGGTATCCAGCACCGAATACCGTTTATCCAGCTTCAAATACAGGTAATCTAGCACCTAATACAGGTTACCGAGCTCCGAATACCGTGTACCCAGTACCAAATACCGGTTACCCAGCTTCGAATACCCTGTATCCAGCACCGGGGATCGTTTATCCAGCACCGAATAACGCGTACCCAGTACCAAATACCGGTTACCCAGCTACGAATACCCAGTACACAAACACCGGTTATCCTTCAACCAGCGGCTATCCAATACCGAGCCCAGGAGTCACAATATACGACGCAGGGTATCGTAATAACAGTAGCGGTTTTAATAATAACGAAAATGGTTTTAATATTACAACAAGTTTGGCAAATTGTAATTGTAAGCTGCCGCGAGCAAATTCTACTATAACGAAGGAAGAAACCACTACGGATGCGTGTATGATCGCTTGCAACAAATGTCCAGCTGGAAAGAAAATGTCGCCTTTCGGTGTATGTGTCAAAGATCTAGATTATGATTACTAAGTCTTTGCCAGAGACTTCATGTTCCCAAACCTATGGAAATTACGTAAACATTCATAAACGAATGCCTTCTTCCAATGGCGGTCAACGAAACTAGAACGCCAACTGCTACTATCCTATATACTCCAACTGCTACTATATATAGCCAGTGTCAAGTAATTTTTCTTTTCCATCAAGTAAATGGCCCGATAACGGGCACGAAGTTACAAAACAGTCATAGTCGTCTTTAGTCAGTCAAGTCAAAGTTATTGTAAAGCGGTAGTAACTTTACAACAACCAAATAGGAGTTTTTGGGGGGGACACGAAAAGTCCACGTTAGTCACCTTCACTACACTTGTGCACTCACACGTAACTAAATTAAATAATTCATTACCAAAATTATACAATTTAATTCGCTATTTCAATAAATTTCATGAAAATGAAAATTCGTGCGACATGTTCCAACGCGATCCCGCCAAAAACTCTCGAGTTGCTTTTAAACATTTCGATCTAACGCATCGACCGCGTTCGGCGCTCCGATCGGCTCTGGATGGTGTAGGACGAATCGAAGCGCCGAACGCGCTCGATGCGTTACACACATTAAAGCCTCTGGTCAAAAATGTAACTACTCAACAACTTAAATAACGCTTTGAATGTTGCTGAACTGTTGAAACGAAAGCCTACAGTTCGTTTGTGGCGCAATTACCTGTCTGCTGTATCTGTGTAACTTATCGAATTTAATAACTTGATTTAAAATAGAGTTGGTGCCCGTTCTTCTCCATAGCTATCTACATTTTGGAATAAGCAACTAGCTTCAACTCTCCGACTAACAGAGGCCCTAGTGTGAGTTTTATTTAACCATCCTCACCAAACGCAGTGAGCGCGTTCGGCGTTCCGATTGGCCCTGGATTGGTGACGGACCAATCGGAGCGCCAAACGCGCTCACTGCATTTGGTGAGGATGGTTAAATGAAACTCACACTAAGGCCTCTGATCTACTTTTTGACGGTTCAAAAGTAAATGTAATCGGTTTAATTGAAATAAATGATTTCACTTTGAATTTGAATGTTAGTAAAAGTTTGTATTTTTTTTGTAGCATCGTCTCTGTCAGTCAGTCGAGATTCGCATGGACGTAAAAATATCGCAGCGGGATTTTTGCGCAAACTGCATCTTCAACGCACTGGTCAGGGCCGAGAGTTGAAAATCGATCAGTGTGTTTTTTTCGACGCGCTGAGATGCACTCTGTTGGATCCTCAATGCTCGAATCAACAACGAGAGTAGAAAATTCAGTGGTCGATACAATCCCTGTGCCATATTTTTACGTCCGTTGCGAACTTGGTCTAAAGATCAATGTGCTATATTTACTGTATTGTATTTAAAAAAATATAAAAGCCGTTTTTGATTTTATATTAACTTTCAATAGTTTTAAGAATACGTAAAATTAATTGTTCTTTATCTCTATTAAGTATTAAAAATGTTTTCTAAAACAAATCTGTATTTGTTACTGGAAAAGTCGAGGGGCAGGCGCGGTCGCAGCCAAAAACTTTGGGGGGGGGGGGGGGCGGTCACAGACAAAGACTACCTACATATTAATAAGAAAATTTATTATATTTTCGAAAAATTACTATTTTAAGCTTAACATTTACAGTTTTGGGGAGTTCGGACCGCACCTGCCCAGGGGTCGGCCATATTTGTAGTCGGCGGGCGATTAGTCGGCTAAAACCGCCGAATAATCGGCCCATTTTTTACTCGTATTAATATGTTTAAAAAATTAAAAGACGGTGATGCTGGAAATGAAATTGAAATCTTTACTGTTATTATTTTTTATAACACAGAATCGGTTTTACAGCTTAATTTCAGTGCAATTTAGAATAGGATAGAAAATTAAGATAGGAAGGAATAGGAACACTTCGTTTGATTCATTAATAAATTGGACTTAGATAAAGAAATTAAATAAAGTAAAATGCATAGGGATACTTCAGGGGTGGTCCAATATACATTTTATTAACATTGCTTCGGTAGTTTTTGCGTTAGCCTCGATAATATGTTTTTAATCCACTTTATGTACCTCGGTGATATTCTGCTGATTCCTGTCTCTGTTGTTTACATAGCCAGTAGTGGTATACAAACAAATAGGTTTGGGGTAGGTACCAAGTTCCGTGTGGTGCCGGACGTAAAAGAATACCACCATCCCATTTCTTCCCGTGGGTGTCGTAGAAGGCGACTAAGGGACTTACTAGAGAATGGGCAGCAGCGTTCTCTATGCATTTTACCACCATACTGTGATCGCCAACCCGCCTGCTAAGCGTGGCGATTATGGCCCCCCTTTTGGGGGAGGCTTATGTCCAGCAGTGGACGTCTTTCGGCTGATATGATGAGGTGCCATAACTAAAAAGTAAAAAATAAAACTATTTCCAAAAAAAAACCGTCTTCCGAAAAAACACTATAAAGTGAAAAATTTATTTTACGCGGACGAAGTCATGAACAGAACATAGTGCTATATGTATGTAGGTATAACGTAGACCTCTGCTTCCCTCTTGGAAGAATACAGGCGTGATATTGTGTTATTCCAAAGAATTTTAATAAGAATAAATATTGCGCATTCCAAGCAATCTATAACAATAATATTATCTTGAATTTAAGACATACATATTGTATTCACAACTCTGCGATAACCTAAAGTTACAGATAAATATGATATAGTTTTATTTTAAGACTTTGCTTGGCTTCTAATTAACATAGGATACATTATTATTAGCTACTACTGCTGTTTACTAGTTTTTGCCAGAGGCTTCGCCCGTGTGGAGTTCGTAATTTATCCCACGGGAACGTACTATCATCATCATCACTGCTGGACATAGGCCTGCCCCAAGATCCTCAACTTCGACCGGTTCTGTGCTTCCCGCATCCAGCGGATACCTGTCGCTCCATGTAAAATCCAGCAGAATCCGGTTAGACTGGAAGCTGACCCCAACGTAATTGGGAAAAAGCTGGGCAGATGATGATTTAATTGTTGAAATGTACTATAGGTAAATATCTGCCTAACCCATACGGGTTATCAGGCGTGATGTTATGATGATGTTTATACTTAAATACCGTTCTAAACACCCACGCATTATGAGTAATCATAAAATAAATTCCATTGTTTTATTTTTACTTTTCAATGTCCAATGACGCATCGATTCATTCCTTGAAATAGCTTATTAATTTTATTTTAAATTTTAGAAGCGGACTTTATACTTCCGTTACTGCGAAATATCTCAAATAATAACATTTAATAGTTATACATAACTAATAACAATTTTAAGAGCACCGGTATAATTATAATGAATTTTATTTTACTCCGAAGGTCCTAGATTAACATTTGTTACTTCTAGTTACAGCTATGTGGTAAATTGGCACGCCCTTTATGCCTGGAGGCTTTAATTTAGGTTTTAAGTTCTGTTTATGTTTTATTATTTACTTCTGCTTGAGTAAAATTTTTAATGATATTTTTTGGTGTATTGGCGTGTGCTAGCTGACATATGGCAAATATTTTAATTTTATGTTTTGTGTTTCGTAACGTTAAATATGTACCTACCACTGTATAGAATCAAGTTCTTCTAACTGAACAGACAGCTGTGCCGCTGTACAGTTTGTTGCGCCACTTCTTCTTCCCAGCTAAAGCACTAGGAAGTGGTGAAGGGCGGGCGTGCCGGGGGACTGTCTTATGTAATTTTGACGTTCAAAAAGTGCTCTCAGCCTAGTTTGAATAAATGACTTTTGATTTTGATTTCTGAGAGGCCAGAGTCGGCAGTGCTGGGGAGATTTATCCAGCTTCAAGTGGCAAGTTGACACTGTAACTATGATTATTTTATTTGTTAACATGGATTATTTAATTTTTTTTTTTGACAAGAGTTTTGGACATTATTGATTTCAGTATCGACTAAAATAGTTTTAAGACCTTTTTTATGAACAATTATGGACATTATTAGTTTGCAATAAATTAATGTTATTTAATAATATTTATACAAACGCTCGTAGAGATCAACTTATTTAAAACTGCACGCCTTCTGTGCTTGTGGTATACACATATCAAATGCTTGTATAGACATTTTAGTGGAGGGGCGTGTAGTTTTAAGTTAATTGAAGTGTTCATTTTACTTGTTGGTATATCAGCATGGCTAGCTGACATATGACAATTTTTTAAGTTCTGTGTCTCGTAATGTTTATTACTTTGCCTATGTATGTATAAAATCAAGTTCTTCTTACTAAACAGACAGCTGTGCTGCTGTACAGTTTGTTGCGCCACTTCTTCTTCACAGCTAAAGCACTAGGAAGTGGTGAAGGGCGGGCGTGCCGGGGGACTGTCTTATGTAATTTTGATATTCGAAAAGTGCTGATTCTCAGCCTAATTTGAATAAATGACTTTTGATTTTGATTGATCTAGCTACGTGATTATGCCGGTATAACAAATTTTCCTCAAGATATTTTTAACACACAGATATCTAGACTATCTAGGTTTTTATGTAATAAAACATAAACTATTAGAGAAATAAATTCCGTAAAGACGTCTATAATCAGCTTTTTTATCTGAACTTTAGCCGTTCATAATGTACTCATACATTGAAAAAGTAAAAAATATCTCGATAGAAACTTCGCACATGTAATGGAGATTCTAAATGACGAACATTTATTCCAAAAACTGTAGGGCTATTTAAAAACACCTAAGTATTTCCTGGAACAAGTTTTGTGGAATCTGCGAGCGCCAATTTTCGTTCCTTGTGACCATCTTTCCATACCAAGACCCCTCCGAGCCTCGGAAAGCACGTTAAGATGTTGGTCCCGGCTGTCATTCGTGGATCTTTGACAGTCGTTACGGGTCGTCAGAAGCCCGAAAGTCTGACAACCAGTCTTACCAAGGGGTATCGTAGTACCCAGTAACTGGGTCATGGAGGTCAGAAAGGCAGTCGCTCCATGTTAAATACTGGTATTCAACCGAATCCAGTTACTCTCAAAGCCGACCCCAACTTGGTAAGGAGAAGGTTGATGATTGTATTCTGAAGTATTATTCTTATAAAATCGCTAATTAATTAATAAATAGATAAAGCATACCACGGAACACAATGACAAACGAACAATTTATATCTTAACAATTACTAAGAATTAATTAGCCAGACTTACGTCACATTCAGTTTATTGATAAGCCCACTAGTACCTCATCTCCGCATTATTCATCTCGTTCAAATTAGAACTATTGTTATTTATACTGGAGTTATATACGACATTATAGTAGTACATAATCGATTTGTGTACGTAACACAACGTTTAGGAGATATCCATTACCATACGTCAAGTTTAAAATTAAATAGTGTGAAGTGAAAAGTAGTATTTTTGAGGTCATAATAAAGTGAATTTTTAAAGCCATTTTTTATCAAAACATTTGTGGAAATTAAAAAATATCTATTATTGGGTCGATTGTGACAAAAAAGTGAGAAGACTTAAAAAATTATTACACGAAATTTGATTAAGTCAGTTAAGTGTTAAAGAACGTATACTGCGGAGAAAATCATTCAGCTACTTAAAAGGAATCCAAGTGAAGATAAAAAAAAACTTAGTAATTGAAAAAGTGTTTAAAAATCTGTGGACATTAATTCTTTGACTTGTACAGATCTTTAGTGAACAAAAACAGCTATAACAGTGAATAAACATAATCTATAAACAATCAAATTAGTGAATATAGTGAAAAAAACAAAACTTCCCTTATATAAATGATAAGTATAAACTACCACCATATTCAATTACAGCCAATTTAAATACAGTCAGCCCAGAATTTGTCTACGAGCTTGACACTTACAGTAGCGTCCATCAACTGTAGCGAGGACACGCTGGAAGCTATATTAAGTGCCCAATTGTTTGTAGAAAAAAATCACTGCTTGAAAAAATAAAATAAATTATCGTTCAAGAAATACACCATCTACTTTGTTGAAACTATAAGTAAATAAGCAAGAAGAACACGGCAACAGTGAAAAATAAAATCTTATTGATCCGGACTGTCCTAGCTATCTTTAGGAGGTCATTGTACCGCGCTTCGATAGTAAATCAAAATGCTACCCATCTTTTTCATAGTTGGTCTAATTAATATATTTTCTCAACACCGCAATTATGGAATTAAAATTGAAGATCCAAACTTCGATATAAGAGTACGCAGAAGTATAGAAGATGCTCTAAAACCACGAGATTTTGGTATCAATAATAAAGTAGAGAATTATTTTAAAACCGATGTTTTGAAACGGGGAAAACGGTACGCTTATTACAAAAAAACTACAATCACTAATAACGATTTACATCGATTTAATAATACTCAAGAGAATAATAATACTAATGGAAGCCAAAGTCGTAAGGTAAACCGTTACGATATTTTTAATCCGCATTGGAATTTCCTATTTAACACAACCAGAAATAACAGCAACAATTCTGGGGTAAAGAACGGTTTTATTAATAATAATAAAAGACCAGTAAGATCTTATCCATACGGATATCCTCCCGGGTATGCACCGAAAACAACCGGGAGTCACGCAACACCCACTACACCCGTATTTAGAAACCAAAATAACAATATCACGCCGTATTACTACAACTACCAAAATCCGGAAGGACAAAACTTTGCCGGATATGTCGGATATACTGCCAATACACCCGGATATAACCAAGTTACGCCTAGATATAATAACATTCCCGTACCGTATGCTCCTGCATATACTCCAAGGCCCAACAACAACTATGCTCCATGGAACAACCCTTTAGCGTCGTATCCTCCTAACTACACTCAAAATCTAGGACCAGCAACAACCAACAACATCAACAACAAAGGAATCCACAACTTACCTTACGCACCAGCCAACGGAGAATACAAGAACAATTTTAACAGCATACCAACGCCTTTTAAGAAAGACAATTTATCTTCTTATGCACCCAACTTTAATAACGGATCTGCCATGCCTAACAACACTTTCGCGCCTTATACCCCAGTCAACAACACTTTGGTGCCTTATTCTCCAGTCAACAACACTGATGTTACCCCCAGTAATATCAATTCTACAGTTACTACAACAGAGAAAATGATCATAATGACTGGTTGTGTTATTTGCAATATTCCTTGTCCTCAATTTATGAGAAGATTTGGTAGTTTATGTGTGAATGCGGATGCTGATGACGATTATTGATAAAGCTGCCGATTCTGTAAAATTCTGTTGTGAATAGTTAGATAAAGTGCGTTTGAAGAAAGCTGTCATTCAATCACTCTGGCCCAGCCCGTCTCTTGCTACTAGCCAGCGACGCCGTAAGCCGAGGTCCGTACCTCACAGAGGCAGTGGCGTGGAGTCCTAACTAAATCGGATAAATATTTTAACAAACAACAAAAGAATCTTTATTTAAGTATAAATCAGCTCCACCTGTCGAGCGTCAGTCGAATTATTAGTTTCATCGATCCAATACCGTCTGCTCGTTCATACAATTTGACGCAACTTCGCGTTGCGATGCACTAGCGCCGCTGCGTGCCTCGGGAGAGACACAAACTATTCGCGTCTTGATGTTTATATGTGTGCTCTCGTGGGCATGCAGATTTATTCAGTGTGCGTTCCTATACATACGTGGCACACAATGTAACGAATAACGCACACAACCGTACAGGGTAGGCAGTGGCTTTTTTACGCTTTTTTACTACACGATGAATTACGAAACTTACCGAAGTTTTCCGAACAAAGTTGGTTATGCGACTATTTGAAAAAAGTAGCATTATTTCATTGAACTTTTGCTACATTAACAACCATTACTTTTTTGTTGTATTATTTTTATATTCCGACGCCATTGTTTCTTTCGATTTATTTGTTTTGGTTGTGATTGTGGGCTATGATAGCATGTATTTAAGATTTTAACGTTGATAATACTGTAAAAATAGTTAATATTAACTGTGAAAGTTGTTCTGGTGGTGTGTGTTTAGAAAAAGATGCGTTTTCAAAAATCAACAAGTGATCGTGAAAAGTAGTTGTACACCGGATTTGCAATTGACACAAACTCAAGGTAAATCAATCGTAAATTCAATACAATACAATTCATTATTCGTTTAATTGGCTCACATGTGTAGGTAGAGCAATCGGTTATTCTGGAGTTTTGTGATTTTTTTTGAAATTTTCTGCCTACCTTGTCTAAAAACCCTGTGCACGCCACTGCACAGAGGATGCCCTTAGCATGTAGTCGCTAAGTTGTAAGTTTTTAAGCCCTGGCTGGCGGAGGCCTTAATTTATTAAGGCTCTCGGAGGCCTTAATTTATTAAGGCTGGCGGAGGCCTTAATTTTTTAAGGCTGGCGGAGGCCTAATTTATTAAGGCAGCCACAGGCAAGTCCGGTGAAGCAGCCGACATGGCCTCCTAGGTTGACATGCGAGAAGTAGTTTAAAATATTGCTGCGATTCCACTTCATGAACTAGGGATTGACACGATTGACAGCTCACATAAGGGCGCACCGAGCTTCTGGCACACATTTTCAAAATGTAAAATCTATACGTTATAGAAAAGATGTAATTTAGTTATTATAAAAAATAAACCGGACAAATGCGACTCGAACTCGTGCGCCGACGGTTCCGTTCCTACCCATTATACCGCCATAATAAATGTATGGGCAAATTTAGATTTTCGCGAAAACTTGTAAGTACCAAAATTTACCTCAATTTTCAACCTTTTGGAATTTTTCTTTTATTTCTACTGTAAGACCTTGCTTTTTGCCAAATTTCGTGATTCTAGGTCAACAGGAACTGCCATACAGGTTTTCGACACAAAACCTATAGGGTACTTACGGTTGACCTACAATTGTCAATTTTGGTTAAAAGCAAGGTCTTATAGCGCAAGTAAAGGGACAATTCCGAAAAATAAATAAGTTTAAATTTAAGGTAAATTTTGGTACTGACAAGTCTAAATTTGCCCATATCTTTTTATCGTGTTGACTCAGGACCTTGATTTGATACACCTAAAAGGGACTATAGACTTCAGTATCTGGTATAAATTTCAACTTGCTAGGTCCACCCGTTCCTGATCAAATCGGTGGTGACACACGGACAAGAGAGTGATCTTATAAGGGTTCCTTTTTACATTTGGAGGTACGGAACCCTAAAGAATGACCTTCCGTGAAGTATTTACACCGTACTAATTTTATTTTGTTTTTTAGAGATAACTTAGATTTTTTTCGACCGAGGAACCTACAAGTAATCGTGTTTCTAAAATTTACGATTTATAGAGTGTATCCTTAAATATCTTACATAATAATTGCATAACTAAAGATTAAATTATAAAGATGTAGCAATGGTTCAAATAAACGCCATTAAGACGCAAATTACGCAGTGCACTCTTGAAGCATAGGGTAGGTCCCTATGCTTCAAGAGTGCACTCTAAGTTTTCATGGTTGACGGAATAGACAGGCTGAAATAAGACGCTTTAAAATAGCGCCTGATATCAGCGTCGTACTGGTGCATTTAATATCTCAAAACATCCAAAATTTCTATGCTTTACAGTATATCTGGGACGCCCAACCAGTTAATATAAATTCAGTGCCCGATTCTGAATCGAAACATTTCAACGCAGGGGTGCTGAATTTTATAGTCGGTTATTCAAAAACAAAAATCATTTTTTTTTCTAAGTAACAGCATATATTTTTTTATTACCGACATATCCTTAACACATGTTTCATATCCATCTATTAGAGCTATTGATTCTCCTATAAATAAATCAATAAAATTCCACGCTACGGCCTATAATTGAAAAAGTTTCCTGTTTGTTAGCTGTTTTAGTTATAATTGTATTTAGTTTTAATTATCGTTATAAGGAAATTTGTAAGATATTAATTAAACAATTGCGTTTATTGTGATTAAATAAATTAATAATAAATTGTGGTATATTTTATTTTACTTCTCGTATTATAATGATCACGAGAACGTCCTTCGAGTGGGCTTTTATGATTAATTAAGATTATTTCTCAAAGTCGAAAGACAATGTTAAATAATTTATCGAAATAGGCCAAATAAATGGCACTTTCGAATGTCAAAATACAGGGTGTTTGGCAGAACGTTGAACATACGAAAATGGTGGATAGGTGTGGGGTCATCTGCTGCTTACTCAGCCCTAATTTATGTGGCCCTGGCCCCTGGTTTTTTTTTAATCTACTTACATAAATAAACATTTCATTTAATTTCAGGGCTGTGCTAGCTGAGATATGGGAAAGTTAATGTTTTTTGTGTTTCATAATGTTAATTACCTACTACTGTATAGAATCAAGTTCTTCTAACTTAACAGACAGCTGTGCTGCTGTACAGTTTGTTGCGCCACTTCTTCTTCCCAGCTAAAGCACTAGGAAGTGGTGTAGGGCGGGCGTGCCGGGGGACTGTCTTATGTAATTTTGACATTCAAAAAGAGCTGACTCTCAGCCTAGTTTGAATAAATGACTTTTGATTTTGATTTGATTTGACAAATGCAAAAGTTGTTTGTCTGTCAGTTACTTTTGGGTAACACGATACCTCTTTTTAAGACTGGTTGTCAGACTTTCGGGCTTCAGACGACCCGTAACGAATGTCAAACATCCAAAAATTACAGCTGGGACTAACGGCTTAACGTGCTTCCCAAGGCACGGAAGGGTCTTGGTATGTTCAAACTCAAAGCATTTATTTCAATTAAACCATTTACAGGCACTTTTGAATTGTCAAAAAGTCGATCAGTTGGAAAGTTGAAGCTAGTTGCCCATTCCAAAACGTAGATCTCTATGGAGAAGAACGGGCAAGAAACTCCACAGACACTCTTTTAAATCAATTTCGATATATTACAAAAACTTGGGAACATTACTCTTGTTGCTTCTGTATGTGAGAACAATGTAAAAAAAAAAGAATTCTAAATATAAGATTAAAAATAAGCCGTGGAAGTTAGAAGATGCCCAGTCTCAACCGACAGCGCCCGTTCACGAACTTGACGTGTGGAACAGCACCATCCAGCTCAACCATTTTGTAGGGTATGTAGATGGTCACCAATCCACGGACTAACCGCGGCAAGCGTAGCTTAACCTGATCGATCGATCCGTGTGTTTGTTCTTACTAAGACGCAAGACAGTAATTTAAAATATTTACGTTTAAGTAAGTTAAGTTATCATTACACCGCCCTGACATATTTATGTAGGTCAAAAAACAATTTAAAAAATCAAATCTCTCAGAAAAAAATACTCATTAATATTATTAAAAATAATAATTAACATTAAAATAATACAGAAATTTAGTAATACATTGAAAAATATTTACATGAAAAGATTTAATTCGGCCATCCAACCATTTCATTTTTCAGCACAAAAAGTCGAATAAATCAAAAATCCCAACAAAAAAAAATATTCCACAAATAATGCGTAAATAACAAACAAAATCACGCACGAATTCAACAAAAAAATCCAAAAAAAAAACTTTAAAATTTTGCCACGAGTTGTCACCTAGCTCGATAGATGGCGTTGGCATCGAATTAGATCTCGCTATGGTTTCGTTACGAGCGAATGTATAAGTAGGCCGGCTTGGCAATGTTCAAGTTGATAACAAAGATCATACTGCGATCACTAATCCATATTTTTGAAAAGGTTTCCGGACACGAAAGTGTCTATAACCTAAATTATCGTAAGAAAAAAAAAATAACATCACGACTGTAAACCCGGAAGGGTTATTAAGCAGAGGTGTACATGAAAAAATGAGCTAAGAAATTATTTTTCAGTGTTATAAAAATAATCAAAGACTAGAAAAAAATGAGTTGAGTAATGACTTTTCAGTGTCATTAAAATCAAAGACGGGATCTGTGACAAAATCATCAATGATTTTTCAGGTAACTTTCATCTTTTGGGCCACTAAAGGGGACGTAGTTAAGTAGAAAGGAGTGGAAGGGTTAAGCAGAGGTGTACCTAGAAGAAATGAGCTAAGAAATGGTTTTTCAGTGTCATTAATAAAAAATAATCAAAGACTGTAGAAGAAATGAATTGAGTAATGATTTTTCAGTGTCATTAAAATCAAAGACGGGATCTGTGACAAAATCATCAATGATTTTTTCAGGTAACTTTCATCTTTTGGACCACTAAAGGGGACGTAGTTAAGCAGAAAGTACTCGATCCACACAAAGTCACTTTTGAGTTGTCAGCGTTTAAAGTTTGACATTTTATGTGCTCTTAATACTGTGGGTTGAGTCGGGGTAGGGAGAAAATCTAGTTTCCCTGTACATTTTAAAAATAGGGTATTCACTACATGATAGATTCGACCGTCAGGAGTATATGACGATGGCATACTTAACTCAATTTTGGCCAAAGTGTGGATTGAGTCCTTTCTGCTTAACTGCGTCCAAGGGATGAATGAAAGGCAATTGCATGTAGCTGAGATGAGAATGTTAAGAGGGATGTGTGATGTCACACGAAGCGATAGAATGATAGATAGAAATGAGTACTTATGAGGAAGCCAGAGCCAAAGTTGTCTGGAAATCGGTTGTCATGGTATGGGCATGTGTTAGGGAGGAATAAGGAAAATGTCGTAAGGAGAGTTTTGAGTATAAATGAGTTGCGGGAGACCAAAGAAACGATGGATGGACTGTGTGAATGATGATATGGTTAGAAAGGGTGTGACTGCGGAGATGACGACTGATAGAGAAGTGAGGAAGATAAATACATGTTGCGCTGACTGCAAATAAATTAAGGGCAGGAGAATGATTGACACCTTTTATCTGAAGAATTAATCAGACAGTTTGACATATTTTCTATATAAAAGTTGTCAAACCGACACATTTATTCCTCAGATAAAAGCTATTTTACACGCTTTATATTAGCTTCACTTGTATGTTTGTATGTTTGTTTGTATGTAACCGACTCCTTTGGACGCTATTTTGACCCACTTTAAACGGTCAGATTTCATTTAAACTTTGTACACTTATCGAGGACCTATGACAATTCAATAATTTAAAAAAAAATAGAAAAAAACACGCTTTTGTAGTTAGCAAAACTAAAAAATAGAAAATAAATAATAGTTTAAAAAAACTAAAAAAAAACACGCTATAAATACCAAACTAAAAAGTATTTTAATTTAATTCTATTAAAAAGCGTGGGGTGCTTGATATTAATTGATTATAAAAATACCTCAAAAAGCACCCCACGCTTTTTAATAGAATTAAACTATTTTTTACTTTTTAGTTTGGTTTTTAAACCGTGTTTTTTTAGTTTTTTTTAAACTATTATTTTTACTATTGAAAAATCAGGCTTTAGTAGAGTTAATGAGTATAGATCACGTCACTACAATTAATATGGCTGACATGATCGCGGGACGGCTTAGTGAAATTATCATCAGTTATTTTGTACTCGTAGGTCGTTGTCGCTAAGTAATAACTGACGCACGGGTCGATAGATCAAGTTAAGCTGCGTACGCCGCGGTTGGTCCGTGGATGGGTGACCATCTTTACATACCAATACCGCCGCCTGTGTGGACTACAGCCCGCCTCCTCTCACAGAGATGATTTTATTTCTGTAGGTAGGTTTGTACCAACACTTTTACACGTCAATCATGTTTTTTAAACTAGATGAGGTCGGCGTTTCCTATCTGACTACTCTGAGAAGAAAGGCCGAAACAAACTCAGAGGTTACAGTCTCTTTTAAAGTCCAGACATAATATTGGTCAGATCATGTGAAGACCGGGTGTTTTTTTAGCTTGTGTCTGTTCATTGTCTGCCTTTTTAGTCTGTGCTAAATATATCTATTTTCTTTTTTTCATTTCTTTATGTAGATTGGTGTCAGAAATCGGGTCGATCGATAAGGTTAAGCTACGCCTGCTGCGGTTGGTCCGTGGATGGGTGACCATTTTACATCCCAAGACCTCTCCGTGCCTCGGAGAGCGTTAAGCCGTTGGTCCCGGCTGCCATTTCTGATTCTTTGACAGTCGTTACGGGTCGTCAGAAGCCCGAAAGTCTGACCAACCAGTCTTACCAAGTGGTATCGTGTTACCCAGTAACTGGGTTGTGGAGGTCAGATAGGCAGTCGCTCTATGTAAAATACTGGTATTTTGCTGCATCCGGTAAGATTGGAAGCCGACCCCAACCTAGTTGGGAAATGGCTAGGCAGATGATGATGTCAGAAATGGTGTTTTGAGGATAAGTTGACGATGGTGACGTCACTTACTTGGAGGCCTGAGTTGCTGCGGATGCTCCACCAGGTTGGTGATGGCGACTTCGTTGAGGTTGTCCACGATGTCGTCCGCGCCCACGTGGCACGCGTCCACGCGCTGCGCGTGCGTGCGCGCGTCGGGCACGTCGGGCACGCCGGGCACGCCGGGCGCGTCGTGCGCGTCGTGCGCGGCGGGCACGCCAGCCGGGCGCTTGGCCGCCTGACGCTCGTCGGGCGTCATCAAGATTACGCTGTCCCACCTGGAAATTCAAAGTATTTTTTTTTTTAATTTACGCCTGTATTAAAATGAAACACTTTACAAAAATAATTGCTGACCAACTTTTTTTACAAAAATATTTTTAGCTTAGCTCAGTTAACTCAGAGACTACTAGAAAGCTGTAACTTAGCATGTAAGCCACCCGACAAAAAAATTGACCACTTGTATTTTTTTTTAAATATATTTACCCTAAAATAAATATTTACCCTCTACACGTAAAGTGGGGGTGTTTTTTTACTCGTCTACACCATGGTGTGGTGTGTCGTTGGGATAGGTCTTTCAAAAATATTACGGGTTTGTGAACTTGGGGGAGACTTATGTCCAGCGTGGACGTCTTTAAATAAAAATAACGTTTATGTTTTTAATAAAAAATATGTTCGACTGAAAATGTCGTTCATCCAAACAATCATACCGGAAACAAGTCAAGCAGATATTGTTTAATAAACAATTTGTGTCGTAACTCACTTTTAAAAAGATATAAATTCATATAATTATTTCATCAATGCACGTTGCGCGTTGCTAAGCGGAAATTTATTCACAATGTTAAACAAATATTTTATTTTTATTTTTCCGTTGTTTTTCCTTTTGTTAAGTAAAAAATAATAGTTTAAAAACTAAAAAACACGCTTTAAAAACCAAACTAAAAAATTAGAAAATAATTTAATTCTATTAAAAAGCGTGGGGTGCTTTTTGAGGTATTTTTATAATCAATTAATATCAAGCACCCCACGCTTTTTAATAGAATTAAATTATTTTCTAATTTTTTAGTTTGGTTTTTAAAGCGTGTTTTTTAGTTTTTTAAACTATTATTTATTTACAATTTTTTAGTTCTGCTTGCTTGAAAAGCGTGATTTTTAAGTTTTGTTTTTTTTCTGTTTTTTTTTTTTAATTTTTGAATTGTCATTGGTCCTCGATAAGTCTACAAAGTTTCAATGAAATCTGACCGTTTGAAGTGGGTCAAAATAGCGTCCAAAGTTACATACAAACAAACAAACATACAAGTGAAGCTAATATAAAGCGTGTAAAAACTCATAGTCTCTAGGTAAGTGCATACTTGTGACTTTCATTTAATGTGTCAACAATCGCACATTACCTATTATTGATAACTGCATTTGTATAGCTTTTTTTATTTTTTCTTTCGCTACTTCTAGTTAACCTACCTCTATATCTTTATCATTGCCGTGAAACTCGGTTATTGGCTTAAGAGACAATTGTTTTTCATAACTCGTGTTAATTAATTTATAAGCTGTTGAGTTTCCGAATAAATTATAAATTAATAGGCTCGCCCTCTATTGTATGAGACTGAATTAGATTAAAATGTAATTTTAAAAATCTTTATTTCAGACTAAGCTCCATATTTTTGATGTTAGTAAGAATGGTGTTTATATAAATAGATTAATATTGTTAGTTTTTACAAATTTATTATTTATTCAGTCCTCAGATTGTCGCCACCCAGTGTACCTGAAAGAGACAGTCCGCTCTAGCGGCGATCATTTTTAATGTGGGTGTACTATGTAGATATACCTCTGTTTAACCCTTCGGAGAGTACAGGCGTGATGAAATGTATGTTTTATAGGTCTATAATATATGCTCACCACTCAATATCGGGCACTCTGTCCGAGTCTGGTGCGTCAGCAGCCAACAACGCTAGCTTAGTGGCCGACGAGATGCCAGTCTTGCGCGCTATCTGAGATATTTCGTTCTGTAGCTTTTCTAGTTGTGCCTGGAAATTAAGTTGAAGGATTGATAAACATAAAGGTCTAACTGGAAGGCTTATCACCGCGACATTTTAGTCGTCTTACAACGGCAGCCCACTTCATGTACCCAATTAAAAAAATGAAACTAATTAAAAAAAATATCATTCACTAAGACGCATGATGTAGTTTTGAACACCCTGTTATGGAGATGGAATGTATGATGGAATGTAATGGTAGGTAGGTAGATATCTTCTACCGTTTGATACGTAAACATTATTAACAGGGAGGGTGTTTCATAATTCTAAAGCATTATTAATTTTTCTTAGTACCTATTATCTTAATTAATGGTAACATTTTTAAATCGGGCCTAGAGGTATTTTATGTCGGATACATTGAGTGGACCATCTTTGTAAGACGACTAAAATGTCACGGTGTATATCTCTTACTAAAATCTCCGACGCACGGAGTAAATACAAAGAGGAGACGGCCTAAACAACTGTGCACTGTGATTCTCGACTAAGTCCTGACGTCATCAAGTAGGCGTGGCCTTAGTCAGTGTATTGCTGGCGTTCGTCCTGACAAGTAACAAAAACACAGGGCCGTAATGGAATCCAATTATTGTACTGAATATCCCGCACCTGTCTCATAAATGGAAATACTCATAAAAAATACAATCTCCTATAAATGAAATATTCTATCTAAAATAATTTATTTAAAGTACTTTCCCTCCGTGAGACAACTATTATGGTGCATACTAGTTGTCTCACGGAGGGCAAGTAAAGAACAACTACCATACCATATGGTAGTTGTTGTTTACTTAATTAAAAGTACTTATAGCCTATCTAGTTTATTTAGTTAAATTTTAAATGATGTATGTTCTAGATTTCTTTCCGAAGATAATCTAAGACAGCAATGCATTACAAAAATTAATATCAATATTTCAATTTAAAAAAATACGTACCTAGTTGGTCCGCAAAATTAATATAAAAAACGGAGTAAGTAACTTACACCCTGGTACGAAAATTCTGAGTACGACCCTGTTGAATCCTGCACTTAGTGACATCTAGTGTGAGATACTTACGTCACTACAAAGTTAAATCTACAGAACGAGCGAGTAGTTTTGCCATTGACCGGTAGATGGAAATTAAAGAAGTGGGCGGGATCTAACACCCCCTCACCCCGCAAATTGTCACGCGTTGTTCCTTATGGAAATCTAATTACACCATCTCCTCTTTGTATTTGCTCCGTGCTCCGACGGTACAACATTCGTTCTGCGGACGAGTACTTTGAAGGCTAAATATCCTTTTATTTTTGTTTGTATTTGTGTTTAATTTACGGCAGAGATTTTTGAATACTGAGATAACTTTTGTCTGAAGGATAAATCTGACAGTTTGACATATACACCGTGAAATTTTAATGGTTGTTTTCCCGCAGCGAAATGGTTTTGTCTTGGTAATACAATCGTTTTATAAATAAATAAAAAATTAGAAACAAAAAATGGCAGATTAACCATTGTGAAAAATCAAAACGTGCAATTCGAGTAGTACCTACAAGTTACCTCTAGTGTTACTATTGAGTAGTGTTTATCGAGTTGATGAATATTTTTTTAAATATTTTAAAACAAAAATTCTTAATTTTTTTACTTTTACTCTATGCTTCGAAAGTACTCCTTATGGCAAGTTGTTCTGCCGCGGGAAAACAACCATTTAAATTTCACGATGTATGTTTGTTTTTTTTTAATAAATAAATAAATATTAGTACTTAGAAAAATATAATAAGTACACAAAAATTAAGGAAACATTGTACAATAGACACATTAAAGGGCGAACTGGTGACTCCTAAACTAGGCCAGAGGCCTGTCTTCCTCCAGGTATAATGACATACAACTGGTACTAATTCTCATGCAAATACTTATAGATACAACAAAGTTAATTAAACAAAAATGCCTTAATTTAAATATAGTATTTAATTATAATAAGAGATAATTGCAATAAGATTCTCGGTTTCACCATATGTTAACTTCTGCAAACAATTTGTAAGTTTGGATTTAACTTCATGTTTAGTCAGGGGGTAAATAGGCATAAGTTTATTTATTTATATTTTAATTATTTTTTAAACTTACACACACTATCTTTACAGGATGACCCAATACAATAGTGGTTTCCAAACACCCACTAAATAAATTGCAAAATCAACTTACGACTTAAAGTACCAAGCAACACTAACTCTATTAAAAAACACAATCTGAGGTCAGACTGCAGAATTATATACAATACCTACCTATTATCAAACTAAACCCAAAATACAAAATCAGACTTATCACAGAATGTTAATATTTAAATATAACTAACAAAATTCAACAAAACTTCTGCGAATTCACTCAGATTGCACGAAAATCTGTCAATGTCTATTAAGGCTTCTTCAAACAGCCGCGACGCGACAGCGCGACGCGACACTTGTAGAACAATTTCCATTAAGTTTTCATAGAAATTGTTCTACGAGTGTCGTGACGCGACCGTCGCGTCGCGCTAGTCTGCACGAGCCTTTACACAGTCTAGAGCTAGTTGTCGCATATTGTCGGCTGGCAAACATGGAACGGCATTGGACTAAATCGCACACGGGAGTGCCTTTGCGTCTTTTCAGCTTAGCAAAATAAAAAAACGTCGAAAAATGTCTACGTTAGGGGGTCTAGAATAATATGTTGAATTCATTGGTTACAGTTTGCGCACTGGATAAAAACTTATCCTGTACAAAAGTTGTAAAACCGCAATATTTATTCCTCGGATAAAAGTTATCCGACTATTGTAAACTAGTAGTTTAGTACATACTGAAATAGTTACTTACATGAATACCGATTTACTATTGTAAATGAGCATTTAAGTTATTAACTGTTAATAAATAAAATGTTATTTTAATTTAGGTAAAATCAATTTTTTTTTTTTTTTTACAATTTTCTAAATAAACTAGTCAAGACATTTCATGGTTGAATCATCTCTATATTAGATCTCATTGCGCGTTCGTATTTCCGAAGATCGACGATGATTCCCGAAGCGCATAATTTCTTTAGAAGTAGGAACGTAGCAAAGGCGCGTTCGTATTTCCTAACAAAAACGAGGATTTCCGAATCGTATCAAAGTTATAGATGGCAGAGGGGTCGTAGGGACGCGACGTTCGTATTTCCGAAGACAGACGATCATTTCCGAAGCGCATATTTTTTTTGGAAAGCTGTACATCAGTATCGGTAGAAGTAAGAGAGTATTTAAGCGACAATCATATATCCGAAGTCCAACAATGATTCCCAAAGCGCATACTTTCTTAAGTAGGAAGGTAGCGACGATCGTATTTCCGAAGTTTGACGATGATTCTCGAAGCGCTTGCTTTGTTTGGAAATTTGTACATAGTTAAGGTAGAAGAGGGAGCATAGGAAAGCGGCGTTCGTATTTCCGAGGATAGCCGATGATTCCCGAAGCACAAACTTTCATTAGGAAAGCTATACAAAGGTATCGGTAGAAGTGGGAGCGAAGAGAAGCGACGTTCGTATTTCCGAAGTTCGACGACAATTCCCGAAGTTCATACTTTCTTTGGAAAATTGTACATAAGTATGGGTAGAAGTGAGGACGTACGGAAGCGGCGTTTGTATTTCCGATGATAGACGACGATTTTTGAAGCGCATACTTTCTTTGGAAAGTTGTACTTAGTTATAGATAAAAGGATTGTAAGTATGCGGCGCTTTTTTTTTTTTTTTTTTTTTTTTCTGGGTGGGAAATCATCAAATAACTTCTCCCGCTCTGGGTGGAGCGGGAGGGCGTGTCAGACTTTTACTGACTAAAACCCACCCGTGTTCCCTCAGTTGCCTGTGTGCCAGGGGCGGCGGTATCTCTTTCGAACAACCCGCACCCCCAGCAGGCATCGGCCCTTGCGGGCCCCTCTGTTGCTGCTGACATCTCTTTGAGGCGCGCGTGGAACACAACGCGCCGTCGACCCGGGCTTGGTCCTTACCGGACAGCGAGGTACCCATTACTCGCCGTCCGCAAGCCCGTGCCTACGGTGGCCGGGAATCAGCCTGGGATTCCCGACGCCCAGGGCGTCTCCTGCGAAGGCCACGGCTGTGAGGGCGCATGTACTGCATCTCCCTCACGTGCGCCGCCTCCCTCTTTGCGAGCATAACTGCTTCGCTGAAGGAGGCGACTGCCAGCCATGCCCTCTCGCTCCGTACCATGGCCTGGACCAGGGTCGGACGCGAGAGATCGCCGCCGCCGATCACCTCCACGAGGACACGGCGTTGCTCCGCCCAAGCTGGGCAGACCTCCACCGTATGCTCCACCGTGTCCTCTGGGCGATCTTCGCAATGGAAACACCCGGGCGTTTCCTCCCGCCCTATCCGAAACAGGAACCTCCCGAAACAGCCATGTCCGGTGAGGACCTGTGTCAGGCGGAAGGTGAGGACGCCATGCCGCCTCTCAAACCACTCCTCAAAGAGGGGACTTACCGCCGCAATCGCGGCGTGCCCAAAGTATGCGGCGCTGGCGTTCGTATTTCTGAAGATGGACGATGATTCTCGAAGCGCATACTTCCTTTGTAAAGTTGTACAGTACATAAGTATCGGTAGAAGTAACAGCGTAGTGAAGCGACAATCTTATTTCCGAAGTTCGACGACGATTCCCGAAGCGCATACTTTCCTTGGAAAATTTTTACCTATGTACTGTAGTAAAACACACGCAAGTTGGTTAAACACCGGTTTATTTCCACACACCCTCATATACAATTAATATAAAGATTAACATACCGTCAGACTACTTCATATACTACAGTACAAGTAAAAAAATCGTAGGAAAGCGACGTTCGTATTTCCGAAGATAGACGATGATTTCCGAAGCGCATATTTCTACGAAAAATTGGAATTACGTGTAGCGTAGGAGGAGGAGAGCAGTGCGTACCTTCATCCGCAGCCGGTCGCCCATCTGCGTGAACTTGCCGGGCTCGTGGAAGCGCAGCGGGCGGCGCGCGCGCGCGGGCGGGCGCGCCGCCACGCGCGCGTCGTGCCAGGGCGTGGCCACGGGCTCCGCCGACGTCGTGCCCGACAGCTGCAGGCGGAACTCCTCGCGGCGCTTGGCGCGTATGTTGGCCTGGAACGATCACGTTCAAAAGCTTAGATAGGACGACCTACTTAACCATCGCTGCGACATTTTTTTAAAGTCGCAGCATCATGCTGAGGTGGGAGCCCTTTGGCCTCGTGTAGAACTTTGTTTGATTTTTTATAGGGATGCCTCGATACGACTCATAAAAAAATATCGGCGACACCGATACCGATACGCTTATTGATTTCAAAAATGAATGTTAATTAATAAAACACAAGTCAGGTAATTTTTTTAATTAATATAAAAAGAACAAATAACAGGACAAACTAAGTAAAACCGTTTATAACTATAGACAGGTTGAGATTAGTTTATAGTATATTTAGCATAGTTAGTTCGTGCCTCGTTTGCAACGAAATAGATGAGACAACACCCGCGTTTACATTACATTTTTAAAGCGCGAAAATTGAAAAGTATCGTTAAATCGGCCATAAAAATATCGCCGATGCCGATATATCGGCAAACTTCGAGTATCGCCGATTTATCGGTATCGGTATCGGAGGCATCCCTAATTTTTTACTTCCAAGAAATTTGGTTTTTATAATTTTAGAGAATGGGCAGCAGCGTTCTCTATGCATTTCTACAACCATACTGCGATCGCCAACCCGCCTGCCAAGCGTGGCGATTATGACAAAAAACCCCTTTTGGGGGAAGCCTAGGTCCAGCAGTGGACGTCTTTCGACTGATATGATGATGATAATTTTTGTACGATTGCGTGTTTAGTTTAATATGTGATCTTCCTGTGCGAGTCACAATAAATACTTTTTCTTTATTTTCATAACTAATAACATGACATAAATTCAGTGTTTAACTCAATCAAAACAAAATTGATTAATCAAACTAAACAAATTAATGCTTAAATTAGTTTTAACATAATGAGTCACAATTAAAATTTTAGTTCTTACTAAATATTCAACCATCAATTTTAGACTTTAAAACGAATCTTCGTTTTTTAAGGGAAATATTTAACACGTTCAGTGCCAGGATCCCTCCTGGAAGGCTCACGGAAATTGCATAATGGGATACCAGAACTTATTACCAAGGACTCATCTTAAATGCCCGTTTTTCTAAGTGAATACAGCATAATAAACTGTGAAAATGAAATCAGCTGTATGTTTTAAACACATTTATTGGCATACTCGTTCGTTTTCAAATACAAAAACGCCGGAACAAAATCAAAGATCAGTCTCTTTTAAAGTCCAGAAATAATCTTGGTCAGAACATGTGAAGACCTTGTAGATTGCTATCAGAAATGGTCTTTTGAGGAGAGAACCACACAGATTGAGTGGACCTGTCCAGTCAGTGCACGCATTTGTCAGTAACCGTGCAGCTCAACTAAGAACGAAAAGAGCTCAACTCAGAACTAAAAGAGCTCAACTCAGAACTAAAGAAACTCAACAATTCGACGAACAATACCAAAGAAAGAACTTTTGTGCGACGTGCTTACCTTAAGGGTGGGAGCGACATGTGTAAGCTGCACTCGCTTCCCGCTCGTGTCCACAGTGCGACCTTCTCGATCCAAGATCAGGGGCGCAGGCCCACTGCCTGCTGTGCTCGTTAGGGCTCCACCTATGGATACAGAGATTAACGGCATAGAGGTCAGGTAGGCACTCCATGTAAAATATTAGTAATCAGCTGCATCCGGTTAGACTGGAAGCTGACCCCAACATGGTTGGGAAAAAGCTAGGCAGATGATGATGATAAATCATAGATTTACTCCAAAGGAACTCACCAGCTAGTTTCCTCTGGATCCTGGCTTGCAGTTCAGCTATTTTGCGTTGCTTCTCCAATTCTTCCTGGGAGATGGCATTAGCACCAGCTGCGGAGAAGAAAAGTAAATTTTAAAATGCTTGCAACTATAACATAAGACCTAAAAAGAAAAGCCAGGCTAGGCTAGGCTTGGTCCTTACCGGACAACGAGCTACCCATTACTCGCCGTCCACAAGCCCGCGCCTACGGTGGCCGGGAATCAGCCTGGGATTCCAGACGCCCAGGGCGTCTCCTGCGAAGGTCACGGCTGTGAGGGCGCATGTACTGCATCTCTCTCACGTGCTCCGCCCAAGCCGGGCAGACCTCCACCGTGTCCTCTGGGCGATCTTCGCAATGGAAACACCCGGGCGTTTCCTCCCGCCCTATCCGAAACAGGAACCTCCCGAAACAGCCATGTCCGGTGAGGACCTGTGTCAGGCGGAAGGTGAGGACGCCATGCCGCCTCTCAAGCCACTCCTCAAAGAGGGGACTTACCGCCGCAATCGTGGCGTGCCCAACAATTAGTCTACTTCACACAGCGTTTAGTAATTTTTCATATACCTACAGACATTGGAGTATTCGGTATACCTACTGTATGTATTATAAAGGCAAAAAAAAATTAGCTAAATTTGCCGCCGCCCTAAAATATGCCACCCTAGGCTCCAGCCTACTCAGCCTGCTGGTAAATCCACCACTGCGTGTATGTCAGATAGGTAGTTGCTTCATGATCAATACTGGTACTTAGCTGCATCCGGTTAGACTGAAGACTGACCCCTAGGCAGATTGTTACTGACTTAAACTTACCTGGTTTAGAATACAGCACAGGTTTGATAACACTGGGGGGTGCAATGGAGCTGGTCTGTTGGACCTGCATCTTCAGCTGCTGAGCGGCCGCGGCGGCTGCACTCACTCCAGTCTTGGAGTCCCCCTTCATCGCTAACAAGGCACGTTTCCGTTCTTCTATCTCCTTTTGAGCATTTGCCATCATCAGCTGGAAAGTTTACAAGTCTCATTAAATCTTTGTTTTAATTTCTTCTTAGCAACATCATACACTTATCCCAATTTATTTGCAGTCGGCGCAATCTGTATTTTTCGTCCACTCTTCTCTATTATAATTATATTCTTTATGTTATAATAAAATACCAGTCGATATTCTTGAACTAAATGAAAAGAAATTTAAATCATGCATTAAACGCACACTATGTAGACAAGCATATTATAAGTTAGATGATTATATCGTCGATAAAAATGCTTGGCTTAATGCTGGTCCTGTTCCACAGCCACCTGGGCATACTAGTTAAAATTTTAATATTTGAAAGCGAAGCTTCCCTTTTTTTATTTTTTCTGACATTACGAACATTTTTGTTCATAATATTAGAATTTTTGTGACATTACGAATGTTTTATTTTTGCTGAACCAAGTGTTAGTTACTATATACTTCATTATATATTAAATGTTTTTTTTCTTTCTTTAAGAAAATCAAATTTTGTGAATATCTCAAATAGATTGCAAACTATAGTTTTGTATAATTTAGAAGCATTTTGTTTAAATTTTGTGAATGTGAGTACTGTGCATCCGTTTATTGTGTTGTTACGTTGAATTGAGAAAGCATGGCAGTTGAGAGTATGTCATGCTCACATAAATGTCTCACTGATGGTGGCGCGTGTGTTGGATCATTCGGTTCCCTACAAAATGCTGATCCACGCGTCAAGTTCGTGAACGGGCGCTGTCGGTTGAGACTGGTCATCTCTTAACTTCCAGGGCTTATTTTTATCTTGTATTTAGAATTGTTTATAATTATTTTTTTACATCGTTCTCACATACAGAAGCAACAAGAATAATGTTCCCAAGATTTTGTAATATTCAACTTGATTTTAAAAGAGTGTCCGTGGAGTTTCTTGCCCGTTCTTCTCCATAGAGATCTACGTTTTGGAATGGGCAACTAGCTTCAACTTTCCAACTGATCGACTTTTTGACAATTCAAAAGTGCCTGTAAATGGTTTAATTGAAATAAATGCTTTGAGTTTGAGTTTGATCGGGTCAATCGTCATCTCCGTAGTCACACCCTTTCTAACCATATCATCATTCACACAGTCCATCCATCGTTTCTTTGGTCTCCCCCTACTCTTATAGCCATCGACATTCATACTCAAAACTTTCCATGACAACCGAATTCAACACAACTTTTCAGTTACCAGTGCCACTTTCAGACTTCTTCTTATGTACTCATTTTTTATTCTATCCATTCGTGTAACACCACACATCCCTCTTAATATTCTCATAGTTATTTTTTTCTGGATGGGACATCATCAAATGACTTCTCCCGCTCTGCTGAGCAGAACGTGAAGGCGTGTCAGACTTTCACTGACTAAAACCCGCCCGTGTTCTTTCAGTTGCCTGTGCCAGGGCCACGGAAACTCTTTCGAACAAATCCGCGACCCTGACAGGCATCAGCCTTAGCGGACCCCTTCAACTTTTGCTGACATATCTTGGAGGCGCGCGTGGAACACAACGCGCCGCCGACCCTGGCTTGGTCCTTACTGGACGGCGAGCTACCCAATGCTCGCCGTCCGCAAGTCCACGATTACGGTGGCCGGGAGTGCGCTATGGACTCCCGACAAATGGCGCTATGGACGGCGCAATCCTTGCCTCTCCCTCACGCTCTCCGCCTCCTCCTTTGGTCCAACATTCTGATCCATAAAAGACCAGGTCTAACCATAGTTCTAAATATCTACCCCTGAAGTTTAAGGGGAATGTGAGAATTATGGTAAATGTAACACGAAAATAATAGGTTAAAAAACTAAAAAAAACTAGAAAACTAAAAAACACGCTTTAAAAACAAAACTAAAAAATTAGAAAATAATTTAATTCTATTAAAAAGCGTGGGGTGCTTGATATTAATTGATTATAAAAATACCTCAAAAAGCACCCCACGCTTTTTAATAGAATTAAAATTATTTTCTACTTTTTAGTTTGGTTTTTAAAGCGTGTTTTTTAGTTTTCTAAACTATTATTTATTTACAATTTTTTAGTTCTCCTTGCTTGAAAAGCGTGATTATTATGTTTTTTTTTTGTTTTTTTTTTTCTGTTTTTTTTTTTTAATTTTTTAATTGTCATCGGTCCTCGATAAGTCTACAAAGTTTCAATGAAATCTGACCGTTTGCAGTGGGTCAAAATAGCGTCCAAAGGAGTCGGTTACATGCAAACATACAAACAAACATACAAGTGAAGCTAATATAAAGCGTGTAAAAAATGTAGGTATTAGTTTAGTTTTCTAGATTTGTTTTGCCCAAAATTCAGCGACGCGAATACCGTTCGCTGATGCAGGCATTAGGTGCTCACGTGTGCAGGTGACAGGGCATGCGGTGCAAGATGGGAGACGACCCACTGCATGTGGAGAGACGCCGCATGCGCACATACACACCGGAGGTCTGAACCGACCATGGACCCCCACTTGTGGAGGTTATCATTGCTGCGACCTACTTGCGTACACAGTCTGTTTAAGGTTTTCCAAGTAGACCACGGTAACTCGTGCCCGGATAGGAGGCTCTCTGATTGTTCAATGAAGAAATCAGGAGGCTTGAGCAGTTCTTGCCAAAGATCACATCTTCCTTTGTTTCCAATATATGTTAACGAATATCTAACTTTATGTTAGTGTAAATTAAATTGATTTTATAATAACTAGTATTAGTAGAATTGTAGTTTTTTTGTTGCATAAACGCGAGTGTGTGTTTAAAAACCTCGCTTATGGCATCACGAGAGTGTATTAATACCTAGTTATGTGTAGTTTCATACACTATCTACACACACTTTGGGATTGAACTAGAGATGAGAATATTGGTTGAAATTGATTATTGGTTATTAGTTAATGGTTAAAAAAAATATCTATAAAATATTAGTTAATATTTTTATTCAAGTAATTAATTGCAACATGGTTAGTGGTTTAATATTCTACTAATGCATGTTGAAATTGTTAAGTTAAACTAGATGAACTTTCCTTCATACTTGAACAGGCTTAGGGGTGACTAACATTTATTTTGGTTAGATATTCGAATATTTTTAACACGTGAGAATATCATTATTTCAAGTATCATTATTTGGTCTTGGCATTTGTTAAAACAGCTTCACAATCTTCACATTAATCGAAAACAATACAACGCGACGACACGGCTTTGTTATTCTAATAACAAAACAAAACTAACCTATTCAATCAATCAACCACTAACCGACCGAAATATTTGTTAAAATATCACTTGCATTTGTTTAGAATAAAATTTCGCCAACAGTAAATGTGTTTTATCGTAAGAGAGATGCAGGTAACGGAATGAATATTTTTAAGAAGTTGAAATGATATTTTTATTCGATAACGTTAATTTTGTTTATCATAGTTAATTTTAATGGTTGATGGTTATCCAGATTGAACCTACTGAATAAAAGATCAAAGTTAAAAGAGTAAGAAATAGTTTCGTAATTATATCTAAAATGGCGCGCCCCGCATATGCATTCCATTAGAAAAAGAAAATGATGGGCACTCCTTGGTGAGTAATTTCTTGGATTTGTCCTGTAAGTGTATTGATAAATAACCAAATTGTTTAATAACATTATTTTGTTAGAGAAAAAGTGTATAATATGATTCTATTTTAAAATTTCAGCATTGTGTTTACAAAGTATGTCAATATAAATTCGTTTTGCAGTTTATTATTATTTTATTTTATTTATATTAACTTAAGGTAAATATAACTTATAAACTAAGCCCCACAAAAAAAGTAGTGGTTTACTGTAGGGTCGGTGAGTCTCTATAAACTCATTAAACTTAGTTAGTACTTAAAGTTAATTATTATTACGAGGTAGCACTTTAACATATTTTCAAATAATTTATAATTCGAATTTTACGATATTAGAGTAGTTAAAAGTCTTATAAATGATTGAAGTTGTAGTGTAAACCGAACTTTAAGAGTGGATTTTAAAATTGTTTTTCCAAATACACATTTACAATTCATATATTTGGAAAATAAATCGCCATTTTTATCGTTTTTAACACACTTTTATTAGCTTCACGACCCCTTTTTTGGACTAGATTTTGACCCACTTCAAATGGTCAGATTTCATTTAAACATTGTAAACTTATCGAGGACGGATAACAATTCAATAATTTCATAAATTTTAACTAAAAAATTTAAAATAAATAATAGAATAAAGAAACTAAAAAACACGCTTTAAAAACCAAACTAAAAAAGCAGAAAATAATTTCAATCAAAAAAGGGTGGGTTGCTTGATATTAATCCTACTATTATTATAAACGCGAAAGTTTGTAAGTATGGATGGATGGATCTTGTTACTCTTTCACGCAAAAACGGCTGAACGGATTTGAATGAAATTTGGCACACAGATAGTTTGTAACCTGGAATAACACATAGGATACTTTTTATCCCGGTACTACGTTCCCGTGGGATAGTTTGCGACCTCCACGCGGGCCAAACCGCTGGCAAAAGCTAGTTGATTATAAAAATACCTCAAAAAGCATCCCACGCTTTTTAAAATTATTTTCTGCTTTTTTAGTCTGGTTTTTAAAGCGTGTTTTTTAGTTCTTTTTATCTATAATTTTTTTGCATGTTGTTTATCACATTCATGTAATAGTTCAAAAACAAAAATACCTTTATCCTGTCGGCACTTAGCACTGCCATCTTGGATCCAACCGTCTCTCCCTCCTGCAAAACTGTTGGGACATCTACTCCGTTCTTTTTCTCCTCTTTTTTATCATCTCTTCCCTCGTCTCTTCTCTTTTCTTCCTCTTTACCCTAAAATTAAAATATTATTACAAATAAAAAAATATTAAAAACCTTTACTTTACAGGCTTTCAGAGCCATATCAGGTTAGGATGAGAATTGGACCGAATTTCACTTTTGCTTTTCGAAAATTTTCAGCAGAAATATACATTTTCGAGTTTTTTTTTTTTGAGAAATAAAAGCACAAAAATTTAGAAACTGCAAAAAAAATGCTGTTTCTTGCATATTTCGAATTTTTTATTGATAATTAAGCCTTACTCAATTATTTCAAGATTTAACGTGTATTTCTTAAATTTTGTTCAAACAAAACACTATTGAAAAAGAAAAATATATTTTTTTTAGTTTGATTTTGCACTTTTTCATTTTCATATTAGTGGTATGTGGAGACCACAGACCACTAATATGATTCCTATTTAAGGACATGGTAAAACAATAATGAATTATAAAAACCTCGTCATGTCGGGACCGCTTGACATCCTTATCTCGGTCACTGGACTCGTGCTTCCGTTTCTGTGACTTGGAACTGGAGATCAACTCCTGAGCCAAAGCTATCACTTTGTCTGCGAGCTTGCTTGCTTTCTTGGAGTCAATGTGGGACGATATCTTGTCTATTATTTTTCTGCGTTCATAGCTGGAAAGATTATCATTACAAAAGTTAGTTTGGTTGAATTTAACTCGACAGGAAGATGTAACTCATCTAAAACGATGGCAAATACTAGACATAGACCAGAGAAACATTTAGTCTCTACCAACTCATACGGTGCTGTTTAATGGAATCGCACCTGATCAAAATTAATCCCAGAAATCATAATTATGAATAAGGCTGAAAGCCAATTGAAGATTAAAGAAGAGGAAAAAAAAGATTGATTGAAACAAGAAAACATCATGCTTGTAATCACCGAAGGGTTAGGCAGATGTGTACCTATAGGACACACCAGCGGCGACGTGTAAATTTTTCTAAGAGAGAAGCCGAAGCGAAGTCAGCTATAACTTACTGACTTATCAATAAACAATACTTACTATCATTCTAAAATTAATATAGGAATGTAAAGAATTAAATACAATAAAATTGAACAGATGAAAACCAAATAAAATGTGCATTATTCCTCCATCTCGTTCTCGCTGACGCATTTTTCTATTTCTGTTTCTGTCATAACCTAATGTACAGCGGCTTGCTCGCGTCCCACGCACAAGCGGTGCCACGTGAACAAAAATGACATCATTACGGGATCGCACATGTATAAATTTTTAGTTCCCGATTGTGAAGTTTTAGCGCCGGGTTATTTTTGGACATTTCTTTTTGTTGTAAGTAATACAACGCTAAAAATAACCGTTTTTGTATTTTAAACGTTGCCACTATTGACGTGCCATTTTTTATAGCGATAGAGTTGCCGATGCGAATCTCCGAAGGGAAGCTGGTAGGAATCGTGTTATGTGGTGCTTTCGCCACTGGTACACACACATTTCGCCCGTTATGTCTAAGTCTCATGTAATAGGGGGTAAACTTATTGCCATCATCTAGGCACGGGTACACCCTTTATAGTAGAACTTTTTACGCCATAATTTTATTTTGCATAACAACTGATAGCATAAACCTCTTTTCCCAGAAAATCGTTTGGCATATACTTATTTAGCATACACTGAAATCCATAATTTTATAAGTCAGAATTATCTTTAGGCATAAATTTCACATCCATAATAATCAAAAGTAGGTTATACTTTTGATTATTATGGATGTGAAATTTATCATATCGCATTAAGTTTACAGCCACAATCAGCATGCAAGCAAGCATGCAACATGCAGCAGGCATGGTTTCTGTCACAGCTCCGGCGCTGCGGGGCTCCGGCGGTCCCACTCGAGCTAATCGTCGCAGATGGTTTTACGATCACCACCTGCTCCTCAGCTCGCGGGCCGCCTCGCCCCTCCGCGCCTACGCGGGCTTAGATTACACTTTAGGGGCAGGGCAGACGAGACTACGTGAAGTCGGCAGCGATTCATTTCTGTCACTAACTCTCGTAGCACATCATAATGATTTTTTAAGACAATATTTTAATTTTTTTTTAGTATGGCTAGTAAAGTTATTCCACTTGAAATTCTGTAATCCTCGTAGTATGCCAAGTCAAATTATGCCAAATAATCTGCGCTCTAAATAAACGTTATGCTAAACGATTTTATGCAAAATTTTAACTTTTCTAAATAAAATTTTGCCATGTTAAAAGTATGCCATTTTAAATTCGGACATAAAAACATTAGGCCGAAAATAAATATATTAAATATTTTTTAAAGAAGTTTATGCCAAGTGAGTTATGCCAAATAGGTTTCGGAGTATCAAGTTTCTGCCAGATAGAGGGCACCCTCTAGGCACCAATCCAGACCAGATCCGGGCTGCTAATGAGAAATTATTAATTATACTTTGCCTGACATGAGAATGAAACCCAGGATATCATGCTAAGCAACCAACACTTGCAACCATTCGACCAACGAGGCAATAATAAATTAAAGATACATATTGAATAGGCATTAAGAGTAGTTGAGTTCGCATATCACAGATCAGATTATCATCTTAGAGGCTAGTGTGTTGAACATCAAAAAAATAATGGAGATTGTATTGATAGTGAGAAAAGTTTTGAGTATGAATATGGACGGTTATAAGAGTAGGCCAAGACCAAAGAAACCTTGGATTGACTGTGTGAGATCCGATATGGTTAGAAAGTGGGTGACTACCGATACGACGACTAATAGAGAATTATGGAAGAAGATATGGGCAAAGGAATAATGATGGAAGGGGTATTATGGTTTTGTTATGTTATCTTTTCAACTGCTACATCGCTCTTAAAATAGTCCCTGATTGATATTATAGCTCTATCAGTATTACATAAATCATACAATGTTTGTAAACTGTTTTTAAACATCGTTTCGATACCAATTCACTTACCCGCTAGAAAGACAAGCAGAAACCGTGGATAGCAAGGAACTATCTGATTTTCCTATAGTTCTGTAAATCGCGCGGTCGAGGGAAGACCTCAGGTCCTCAACCTCTCGGCGTGACAACTGGAAAGCCATGGTTTAAAGATATTCACGCAGTTTTACGCACTTATAGGTTATGTCACTAAAGTATACACAATTATAGGTTTTGACACGAGAATTAAGGACTAACGTGAATTGATTAATATTGTATTTATATTCGTCATGTATTTTCACATTTTAGTTGGAATTTTTGGGAATATATTAGTTTTGTTTCCATTCAGCACTGACGTAAACAAGGACTACACTATAGTAGATAATAAAGAGCACAGAGTATAAAATTTATATTGCTATTCTCTATGCCAGCGAATCACCGGCGAACAAAGTTACTGCATGTCAGAGAATAAATTAAATTGTGAAAGGTATGCAACATAATCAGTTTTAATAAACGATTAAGCAGTACACGTGCACGTAGATAATGGCTTGATGCCCATATGATTGTTTCAACGTGAACTACGAACGAACGTGAACTATCCTGGCGCATACAAAATTATAATCATTAAATACAATAAATACAAATAATCATCAATACAATCGTCCAAGTTTATTTATTAATCGTTTTGAAATACTTTTTCACGATATACTTATTCATTATATATGGCCTTGGTTTCATTTCACAATTTCGGTGAATTCAATAATATATTGTTTGTTATAATGATTGTCACGCTTCTTGACAGACAGTCAATCATTCTCAGATCATTATTATTCTTACGGAACCTCGTACGAACAATAATTATTACTACAGTCTGTGATCACCTTGTTCTGACTAGTTTATAATTAATCTGTGATCACTGCTGTCATGTGTCTGTCAGAAATTGACAACAAAAACGTTGTGTTGCTTGTTTTTGGTTATTGTTTGTGTTTAGAAGTTTATTGTAAACTCCACAAAAGCCACTAATGAAGAGTATAAGATATCTAACTGTGAAGTCAAGTTAAATCTTCCTAAAAACCAATTAATTTAAAGTGCTAAGCAACAGGTATCAAACCAGAAAATCAAAACATAACCTCAAAATGTCTGATGATGATGATGTTATCCTAGTGAAGAAGCCCAAAAATGTCCACTATGGGTCTTTGGAAGAGCAGGAGAAGGCCCGGCTGGCGGCCCTGGCCGCTGCTGTCAAGGAAGGCGCCGACGAACTTGGCGGGAAAGAATTGGGGGACATACAAATTTCCAGCGGTAAGCATTCTTTAAATTCTCTCTTCCTTTTTTAGTTGGTTAAAAGTAAGCAACCCATATTTTTATTTTCTGATTCCCTTCCTATTTATTTTCTCAATCATCAGTCATTACCCTCTGTGCACAGAATACATGGAACTTGAAGAAGAAATGTCCAGAGACAAGAAGGCTCTGCTTGAGGAGTTCGAGAGGAGACGGAAGGCTCGGCAGCTGAACGTGTCCACTGATGATGATGAGGTAAAGTGTGGTTCAGGTTAGGGGGCACCTCCACATACACAGCAAAGTACTTTGTTAACCTATGTACTCTCTGTAAGATTGTGAGTAACACTAAGGTGTTGCAGGCCTTTCTTGAGGACTTGGGGTCAATTTTACCATCATATACAAAATAGGCACTCTGGTGTGGAGTTGTGGCAACCAGCCCGATATGCAATACAATAGGAGGCATCTTTTCCTGCTCCAAACTAGGCCCATGGACCACTTATCTCCTTTAATTGAATAGTGACCATGAAAACTGAATTTAAATTCAAAAAGGTACGAAAAGGCCTATATTTGAACTCATCTAACTTGTGTTGAAATTGGGGACTCGAGATCCTGCTCAACGCGGAGAGATCTCGATTTCGCGAATGTGAGTTCGCATACTCCATAAAAATAATTCGTTTTTCTTACTAAAAAAGGCTTAAGCTCGATGAAAACGACACCTTCATAGGGTATTAGTTTTATACATGTTTTGTGAACAAAATGAATTGAATCAAGATAATCAACGTTTTTTTAAGTAATATAAATATGCACTACACATACATAACGTAACAAATCAAGCACACACTAATCAAGCACAGCACAAATCTACTAACTTTTATTTTGCAAATGGTTGTTCAAGAACCAGAAGAAGAAGTGAAGAAGTGTGCTAAGTTGCGCACGGTTAGCCTCGAAATGTCATTCGCTATCCCAACCAAAACGGTTGAGATCTCGAACAAGATTGTCTTCAAAAACTAACTCGAGATCTCTGGCATTGTCGAATCGAAATTGCATTTGCTACGTTCTATGTACTACATTAATAGAAATATGAGAAGCACACTTTGTCTACAACGACGTGTAATATCATCCGCAGGTACGCAGGAGTCTTCGTCAGCTGGGGGAGCCAGTGTGTCTGTTCGGGGAGGGACCGGCCGAGAGGAGGGTGCGACTCAGAGATCTGCTGAGCTAGTAAGTTTAAACCTTCACCAATATTTCTACTATGGCCTGACCGATACCGCAGTATTGCGCCTTAGGGCATGTAGGTATGTTTTGATGTTTGTATTTGAAATTACATGGTTATAAAAAATAAAAAATAATAATTACATAATGGTAAAAAACACGTTAAATATTACAACAATGCATGAGTACAACATAAATAAGAATTTCGTTATAGATCCTCAACGGCATAAAGACACTTATTCAACAGGAAACTTTTAAGTTGGTTTTTAAAAGAGCTAAAGTAGATAGCGCTTTTTATATCGTGAGGCAACTTATTAATAGTACATTATGATATAAGTGCGGTAAGTTGAAAATTACAGCCGAGGCGATATTGCTAGTAAGTAGTAGAGGCTGTAATTATCAAAGCGCACGTATGTCATACGACGTTTTATAACATATTTGCGAGGAAATAAATAAAAGTCGGACTTTCTTAAACGAATAAATCTTTAATCACTTGTTAAAGCAGTTAGAAAAATTTGAACAATTTGTAAAATTCATTATTACTTGTTCACAAATTAGCGATGCGCGCGCATCAGCGCTTTTTTTTAAGGCAAAGGCATAAAAACAGCCAGTATAACTAATAAAGTAAATTATATATATTTTTTTTAACAGATGGTTGTAATTTATTGTCAAAACTAATTAAATTAAAGATTTTTTTTTTTTTATCTCTCAAAGTTAATTTTATTCATAAAATGTTGACCACTTTTCTGACATAAAAACTCTTTGCTAAGATTGCAAAAAGTACCGTTCGTTTTAGACGGAGCATCTTGATAAACCGTGCGTTTTACATTACAATAACGCACAAGTGCGTAATGACATACATTACGATATTGAAATTGGTGCAATAAGAGACCCTTTACGAGCAAATGTGTTATAAATAATATAACCGATTGATATCTGGAACTGTGCTTCACAATATTCAAATTAGGCTGTACCTTGTACCGTTTAATGTCTTGTCTACGTGTTCCGTCTCTTAATCCGTCGTTTTTCTGCTGTCTCATATTCATGTATATATTTGGCCATGTTACTTTGCTACTATGCACGGCGAAGGGACGCGGACGGGACGCTGTGAGTGGTGACGAAAGAGTGGCTTGCACTGACGAATCAGCGGCCTGCGTTCCCCCCGTCTTGCCACGTACTTACCTAAGGCGCGGTACAGCGGTGTCGATCAAGCTACAGTTACCCTTCACTCAATTAACTTTCACGTAAACTATTTCAATGGGTCCAGCATCTCACGAAGCGACGCGTGCGAATACGCTGTGAATGTGTGTGTAAGCGCAGGAGCTCTTGGTACCGTCCCAGACGATGGCGAAGTCGGAAGTATGCGTGTGTGCGTGTATTACAAACTGCACAGATGCACAGATTTTACCACACAAGGAAAGCGCGCGTCGCTTCGTGAAACAAAAAATACTGTAATGTAAATACGAACGAGAAAAAAAATACTGTGTTCGCATTTAATATTTATTGGGTTTTAAGACTTTATTCGTATCTATGGGTAAATACTACCTAATCATGCTTGTCGTAAAAAAATAAATCAACATGCTATAGGATAGTTGTATTTTCTATTACAAGATGCTTCAGATCCGGCTCGAAGGACCAAGATATGTGGTTGCGAGGTCTTTGAGTGTTGGAAAATTGTTAAATAAAAAGCGAAGTCTATTGAACTGTTACAAGTTAAAATTATACTAAATCTAATATTTGATTTGTAATCGCAGTAAAAAATAATTTTAATGTTAAAGTGTGTTGTTTAAATGTTATTGATATTGGGACAGTTGCCATTTTAATAATATTTGTACACCATTTTTAAAACACACATAAAATTAACACTGTAATACTACATGCTGACTACTTCACACAAATTCTGATTCCAGTCTAGGTGAAGACGCGATACACAAAAAGCTAGAAGAAGAGGAAGCTAGGATAGAAAGAGACAGAGGACGGGAAGGCACGTGGTATCACGAGGGACCGCCAGACTTGAGGGAATCGAGGCTGTGGATCGCGCGCTACTCCCTACCAAAGGCCAAACTCAGGTGAGAGAAGACTTAAACACCACAGGAAAATTAAAAAAGCAGCGTATCATAATTAGCCTATAATATTCCCACTGCTGGGACACAGGCTTGCTCTCAGTGAAGTATAGTGGGCCGAAATCCACCACGCGGGCACAGTGCGGGTTGGTAGATGTCGCATGTCTTCGAATTTTGGTTCTAAGACATTTCCTCACGATGTTTTCCTTCACCGTTTTGGGAGCAGCGGTGATGAAATTATTTACACGAAGTAAAGCGTCTGCCTGGGTTCGAACCTACGACCTACAACTTGTAAGTTGCGGCCGTTTCCACTGAGCCACTAATGCTGTCGCTGCGTAAAGATAAGAAAGGTATACTTAAAAAACTTTTTTCAAAAAAAAAAACTGACTTCCAAAAAAACACTAGGTACAAAGTGAAAAATAACTTTAATTTCGGAATTCGGTGACTTTGGATATGTATTTAAATTTTTTGTCACCGCCTTCCGAAATTAAAGTTATTTTTCACTTTGTAGTGTTGTTTTTCGGAAGTCGGTTGTTTTTTTTGTTTTGGAAAAGTTTTTATTTTTCACTTTTTAGTGGTTCTAATGTGCTTACCCCTTCACAGCATACCGGCTGTTGTTATGAACTGGTGTAAACAATAGACAGACATGAGATTTCAGCAATCCCAGTCCATTTGCTATCATTTATTGAGGAGTTCTGTTGCCTATCTCCGAAGTTCTTCATCAGATCTTCACCAAATTGATATGGGACCATTCCGAGAAAGTACTCTTCCAAAAACTACCCAAATCGCTTCAAGTGTGCCTATAAAATTTGAAGAGTTCTCTCTATTTCTCCAGGATCCCATCATCAGATCCTGACTTGATGATGATCATGGGACCACCTGGGAAGTATAACCCTTCAAACAAACAAAAAAATCCAAATCGGTCCAGCCATCTTCGAGTAATCGGGGAACACATAAAAAAGAAGGATCCGATGAATTGAGAACCTCCTCTTTTTTGAAGTCGATTAAAAATAACGATAAGCAACGCTTGGCGAGGTCGATCCGTGGATAAGTGACCATTCATTGAGTACCGGTACCTCTTTGTGCCTCGGAAAACACGTTAAGCCGTTGGTCCCGGCTGTCATTCGTAGATCTTTGACAGTCTGACAACCAGCCTTAAGCTAGGTTCCGATAAACAAAATCAAGTCGTTTTGCTTACCAGTGGTAGCATTTTTTATTGCCAAACAGGGCATATAAAATAGATTTGTAAGCTAATTTTACATCTGATAGCTACTCCAATATGGGAGGGTCTACTATTTAAAGCTATGAGGTCTATGCTTCATTATTGATGAAGATACAAGAGTCTTAATTTTAACCATTAACGGTCCGTAAATTATAGGAATCGGCCATTACCAGGGAGTATCGTATTATCGAGTAACGACTTGTGGAAACCAGATAAATGATTTTATTACCATTGGGATCGGCTTACAGTCTTACCGGATGCAGCTCAATACCAGTAAAATCAAAATCAATTTATTCAAACTAGGCTGAGAAACAGCAGTTTTCGAATGTCAAAATACAAAAGACAGTCCCCCAAAACGCCCGCCCTTCACCACTTCCTAGTGCTTTCGCTGGGAAGAAGAAGTGGCGCAACAAACTGTACAGCAGCACAGCTGTCTGTTTAGTTAGATAGACTTGATTCTATACATTCATAGGCAAAGTAATAAATATTACGAGACACAGAACATTAATTAAATAATTAGTCATAATGTCAGCTAGCCATGCCAATATACCGACAAATAAAGTGAAAACTGTCGAGGTCGCTAGCTAACCACATAAAGCATGAAACAGCTCATCATAAAAAATATTGTTATGAGTAGATCATGTCAATAACTAATGACATAATAGATAATAATAAAAAATAATAAAGTACTTAAACAGTCAATAAAAATTAATTAAATATACACCGTGACATTTTAGTCGTTTTAGAACGGCAGCCCACTTCATGTACCCGATGTCTGCTATCTACTACCATGCATTAAATTTATATACCATGCATTATATCTACTACCATGCATTTAATCAATTTTTTTTTTTGAACATTTGCATAATCAAAAACATGAAAATATCACTAAGACGCATGACGTAGTTTGAAACACCCTGTTATGGAGATGGAATTAATGATGGAATGTAATGGTAGGTAGCTAGATATCTTCTACCGTTTGATACGTAAACATTATTAACAGGGAGGGCGTTTCATAATTCTAAAGCATTCATTATTTTTCTTTGTATCTATTATCTTAATTAATGGTAACAATGTTTTAATCGCGCCTAGATGTATGTTATGACGGATACATTGAGTGGACCATCTTTGTAAGACGACTAAAATGTCACGGTGTATATATTATATGGACTCATACACCCTGTTACATGGAGCGACTGCCTATCTGACCTCCACAACCCAGTTACTGGGTAATACAAAACCCCTGGAATAACCACCGACGGCCACCATGGTACACTTGATGGAAATGCGAAAACCAAACCCTCTAACATAGAACGATATCGCTTTGTAAGACTGGTTGTTTTACTTTCGGGCTTCTGATGACCCGTAACGACTGTCAAAGATCCACGAATGATAGTCCAGTCGCTCTTTCCGAGAAGAATCCTGTGTTCCAGTTGTGGGAACATTACAGGCTATTATACATTCGTATGTGAGAGTGGAGATCAGAGCTCCGTAGGAGGACCAAAGTAACCGTCATACCCCGAAGGTTAGGGTATTTTCCAATTTAATAAAAACTATTTTAATTTGAAGATTGGGACGATACATTTAGCAGAAAAAATAAAAATAAAATTATTTTTACCCATTTTCTCAATTAAAAACTATTAAAATCAAATTTATTTTTCGTTGTTTTGAATTTACCGACGAAACGCTCCTTACGATGACTTTTTTATCAAGTGACATCGTGACGTCAGGTTTGTGTAAACGGCACCGGTACAAATACTCAGTTTGGCGCAGTTTTAGAAGTATTTGTGCACAGAGGCATCGCACACCAGTAATTTCACTTTCTATCCATTAAAAAAAATCTTGTTAATTATAAACTCGACTTTCAGTTGTTTACTTACTACTTTAGTTTACACAAATGGAAAATACCCTATTGGCAAATTTAAGTGGCAGTGCGCAGGGCCCATGAACAGATGGCCGATGGGGCCGAAAAGTTCTGGAGTGGCGACCGCGTACTGGAAGACGTAGCGTTGGAAGCCCTCCCACAAGGTGGACCGATGACCTGGTGAAGGCTGCAGGGATCCGTTGGATGCGAGAAGCATAGGACCGGTCCCAGTGACGGTGCTTGGGGGACACTTATATCCAGCCGTCTTTCGGCGGAAATGATGATGATGTGACAGTATAGATATGGTTTTAATATAATTTGTGCTCGCAGGTTGAGCAAGGCGCGGGAGGAATTGAAGCTAGCCGGCAGTGTGCGAGCCGCCGCGAAGCAGGAGTCGCAGAGGAAAGCTTCTGCCATGTCCATATACTGCAGTCAGGTGAGTTAATAACTAAGGGTGAAGCGCCAACGTAGCACGCATAATTGAAATGACTATTCGTGGATTGCAGCTAAAAATCAGCGTCAGGAGGTGCATACTGTGGTGCCATCTGACTTTATGCTGAGCTGAGGCCCTTTTGGCATTATTATCAGTGTTTTCTGTTTTATTTATAGTTTTAAGCTTCTATAAGCTGTAAAGCCAATAAACGCTTTTTTCATTCTTCTTTTTTATGAAAAAACATTCAATGGGATTAATTAATTAACTGTGGGGGTCCGTCCGCGCGATTAGTGCGTTATCCCTGAGCTTTCTTTCTGATTTTTTTTTGTTTTTATTCGGCTCCTAATGACTTTAGCGTGAAGTTAAATGGCCTGTAGCCTGCCTAAAGAATTGGGATGTCAGAGCAAAAATATTTTTTGAAATCCGACGGGTAGTCTCAGATATAAGGACTGCTCCACTCAATCTGTGCGGTTCTTTCCTCAAAAGACCGTTTCATACATCAATTTACATGGTCTTCACATGATCTAAACAAGATTCTGTCTGGACTTTGTAATTTAAAAGAGATTGTGACCTCTCGAGTTTGTTTCGGCATTCTTTCGCAGAGTATAGAATAATGAGCGAAAAAGAAATAAAAGCGCACGCAGGTGATGCGATGTGACGAGGTGGTCGAGGAACACGAAATTATTTTACATGCAGACGAAGTTGCAGACCGAAAAAGTGGGCGTGATGAAATTTTATATTTAAACTTTCAGATCGGCGACACGCGCCCTATAAGCTTTTGCAGATTTAGTAGTGACAGCAAGATGTTAATTACTGCGAGCTGGTGAGTTTCATAAACCCTACTTTATAGAGATCAACTTATTTAAAACTGTATGCCCCTCCACAAAATTTCTGTACAAGCATTTCAAATGTGTATGCAACAAGCACCCTTCATCGAGAAAGGGACACCGTCCCTTGCTCGATGAAGTGCCAGCCCGCGCCGCAGCTGAGTCTGTAGAGTTAAACTCCCCAAGGTTTAATAATAATAATGATAATATTATCTCCGGGTGTTCTCGTCTAGCTAACGAGGAGTACTTGCATAGACACAACCTTGTAGCCAGGATTATCCACCAGCAACTTGCTCTGAAATACAGTCTTGTGGAATCAGAAGTGCCGTACTACAGGTATGTGCCCTACCCAGTTCTCGAAAATGGACATGTCACACTGTACTGGGATCGATCCATCATCACTGACAGGACTATTGTTGCCAATAAGCCTGATATAGTGGTGGTGGATCGACTAGAGCGGCGTGCAATGATCGTTGATATAACAGTCCCGCATGACGAGAACCTCGTGAAAGCCGAGAAAGATAAACAAATCAAGTATCTTGACTTGGCTCGCGAGGTTGTCGACATGTGGGATGTGGACTCAGCGATCATTGTACCGATAGTCGTTACAGCCAATGGCTTGATAGCCAAGAGCCTCGACCAACACCTAAGGAGGCTCTCGTTGGGCAGCTGGGTCAAGGGCCTGATTCAGAAAGCGGTACTTCTTGACACGGCTCGCATTGTTAGGAGGTTCCTCTCTCTGGAGCCCTGACCGCCGGTAGCTTGGACCCTGTTCCCGATACCGGTGGGCTACTATTTTTTATATTTTTAAATGTTTTTATAAATTTTTATACTAATATTTAAAAATGTAATTTATATGTCTATTAAGTAAAATAAAGGAATAATGATAAATTGATCCAGCCTGTCCCCACTTGCTGTCCCCCCCCCCCCCACCAGTGCCACCCTGAGCCGAGCCCCGTACCCCACAGAGGGTGCCCTCAGCGTGCAGTCGCTTAGTTTATGTAGTATTACGCCTCTGGCTGGAGGCTTTAAGTTTTCTTAAGGCAACCGCAGGAAAGTCCGGTTCTAAAGTCTGGTCTCTCAACGTCAACTACGAGATGCCATTAAAATAAATAATAGATTTAAAATATCTAAAAACACGCTTTAAATACTAAAAAAGCAGAAAATAATTTCAAAAAAGCGTGGGGTGCTTTTTGAGGTATTTTTATAATCAATTAATATCAAGCACGCCACGCTTCTTTAGAAATTATTACCTCAAAAATTCCCACGCTTTTTTGAAATGATTACCTCAAAAATACCCCACGCTTTTTTGAAATTATTTTCTGCTTTTTTAGTTGCGTTTTTAAAGAGTGCTTTTTTATTTTTTTTATATATTATTTATTTTCTATTTTTTAGTTCTGCTAACTACAAAAGCGTGGTTTTTCAGTTTTTTTTTAAATTATTGAATTGTCATCGGTCCTCGATAAGTCTACACAGTTTAAATGAAATCTGACCGTTTGAAGTGGGTCAAAATCAAGTCCAAAGGCGTCACAAACAAACATACAGGTGAAGCTAATAAAAAGCGTGTAAAAAAAAAACAAATAAGCAACAAGCACCTCTCTGGTGCAGTTTTAAATTAGTTGATCTCTAGAAATATTATAAATGTGAATGATTATATGCTTAGATGTTTGGATATTTGTCAAAACAAAAAAACATAACACAACTCCTACACTTCTGTCACAGAAGTGTTCCTATAGTACACGCACATTTCGCCAGTTATTTTTTAAGTCCCATGTAATAAGGGACGAGCCTATTGCCATCAAATGGGCACAAATTCCGGACTGCTACTTAGAAATTGCAGATGGAAAACCGCAATAACACTTTGCCCGTCCTGGGAATTCAACCCAAGATCAGAGGGGCAATTCTCGTAATTTTAAGAACGTTCACAGTCTGATCTCAGTGTCAATCTGTCAAAAAATCCTCGATTTTACTTACATTTTTGACGTTAGCTTTGTTCACTCCGGTTGGCGGGTTCGAATCGCAACCGGCCTGTATGATGAGGTAGTTAACTGATTCTTGTGAACATCGGTGGCAAGACGAAATAAAAGATATCACTTTAGTAATCGGTGTATTGAATTACCAGTATTAACACACACACATGACATTAACTTGAACTGATCATTGTTTTAATGAAATTTTACCAGAGACGCGTTGAATATGACCGCTCTGCCTCGTGACCAGCGAGCAAGACCAAAAGAGAAAAACCATAGATTCACACAAGTAGTGAACTAGTGTTGCACGCAATGAAAATTAAAGGTTCGATACAAATACACATAAAATATGATCAAGCTATGGAAGCCAAAACTTACAACTAACATTTATTAAAAATATGCAACATGTTAATTTGAGTTAACAAGCTTGTCGCTGAGACGAGACTGCGACTAGATTTTGAACGTTTTAAATTACGAGAATTGGCCTTCAGATGTTCAGCAGTAGCGCTTGCAACCACTAGAGCAACGAGGCAGTCGAATAAAAAAACTGTTAAAAATCTTTCCAACAAAATTTTTTGGATGTTATCAAAAAAGAAAACTGTAGTTTCATAGAAAATAGTAAATGTATCATCATTTCAGCCGAAAGACGTCCACTGCTGGACATAGGCCTCCTCCAAAACTTTGGTGCTTGCCATTGTTTGGGGGGATTTGCCAGAATCGCCACGCTTGGCAGGGGGGTTGGCGATCGCAGTATAGTGGTCAAATGCATAGAGAACGCTGCTGCCCATTCTCTAGTAAGTCCCTTAGTCGCCTTCTACGACACCCACGGGAAGAAATGGAATGGTGCTATTCTCTACATCCGGCACCACACGGAACAATAAACACAGTAAATGTATGGTATATCCAATTTTCTTTTTTAGCGCAGGCCAGAAGGGCTCAGAACTAGAGGTGTGTAACTCTTTACGGAAACGACTCACTGATCCGGATCATTGAAGTGATTCAAAAGATTGGTTCAGTAAAAACGTTTCAAACGCATCATTTGGATCTGAAATATTACTTTGCTCTGTGCTCATTCCGTTCGCGCGACGCGTCGCTCGTGAGGCGACGGAGCAGTGAGCGAGCGAGAGAGGGAGACTGAGACACACGAGTGAGCGGGCGAATCACAATCTATACAAGTCAGAAAGAGATACCAAATGAGGTGTCACTCATACTCTCACAGATTTTCGTTGTCGTTATCCATGCACGTAAAAATGACCACTAAGGCGCTCACGTATCAAACGTATCGTACGGTCGTTTTTTGCATATAATATTAAATTATATTCTTTGAGCCGATGATCCAAATGAGCCAAAATAAACATATCTGTATTTCGGATCATTTCAGTGAGCGAGATGCAAATGTTCCAATCGCAAAAATGATACACTTTGACCACCTCTATTCAGAATCATCAGTTGAGCTTATCAAGTTCTGAATTGAGCTGCATGATTACTGATAAATACGTGCACTGATTGGACACGTCCACTCAATCTATGTGGTTCTTTCCTCAAAAGACCATTTCAGATACCAATCCACAGAGTGTGTTACGTGACCTAGAAAAGTGTAACACCGAATTACACGTCCCCGTAAGTTTACTAACACGAATTACTTAACAACGAATGCACGCTACCACGAATAACTTAACAACGAATGCACGCTATCACAAAAAACTTAACAACGAATGTACGCTACCACGAAAAACTTAACAACGAATACACGTTACCACAAAAAACATAACGCCGTGGCCATGCGATCTCGAATAACCGAACCTCAAAAAGTATCCGTACAAAGTCTTAATTCATATAACAATCAACTAAATCAAACATTATGAGAAAAAAAAAACAATATGATTTTAGCTAACGTTTAAAATAGCACAAGTATGCCAGACTATCCAAAATGTGGTTATGTCCATTGTTTCCTTGTTTTTGCTTCCCTATTTTCTTTTTTCTTTGCTCTTTTAGTTTCTTGAGACTGTGAATTAAATTTTTCTACCATCAATTCTGTATGGTTTTGTTCCTTGCTTAATTCTTCAATGGTCTTACATAAATTCCATTTCTTTCTGCCCAATAGGCTGTTCTAGTGGTGGTGCCATGATTCCACCTCATTTTGTGTAATTGGAACAGTGGTCCCAATTGAGCTATTTACAGGCACAATAAACAATGCAGGCACTTTTTGCAAGTTTGTCTTTAATATTTTGTGGTTTTGAGTAGTCCTCTTTTTATAAGTACCATTGAGATTATACTTATTATATATTTGATTTGGTTGATTGTTATTTGAATTAAGACTTTGGACGGATACTTTTTGAGGTTCGGTTATTCGAGATCGCATGGCTACGGCGTTAAGTTTTTTGTGGTAACGTACATTCGTTGTTAAGTTTTTCGTGGTAGCGTACATTCGTTGTTAAGTTTTTCGTGGTAGCGTGCATTCGTTGTTAAGTTATTCGTGGTAGCGTGCATTCGTTGTTTAGTAATTCGTGTTAGTAAACTTACGGGAACGTGTAATTCGGTGTTACACTTTTCTAGGTCAAGTAACACACTCCAATCCACATGGTCTTCACGTGATCTGATGACAAAACACACTCAATGCATTTGTTCCATCAAAAGTTGTGCGGCCGATGGGACTCTCGCACCACACAGGTTGGTCCTTCGAGCCGGATCTTCAGCCGGACCAAAATGATGTCTGGACTTTAAAAGAGAGTGTGACCTCTGAGTTTGTTTCGTCCTTTCTTCTCAGAGTAGTCAGATAGGAAACGCCGAACTCATCTAGTTTTAAAAATATGATTGACGTGTAAAAGTGTTTCTACAAACCAACTTACAGAAATGAAATCATTTATCATGTACTGAATTACAGGTTTTGTTTCGAGATGTCCATGTCACCTTGTAAATAATAATAACAATAATAAAATCGTTTATTTATAAAAGGGGCTCGTTTACAATAAATACCTTAACAACTAAAATAGAGCACAATTGCTAATTTGCCTGAACTAGGTTTAACCTGTGCTTCAGGCTACAAAAATGCAAAAATACTCGAAGAAATAAATTAACAATGTGTATAAAGTAATAACTAAAATAGAAATTAGGTCAACAAAAGTAAAACTGCATGTTAGCGGTTTTATTTGCAGAAAACAAGTAGATCTTCTGTCTGTGAAATTACTATAGCTGTAGCTATAGTAATTTAATTTATAGATACTTAGTTTTCTATTTAATCTATTGTACAGAAATGGGCCTAAAAATGCATAAAATCTTTCTACAAAGACATGTTTTGAGGTTGTATTAGTTATGCATACTATATCATTCCGTCTCTTGTTAGTATTTTCAGCATTGTAGCAAATTTTTTTTTTAAAGGCACCACCGTATACAATATGTTCCATAATTAACGCAAGACGTCATACACCCTAATCGGAGTATTGTGTTAAAAGCATAATGGTATTATTCGGCAAGTCGGTATAGCAAAATACATAATTTTTGAAAAAAAAAAATACCTATATTAAAAGTTACTGAAATCGATTCAGTAGTAAATTTGGAACAAATTACTTTCAGGACTTCTGTTAGAACTTGAATGAATGAATGAATGAATGAATTAATGAATGAATTAATGAATGTCTTTATTTGCCAGAAACACGGTACTTATAGGATACTATTTAAATATTTGGTTCAGCAAGTTTCACCGACACAGCGGCATGCAAATACAAAATTAATAATACAAACAATTCAAATAAATAATGGACACAATACAAATAATTTATACAAATCATTTTAAACATCAAATAACAAATAATCAGTACTCAACTTGTATACATTTTGGTAATTGCCTTTCTACAACTCCAGGTCAGGTCTCTCCAAAGTGTGGTCGGTGCCGGAGTGCCGGCCGCTGCAGGTCCTGAAGGGACACAAGTGCAACGTCAGCGGGGCAGCCTTCCACCCGCAGGCGGCCATGCCTGACCACTTCCTCAAGAAGGTAAGTTCCTGTAACTATGAGGACCTAGATATAAATGTTCCTCAGTGAGATCTCGATTGACCGATCTCGTCCCCAGAGTTAACACGCAAGATTGTGCGTAGTCAATCTCGACACCAGACTTAAGGGCGCTTTCACATTTTTTCTCGAATTTGAGCGTTTGACTCGAGATTTGATGAATGATTATGGTTTAGATATAGCCAAAAAAAAAAAAATGTGTCCTGGAAAATTTCATTATTTGTCTAGGGAGCGCTCTAAATATTTTTTCAGTTTTTTTTACACAAATCAGTAAACTTTGTCTCGGCAAAGGATGTTTCATAAAATTTTACTTTCGGGCATCTTTTGATGCTTTGTTACATGGAACGTACAATAGTTTAGTAATTTATAAAAATGTCTATGGTAGGACTGTACCTTTTTATTTGGAATGCTAAAATCATTTTTTTATGTTTCATACAATAATACACCAAAAATAATTCCGTAAAACAGAGAATTAATGATAATTTTTCGTCTGAAATTATATTTTTTATCTTCTGAAATTATAATTTTATCTATGTCTGTTTAATCGAAATTCAAACAAAAAGTATTTAATAACTAAGGTTACTAAGTTAACTTGCTTGAAAAAAAAATACAGTCTATTTAAAAGTAAAAAAATATATTTTAAAACAATTGTTGAATGCAACGCTATGAATCAGTAATAAATCTCGGGACGCGCGGGCTTTAGCTTCAAGTCCGCGCTGGTTTGTTCCTGGGCGTCCGAATTATAATGGTTAGCATGTCTGAGTAGCGTACTTCACTAGACACACATGCGCGATTGCTACCTTAAATTTACCTAAAACTGAATACTTCAATTTGTAATAGCCCTCTTAACACGCGAGATTCCAAGTTGCCAACCTCGATAAGTATTATCTCCTGTGTTTCGTCTCTTTTTGAGTCGGTCCTGAACAAGCTAAAGGCGTTAAGAATTAGTAATTTACATTAATTTAGGAGCTTAGTTAGACTAAACACTGTCCTCTCATACCTATTAACACTGTAATTTGAAATCATTATAAAAGCCAATTATTTTTAAAAGAGTAACCGTGGAGTTTCTTGCCGGCTCTTCTCCATAGGAAGCTACAAATTGGAACCGTGCACCTAGCTTCTGACGTTTCATACGTGCCCTTGCAGGTTTATGTGAAATAAAGTATTTTGATTTTGATGTAAAAAAGAAATATCGTTTTTTAGTTTCTTATTTTTCGATTGAATTTTTTGTTAAAAAGTTTTTTAGTTACAATCTATGCTAACTTCTTCAACCAAATTACATTTTGGTCGTACATTTTTAGCTGTCAGAAGAAAAAGAAGAATCGACTCCCGAGGATGCCCTGGCGCCCATGGACACGTCAGAAGGCATAGAAGGTTCAGAAGCGGTCACAATGGCTACGTGCGCGTACGACGGGTCTGTGCATTTGTGGAATTTCAGCAGGTTCGTGCGAAAATAGATGAAATTTTGAATAATTGAGTTCAGAAAAAACTTTACAGTTATATTGACATCATAAACCTTAGAAATCGTCGTTTTGAACTACGATTTTGTCAGTTATTACTGCATTTTCATGATGAACTGTTTCTTCTACATCTAAGACATGCCCGGACACGAAGAGTTTTTGTCCTTTTGACATATTCTGACCACGCTGACAAAAATTATTAATCGGCCGGAATCCATATTTTATCAAAAATAATTAAAAACGATTTAAATATAATGTAAGCATTCACTTAAACATTGATGGCAACACGATGACTGATCTGAAATAATGTTATTTATATCGAGGGACTAAACGTAACCATAATATACTAGAAGTGGTTTGACTCCCGAGCGTTCGAGGGAGTCAATGAAACCGAGGGTATATTAAGTTGGCGTTTAGTCTTGAGGTGCAAACTGTACTTTTCACTTTGTGTGCGATAAAAATAGTAAATTTAGTACAAAACATTTAATAAATATTATTTAATAAAAATCTTCTAAACCAGTCACAGATTAACAATTTAAAACACATGGCGCCACCTTCTTTGCGGAAAAACCATGGAACTAAAACTGAAGGAAATTAAAAAAACCAATTACTTTTCACTCCCTAGAGACTAATGTGGTCAATTTAGTCCCGCTTCGCAGGGCTATATTGGCATACTTTTAAAGCAAGAGAAGTGAAAAGTATCTTTTTTGATCACACCGTGGCTCCCGTGTCGATTTATGCTGCCATCTACACGATATATAATAGTTCGTGCACGTTCCGTATACTCTTTTCAATGTTTTTCACTACATCTTCTTTTAAAACGCACCGTTGTTTTATAACATCATTCCTCAGCCTATCAATCATGGTCACTGCACACATACTTCACAAGGAACGCATTTCCAGAGCATTTATTCTACTTTCATGCTCCCTTTGTCACACCCAACATTCACTACGTCATTACTTTTAATTGCTCATGAATGTCATCAGGTGATAAACCATAGGACTTTGGAAATTGACTTTAAAATAGAGATTTGTAATCGTTGCACTATGTTGATGTTTGAACGCGAGGCACTACTCCATAGCTGTGTCCCGTAGGTCCATATTGCATTTATCACAGCTTTGTAAACCAGTAACTGGTTAGCGGGTGAGAGTTTATATTTTCTTTCCAGCGACCAGTGGCCCTAGTATGAGTTTCTTTTAACCGTTTCGATCTAACGCATCGAGCGTGTTCGGGGCCCAGGATTCAGGGCCAATCGGAGCGCCGAACGCGCTCGATGCGTTAGATCGAAATGGTTAAAAGAAACTCACGCTAGGGCCTCAGCATGCCTAGCATGTCCGCTATAGAAACGTGTTTTGTCGACGGAAGATTACACAAAATGACAAATTATAGAAAGATTTCTACCGTCTTAAGCACGGCGATGTTACAACTGAAGAGAAGAAATGTTTATATTCTTCAGTCGACAAAAGTCTACGATGTCAAACATGACTACCAATTTTTCTTGAGTTCATTTAATCCCGTTAAATGTTAAATGACTATTTAATGAAAAAATCTAATTATCTTAGCGCATTCACCTTAACTACATCAGTAGCTACTTCCCCGTTGCTATGGAACCAATAACTGCCTTTGTCTTCATAGAACAAACGCGAATCTATGGGTTGCCCCGAATATGGTATTTTAATCTATATGAGAAATAATCTAAAAATGTATTATTGAGATAGCTTAGGCAAAATGCAGTCGGGAAATGTTAGTTTTAGTTCATGAAATAACAAAATAAATCTTAAAATTCAATTCAAAGATTTCAGATTTTTTTTTACCTATCTGTTTTTGAACACTATGAAATAGTAGCCGCCATGTTACCACGTCATACCGCTGTATAAACAAATCAACTGAACAACTTTGTACTTTTATTATTTTCGTAACCAAAGTAATTTTTATTGTAATAATATCTTGCATTCAGGAACAGCAAACCAACGATAAATAGAATAATAACTATAAACAATTATCATACAAAATATCAGCGCATTTGTTTATACAGTAAACTGACGTCATCCCCACAGAGCAATATGGCATCTACTGCGTCCAGCCTTTTTGTCAAATTACGAGCGAAATATGAAAATATACGATTTAAATACATTTTTGTGGAATTAATCGATTTCATTCAATGTTGTATTTTGTTTAGTGGTTTATTAGCATTTTAAAATCTAATTAAGACAATTTTTTAAAATGGGTGTTATACCATATTGCAGCACATATTCCTAAAATAATGTTATATCTAGTCAGAGAAATCTACAGCTTGGTGAACAATATGTTTTATGTCAGTAAATAAATGTTGTATTCTGTATTTATGTATATTAGTTTGGTCTCTTTTTGCTTTGATGTAGGTTTTCCAAGTTAGTCGCCTGTTCAAGTGCATACCCAGGTACCTGACAACGTCTTTGAGTTAATTCTGAATTCTCACACACACACACACATAGATACACACACACACACACACACATAGATACACACACACACACACACACGTCACACAACACACCATCACCCTTACCTAAATCAGGTACTCATACACACGGCACTTATCACAAACTGTATTTGGATATAATTTTTCATTTTTTTCTTTTTTCCAATCCTTGTTTTTAAAAGACCTTTGTTATGTATTAGTCTTGGAACAACCTACCCTCTCACTAGGAGTCGGGCGATGGTAGCTGCGCTACAGTTTTAACTTTTGCAGCTATAATCGTTTAACATTGTTTGTCTTTGTGTTTATGTTTTTTTTTTTGTTCCCAATAAAACGATTATTATTAATTACCGGTTGTCTCCAGCGAGGCGCCCATGGCGTCGCTGGAGGGCCACGGCCCGTCGCGCGTGTCGCGGGTGGAGTTCCACCCGTCGGGCCGCTTCCTCGCCACCACAGTCTTCGACCACTCCTGGAGGCTCTGGGATCTACAGACTGGTAAGTGCGGCTTCTCTCAAGAAAATGTAATCAACATGAATAAATGGAAAAGCTTTATAATCTTACTAAAATAAAAAATGTGATAGTTTGTGAAGATGGAAATTTGTTAATGAATCACGCAGATACGGCTGAACGAATTTGGATAAAATTTTGTACGCAGATAACCTACAATATGTAACAAAAACCCTGTTGTTCCTTTTAGGGACGTATACACTTACCCACAAGCACAACATATACGAAGTTATAATTTAAAAAATAAGCATTGGCTGGTCAAGAGTTCAGTATCAAATAACTATTAAAATCGACATATTCGAAAATTTTTTTTACAACATTTGATTTTACAAGTATCCTTATTTCGCACAATTGACTACGAACTCGGCGGCTTTCTTTGATCTAATCAAAATCAGCTAAACTTTACAAATATTCATAATTAAATATTTATTTTAAATATTTTCGTTGAACAGTTTTTATAAATGACTTGCTTTATTACGTATGTATACCGATTCTGAAAACGTGGGTAGAAGGAACAACAGGGTTTTTGTTACATATTGTATATTAACTCTATATGAGAAAAAATCTAAAAATATATCATAGAGATAGCTTAGGCAAAAGCAGTTGGATAATGTTACATTTAGTGCATGAAATAACAAAATAAATGTTAAAATTCAATTCAAAGATTTCAGTTTTTTTAATCTGTTTTGAACACTATGAAATAGTAGCCGGCGTGTTACTACGTCATAACGCTGTATAAACAAATCAACTGGACAACTTTGAACTTTTTTTTTTTTTTCGTAACCAAAGTAATTTTTATTGTAAATAACCTAGATTAACATATAGGACACTTTTTATCCCGGTCGTACGTTCGTGCGGGATAATTTCCGACGAACACGCGGGCGAAGACGCTGGTGAAAGCTAGTAATTAAATAAATAAATAATTAGACTGTCTCGTTGGTGATCCCGGGTTCGATTTCCAGGTCGGGCAAAGTGTTATTGCATTTTTCCGTCTAGAATTTCTCAGCAGCAGCCCGGTATCTGGATTTATGCTCGTTTGATGGCAATAGGGTCAATCTCTACTACATGGGACTTAAAAATAACTGACGAAATGTGGATGTACTATAGGTACGCCTCTGTGCATCCCTTGGGGGAAACAAGGCGTGATGTTATGTAAATAAATAAATCATTTATCATTATTTCATATACACAATCTATAAAATAGTTACAAAGATTATGTTTACGTACTTTTTATCCTGTAACACATTTCCGTGAGATAATTTCCGCGTTCCACGCAGGCGAAGCCGGGAACAATAGCTAGTGAAGTATAATTCTTATGGTACAATTGATATGTTGCAGCGACAGAGGTGTTACATCAAGAAGGCCACGCCAAGCCGGTGTACAGCGTCGCCTTCCAGGCAGACGGCTCCCTCGCCGTCACCGGGTGAGTGTTCATCATCATCTGCTTAGCCTTTCTCTAACTATTTTAGGGTCGGCTGCCAGTCTAATTTTACATGGAGCGACTGCCTATCTGACCTCCACGACCCAGTTACTGGGTAACACGATACCGCTTGGTAAGACTGGTTGTCAGACTTTCGGGCTTTTGACGACCCGTAACGCCCGTCAAAGATCCACGAATGACAGCCGGGAGCAACGACTTAACTTGTTTTCCGAGGCACGGAGGGATCTTGGTATGTAAAGATGGTCACCCATCCACGGACCAACCGCGGCAAGCGTAGCTTAACCTGATCGATCAAACCGTGCGGCTGTAATTACTTAGCCACAAACCCCTCCGTCCCTTGTCACCGGGTGAGTGATAAATAATTTTATTTCTGTAAGTAGGTTTGTACAAACACTTTTACACGTCAATCATGTTTTTAAAACTCAGAGGTCACAGTCAAGTCCAGACATCAATTTGGTCCGGCTGAAGATCCGGCTCGAAGGACCAACCTGTGCGGTGCGAGAGTCCCATCGGCTGCACAACTTTTGATAGAACAAATGCATTGAGTGTGTTTTGTCATCTGTTCTAGCGGCATGGACGCGTTTGGGCGCGTGTGGGACCTGCGCACTGGGCGCTGCGTCATGTTCCTGGAGGGCCACCTGGGGCCCGTACTGGGCGCGGACTGGTCGCCTGCGGGCCACCAGCTGGCCACCGCGGCCGCAGACCATCAGGTGAGCGCTGCGGGGGACTCTCCAGCTGAACAGGTTTTCTTTACTTCGGCCGACCTGATTCCGGATTCTATTTAAAGACTTCCAGGAAAGCCAAGGCAACTCCTGTCCAGGAGCTAGATGTAACAGCAAAATTCTCAAAACAGTCGCCGGTTTGAGGTCAATAAAACAAAATCAAATAATATAAATAAAAATGTAGCTCATACATTTCATATTGATTGAAATGATCATTCTTTTAAATGTAAAATCGCGTCTATAAAATCACGTAAATCGGAAAAATTTCGTATACTACGGCCTCTTAACGTGGTGCCGTGCCTACTAAATAACTAATGATAATGTGGCGGCCAACAATGCCACATACAAAAACTACAAATCAACAAATGTGGAAAACACAAAAGGAAAAGTGGCGCCATCTACAATGCCAAATGCGAACTAGTCGAGACTGACGTCACACCGCAGCTACATCGCGCAAGCAGAGTTTACCGCGCGATCTGCATATATACAAACATCCCGACATCAATCGTCGGGCAGTTGCCCTCGAAACACTCGTCTGGTCGAAGGATCTTCCCTTTTCCATAGAGTATGAGTGAACTTTACACCCTGTTCCACATACCTCTATAATAATTTCACAAAGCCGTTCCGCGATCGTTTACGCACTCAAAATTAAAGTGACGTCATCTTATACTCAACTAAAAATCATCGATGATTTTGTGATTGTCAAACGTCATTGATACAGAAAAATCATCACTCAGCCCATCCCTAGGGGACATAATAATAATAACTTCTTTATTTGTATAGAATGCAGGTGTTACAATAATGGTGTTAGCTTCAGATATATTCCCAGTACATTCTGCCTGTTGGCATGCAAAAAATATAGTGGTTAACTTATATATAATTTAGAAACTAGGTACTTAAATTCAAAATGAGATCACGAATCAGCTAAGTCTAAAATTATTTACTTAATAAATGAGATAAGGTGAACCAAATATTACAATTTATCATTTAAACAATCGGTAACAGAGTAATAACATTTCTCTGTCAGCAACGACGACATGAGTTCTTTGAATTTTATTAAGGGCTGATCCTTAATACAATTTGGCAATTTGTTAAATATAATAGGTGCTATACCAATAATGTTTTTTTTTAAGCAAAGCAGTGTTATGTCTACCAGTACACAATAGACTCTGATATTTTGACCTCAGGGCCGTACTTCGCATCCTCATGTCATTCAATGCAGGAAATTGATGCTTGTTAGTTTTAACGAATATAGCTACTTATATAAAGCTACATAGTATAAATCTAAGTCGCTTTTCGTGTTTTTACGCTTAGATCTTTTGTTGAATAATGATCAGTGACGTCACGAACAGATTACGGTACACATCAGCTGTTTGTGTCAGCACTGATAAAAAATAAAACACCTATCAGTTCACAGTATAATTCATGTTTACATTAGCACTGTAGTGTTCCTCACGCGTGCGGATAATTCTAAAGCAATTTAACAGCAGTTCGGTAGTGTAAAACCGCAAAGAACAATTCTCTATCATTCTGTATTTATTTTAGTATTTAAAATAAATACTTGGTAAATACACGGAAGAGAAACAGATACTAGATTAATATTATTTTGGAAAAAAAAATGGGATCGAAAAAACTAAACTTATTGTTTTGTATGCAATGTGTCTGAAGAGATCTGCAGGACAACCAAGGGAACCGACATAGCCCGAAGAATTGGCAAACTTAAATGTCAGTGGGCAGGGCACATTGCTCGCAGAACAGATGGCCGATGGGGCCGAAAGGTTCTGGAATGGCGACCGCGTACCGGAAGACGAAAGGTTGGAAGGCCTCCCACAAGGTGGACCGATCACCTTGTGAAGGCTGCAGGAATCCGCTGGACGCGGGAAGCACAGAACCCGTCAAAGTGGCGGTGTTTGGGGAAGGCCTATGTCCAGCAGTGGACATCTTTAGGCTGAAATGATGATGATGAGGTTCTTCACTTTTCCTGTGTTAATTAATTAAGTTTTTTTTTTTTTCAGACTAAAATATGGGACCTAAGAAGACGATCAGCCTTGTACACAATACCTTCACATACACATCTTTTAAGTGGTAAGTTTAGTCAGTATTTACTGCCCCGTTGGTGTAGTGGTGGCCAGCGCTACTGCTGAGCAAGAAGCCCTAGATTCGTTTGCCAGGTCGGGAAAAGTGTTATCGGGTTTTTTCATCAGGAATTTCTCAGTCGCAGTGTCCGGTTGATGGTAAAATGCTCGCCCTATATGGCATTGGACTTGAAACATTCATATAGCAATGATTCACATACTGCGCAATCGAAGATTTTAACAATTTTTTGTGTGAAGTCTTTCTAATTATGTCTTTAATAATTTTGAGCCTACGATCCTTTATTGGTCAAAATAAACATTTCTGGCTGGTTTTGCCTGGCTTTTTGTGTATGTGAGTTTAAATGTTTGTAATGTAAACACAAGGGAAATTCCTAGTGTGGGGCACAACGTTTTTTTAAAAAAAAAAATATTTAATTTCAAGTCATCGCGGCGGTATTTTCTCGCTCACTACATCTGCAACGCTGTGTTTATCGACGAAAAAAATCCGAAAAACACGCCCACCATCGCCACCACCACCATCACCACCACTATCATCACCACCATTATCATCACCACCATTATCATCACCACCATCATCATCACCACCACCACTACCGCCACCACCATCACCACCTGCACTCTGTTACATTCTCAATGCTCGCTTCAGCACCGAAAGTTGAAAATCGAATGCGCGATACAATCCCAACGCGCCTTACGTTCGTGCGTACGGGCTAACGAAATGTGTGTGTGTGTACTGTACAGTTGTACACATCTGTGGCCCTAGTGTGAGTTTCTTTTTAACCGACTTCAAAAAGAAGGAGGTTATCAATTTGACATGTTATATATATATTTTTTATGTATGTCCGGGCGTAACTCCTTCATATATAAACGGATTTGCAATTTTTTTTTGTTCGAAAGGGTTTAATTTCGAAATAGTCCCATTTAAATTTCATATAGATCTGATGATGAGTTTCGAATAGAGACAACGGAACTCTTCAAAAAATGACAGCAAATCAACCGCGATTGCTGCTATCACATAAATATTTATGTGATAGCAGCAATCGCGGTTGATTTGCTGTCATTTTTTGCTGGCATTGTTTTGATTTGATTGACTTTGAGAATACCCCAAGGATGATGAATTTTCAAATTGGTATAAGGTAGGTACTATAACTAAAAAGGCGAAAATATAAACCTTTTTCAGAAAAAAAAAACAGCCAACTTCCAAAAATATACTACAAAGAGAAAAATAACTTTAATTTCGGAAGGCGATGACAAAAAAAAAACACTTGAGAGGTGTCAAGGGACACCCGGATGGAACGAAGTTCCTTTCGATTAATTAGTGAAGGAATTGTTGTAAAATGCCACGCAGTTTGGCAGGTTTATGGGATTTGTACAAGTTTAGGTCCAAATAGATGTTTTTTTTTAAATCAATCAATCAATCAATCAGTCAGTCAGTCACTCAGTCACTCAGTCAGTCAATCAGTCAGTCGGTTAGTCGGTCAGTGTGGCAGTAAGTCAGTCAGTCAGTCAGTCAGTCAGTCAGTCAGTCAGTCAACCAACCAACCAATCAATCAATCAATCAATCAATCAATCAATCAATCAATCAATTAATCAATCAATCAATCAATCAATCAATCAATCAATCAATCAATCAATCAATCAATCAATCAATAACGCCCGCACGCCGCACGGCTTACAACAATGTAGCAAAAAGTGTCGTTACAACTTTTGGTCTTAATTTTTTTCCGTCTAGCCCCCTTTCGCAACGCGCGATAAGGAACTTCGTTCCACTTAAAATACATATCCAAAGACACCGCGTTCCGAAATTAAAGTTATTTTTCACTTTGTAGTGTTGTTTTGGAAGTCGGTTGTTTTTTTTTAAATTTTAAACATCTCGACTCTCGCTGCGTCACAGCGGAAAATTAAAAATATATGTTTTTGTATAAATTGTACCGTTTGTACTACTAGCTTTTGCCCGCGGTGCCGCCCGTATGGATATTGGTTATCGCGTAAGAAAAATAGCCTTCGTTCTTCTCCATATCCCAGGGTATACCGCACTCGCACACCCAGTGCGAGTGCGGTGCTTCTGATCAGACCACGCCCCACTTGCTGCAGTGCCCTAAATACCCGTTCACCTGCACACTGGATGATCTGAATAAAGCCACTGATGCCGCAATAAACGTGGTCATCATTCCTACCTCACCGCCGAGGTCCTCGCGCCTCGCGAAGACTCCGAGTTAACGATGACACCCCCGACCGTCCCTTGCTCGTTGAAGTGCCAGCCCGCGCTGCAGCTAAGCCAGTAGAGTTAAATTCCCCGAGAAATAATAATAATGATTTGATCCAGACTGTCCCAACTTGCTGTGCCCCTGCCAGTGACGCCCTGGGCCTCAGCGTGCAGTTGCTTTAGTTAAGTAAGTTTTTATACCCTGGCTGGAGGCTTTGAGTTTTCTTAAGGCAACCACAGGATAGTCCGGTTACGCGGTCACGACCTCTCTAGGTCAGCTGCGATATGCCATTCACAAAAAAAAAACGGCGCCCTACTGGGGTCAAACTATATAAAAAAAAAAGTATATACGAGTACCGTCGACACGAAAAGAAGTAGAAGAAGGCTACAAATCTGCCAAATTTCATGACGATCGGTTCAGTGGTTTACGCGTGCAAGCGTATCAGACAGAGTTCCTTTCGCATTTATAATATGTAGGGATACAGTACGTGTAACAAAAAAAAAATGATTTTCTATTACACATACCGTCATCGTCATCATTTCAGCCGAAAGACGTCCACTGCTGGACATAGACCTCCCCCAAACTCCTCCACTTTGACCGGTCTTGTGTTTCCCGCATCCAGCGGACTCCTGCGGCCCTCACAAGGTCATCGGTCCACCTTGTGGGAGGCCTTCCAATTTTCGTCTTCCGGTACGCGGTCGCCACTCCAGAACCTTTCGGCCCCATCGGCCTATCTGTTCTGCGAGCAATGTGCCCTGCCCACTGCCACTTAAGTTTCAATTCTTCGGGCTATGTCGATTACCTTGGTCCTCCTGCGGATCTCTTCATTCCTGATTCGATCACGTAGGGAAACTCCAAGGCCACGTACCGTATAGTACATAAATGCTACCATTTATCTGAAAATACGTTTTTTCCGCTTTGACGCGGCCAGGGAGTATCACACCCATCGACCGCGTTCGGCGCGATTGGTCCTTCACTAATCCAAGACCTATCGTAGCGCCGAACGCGCTCGATGCGTTAGATCGAGATGGTTAAAAGGAACTCACACCAGAGTAGGGCCTCTGCATATCCTGCTAGGGTCTCGGATTTGTTTGAAAGAGTTACCGTGGCCCTGGCACACAGGCAGTTGACAAACACGGGTGGATTTTAGTCAGCAAAAGTCTGACACGCCCTCCCGCTCTGGCAGAGCGGGAGAAGTCATTTGACGATTTCCCACCCCAAAAAAGGGCCTCTGCATATTCCGTCGAGAAACAAAAGCCTGATGACAAAACGTTCCGTTCCAGACGTGCGCTACCAGAAGAGCCACGGGCACTTCCTTCTGACGTCGTCATATGACAAGACCGCCAAGATTTGGTCCAACCCCGCCTGGCACCCTCTGCGGACACTCTCCGGACACGACAACAAGGTAGCTTCTCCATCATGATCTGCCTTATCCTGATTAATATCACCGAAGAGTTTCCATCAATAATTTTTTACAAGGTTTTATTTAACTTACAATTTTTCAATGTAACTATGGTTGTCCGGGTGGAATCTTGTAACTCAATTTTGAAGCAGATATCTTTAACCGATTGAGCTGAAATTTTGTATACACGTTTAGTTTGGATGACAATGCATGATTAGCTGTGTGACGTCATTCTAAATCCAACATGGCGGAACATCTAAGATTGCGGACTGTTATTTTTTTATGCACACCTATAATATGGGTATCAAATGGATGGGCTTGCTGAGAATAACTCGAAAAATAACTACAAAGTAAAAAAAAAATTAAACATTTTTGTAATGGAATGCGTGCGAGGCGTTCCATATTTTTTTTTCGCACTTATTACCTAACAATATCTCACTCTTTTAACTTTGATATTTTATTTAGTAGGTCTAAACTACACATAGTCTCTCAATAGGTCCAAGTTTAATAAATTACTAGCTTTTGGCAGCGAAATTCATCCCGCGGGAACGTACCAACGGGATAAAAAATACCCAATATGTTACTCCAAGTTATAAACTGTCTGCGTGCCAAATTTCATTCAAATCCGTTCAGCCGTTGTAGCGCGATTAAATAACAAACATCCAAACATAGAAACTTTCACTTTTGTAATTTTAGTAGAAATAGTCGTTTTTTTTAGTATGATAATAATAGTTTTTAATATATTTAGTATTTTTTAATATATTTAGAATTTTTTAATATGTTTAGTATTTTTTAATATATTTAGTATTTTTTAATATATTTAGTATTTTTTAATATATTTAGTAATTACTAATATATTTAGTTTTTAATATAATATACTTTGTAATATATTTCCAGGTGATGAGCGCGGACATTTCATTCGACAACAAGTTCATAGCGACGTGCTCCTACGACAGAACGTTCAAGCTGTGGGCGCCCGACCTCGCGTAGACAATACTGTTCACAGGGTGGCAGGGACATCGACACGTAACCTTTTCTATCAATTCAGCACATGAGCTGAACCCCCCTGCGTTTATTTTGTTCTAGATACAAACGCCAGCACATCAAGCTATCCCAAACTGTAAAATTTTCCCATTTGAACATGAACTTTATGGTTTTGGAATAAAGTTGAAACACCATCAAAAAAAATGTGTCAAATTTTGAATGCTTTTTTATTTAATCAGATTATAAGCCACCGCAGGGGTCTATTTACAATGGTGGTTGGGTGAACGAGCACACAGATGAGTCACGCGTTGATGTCTTTTGAAAAAGTCCCTTTCTGTCATTAGGAAATTCTAATTATTTTATGCCTTTCTTTCCCTTTGTATTTTTATCGTAAAAATCTGTGCTATTTCATCATCTGCCTAGCCTTTTCCCAACTATGTTGGGGTCGGCTTCCAGTCTAACCGGATGCAGCTGAATACCAGTATTTTACATGGAGCGACTGCCTATCTGACCTCCACAACCCAGTAACTGGGTAATACGATACCCCTTGGTAAGACTGGTTGTCAGACTTTCGGGCTTCTGACGACCCGTAACGACTGTCAAAGATCCACAAATGACAGCCGGGACCAACGGCTTAACGTGCTTTCCGAGGCACGGAGGGGTCTTGGTATGTAAAGATGGTCACCCATCTACGGACCAACCGCGGCAAGCGTAGCTTAACCTGATCGATCGACCCGTGCAGCTATTGTTACTTAGCCACAAGCCCTGTGCTATTTATTACCTTTAATGGCTGAAGTCGATCGCTCGTTTATCATTTTTTACCGAGAGCAATCAGGACCCAATATGAAATCCTGTATTGACGATCAAAAAAATACACACGTAATTGTTCAAGTTATCACTTCTGTCGGCACTCCCGGAGTGCCACTGTTTTTTAACTTAAAAATTGTGTCATACATAACATTGAGGCAGCCCCAGTAAGTTACAGAAATACTTGTGTCGGAGCTATCTCAGTCTTTTCTGAAGTGGTAGCTTAACATTGAAGCTAATAAGGTTTATAGGTTTTAGACGAAATTAAAGAAAATAAAAATAACACGAAACTTTGATTTAGCATTATCATCCTTATTCTAGGTAGTTTTAACATAAAATATGGTATTTTCCAATTTATTAAAAACTATTCTAAAATTTGAAGATTGGGACGAAATATGTAACAGAAAAATAAAAGCAATTTATATTCATTTTCTCAATTAAAAACGATTTAAATCAAATTTATTTTTCGTTGTTTTGAATTTACCGCCAAAACGCTCCTTACGATGACTTTTTATCACGTGACCACACGTGACGTCGACTTTGTGTAAACTAAAGTAGCTAGTAAGTAAACAAGTGAATGTCGAGTTTACAATTAACAAGATTTTTAATGAATAGAAAGTGATATTACTGGTGTGTGGAGCCTCTGTGCACAAATACTTCTAAAACTGCGCCAAACTGAGTATTTGTACCGGTGCCGTTTACACAAAGCTGACGTCACGATGTCACGTGATAAAAAAGTCATCGTAAGGAGCGTTTTGGCGGTAAATGCAAAACAACGAAAAATAAATTTGATTTTAATTGAGAAAATGGATATAAATAAATTTTATTTTCATTTTTCTGTTAAATATATCGTCCCAATCTTCAAATTAAAATAGTTTTTAATAAATAAGAAAACACCCTATTATATTTATAATTCATGTATGTAAATATTCCCTTGACCCAAGGGCTGGTTTCTACCTTGGCCAGAGGCTAAGCATTGCTATACAACGTGGTAAAGCCGCCAATCTCTTGGGAACCAGTCGACAGCAATGCGGATGAATTTTTCGACGCCATTTTTTTATTTGTGAATATGTTTAATTAAGTTGGGATTATAATAGTTTTTTTTAAATTAATTAAAGTTGAATTTTGCAAATATTGTAAAACATTTTAAAAGAGTAACGGTAGAGTTTCTTGTACATTCTTCTCCATACGAAACTACATTTTGGAAGTTGACGTCCAAGTGCCCTTTATGGGCCTAAATGAAATAAGTGCTTTTACTTTAAAAAAATTGTAGGTTATTAAAAAAAAATGGCTCTTCCATACATTTTGACCGCGTATGTATAGCACTTTTCTATGAAACAGCTGATTTTTTTTGGATAACCGATGAAAAAAAATTACGCTACAGTGGGATCTAGAATTATGTGCTGTATTTATGATGGTTACACTGCATTTGTGCGACGATGTCCCTGCCACCCGTATGTATGTAAAGAATAAAGCAATTTGGAAATATTTCAGTTCTTTTATTGAGACGGAAACAACATGCTGATTAGTAGTATTCTAGGCTTTTTTTTGGGTGCGAAATCATCAAATAACTTCTCCCGCTCTTTCGTGTCAGACTTTTACTGACTAAAACCCACCCGTGTTCCCTCAGTTGCCTGTGTGCCAGGGGCCATGGTATCTCTTTCGAACAACCCGCACCCCTGGCAGGTAGTATTCCAGGCTTGGTGATCTGTCTTTTTCACCCTACATATACAACCCTGGTTTTAGTATATGCGAAACCCGAAACACGCGTCTAGTATTTTTATGTAAAGAATCTATGTACAAAAATTCAAAACTTTATCATGTAAAATCTCAAAGTTATAAGCTTGTTATGTTACCTGGTTGTGTACACAAACATGGTCACCACGCGGCCCCCGCTTCGCCAGCGTCGTATTGTGCTCATTGATAATAATTAAGCAGTAGGTACCTAACCGTACGGCGATAATAGTGTTAACTGGTGAAAACTAAAATAATAAATATTTTTGGGAAAAATTTCATCATCCTTGGGGTCATAACAATGCATATTTATGCGATAGCAGTCATCCCGGTTGATTTGCTGTAATTTTTTGAAGAGTTCCATTGTCTGTCTGCGAAACGCATCATCAGATCTATTTAAAAATCAAAATGCGACCATTTTGGAAAAACCCCTTTCGAACAAAAAAATAATTTTGCAATTACGTCTATATTTGACGGAGTTATGCCTGAACATACATTAACAAGGAAGGTTGTACCTTCCGTCATGAGCTCAGCGCCATGAGATGATGATGACCATTCGCAAATGTCTCAATAGCTTTAGGAAATACATGAAAAACATTGTTAATACCTATAACATTTGAGGGTTGCCCTCGATTTCCCTAGGATTCCATCATCAGATCCTGACTTGGTGCCAATGAGACCACCTCAGGAGTAGATATACTCTTTCAAATAAACAAAGAATTTTGAGAATCGGTCCAAAAATGGAGGAGAAATCGGTGAACATACATTTAAAAAAAAATACATAAGTCGAACATAGAACCTCCTCCTTTTTAGAAGTCTGTTAAAAAATATAACATAGTTAAATGATTGGAATCGATTCAGTCACTTATTCTGAACAAACTATATTCAGGTTCCGCATATACTAAAAATAATGTTGTATACTTGAAACATTGGAAGTGCCCACCCAGTTGTACAACGACAAACAGTAATACCACATTACATAATGGATCATTAACGCCAATGAATAATTAATTTAATGATTTTGCACAAAACGACTTTAAACTAGACATGGGCGAAATCGCTCAATGAAAAGAAAAAGAGCGATTAGCTCTTCCACTCTAAAGATCTCCGCTAGCTCACTAGCTCTTCTATAGCTCAGTGACTCAGACGCCGACTGTTAGCTCATTTGAATCACGCCGTACGCGCGTCATAGTAGACGGCTCGGCTCGCTCAAGAGTCAATAGCTCTTTGGAAGTTTGGACTCTTTGCTCTTCTATACCTGAGTGACTCAGACGCCGACTGTTAAGGTCCGCTTACACGAGCAACTAAAATTCCTCAATCTTGGGCAATTCTGGTTAACTATGATGTCACGACTACATCCAGCAATTTAGGGCAATGGCAAAATGTAGCCACCCAGTATGGGTCAATATGAAGCAACTTGAAAAACTAGGCAATACCCCCCCTACCCCGCCGCCTCCGCCGCCGGCCGGTTCCTCTCGCAAAAACGAGACGTAGTTATACGTACCTACAAACGAGTTAGAAAGAAAATTGACTAAAAAATTCCAAACCGATTGGATATTCAGCAACTCATGAAATATATGGAGCAATCAGAAGCAATATTCCCGAAACATATCCGCAATTTATTGTTGTTACTCCAGATTGATCCATTAGTGTTGCCGAGCAATAATTGCTGAAAAAATTGCCCGTGTAAGAGCACGTTGGTTCTTGTACTGGTTTAAATTATAAATGGACTTTAATGCTAAAGGTAGTTCATTAAACAACTTCATTGATTGATAGCTTGCAGCCTGACTAACTACTTTCAAATGTGGTTGAATCATATTTTGTAAGTCCTTACGTCTTGTAGCTTCCCGCTTATTTCGTCAAGTGTTTTAAAATTATCTAGGTTTTTAATGAGGTCTGTGAGTAAAACTAAAATATAATTATGAGCATGGGACTGTTAATATCTGTAGTTCTTTAAAGTTCTCCTTACACGAAGCCGAGTAGAATCAACATATAATAAAAATACTGTTACAGAGTATTATACATGGAGCGACTGACCTCCACAAACCAGTTATTTCTATTTTATATTTTTTTAATATCTAAATGGGCCTGCTCTTGACCTCGATCACACGTGATGGGAAGCGATTGATGAGGTTTATGATGGATCGAGCGTGCCCAGAATGCCTGTTCACTCTTGTTTTGAAGGTAGACGGGTTAAATGTGGAAAGGAACACAGACGCAGGTAGCGAGTTCTACACTTTGGCTGTGCGCTTAATACATGTGGCGGAGTTGCGCTGAGTACGACTGGTCGGAATATCACCCAAGTGCGGATGGTACCCTGCAGTGCGTCTGGTAGTCCGCTAGTAAAGGGGCGATGGTGGGATCAGGTCGTGTTGCTCCTGCGCACACTCTTCGAAATACAGTCTATGGAAGACCGACAGGCAAGCAACATTACGCCGATGAGCCAGGCTGCGAAGCTTAGCCACCAACGTCTCGTCGCCTATGAACCTTTTTGCTCTGCGTTCCACCGAGTCAACGGCAGCAAACTGGTATTTTGCTGAGCCATCCCTTATGTGTACTGTAACTATAAAGGTGCTCTTACATGGGCAATTTTTTGAGAAATTATTGCTCGGCAACACTAATGTATCAATCTGGATCAATTAAGTGGAGCATTCTGGAGCAACAACAATAAATTGCGGATATGTTTCGGCAATATTGCTTCTCATTGCTCCATATATTTCATGAATTGCCGAATATCCAATCGGTTTTGGAAATGTTTAGTCAATTTTCTTTCTATGTCGTTTGTACGTATAACCGTAGTCGTTTTTGCGAGAGGAACCGGCTGGCGAGAGGTGGCAGGGGAGGCGCATTGCCTAGTTTTTTAAGTTGCTCCATATTGTGTGGCCGTATCTCTGGCAACAGGTGGCAATATGTTGCCATTGCCATAAATTGCTTGATGTAGTCGATGATGCCCAAGATGGAGCAATTTTAGTTGCTCGTGTAAGCTTACCTTAAGTGTACTGTAAGTTACTGGGTAGCACGATACGATTTCAGGTACTCGGATAAAAATGATACTCAGGTAGAAAATTTTAATAATTTTATTTTGTACGGCGTTCGCACAAACATTGCAACATTATTATATATTTACAAATTGCGAAGACAATTATTATTCTAATGGGGAACCATTGATTGTGAAACTACTTTTAGATTATTAAAACCACTTAAATTAGTTCTGGGTTCGATTCGTGGCTTGGGCAAAGTTTTTATTCTCAGTAATTACCTGGAGATAGCATATGATGTTCCCACACCTGGAACACAGCGACCTCTCTTACAGAGTGGGCCGTTATCCACCACGCGGGCCAAGTTCGGGTTGGTAGATGTCACAATTTCTTCGAATTTCTGGCTCTAGGACATGCCGTTTTCTTCACGATAATTTCCTTCACCGTTTTGAGAGCTGTGGTGATAATATATTTAACACTAACTAAAGCAACTGTCTGTGTTCAAACTCACGACCTCGATAGACTCGCTTCCTATTACATCTCTGCCCATCCCTTGGAAGAATACATACAATAAGTAACAAAAACCCTGTTGTTCCTTCTACCCACGTTTTCAGAATCGGTATACATACGTAATAAAGCAAGTCATTTATAAAAACTGTTCAAAAAAATTAATTGAAATTAATATTTAATTATGAATATTTGTAATGTTTAACTGGTTTTGATTAGATCAAAGAAAGCCGCCGAGCTCGTAGTCTATTGTGCGAAATAAGGATACTTATAAAATCAGATATTGTTAACATTTTTTTTATTGTGACGATTTTAATAGTTATTTGATATTGAACTCTCGACTGGCCAATGCTTATTTTTTTTTTAATTATAACTTCATCAATGTTGTGCTTGTAGGTAAGTGTATACGTCCCTAAAAGGAACAACAGGGTTTTTGTTACATGTTGTATAAACTTTGGTATTAAATACTTTAAGAGGAGATATATAAAGTTACCGATGTTAACTGGTTTCTTTTTGTATCAAAAAGTAGTTTCAACACGTCTAAAGTACATCAGGATTGTTTTTAAATAACATATGGTTTAGCTAGATATCTTTAGTTACTCGAACAGAGTGGATTAGCTTTTTAATATTCAGTCACACAACCGGAATCGGTTAGAACAGGGGTCGCTGATATAATAACAGTGGATATGTAACGGATACATATTCAACATTATCATCTGCCTGGGCAGATCAAGGATAGACAGCTTCCAGTCAAACTGGATGCAGCTTCAGTGTTGCACATGGACCTCCATAGCCCAGTTACTGGGTAATACGATATCTCGATAAGACTGGTTGTCAGAATTTCGGGCTTCTGACGACCCGTAACGACTGTCAAAGATCTACAAATGACAGCCGGGACCAACGGCTTAACGTACTCTCCAAGGCACGGAAGGGTCTTGGTGTGTAAAGATGGTCACCCATCCACGGACCAACCGCGGCAAGTGTAGCTTAACTTGATCGATCGACCCGTGCAGTTGTTATGTCTTTTTATTTATTTGGGAAAACAAACAATTACACATTAAGAATTACAAAAAGATAGGATAGCATACAGAAATGATACAAATGTGAAATCAACCACGTTTTCTACAAACACGTCTTAGCCGTCTTCCACGTCTTAGCCACAAACCCCATAATTAATGCAAGACCTCTTACACCCCAATTAAAGTTAAAAGCATAATACAATGACCACAAGTTTTATTTTATATTCAGAAAATTTTGTTGACCTTAGCATTACTTTATTCATTTAAAATTGAGTGTTATTCACTTTGGACAAGATTTAATTTTCTTTGGCTCAATCAGCGGTAGGTATGGTAATATACATAATTTTCGATAAAAATACCCATTTTGAAAGTTACTGAAATCGATTCAGTAGTCAATTATGAACAAAATACTTTTAAGGCTTGCATTTATTCATACAATTTGTCGTGTTAAAAAACGATGTAGTGCCTAAAGAATCTATACAACGTGTAACGGAAAGAGTGTATACATACCAAGGGCACGACCTCTTTGGATGATATCAAACGATATTGGAAGGGTTTTTTAATCCTATCTCTACATGTTCGGAAGTTATGAGAATTTTTAATACATTGATACCAGAACAAATTGAAACAAACACATCACTCGGAAGAGATTTATCGTGATATTGGCAAGTAACGTGGAAAGTTATTGACGTACGTAGTGCGGTGACACGTTTGTTATGATTTGAATTTAAGAAAAATATGTATTTTATTTTGAGCTGAAACTATGTATAGTGATTCTATACCAGCTGTTATCTTTAGTGCTTAAGGATAGCAATAGGGTTTCTGTTAAACCCTGTATGCATAAAAAATGAATACCCATTTCCCTTGGTCACGGCATCACACGTGAACGGCTGGACCAATTTTGCTAATTATTTCTTTGTTGTGTTTGTTATTATCAGGAGAAGGTTTTTTATGAAAGAAAAAGAGAAGTTTGCGCGTAACATTAGAAAATTAAAGAAAACTTAACGACCATATTAACTGTTCTAATATCATACCAATGTGAATTCAATATTCATAGTTTAAAACAGGATAACGTCTGTCGGGTCAGCTAGTAATTTAATAAACATCTAATATGGGATATTTTGATATTCACCGTTTTGAGAGCTGGGGTGATGAAGGGAGTTTGTTGCGCCACTTCTTCTTCCCAGCTAAAGCACTAGGAAGTGGTGAAGGGTGGACGTGCCGGGGGACTGTCTTATGTAATTTTGACGTTCAAAAAGTGCTGACTGTCAGCCTAGTTTGAATAAAATGACTTTTGATTTTGAAATACACAAAGTAAGTTCCTTCCTGGGTCTGAACTCACGACTAACAACTCGGTAAGTCAGGGGTGTTACCACTGGCCACCACTGCTCTGTTTCCTAAAGACGGTATTACTTTGAAAAATTAGTTTCATAATATGTTATTGCACACCCATCGTTATCCAAACCTTGAATCCTGAGGTAAATTAGACGTTTAACAAGAAGTATGTATTTAAACTACAAATTCAGCTAATAGTTATAACACAAATTATTTTACAGTAACAAGTGTGTAGTAATGTTAACTCGTATGTTGTGTTTATCTCCGAAACTGACTGTCAGATTCTGATAAAATTTTAATTAAGATTTTTTCAATAAAATAAAAGTAATAAAATAATTATTCATTAGTGTTCGTTATTTAACAAACTTATTGACAAAATAAATTTTGAATGTTTTAAAAAACACCGGAAAATATTTATTTTTATTTTTTTATTGATTGTCAGTTTCAGTAAGAGTGGAAGCCGGTTTCGCAGATAAACACACACAAACAGAGAAACAACATAAATTCACTACCCACTCAAATAAAAACATTGCAATATTAATAATAGCTATCGACAATTTATTTATTAATAATTACTTACAAACAAATATTTACACAATTTTATCATTTTCATTTAGAAACAATATTTTAATTGTTCCCATAATTTTTTTTCAATATAATTATAATAAATCATTCCCCGGAGATCATTTTGGTGGCTTTTGTAGTTCTTTTTTAACACTAGAGGTCTTTGAAGTTTCCTAGAACCATTTTAGATTCTCCTAGATTCCTTACGAATATCTTAGAACATTTAGGAGGCCCTAAATGGTTCAAGGATATTCAAGGGAAATCAATTTTAGACTTCTTTAGATTCGTTTAGAGTCCCCTAGTAACCATATTACTCACTTAGAGATGTGCCAGAGTCGCGTACATCCGTTACAGAGTTGCTTAAAGCCATTTTTGTCTTTCGTCGACGCTCATAGGGTGAAGGTATATTTAATAAGAGACAATAGCAGATTTTTTGTTTTATATGGTCTTGGAATCTTTAACAATCCTAATTAGTCTTCTTGAACTCACTAATAGTCAACTGAGTCCCTTCCAGTAGGTCACATTTAAAAAATATAACAATCGTATACAAAATTTATTACTAAAGTTTAAAAAATCCCCAAAAGAGACGATATTTTCGCCAATTTCAGCGACTTTCCCCCATTTAAATAGATTTTTGACCTTACAAGAACACAATGCCACCATTTAACTGTATATCACAAATAACCAAAGACTAGAATCTAATTTTTCGTTGTCGGTGTCCCTACGCCAAGGTTCAGAAGACCTGGGTATCTAAATTGATTGGTCATTAGATCTCTGTACATCGCCAGTTGTCTCTGGTCCATTTGGCCGGCCAGACTGCTGTATAGAGCCACGTAAGGATCCATGAACGACGTCATAGGAACTGAGTTCTTTTGCAAATCCATTATTTGAGCTAGATTCTGGTTCTTCATTGCGTTCTGGAGAACCTGGCTCTGGGTCGGAGAAGAATCTTCTCTGATTTGGTAGTTCGGGATGTTTATTGGTGGTTTTTTCTGGGCTGCGGTTGGGGAAGTGTATTTAGGGTAGGGCTCCTTAGGTGGAGTGGGAGTCTTGACTGACATAAACTTCCCGTTACTCGACCTCTTCTGCGGAGGCCTGTTTTTGCCAGGACTTGAAGCTTTATTGACTAAAGTAATTTCTAAATTCGACCCAACAACAGCTTTTCCGTCAACTAAAGTATAATTCTTTGTTAGATTCTGTGCCGTTGGAGACGAAGAGGGGGTTACCCTGACAATTTCGACTGCAGGCTTCTGCGGAGGGGGGCTAGAAGACTTGCAGGTCAGGTCTAGTATATCCTGAGGAATGCTAGGAGGAGGGACAGTCTTCAAAGGCTTGACTGGCACTCCGTGAAGAACGTGAGGAGGCGGCATGAAGGGATCCTTAGGATTGCCGTAGACGGTCTTTTCAGGCCCTGCGTTACCGAAGATAGAAGACGCTTGGATGACTTTCGGAGGCTGTATCCCGTTGGCATAGTTCTGTGGAATGATGTTGTACATCTGGAAGAGCTGTGCTTGCGTCATGATCTGGTGCTGCACTGCAGGGTTGAGGAGCATGGGCGGGCCCATCATGTGCGGGCCCACGCCCTGCCACGGGGCCGGCAGGGCCGTCACCTCCAGGCCTCGCTCCTTCAAGATGTCTAGTTTCTTCTTTTTTACTGCTTGAGGACTCTCTGGGTACTCGTCTAAGTCGATGATTTCTGGGGTCTTCGGTTTGTAGGGGACCTGTGACAGAGAACGATTTTTATTAGTACATATTTAGTTTATTGGAGAGGATGCCCGGAGTTTCCCTACGTCAACGAAGCAGGAATGAAGAGATCCGCAGGAGAACCAAGAATTGCCGAACTTAAGTGACAGTGGGCAGGGCACATTGCTCGCAGAACAGATGGCCGATGGGGCCGAAATGTTCTGGAGTGGCGACCGCGTACTGAAAGACGAAACGTTGGAAGGCCTCCCACAAGGTGGACCGATCACCTTGTGAAGGCTGCAGGAATCCGGTGGAGCTTGGGAGAGGCCTACGTCCAGCAGAGGACGTTTTTCGGCTGAATTAATGATGATAATGATGAGAGGAGGAACGAAGGGCGACTAACAAAGGGTATTTATAAGGCGAGGTGAGTGGAAACGGCAGTAGGGGACGTCCTAGGAGGTCATACAGTGACCTTATTGCTGATGTTCAAACTCAAAGTCAAAGTCAAAGCATTTATTTCAAATAGGCACTTAAAAGGCACTTTTGAACGTCAACATTTACATTAAAATAGAATTGATTCTAGTCGCCCCTTCCAAAATGTAGTTTCGTATGGAGAAGAATGGGCAAGAAACTCCACCGTTACTCTTTTAAAATGTTTTAACTACAATATTTAACATACATTCATTGTATAATTATGTGTGAAAACGATGCACCCAGAACAAAATTACTATACCAAAATAGGTAAAAATAAAATTGAAGCAATTACAGATAAATTAATTTTATGATAGATACATGGCGCTCACATATTTACAAACATTGTAAAAGTAAATATACAATTTTCCTAGAATATTAACAAGTATGTAATCAGTCAGTGAGTGAGTTAAAGTAATCACTGAGTGTAATCAATGTCATAAATATAATTAATTACATAATTCAATTAGCAACCAGTTTGATTTTGTCTAGACTCTAGATTGTCCTATGGAGCAGGACCAGCATGTTTCCAATGTAGATATATGAACTTAAATGAGGCTAAAGGAGTATGTAAGGATCGAAGCAGGTGACGGTGGCTTGGTACTGTAGTTTCTGCCTACCCTTATAGGAAGAAGGCGTGAGTTATTATCAGTGATCGGATAATCGGCCGTTTATATACCTAAGCTTCTTCCCACGAAAGAATAATGTGGATATTCCTTTCTGAATAGATAAGTAATCCCGGTTTCCCGGGATTGAACAATTTTGTTAAAACAACTATAACAAACTTAATGAAATTATAGCAGTGGTTATTTTGATTTAGTATCTTTATTTTATTGAAAACAAATGGAATATCAATAAAAAATTACAATGTGGTCAAGTAGCGGAAATTGATTTATCTATCTAACAGATTAGCGATCGGATCGACTAATTTGTTGTATTGTTCAAGTCGCTGCGTATTTTTTTTAATGTATGACCACGCATAACTTTTTACAGAGTAGTCCGATTTTGATAGTTCTTTTTTATTGGAAAGGGTTTATCTAGAAGTTGTCCAAAATACATTTGGAAAAAATCCAACCCTAAGAGTAGGAAAACAGGGGATAATTGATTGTTCACTCACAGATTTTAATGCCGAGTTGTGTATTACAAAAAGTAATCAAACATTAAGCATGATGTAGTAATTAGTAGATTAGAGCCACAAAAATTATTAAAATAAAAACTTTTTTACAAAAAAATTAAACCACTTTTGCTTTTCAGTTTTTTCGGCGGATTATTTTTTTTGTAAAAAAGTTTTATACGAACGATTCCGGGATCCGGGATTCAGAAAGGCATGTCCGTATTATTCTTTCGTGGGAATAAAAGTGATTTTTTCGTATATTAGCGCCCGATTTTCCTGGAAGTTTACTGAAAGTTTACTGGTCGCAAGCGCTAAGGCAAATTATTATTGAGTTTTACCAATAGAAATTTCTCAGTGGCAACCCGGAGTCTGAATACCAGCCAGGTTGATCGCAATTGGCTCGCCCCTATTACATGGGACTTCACATAACTGGCGGAATGTGTGTGTACTATAGATGCAGCAGTAAGCAACACAAAAAAGCAGTATTCCGTAAAAACTTCTTAGGAATGGCACCACATATTTATGATAAGTTACCTAATGCTTTGTTAAGCATTAAAGATACCCATTTATTTAAGAAGCAACTCAATAATCTACTGATAAGTAAGACATACTACACAATTAATGAATACCTCTCTGATAGAAATTTGTGTGTGTAATACTAATAATAATACGTGTAATTAGGGAGAATACCGGAGTCCGTTTTGTTTTTACTTTTATTAAATTATCATATTTGTAGTGCCAATTATGTGTTGACTATAATAGACATTACTTAGTTATTATGGTATTATTTTGAGTTATTAATGAAATTGTAAAACGTATTAAGGTGAATTTATGAAATAGTGTAATTTTATTGGTGTAATATAATTTTGCATGCCTGAGTTGGTGCAACACAGTGGACTGCGCATTCACTTGACATCTAGAACTGACTTCAGTACAAGCGTGATGTAGTGTTACCTCCACGATGTCGTCGTCGTGCTGCGCGTGCGCAGGCGGGTGGTGGATGCCGAAGTTGGTCACCGGCGGGGACACCGGGACTGACTCTGGGCGCAGAGGGTGAGGGGCTGCAAATATTTACATATTATATTTATTGTCATTGTCTGTCTAGCTTTTTCCTAATTACGTTGGGGTTGGTTTCCAATGTAACCGGACGCAGTTGAATACCAGTATTTTACATGGAGTGACTGCATATCTGACCTCCACAACCCAGTTACTGGGTAACTCGATACTCTTTGGTAAGACTGGTGATTAGACTTTCGGGCTTCTGACGACCCGTAACGACTGTCAAAGATCCATGAATGATAGCTGGGACCAACGGCTTAACGTGCTTTCCGAGGCACGAAGGGGTCTTGATATGTAAAGATGGTCACCCATCCACGGAGCAACCGCGGCAAGCGTTTTTATTTAGAAGTCCCTCTGTATAATATTTATGTGTGGTAGTTATAATACATGCAATTGAAAAACCTTATCCATAAGATAACTTCAAAATCAAGTCATTTATTTTATCTTGGTTGAGAATCAGTAATTGCAAATGGCGAAATTTTAAGTACTTCCAACAGTTGCCAAATGCTGATACCGTTATTTATTTTGATAGCAAAATCTAAGATGGTGATCATGAATTATGCTAACTATTAATTACAGATGTCAGTTTCAGCAATTTGTAATAATTGTCCGAATTAAGTTTTAATGGAAAAAATTCTCAGAAAGTTATAAAAAACGGAACGTATTTTTTTGAATGGGAAATGAAATTTGGACATTCTTAAATGATTAATAGTGAAGCGACTCACGCGTGCTGGCCGGCGCGTGCTGCGCGTGCTGGCGCGTGCCCTTCACGCGCACGGCGCGCAGCGAGCTGCGGCCCAGCGGCCGCGGGCCGGGCTGTGCGGGGGGGTGCGTTAGATATATGGTATGGCATTACTTCTCTGCGCTTGATATATTTGTAAATATGTCTACGTCAGATGAATAAGAATACTAAGTTAGCAGTCAAGTGGATTGAATTCTTAAGGGGAACCTAGTCGCGGGCTCGAACTCACTGGTGGGCCTGGCTAAAAAGCACGCTGTCTCACCAGGCATCGTGTCCGACAGAGGTAGTATCAGGAATGAGCAGTTAAATGCTAGTCTACACGCACAACATTATTGAGTGAGATGCAGGATCATTTATAGTACAACAGGCGCGTAAAAAATTAAGAACAGCCCTTCGGAAGATCGGGTTTTATGAAAAAACCACTGCATAAATCAATAAGCAATAAAGTTTATTGAACTTTTCGATATTTGTGCTTTGTCGGTACCGACTTGGTTTTTCAGATTTTACACTTCTTTTATTACTAAAACACGCCCAAAGTTAGGTTAAATTAGCAAGAAAACCGAATCTTTGTTGGCTCCTAACTTTTGAATGGCTTTTTATTTTAGTATTCTGTTTCCGTACAGACAATATTAATAATGAGACAAAATCATACCATGTTTAATTTTTGATGTACATTGTCCAACAGTGGAGTAAAATACTCCCGAAGTTTGTATGGGAAAAATGTGGACTAGGTTCACCTTAAACGTCACGCTAGGATTCCCTTTGTTGTGTTGTGAACCGCTGTTTTACAAAACCGCTAGCGACTGAACTGAAGGTTTAGCGGTTTTAAATATTTACTGGATTTTTTTAACACACAACATCGCATTAAAGTTTTGCATTTATCAATGCAGCGGTTTAGCGATTAGACGATAAGTCAACTTCAAAACAGAACGCAGACATGAAAAGATACGTCAGATTGTAGACTTTAGGTCTACATTTTAACGATCGTGGCTCTGTGTGTTATAACCAGAGGTCGGAATTAGGTATAGTTATTTATGTACTTGCATCGAAATGTTGATATTAATATGGTACTTCCCGGGATTTCTAATAGACAATCCCGTGTGACCAACAATTTTACAAATACATAATAATAAAAACCTCAGAGATAGATAAGATAAATAAAACAAAGATAATTAACAAACAATTTTTATTAGTTTTAAATTCACAATACAAATTGCGCAAGTGCCCATTGGAATTTTGCAACTTCGGACATCCGATGTCGTTGATGTAAATTTGGCAACGTAGCGCGTGCAGTGGTTTAAATTGTGTAAAAGTAAATAACTTTTTATTTAATAAATCACGGGATTTTTCTGCTCTTCAAAATTAGTCCCGGGATTTAGGGCATATCCACTTTATTCTTTCGTTGTATGAAATCAGTGTAAGTACATAAATAAATCTACCTAATTCCGATCTCTGGAGTTTTTGGCGGGATCGCGTTGGAACATGTCGCACGACTTTTTATTTTCATGAAATTTAATGAAATAGCGAATAAAATTGTATAATTTTGGTAGTGAATTATGCAATTTAGTTACGTGTGAGTGCACAAATGTAGTGAAGGTGAAAATAAGTGACTAACGTGGACTTTTCGTGTTCCCCCCAAAAACTTCTAATAGGTTGTTGTAAAGTTACTACCGCTTTACAATAACTTTGACTTGACTGACTAAAGACGACTATGACTGTTTTGTAACTTCGTGCCCGATAACGGGCCATTTACTTGATGAAAAAGAAAAATTACTTGACGCTGGCTAAATGCACAAACCGTGCGAAGCCAAAACAGAAACAGAAACAAATAACTCAAAAACAATTGAAATTTAATAATGAGAGTTTTATCAAAGTCTGTGCTAAAAATACTAAAAAATCAACTGCGAGCAACTTCATTGGAAGTAGCGCTCGTTCGGCTCACATACGGTTGGCCACAGTTCTTACCTAACTTAAACCAATTGGTCAGAGTGCCCTCACATAGTTACTGCAACCGCGCATTATAACTGCAGATAAGCCATTCTACATAACGTCTAAGCTTGGGTAGCAGCTCTGTTAAACGTAACACAATGGCAATCCAGCTGAACGTGGCTCAGCTGTTTTACATAACGGAGTTGTTTTTTAAAACAGCTAGTGGTTTTTTAAAACAGCGGGTTCGACAATCCATCTGCTACTTGTACACCATTGTATGTATCGACATAATTATTTATCTTTGTTTAATATTTAATGTAGGCAAAAAATATTTTGACGGGCATAAAATGTTTAGGTTAAATATAAAACTTACAGGGTCTGTAGGCGCAGGCGCAGCGTGACCGTTGAGAGGCGTCGCACGAGACGATAGGGACTCCGCCCCTGAAGTCAGAAGAATTTAACATAATTAATTCTATATTCCATGTATGTATGTAAAATTGTTTGCCACGCTCTGCAGCCTGAACGGCTCGATGGATTTTAGCTTGTGAGGTGTCGTTAGATTCGTATTTACCGTGAGAGTGACACTGGGTATGTAAAATAAAAAAATGAAAATGGCGGATTTTTGGCGCCAAATTCAAATGTTTGGCACGCTCTGCGGCCTGAACGGCTCGATGGATTTTAGTTTGCGAGGTGTCGTTAGATTCGTAATTACTGTGAAAGTGATATCGTAATAAAAAAATGGCGGATTTCTGGCGCCATATTCAAATGTTCGGCACGTTTTGCGGCCAGAACGGCGCAATGAATTTTAGCTTCAAAGGTGTCGTTAGATTCGTATTAATTGTGAAAGTAACACCGGGTATAAATCTGAATCGGTGCGGTTACTATAAAAACTCAGAACTTAGAGCGCCTAAAGACTATTATGTAAGGTCTAAATTTACATTTTTGTAAGGAATTGACGCTTATAAGCATCGCCTTAGCAACTGGCGATTCTTAAGTTAAGTGCAATCGGGTACAACGACTTTCTTGTTTTAGGGCTTTTCCATGAATACTCAGAAAAGCAGTCGGTTTTTTATTTAGCTTTTAGTACATTATCTACATCGTTATTTTCATGAAAACCGTTTAACTTTAAAAATATATATATTTATTTTACTTTACTTTTATTAATCATAATTTAGCGTCTTGATTTTTAACATAAATCATGCTAAATTTGTGTTTAAACTATAACAAAAAAATCAAAACTCACCCATATTAAATTTCTGCATATCACTCAAATAACTTAGACTAAAATCCCTCCCCTCCTCCTTCCTCTCCTCCAACTTGGCCACATCCACACCCTCAAACACTTTAACCGGCTCGATCAGACTCTCGACCGGCTTTACCGAGATCTTGACCGTTTTCTCCTCTTTAGCTAGAGAGTCTAAAAATTCCCTATTTAGCTCTTCGGCATTTTTGACTATAATTTCATCTTTGGTGGTAATCTCTCCAGTTTCGCAGTCGATTCCGAGTTTGTCGAAAGTTTCGAGTTTGTCGTAATTGTCGAGTTTGGGGGAGGGAGAGGGAGTGCGCAGGACGTTGTCTTCGTCTCGTCGCGGCGAGTCAGTGACGTCGATGGTGGCGATGGTGCGCGGCTCCGCGTCCATCTTGCCGTTGGGTTTGAGGGACGAGCCGTTGCGTCGCTCGTGGTTCTCGAACGGGAGAAGGAATCTGGAAGTTGATAATACAATTGTTTATTTAAAATCAAACTAAAGTCATCTACCTAAGATGTGAGACGAAACGTTGGAAGGGGACACCCTAAAAGGACATATAGTGACCTTATTGGTGAAGTTCTTCAGAAAGGTCAAATGCGAAATACTCTTAAGCAACGTGCGTGTATGACCAGATAGAATATTACACCCATTTTTGACATTTACAACATTTTTATTATTTTTAGAATCGATTAGTGCCAAAAAATGCATTTAAATTTTAAATTTTCATATTTCGCGCGTAATTTGCCGAAAACGCTAGACGCAATGGACGCCATATTGCTCTGTGGGTATGACGTCAGTTCGCTGTGTAAACAAATGCGCTGATATTTTGTATGATCATTGTTTATAATTTAAAAATAAGTTATTATTCTATTTATCGTTGGTTTGCTGATTGCAAAATTTTATTGAAATTTAATAACATTTACTTTGGTTACGAAAATAATAAAAGTACAAAGTTGTTCCGTTGATTAGTTTTTACAGCGGTATGACGTAGTAACATGGCGGCTACTATTTCATAGTGTTCAAAAACAGATGAAAAAAAAAACCGAAATGTTTGAATTGAATTTTAATATTTATTTTGTTATGTCATGAACTAAAACTAACATTTTCCGACTGCATTTTGCCTAAGCTATCTCTATAATATATTTTTTGTGCTTTTTTTCACTTACAAAGTAAAATACCCAATTGAATTTATTCATAAAAAAATTACATTGTTCAAAAAAGATTTTTTTTTTTAAACATTCATAATACAAATAACATATTCTGAACAATATTACTCACAACACCATCAAAATTAATTAACATCATGATAAAAAATAATACAATAAAACGATTCCATGTCAACTCATTAACATTAAGAAAAGAAATCAGTTAAAAAATAAACACTCAACTCACAAAACATTTAGGAATCTGTTCAATCGGCCCCAGTTACACAGGTAGAAACCGCATGGTCATGATATTAAATGACGTCAACGGATTAGAGACACTTATCTAAGTCATAAGTCATTTATTTCATAACAAAATCAATTGTGTTGAAAATTACATTAATGAGAGATAATTAAATATAAAAAACATTGAGTACATACATATTTAAAAGTAATTACGCGTTTAAAATATAACATCAACAAATCATTGATCAAAATAAAATTTAAAATACATTAACAAGTATAAAAATAAAACATACCTACGTAACAACATGATTCACAAATAATTTAATTGTGGTTGTCGTTTATCATTATCATCTATGTAAGACTGATACTGTAATAGCCCTTCCTCGATAAATATGTCTTTAATTTGTTCTTGGATAAGATAATGCTGTTCATACTTTTAAATTCTATTGGCAACTTGTTTTTAACCGACTTCAAAAAAAGGGGAGGTTCTCAATTCAACTGTATGTTTTTTTTTAATGTTTGTTACCTCATAACTTTCGACTGGGTGAACCGATTTTGATGATTATTTTTTTATTTGAAAGCTGGTGCTTCCCGTGTGGTCCCATTTCAATTTCATCTAGATCTGATTATGCGTTTCGGAGACAGACAACCGAACTCTTCAAATAATAACAGTAAATCACCCGCGATTGCAGCTATCGCATAAATATGCATTGTTTTGACCCCAAGGATGATGAAATTTCGAATTAGTGGGTAGGTACTATATCTAAAAAGTGAAAAATAAAAACTTTTACCAAAAAAAAAAAACAACCGACTTCCGAAAAAACACTACAAAGTGAAAAATTACTTTAATTTCGGAAGGCGGTGACAAAAAATTAAAATACATGTCCAAAGTCACCGACTTCCGAAATTAAAGTAATTTTTCACTTTGTAGTGTTTTTACAATAAAAAGACAGATTGAACTCTAGGACTATGATGAACCACGTTCAACTTCGGTTGGATTGTCGAAGGTAGTCTTTCCTACGAGTACTATCTCTAGCTTGACTTTCCTCGTTGTTCTCGTGCAAATTCTTAACAAAGTTGGTTAACAACTCTAGAATGTAGAGACATAGCACTGTTAAAATGTCAAGCCTGATGAAGTGATCTAGTAGGAATGCTTGAAGCTTTGTTTTAAATTTAGATGTATTAACCCAGCTTTTTGAGTGTAGTGGTAACATACTGAATACTTGCACAGTAAACCTTAAATAAAGATAACTTATAGCTGCATTCATTTTTTTCGTAAGTTCTTTTGTATCATTTGCCCCAACAATGTCATTTGTGTCGCAAAAACCACAAGTTGTATGTCTGGTAGAATTTTGTTTACATAATTAAGTAATTGGTAAACAAAATGGGCACTAATATCGATCCTAGTGGGACCCCGAAGCAAATATTAAAAATCAAGGTTATTTATATCCTGCATCTCACTGATTTTTACAAAAATTTTATTAAGGAAAACAAGAGTTTCAGGCTTTGCCTCTCATTCCCTAGTGATTTACTTAAGCTATAACTAGTCGTGGTTATTATTGTCAAATGCTAAGCTAAAATCGAATAATACACCAGCGTCCTTATTTAATTATCAATTTCATTGATAACATCATTAACAAGAGTATAAATAAGGTGTTAAAAAATTAATGTTCCAAATTCGTGTACTTGCTCGGTATCAAAAAACTAACATATTGCAAAAAAAAAAAAAATCGAGCGGCTTTAATTTTAAGTAAGTTCGATAAATTGCCAGTCTAAAGTCTGAGAAACATGATGGAAAAATTTGAATCAGCTGTTTACGTATGTATTTGACAACGCGCTCGTGTCGCTCGTGCGGCTGTCTGTGCGTACACGGTGTAGGTACGGTGCGCATGTGCAGTTTTAATAATTAGTGCGTGGGGATTTTTGAAACGGATTGTTGTGTATAAATATTTTTTTCGTGATTAAGTGTTGAATGTCATTTTAAAACTCCTTAAATTTCTAAACATTTATTTTTTTAATACCTTATACACCGTAACATTTTAGTCGTCTTACAAAGGTGGTCCACTCAATGTATCCGTCATAAAATACCTCTAGGCGCGATTAAAACATTGTTACGATGAATTAAGATAATAGGTACAAAGAAAAATAAATAATGCTTTAAAATAATGAAACGCCCTCCCTGTTAATAATGTTTACGTATCAAACGGTAGAAGATATCTACCTACCTACCATTACATTCCATCATTAATTCCATCTCCATAACAGGGTGTTTCAAACTACCTACGTCATGCGTTTTAGTGAATGATATTTTTTTTTTTATTATGCAAATGTTCAAAAATATAATTTTTTATTTATCTATATGATAAGTAGTCATTGGATACGTGAAGTGGGCTGCCGTTGTAAGACGACTAAAATGTCACGGTGTATAGCAACTGCTGTGCCAACATATTTTTCATATCTAAATTGCCGAAAACTTAGAGCTCCGACTCTTTCACACACATTCACAGCGGGTTTGTACACTTGGTTATCACAAGTAAAGCGCGCGTCGCATAAAATGTACAACAGCGTATCAAAAAAGAAAAGAGTGTAAACTTCACTCATCTTCTACAGAAAAAGGAGGATCCTCCGCCCAGACGAGTATTGTATCAAGGGCAATTGCTCGACGATTGATGTCGGGACGTTGCAAATGCTAGTTTCACGGCAAACTCTGCTTGCGCGATGCAGGATTTTGCGCGACGTCATTGTGATACGTAGTTCGTATGTGGTAATGTAGATGCCGCTATATGTCCACGTACACAACACACATACCTCTCATAGTGCCGCCTGGTGCGCGCGGGCTGGTCGCGGGCCAGTGCTCGCCACAGCTTGTGGCGACACACCGCCTCGTAGCCGCCGCGCGACACCACCGACACGTACAGTGCGCGGAGAGATACTGGAATATACAAAGATAAACATTATTCTCCAGCCTAAAAGAGGGGCTTGTGGCTAAGTAATATTCGATCGATCAGGTTAAGCAACGCTTGCCGCGGTTGCTTCATGGATGGGTGACCATCTTTACATACCAAGACCCTCTCCATGCCTCGGAAAGCGCCGTTGCTCCCGGCTGTCATTTGTGGATCTTTGACAGTCGTTACGGGTCGTCAGAAGCCCGAAAGTCTGACAACCAGTCTTACCAAGGGGTATCTTATTACCCAGTAAATCGGTTGCAGAGGTCAGATAGGCAGTCGCTCAGACTGGAAGGTTTAGGTTCAGGTTCAGGTTCAGGTTAGACTGGAAGTCGACCCCAACAAAGTAGGGAAAAGGCTAGGCAGATGATGGAGAATAGTGTTTTTGGTAAGTGTGAGGCAAGTTTAAAATTGCATCAGTGACTAAAAAGTTGTGTGGAAATCGGTTGTCATGGTACGAGCATGTGATACGGAGGAATGAGGAAAATGTCGTGAGGAAAGTTTTGAGTATGAATGTCGATGGCTATAAGAGTAGGGGGAGACCAAAGAAACGATGGATGGACTGTGTGAATGATGATATGGTTAGAAAGGGTGTGACTACGGAGATGACGACTGATACTAGAAAAGTGTGGACGAAAAATACATGTTGCGCCGATCATCAATAAATTGGGATACGGGCAGGAGAGTGATGATGACCAGCATTATTCTCCAAGAATCAGGAGAAGGAAACCTCTACCATTTTTTTTATTTCTTGAGGGTGGGAAATCATCGAATTACTTCTCCCGCTATGGGTGGAGCAGGAGGGCGTGTCAGACTTTTACTGACTAAAACCCACCCGTGTGAACTGTGCCAGGGGCCGCGGTATCTCTTTCGAACAACCCGCAGCCCTGGCAGGCATCGGCCCTTGCGGGCCCCATCAGTTGCTGATGACATCTCTTTGAGGCGCGCGTGGAACACAACGCGCCGTCGACCCGGGCTTGGTCCTTACCGGAGAGCGAGCTACCCATTACTCGCCGTCCGCAAGCCCGCACCTACGGTGGCCGGGAATCAGCCTGGGATTCCGGACGCCCAGGGCTTCTCCTGTGGAAGCTAAGGCCGTGAGAGCGCATGTACTGTCTCTCCCTCACGTGCGCCGCCTCCGTCTTCGCGAGCATGAATGCTTCGCAGAAGGAGGTGACAGCTACCCATGCACTCTCGCTCCGCACCATGCCCTTGACCAGGGCCGGACGCGAGAGATCGCCGCTGCCGATCGCCTCCATGAGGACACGTCAGCGCTCCGCCCAAGCCCGGCAGACCTCCACCGTATGCTCCAGAGCGATCAACGCAGTGGAAACACCCAGGCGTTTCCTCCCGCCTTATCCGAAACAGGAACCTCCCGGAACAACCGCACCCGGTGAGGACCTGCGTCAGGCGGAAGGTGAAGAAGCCATGGCGCCTCTCAATCCACTCCTCAAAGAGGGGACTTTCCACCACAATTGTGGCGTACCCAAGACCTCTATCATGAATGTGACCGTGAATGTCGCCGAGCGCTTGAATTGCATGCGTAAGCGCGACTTCGTATCTATTGCTTTTACTAAACAGCATGTGTAGTAGAGAGAGCACTGGTGGCCCAGTGGATATCAGCCAAGACTTACGAGTTGCAGGTCGTTGGTTCGAACCAAGACAGACGCTTTTATGCTTTACACTGTACACAAAGCGGTGCGCATTGTCTATGAGTCAGTGAATCTAACATTTTATAAAACAGAGTTATCGATGTACTCACAATGCTTCAGAGTGTGTCCACTCTTGAAGGGCTCGCTCCTGCTCTTGTGGAACATCTTCAGCGCCTGCAGGAAGGCTCTGTCCTCGGGGGTCTGCTCTATCCTCTTGTAATCCTCGTCGTCCTCGTCGCTGGGAGGGGGCGCGCCGTTGCGGAGGGACAGGCGGCGGCGGGTCTGGGGGGGGAGGGCAAAGAACATGTTGTTTATTTGTATTACTTTAACATAACACGGCCAAATACCTGGGACATTACTTAAAATGATCTTTAAAATATTAAATCAGAGAGGAGACTGGGCTCGAGCGTATATAATCTGCTGCTCTTTCTTCAGAAAACGTGAGCACAGAGAGTGGAACTGGCAGAGCCCAGATGGTGCAACTAAAAACGAGATTGAGTTCATTATGTCGACAAAGAAGCAACTATTCAATGATGTCTCCGTGATCAACGCGATGAAAACTGCTAGCGATCACCGCATGTTAAGAGGCACATTGAATATCAACATCAAGCTGGAAAGATGTCGGCTGATGAAGTCTACGCTCCGTCCAGCACCGACCCAAGTCCAAAACCCCGAGAGTTTTCAGATCGAACTTCAGAATCGTTTCGAGTGCCTAGGGAGCTCCGTGGACGATTATAACGATGTGTTCGTGGAAACTGTCCATACGGTCGGGTCTAAGGTCTTCAAGACCCGTCGTACTAATAGCAAAAAGAAACTCTCTGATCCTACTCTGCAGCTAATGGAGGAGGCGTGAAATGATACTGCAGTCTTCAGACGATGAGCTCCGGTACCGGCGGCTCAATAAATGGATCCTCTAAGTCCTTGAAAAATAAAAACTTTTTCCAAAAAAGTTATTTTTCACTTTGTAGTGATTTTTCGGAAATCGGTTGTTAGTTTTTTTGGAAAAAGTTTTTATTTTTCACTTTTTAGTTATAGTACCTACACCACACTAATTCGAAATTTCATCATCCTTGGGGTCAAAACAATGCATATTTATGCGATAGCAGCAATCGCGGTTTATTTACTGTTATTTTTTGAAGAGTTCCGTTGTCTGTCTCCGAAACGCATCATCAGATCTATATGAAATAAAATGGGACCACACGGGAAGCACCAGCTTTCAAATAAAAAAAGAATCATCAAACATCAAAATTGGTTCACCCAGTCGCAAGTTCTGAGGTAACAAAAATAAAAAAAACATACAGTCGAACTGAGAACCTCCTCCTTTTTTTGAGGTCGGTTAAAAAGCGACCTTTGCCGTTTTAATACGGACCGCATTAAGGACGCGATAAAGCTGAACAAGGGATCCAAGGTTTCTGCAAGATATCTATCTATTGGGCAGACCCAGCTTGCGAAATTGAAGACCGACGACGAAGAAGAAGTGCACGCTGGACAGTTACCTTCCCAATGTGGACCCTAAAGGGTAAGCAAGACAGATTTAAATACAATTGAGTAACTCACCGGCGGGTCACTGCTATGGGTGGATCCAGTAGCAGGCGGGTCGTCAGAGTCCGACCTGTCAGACCCGCGCTCGTCGTTGTGTGTGTGATCGGGCGTGTGCGCGCGACGCCGGCGCCCGCGCGGGCGGCCCTTGAGGCGCGGCGCCAGGTGGTTGCACACGAACTCGTGCCCCTCCAGCTCGGGGTACTCGAATGTGTCCTGCAAATAATAGCTTTCAATAAGTGTTGTGTATGTAGCGTTTCGAACGCTAAGCTAATTCTTCTCGGCAGACGGAAGTCTTTGACCGGTCTTTGACCAGACCTATGGCCGGTGACGGAAGCCTATGACCAGCAGTGGACGTCTTTCAGCTGAAATTACGATGATGTATCAGACACCGGCTGTCTTTCCACCAGTGTGTGAGGTCGCTCAGCGGTGATCGCACATCCCTGGCTAAGGTACGAAACTATGAGAATATTACAGTGGTGTAGCGGAACGGATAAGATCTGCTGTGAAGATGGAGAACCTTGCAAACTGCGGAGTTCGTCGTTGACGTAGCTAGGTCACATATCGCTGCCCTAGTTCAACAGTAAGATATGTTGAACAAAGTATGTTTTGAGTTATTCATACTTTTATGATTTTAGTGTCATTAATTCACTCGTTGTTAATTGAAGTGTGGTTGATTTTTTAAAACTATAGTTTGGTTTAATGTGTTACGGAGTTATTTATATTTCAATATGAATAAAATAATTTGTATATTAGTTTTAAGGCTTTTAATAGTAAGATAACCTTATATTGAACTCAGACTAAATAAAACATGTTTTGTATTTTTAATGTTGTCTCTAAAATGGTTTATTAAAAATTAAGTTTATATTGTAACTCATAGAGTTATTATTTTTTGTTTTGTTTAAGAAATACTAAAGATTTATCCAACCAAGCTTCCAAATTTATGGAAAATCAACAGAGATCGACATAATTTTAAGATATCTTAGTATTACAGCACATCGATATTTGAGAATGTAAGTTGTCCGACTAAATCCGCGGAAATGTTTGGTAACGGGATAGGAAAAATAATTAAAAACTGAGAAATTAGTTTGCTTGTAATGTATTATTTCTTACCTAGTATCATAATTGCACAAATCAGTCTCATATTATCAGTTAAAATCTTATTATTTTTGCACAAGTCAGTTTAACTATTATAATAATCAGTCAGTGCTATAATGTTATTTATGTGAATCTTAATGGCACAAATAGGTAAGTCTTATAAAGCAGCTAAAATTTAGTATTATAATAAAATTAAAATAATATATAATTAATTAATAACAATAGTGAATTAATAGTTAGCCTACTCGTTACAGGCTTTCATCATCGTCAGAAATCCAGAACTGGATGTCGTCCATTGAGCAATGCCTGAGTGAAGTGTGTTCTATTGCATCAGATGGCAAATTAAACATGGAGCAAAAACTGCGGATAAGTACCCTGTGCCGAAAAGTAAGTCACGGAACATCGCAGATGGCCGTCCACTACCAGTCCCTTAAACTAAGAGCCGTCCGGGCTCATTCCACCGTCCAAACACTAGAAGACCAAATTGATCTGTCGCAGCAACTGCAAGACCTTAAGCTGACCATCGAAGCTTCAATTAAACCAGTTACGGGAAGTTCCTTCTCTGACATGGTTAAAAAAGGTACCAACAATTTTATACAGCCGATCAATTTAAGCTCAGTAGCCATATACCCTAATGACAAACTGAAATCTAGTGAAGAGACTAAAACACTTGTCCAAAAAATTATATGCCCCGAGCAAATGAAGCTTCAAATAAGAGGACTACGTAAAACTAAAAATGGCGGTGTCATTATCAGCACCGAAACCAAGGATGACATTGAGAAGATGAAAAAATCGATGCAGCTTTCAAATTCAGGCCTTACAGTAGACGAGCCCCCAAAAAGGAAGCCTAGAGTAGTGGTTATCGGAGTGCCCTCATCCATGCAAGAGAATGAAGTTTTTACTTGTTTGTTCCACCAAAATCTAGCCGAGAACCTTCCAGATTGTAGCCTCGAGACCTTTTTGACCTCCATTAAGTTAAGCCATAAGTCAGGTAAGAAGGATGCTGAGACCTGTAATTATATAATTGAAGTATCTGCAGATATACGCAAGGCCCTGATATCAAAAGACAGAGTCTTTGTAAATTGGTCGTCATGCCCTGTGAGAGACTTTACCTTAGTCACGCGCTGTTATAAGTGCCAGCAGTATGGACATGCGGCCAAATCATGTCGGGAGACCACTTATACTTGTGGCCACTGTGGTGATCAGGGTCACTCAATAAAAGATTGCACCAAGAAGGCTGAAGAACCAAAATGCGCTACTTGCTTGAAATTCAAAAAGCCAAGCAATCACAAGACAAGTGCTGGTCGTCCAGCGAAAATAATAGCTGAAAAGAGATACATTAATTCTATTGATTATGTAGGCGCCTAAGAGCGCCGTTAATTACGTATTTTTTGGCCCTTGTTGTTGTTTTATACTTGTAATTATGATTAATAGTTTAATTAATGACATAGATAACTTCTCTGTATCTGAATCCCAAGCGTGTGACGTTGAACACTGTAAACAATATTTCTCCTCCTACACTAGTCCACTAACCATACTAACCCAAAATATTCGTAGTATTTTTAAGAATTTTGACAATTTTAGCATTTTTCTACAGCGTTTAGACATTAACTGTGACGTTATTGTCTTAACCGAATGTTGGCTTTCCAAACAATATAACATACCACTAATTCCGGGATATAATATGTACAAAAGTAGCGTCAACCACAATCAAAACGATGGGGTGATAGTTTATGCAAGAAATCATCTCAATGTGTCGATCGAGGAACCGACTATACATGACTGTAGTAGATTGCTAATTAAGATTGGATCAGAATTCGCAATACTTGCCTTATATCGGCCCCCCTCTTTTAGAGATATAATCAATTTTACTTTCTCTCTAAACGACACCTTGCAGAACCTATCATCTTTTAAAAATACCGTTTTAATTGGAGATATTAATATCAATATTCTTCCAGAAAGTGCTGACGCATCCGCTGAGGAATACCTTAACCTATGCGCGTTCCATGGTTTGCTGCCCACTCACACGCTTCCCACACATCAAAGTGGCTCCTGCTTGGACCATATAATACTCAAATCAATTTTTCCTGCACTTACCCTTGTAATTAATTCAACAATAACCGATCACAGTGCTAACCTACTTATTTTAAATTGTAAATTGCCTAAACTGGTCACTCGCACAATTTCCAGCATGAACGTAAATAAACTTGAAGAAGACTTACGAAATATCGACTTTGACCCAGTCTACGATTCCGCAGATCCGCAGTTTTGTATGTTGTACCTAATTAAAAAGGTGCAAAATGCAATTCAGAAAAACACTGTCAAATATCGGCTAAATAACAAAAACTACAACATAAAGCCATGGATCACGACAGGACTCATTCGTTGTATGAAAAATAGAGATAAACTGCATCTGAAAGCTAAATCTAATCCAGATAATTTAATTTTACAAATTACTTATAAACGATATCGTAACTTCTGTAATGATCTCCTAAGAAAAGTAAAAAGCAACTACGATAAAATTGAACTCAAAAAGGCTGGTACAAATAGCAAAAAAATCTGGAATTTCATTAAAAATGCAACGTATAGCTCAAAACAAAATCAGTCATCTTCAGGTTTGTTACAAGCACACTCATCACAGTTAACATCTGCCAACATTGCAAATAATTTCTTTGTGAATGTTGGAAAGTGTCTAGCTGAAAAAGTTCGGGGCCAATCACATAATCAAACAAGCACACGTTTTACGTGTATCACTATTTTATCATCCTTTGCGTTGATAGACACTGACGAGGCTGAGGTAGAAGCTATCATTATGAGTTTGAAAGATGCATGTGCAGTTGGCTGGGATAACATATCTAATAAAACTATTAAACAGTTTAGGCACATTTTGGTACCGCCGCTAACTTATATTTTCCAAAAATGCTTATCCACGGGTCTTTTTCCCGAATGCCTAAAAAAAGCTGTTGTGGTCCCTGTTTATAAATCGGGCAGCAAAGATCAAGTGACAAATTATAGACCTATTTCCTTACTGCCTTCTATGTCTAAAATATTAGAAAAAATCATATATAAAAGACTTCACAAATACTTGGAGGATAAATTAATATTATCGAAGCGGCAGTACGGATTTAGGCCTGGAATGTCAACAGACGATGCCGTACACCATCTGACTAACTTCTTAGCAAAAAAACTTGATAACGGTAACCACACAGTAGGTATCTTCTTGGACCTCGCCAAAGCTTTTGACACGGTTTCTATTTCTATTCTGTTGCACAAGCTTGAAGCCATAGGTATCAGAGGCACCCAGCTGAAACTATTTAAAAGCTATCTAGAAGACCGTACCCAATGTGTAAGGATTGGTAATGTTCTCAGCGATGACAAAAAAAACTCGTCTTTCGGAATACCCCAAGGAAGCATTTTGGGGCCTACCCTATTTTTGATTTACATAAATGATCTTTGTAATCTAAACCTAGATCACGGCCAAATTGTTTCTTATGCTGACGATACTGTCCTTCTATTTTCCGCTGACTCAGAAAATAATGTCTACAAGCTTGCGCAACACGGATTCAATATTGTAAATAAATGGCTTCAACAAAATTCACTAACATTAAATGCAGACAAGACAAATTACATAAAATTTTCGATGCGTAAGCAAACATCGACTTGCACTACCTCGACATTATATGCCCATTATTGCGCTATTCCTACAGATAACCAATGTGTGTGCCCCAAAATTAAAATGGCAAATACAATTAAATACCTTGGTATAATAATGGATGAAACACTTTCGTTCAAAAAACATATAGGAGCTTTAAATAGTAGAATTCGCAAGTTGATATTTGTATTTAAAAAGTTACGCTATATTGCTGATCCAAAAATAGTTAGACAAGTTTACTTTGTTCTATGTCAATCGATAATAACTTACTGTATTACCACTTGGGGTGGTGCTGGTAAAACACTGTTACTAACCATCGAGAGAGCTCAGAGGACGATTCTCAAAGTGTCTACTTCCCGCCCTTTTCTCTTTCCTACTAACCTACTATACAAATCTTGTGAAGTATTAACAGTTCGACAGTTATTTATAATGGGCATTGTATTAAAACAACACACAGCTTTACCTTACAGTGCAGAATACACTAATAAAAGACGTAAAGATATAGTTTGTCCACAAATTATAACTAAACATGCTTTTATATCCAAATTTTACCTGTACCTCGGTCCTCTCCTCTATAATAGACTAAACTCGAAAGCAAATATTTATTCCCTGAACTACACAAATTGTAAGAGAACTCTCAATGATGCTCTCTAAAGTATGTCTTACGAAGAAACAGAGAATTTACTAACTGTGTTAAAATAAATATTCACCTATGTTAGTATTTATCAAACTTAGAAACTAAGAGTTAAGCTACTCAACATTCATTTAATTATTTGTCTATTGTCAACTTTTGATTATTTATTAACTTTTATAGACTATTTTAGCTCTTCTTGCCTGAAACACAGGATTACCTAGTTCAGGCACGTAAGTCTTAGGAATATAATTTACATTTAAGCAAAACTGTACATATTCTTAAGCCTTGTAATTTTTGAATAAATAAATTTTATTATTATCTCCTTTATTTTCGTTAATACATACAAATTATATTTTTAAATATTCGAATATAAAAAATATATATAAAAACATTTAAAAATATAAAAAATAGTAGCCCACCGGTATCGGGAACAGGGTCCAAGCTACCGGTGGTCAGGGCTGCTGAGAGAGGAACCTCCTCACTATACGCGCCGTGTCGAGTAATACTGCTTTCTGGATCAAACCCTTGATCCAGCTGCCTAACGAGAGCCTCTTGAGGTGTTGGTCGAGACTCTTGGCTATAATGCCATTGGCTGTCACGACTATCGGCACAATGACTGCTGTATCTACATCCCACATGTCGACAACCTCGCGTGACAGATCATGATACTTGATCTGTTTATCTTTTTCAGCTTTCACGAGGTTCTCGTCATGTGGGACTGCTATATCAATAATCATTGTGCGACGCTCTAATCGATCTATCACCACGATGTCCGGCTTATTGGCAACAATAGTCCGGTCAGTGATGATAGATCGATCCCAATACAATGTGATAGTGCCATTTTCAAGATCTGGGTCGGGCACATACCTATAGTACGGTACTTCCGAGTCCACAAGACTGTATTTCAGAGCAAGTTGCTGGTGGATAATCCTGGCTACAAGGTTGTGCCTATGCAAGTAGTCTCCGTTAGCCAGACTAGAACAGCCAGAAATAATGTGTCGGATTGATTCCCCCGGACGGTGGCATGCCCGACAGATGTCAACCGTTCCATCCTTCACAATATATTTCCGGTAGTTGTTCGTCAGCATAACTTCGTCCATAATTGCAAAGACAAAACCTTCGGTTTCTCCAAAGAGATCACCGAATCGTAACCAGGATACGGACGCTAAGAGGTCTACATCAGGTCCATGTAGGACCCGGTAAAAGCGCCCGTGAAGCTCTTTGCTCTGCCATACCTCCCTGCGGTCATTAGTATCTAATACTTTAGGTTTGCGCCAGTTCTCGTTACCCAAGGAGAGCGGGGTGAGGCCCTTGTCCACTGAGACCACATCTCGGTGCATCCCCACGTCGGCTTCTAGAAAATATTCCCTGAGACTGCATATCTCGCGATTGTGGAGGCTCTTAACGTTTAAGAAACCTCGGCCTCCACACTTTAGCGGGATATACAGTCTCATCACCGATGACCGCGGATGATGCATCCGATTTGTGGTGAGCAGTGTGCGGACCCTCCTATCCAGGGCGTCAAGTTCCGTCTGAGTCCATTTCAGTATGCCGAAAGAGTACATCAAAACCGGCATGACCCAACCGTTGAAGGCGCGCACCTTGTTTCCGCCCGATAAAAGACTATTTAAAACTTTATTCAGGCGGCAAAAGAAGCGCTCCCTCAACGATTGTTTCATGTCAGCAGTGTTGATGCCTAACGCTTCCGACATACCCAAATACTTGTATGTTTCGTTTGAGGAGAGGGATCTTAGGTGTATGGAATCCGAGAGCTGGGTTCCCACGGATTCCACAATCTCCCCTCGCTTTACATGCATGACCGCACATTTGTCCACACCAAATTCCATTCTGATGGCGTTACTGAAAGTTTCAGTTACTTTCAGTAGCTCCATCAGTTGCAAATTGTTGGGGGCAAAGAGCTTTAGGTCATCCATGTATAGGAGGTGAGATATAACCTGACCACCTCTTCTCAATCGATAGCCTATACCTGAATCCTCCAGCAAAGTGCTAAGAGGATTCAGGGCTAGGCAGAACCAAAGCGGACTCAAACTATCGCCCTGAAATATGCCTCGCTCGATCCTTATCGGTTCGCTATTCCTCTGGATATTTCGACATCCTGGATAGCGGAGGACCGTCCTCCATTGCCCCATACATGACATCAGGAAGGTGCGCAGAGTTGCATCTACTTTATATAATTCCAGCACCCTCCTGAGCCATGTATGTGGCACCGAGTCATAAGCCTTCTTATAGTCTATCCAACATGTCGAAAGATCCTTTCGGGAACGACGAACCTGTTGGCTAATGGCCATATCAATGAGGAGCAGCTCCTTAGTACCGCGGGACCCGTTCCGACATCCATTTTGAGAGGCAGACATGATAGAGTTGGTGTCTACATGGTTGTAAATTTTTGCTCTCAAAATGGATGTCAGAACTTTATAGACCGTCGGTAGACAAGTGATCGGTCTATAATTTTTGGGTTCCGCGGTACTACCTGATTTATGGAGCAGGTGGGTTATCCCTGTTGTTAAGAACTGCGGTAGCGACCCTGACTCTAAGGCTGATTGAAATTGGGATGCCAAGCGAGCGTGTGACCTTTGGAGCCATTTGATCCAAACGTTGTGCAGTCCGTCCGGCCCTGGAGATTTCCAGTTAGGCAACGGACGGACTGCACGAGCTACATCTTGGGGGCTGATGGTAAGTGCCCCCATTTCCGGTATTTGACCGCACGCTCGCTCGATCTCCCTAGTCCAAATACCTTCGGTGTGACTGACAGGCACCGACCAGATATTTCGCCAGAAAGAACACATGGCGTTATCATCCGGTAGGCGCGTGTCAGCCACACCTTGGTCCGGTCGCTCCCAAGCTCTGTAAACCCACCTTTCATCGCTTCGAAATGTGCGATTCTGAGAGTACCGCTCCACTCTCCGCCTGTACCGGCGAATACGGTTTGCCCATGCACAGATCTTCTGCTTCAGGAAGTCGATACGCTCTGTGACGCGGGTCATATAATCTCGAGAACTAATATCAGTCCCGGCGAACGCCCGCATCACAAAGCGCATCACTCTAGGGCGAGTATTGCCCTCCCTGAAGCAGATTAGCTTACCGATGAGTGCTCTAGCCTCACCGATACGACGCTCAATCCTGCACTGCCAAGCTGGCACGGCTAGTTTTGGTCGTGGAGCTCTGTCGCTATTGGGAAATTGAACATGAGCTACACGACATGCCGCTACAGCTGCACAGTACAAGATCGAGTGGGTATCGGCGAGATCTTTGCTACCGTCAAAATATGTTGATAGCTGTGAGTCCAGAGCACACACCAGCGCCTTGTTTTTCTTATGCATGGGCAAACGAGGTAAACGTGGTCTAAGTTCAGGGGGAGTGGAATGATACTCCCGGAAAGCATCCTCCAAAGCGCTCCTCAATCTTGCATTGGATTGGGAACTCACGGATATAGCCTCGTCATCATCCTCTTCACCAACGCGGTTGGGTCGCGGTGAAACACTGGATATATTTTGCAGTTGCATCGCTACCCGTGGCGAAGCAGGTGTAACATGGCTATTCCGTGATTCGAGGCGAAGTCGATCAAGTACGGCAGCATCCAGCATATGGTTACGCTGGATGACCCGCACCTGATCCGACAGTCGTTGCGCCGACACGTTGACTGCTGGTTCAAGCACCTGAAACAGAGAGAGCATCCGACCACGGTACGCAGTCAAGGTACTTCCCCCCTCTGTAGCCCCATAGTATGCGCGCATGACATTTTCGTTGACAGTTTGAGTCCACTTCATGCGCTGCACACTCCCACCGGGAGCGGGGACCCTATCAGAGGCCGGTGGGCCTCGGAGTCCTAAGCTGGCCGGTGGTCGGCCTCTTCCGCGCCGACGTACTGGTGATGGTGTCGTCGGCGGCGAGAAATATTCGTCGCTCGAGCTCGACGCAACTGCAGCGGCCGGTATCACTGAACTCACGTCTGGAGCAGGTTCCGGCAACTGCGAGGCGGAGCTGAGCGACGAACCCGAAGGTGTTGGGTGTGTGTCTCGTAGTAATCGTGCCCGACTTCGCGTCAGCATCGTATTATTCTCCGCGTCCAATATTTTTTTCCTTGTTGCATTTTGTTGTAATGTTTTGGTTATGAATATGATGGTTGCTTTTTAGGCTCTTCAGTGGTGTTGTAGAAGCTTATCAAAACATTGTTGCATCATTTACAATAAAAATACTAGAAAAAATACACGGAGAAAAACTATTTTTAAACCGTCATCTTGACAGTCGGGCCACAGATTATTATTATTATTATTATATCATCACTATTGCCGCTTTCATTTTCCTGGTTATTTGTAGTTTTAAGACTTTCATAAAAGCTGTGATGACATTGAGGTATCAAATTGGCAGTACACAATGATATCAGATCTCTCTTTTTGTGATTTGGTATTGCTGGTGCTTAAGCATGTTCCAGAGTTATATTTTCTGAGATGCGGCACCTTTGTTTCCTTCTCGTATCCACAATTTTAAAATCAAGATCTGAAAATGAAGATTTGTAGCCAAATTTGTATGGATCTTCTTTTTTTACTTGGATACATTTGATGTCACCCCATACAATTTTTTGACCATTTTCGTCTATGTTGAAATTTTTCACCATTTGAGACAGTTTTTTCCAGTCATAAATCTGTTGGTAACCTATTTCATTGACTGTATAAGGTTTACCAGTTTTTTTGGCTGATTTCAGTACCATTGCCATTTGAGCAGGTGTAAATATTGGGCCACTTCTCAGCAATCTTCTCTTTTCTCTTTCTATTAAGGAATGAATGTTATCAGCATCATTCTGAATGTGTCCTGCTATTAGAAAGTTGTATTTATGGGTAAAGCTTGCACTGCGTACATATACATTGACAGAATAAATTTATTTTTATTCTGCCCACCACAATTGTCGCTGTAAAAGATAATTTCTGTTTTTGGACCCACATTTTCTAATAACGAAAAAACACACGACCCTATTTCATTGGCCCCTCTTTTGGCAATACCTTCGTGCCAAGCATAACAAATATCATCTTTATTAATTATATCACATACAGTGAAATTAATGAAGTTTAACTTTGATTTGTAGTAGAATGTAGAAACTTCTCCTTGTGGCAATGGAACGACGGCTTGCAAATCATAATCGAAAATCAATATATTGCCATTAGAATTTTTGCTTTTGTGGAACGAACTTCGTCAACCTCACGCAGCCGCGTGATGCGGACATCTTATTGGATGAGTAGGTAGGTTATTTTAAAATGTCCTAGAAAGAAAATATAATTTAACGATTTTTTAGTTAAATACTGGGACAATTTAAGATGTCTCAACATAGAAATGTTTTTTATAATTCCATATAAGGACATTTGAAGTCTCTGTGTAGAAATAAAAGAAAAGTAAAAATCTTCATGACTTTATAAATATCTTAAGATGTCAGAATCTTGAACTAAAGGTCGTTAAAAATATGCTTAAATGTCTCAGTAAGACATTGAAATTTAGGCACTTTGGTTGCGTTTTACAAATATCTGATTTTTGAACCAGACAGAAGAGCAAATTTTTCACATGAAACAACACTTATCTCAATTTTGTTTTTTTTTTAAGATATCTTACTGTTGAACTAGGACAGCGATATCTACCATTCGCGAATGTACTAATATGTACAAAACTTGGCTTTGTTAATTGAGAGGCTGGTTGGTACCTAATTGAGCACTATTTCACCCTCAATATTTACTCTATCTGAGTAAAAATCTAAAAATATTATTATTGAGATAGCTCAGGCAAAATGCAGTCGGAAAATGTTAGTTTTTAGTTCATGAAACAACAAAATAAATTTTAAAATACAATTTAAGGATTTCAGTTTTCTTTAATCTGTTTTTGAACACCATGAAATAGTAGCCGCCATGTTATTACGTCATACAGCATGTCAACTGAGCAACTTTGTACTTTTATTATTTTCGTAACCAAAGTAATTTTTGTTTAAATAATATTTTGCATTCAGGAACAGCAAACCAACAATAAGTAGAAAAATAACCGATTTTTTTTAAATTGTAAACAATTGTGTTATAAAATATCAGCGCATTTGTTTATATAGCAAACTGACGTCATACCCACAGAGCAATATGGCGTCCACTGCGTCCAGCGTTTTCGTCAAATACGCGCGAAATTTGAAAATTTAATATTTAAATGCATTTCTATGGCACTAATCGATTGAATAAAAATGTTGTGTTTTTTTAGTGGTTTATTAGCACTCTAGAATCGAATTAGGATACTTTTCATAAATTTGTGTAATACCGTACTGCGTAACACGCTACTAGTCACAAACTGATTATTTTGAAGGAATCCATTCCTATGTTCGAATAATTCGTCAGTTCAACAACGAAAATAACGCAGTGAATGTGTTGAACTGGCAAAATTAACGCCAATTCTACTGTTCGTGCGTTAAGCAATCACCTCGCAGATAGTAATGATGATGGGGTCCGGTGTCTCCCAAAATCGACTGAGGTATAAAATGTCTGTGCCCGCGTAGTGGGTAACGGCCAACTGTTTCACGGAGAGGCCTTTGTCACAGCAATGGGAACGTTATCCATACAGATCAATAAAATTGAAGTGTCTGTCTTTTGTAATATTAAAGTAACCGCTTTTTACTAAATACATATGGATGTATACACGGTACATATACCAAAATAAATTTTTTTTCAATTTTTGTCTGTCTGTCCGTTTCTTTGTTCCGGCTAATTTCTGAAAAAGCTGGACCGATTTTGACGTGACTTGCACTGGCAGATAGCTGATGTAATAAGGCAATTTTATTTATATTTATTAATACATAATATAAATAAATAAATAAAAAATAACTACTCTGCGCGGACGAAGTCGCGGGCACAGCTAGTGTACACTATAATTGCAAGAACTCCACTTATCCTATAATATGAGCTAGTATTAGGGTAGGGTCTGACTAGAAATCAGCGTGCTGCTCCCGGCGTTACTGTGGATGTCCTCCACTATCTGCCACCGCACAGTTGGTTGGTTTTACTTGGCGTTTCTCGGCTTAGAAGCCAAGCCAACAGCATCTGAACAACTCCTTACGATCCAGTACTGTGTCCTGGTGTTACTAGTGAGAGACGTATACCCTTTCAGAACTGTCAGCAATCGGTCTCGGAGCTATGAGGCCTGTGTGCCTTAGCACCGATACCGTTCTTCATCAGAACAACCCCTCACCTTCCTGTACAGTGTCCTGGTGTTACTAGTGGGAGACGTATACCCTTTCAGAACTGCCAGCAATCGGTCTCGCAGCAATGAGGCCTAGATGCCTTCGAGCTATGCTCTACACCATCAGAACAACCCTTTACCTTGCAGTACAGTATCCTGGTGTTGCTAGTCGGTGCCGCATGCCCTCCCAGAGCCGCCACTAGAGAGTCTCGGAGCCATGAGGCCTGTATACCTTCGAGCCGATGCCGTACATAATCAGAACGACTCCTCACCTTGCAGTACAGTATCCTGGTGTTGCTAGTCGGTGCCGCATGCCCTCCCAGAGCCGCCACTAGAGAGTCTCGGAGCCATGAGGCCTGTATACCTTCGAGCCGATGCCGTACATAATCAGAACAACCCCTCACCTTGCAGTACAGTATCCTGGTGTTGCTAGTCGGTGCCGCACACCCTCCCAGAGCTGCCACTAGATAGTCTCGGAGCCATGAGGCCTGTATACCTTTGAGCCGATGCCGTACATCATCAGAACGACTCCTCACCTTGCAGTACAGTATCCTGGTGTTGCTTGTCGGCGCCGCGTACCCTCCGAGAGCTGCCACCAAAGAGTCACGGAGCCATGAGGCCTGGATGCCCTCAAGCCTGGCTATCAGTGCCCGGTACCGGCAGTACCTCGGGTAGGAGAAGACTACCACGCCTGGGGCATCTTCGTCCACCACTGTAACAAAAGAAGGGATTATTTCGAAAAAAGTATGCTAGGTTTGGGCAAGTTGAGAGGATGAACGAAGGTTAGCTAACAAAAGGTATTTACAAGGCGAAGTGAGTGGAAACGCCGGTAGGGCGTCCTAGGAGGACATATAGTGACCTTATTGGTGGTGTTCTTCAGAAAAGTCAAGTACGTAGTGCTCGCAACCGGCGTGCTTGTATGACCGGTGGCCGTAGTGTGAGTTTTATTTAACCATCTCGATCAAACGCTTCGAGCGCGTTCGGCGCTTATATTGGTCCTTCAGGGCCAATCGGAGCGCCGAACGCGCTCGATGCGTTTGATCGAGATGATAAAGTGAAACCTCTAAGTAAGGCCTCTGATGTATGAACTTAAACGAGGCTAAAGGAGTATATAAAGATCGTAACAGGTCGCGTTTCGTAGTTTCTGTCTACCTCATGTTTAGAAGGCGTAGGTTTTTTTTGAGGGTGGGAAATCATCAAATAACTTCTCCCGCTCTGGGCGGAGCAGGAGGGCGTGTCAGACTTTTACTGAGTAAAACCCACCCGTGTTCCCTCTGTTGCCTGTGTGCCAGGGGTCACGGTATCTCTTTCGAACAATCCGCAACCCTGGCAGGCATCGGCCCTTGCGGACCCGTCCTTGTGTTGGTGCTGACATCTCTTTGACGCGCGCTTGGAACACAACGCGCCGTCGACCCGGCCTTGGTCCTTGCCGGACAGCGAGCTACCCATTACTCGCCGTCCGCAAGCCCGTGCCTACGGTGGCCGGGAATCAGCCTGGGATTCCCGACGCCCAGGGTGTGTCCTGCGGCGGCTAGAGCCGTAAGGGCGCATATGCTGCCTCTCAGAAGGCGTGGGTTTACATATGTACATATACATTGTCCCCGGTTGATGGCAATAGGCAATAGTCAATAGGCTGCTCGCTTTAACAACGGGGCTAATTTGCCAAACCTCTCCGTACACATACATACTGCGTTGCAGTGGAAACCAGGCCGTCATTATTCTCATACAAACGCTCTTACGTGATTATGGCGTTATAACATTTTTTTCTGCAGGTATTTTGCACACAGGTATCTTGTGGTTTATAACTAAGTTACTATGTAATAAATACATTCAGTAAAGACGTCTGAAAATCAGCTTTTTTATCTGAACTTTAGCCGTTCACAATGTACTCATAAATTGAAAAAGTTAACAAAACATCTTCATAGAAACCTCGCATATGTAATGGAGATTCTAATTGACAAATATTTTTTTCCGAAAATTTGTAAGACTTTTTCAAAAACACGTATTTCCTGGAACTAGTTTTGTGAAACCTCCGCGCGTCAATTTATCGTTCGATGTTATCTCGTTCCCAGTTTCTCTCTCGCTTGTAGTGCGTTGGATGAAACAACAAGCTTTTCTTAATATCGTGTCCAGTGTGTCTTGTTGTCTGCACGCTACGGGAGTAGATGGACGCTGCAGCAGAATTTGGCTACGAGCTTAGCCTTGACACTTTCAGTCAAGGCCAAGCTCGAAGCCAAGTTCTGGGCTCAATGTATTTACATTGCTATCGACACGATAGAAGAGGAACCATGCTGGCGATAGATACGGACCCGGTCAGCTCATCAACTTACCAATAGAACTTTTCTCACTATCGACATCACTGAAGTCCAGCTTGGTATGTGTGAGTGGCGCGTGGCGTGGCAAGTCGGCGGAGGGTGCGCAGGCGCCGCGCCACACAGCCCGCAGGCCCCAGCGCCATTCAGTGCCCACGCACATCCAGGAGAGCAGGTCATCTGCGCGGAGGACCACTTTGTCGCTGATGGCAAGTACCTCATCCTGGAAAGAGAGACATATGATTTAAAATGTGATAATTAGTGATAGAGAGAGAGAGCGGGAGAAGTTATTTGATGATTTCCCCACCCAGAAAAAAATACCCCTGAGAGTCAGCTCTTTTTGAACGTCAAAATTACATAAGATAGTCCCCCGGCACGCCCGCCCTTCACCACTTCCTAGTGCTTTAGCTGGGAAGAAGCGCAACAAACTGTCCAGCAAAGCTTATGATCGCTTACTATTGTTAGAGCATATTGTTTAGGCGGCATACGACCACGACATCCAGATGACAATATTTTCGTGTTTCATACATTTTTCGTGATTTTTCAGGAGTCGGATTTTTAGTTTTTTTAACTTATTTTTTTATCTTTATTTTTAACATCTCTTGCATGCTGAGTAGATATTTGTGTTGTGTATGTCGTTACTCATGTCTGAGCAAATAGGTAAATGATTATCTTATATACAGGGTGTTTGGCTGAACGTTGAACATATGAAAATGATGGATAGGTGGGGTCATCTGCTACTTACTCAGCCCTAATTTATGTGGCCCTGGCCCCCTGAATATAAAATTTTAAAAAAATTTGCTTTCGTCTAGTTTCACCACTTCCTTAATTTTAAAGTGTATTTTTTATTAAAAATGGGTAAAACAAGTAATATTTTTGTAAAATGTTAGCTAGACAAAAAATTATGAGTCCTCAAACTTACAGAAAGATGTAAAAAATACTTAAATCTTAATTTCAACTTGCATTAAAAAAAAAAATTGAGTTGTTCCAATTCTAGCAAAACATCTCCAGTGTGTGACCTTTCTAATGGTATGTAATTTGCTTTTATAAAAAAAAAAACTTTAAGATTTATTTCATTTTTTTTTTTTTTGGCCAGGGCCAAATAAATTAGGGCTGAGTAAGTAGCAGATGACCCCACTTATCCACCATTTTCGTATGTTCAACGTTCTGCCAAACACCCTGTAGTTTTAGTCAATCTGGCTATCTGCCATTTCTCTTACTTACAATATAAAAACAATTGAGTTTAATCCCTTTAAATCCTTTCAGAGATGACATTCATAAAAGATATTCCTAAAACCCGTTTCTCTCGCTAATGGTTTAATTTCCGTTCTCAAACGTTTACAGGATTAACGCGTAGTTACAGAGTTATTTTAAAACTAACTTCTGCCCGCGATTTCGTACTTGTGTTTCTTGTTCCCCCGACCCACCGCGTCGCATCGCATCGTCCGGCTTATATAATAACCAGCATACACATGGACGTAATATTTATTTATTTATATATTACTTTAAGCACAAACATGTACAGAGACGGACTTAATGCCATAGGCATTTTCTACCAATCGACCTTTGGGTGATGCAGAGAAAAACAGTGGTAAGTGCAATAAAATATATGTACATAATTATATGCCTATATATAAATATAAGCATAAATAAATATACATAAATAAACGAATTTACTTAAAACAAATGAAAAAACATTATCGTTGTAATGATACTGCCAACTTCTTGCGAATGTGCTCGCGAACTATGATTTTGAAGGTCGATCGGTTGGTTGAAAATCGCGGCGGGATTTATTCGTGAAATTTGAACTCTCGGTGTTGTACCGAGGATTGAAAATCCAACAGAGTGCATCTCAACGCGTCGAAAATCGAACAGTGTGTGATACTATTCGATTTTCAAGTCTCGGCGCTACGCATTGCGTTGAAAATACAGTGCGCAAAAAATCCCGGCGCGACTTTATTACGTCCGTCTGAATGTCGATTCACTCCATTTTCACTGAGCATTATTTCTCTTTGCTCGGCTCCTAAGCATCGTAGCGTGATGGTAAATAAGTCATATGTAATTTATTTCATAACAATATATGTACACACGGCTACACATCAAGCTATACATTTGCAGTATAAACTGATCTCGCATTGTATAGGATTTTCGTACAATGTGAGTTCAGTTTAAACTGGAAATGTATAGCTTGATGTGTAGCCGTGTGTACATTGTGTTGAATTAAAAATAAAATAACATTATACGATTGCAATTAAAATAAAATTAATTAAATACCTATAACTGTCCTCAAAAACAGGGCTATTCAATGCAAAAAGAATTGCTCAAATCCGACTACTACCAGTCGAATTCTTCTAGAAATTACCACGTTCAAACAAAAAAAAAAACAAACTAACTCTTCAATTTTATTATTAGTAAGTAAGAAATAGATTTAAAACTGGTTAACTTTTAAACATGAGCTAAAAAACTGACTGGTCGCTAGACAAGGTTAATATTTTGCGAAATAAAATAATAATAACTTAATTAATATAAGCAGTCATAGTATTACATCATGTAGGGGAGTTTGTTGCGCCACTTCTTCTTCCCAGCTAAAGCACTAGGAAGTGGTGAAGGGTGGGCGTGCCGGGGGACTGACTTATGTATTTTGACGTTCGAAAAGTGCTGATTCTCAGCCTAATTTGAATAAATGATTTTTTATTTTGATTTTGAGTATTTGGGTCAACCTATGCCAGATTAATTAAAGACTGGGGTACCTAATTTTTGACTCCTGCATCAACAGAATGACGCTTTCTATTTACGAAGAATTGACACAGTTCTTTATACACAAACTGACATTTCAACTTCTCCATTTTTGACATCGCACCATCCAAAGACAATCGGTTCAATGACGGACAATGTTCGGGCATAACTCCGTCATATATAGACGGATTTGCAAAATTCTTTTTGGTTCGAAAGGGGTTTATTCCAAAATGGTCCCATATATATTTCATATGGATCTGGACGGATGATGCGTTTCAGTAGCCGGCACGCCCGCCCTTCACCACTTCCTAGTGATTTAGCTGGGAAGAAGAAGTGGCGCAACAAACTCCCCAGCAGCACAGCTGTCTGTTCAGTTAGAAGAACTTGATTCTATACAGTAGGTAATTAACATTACGAAACACAAAAAACATTAAATTTGCCATATGTCAGCTAGCACACGCCTATATACCAACAAAACATTGAAAACATAGTACAGGCAAATAAAATAAACACATGAACTAATATAATTATATAACCTGTCAGTAGTCAAGCTAACACTGGTGAAAGAACACGAACATTGTCTTGAGTTAATCACAACGACCAACAATTATTATCGTTTAAGTAGTCGTTGACAGAATAGTAAGCCTTTGAACAGAGGGTGGATTTAACTTTAGCTTTAAACGCATTTTTTTTTTTTTTTTTCTGGTTGGGAAATCATCAAATAACTTCTCCCGCTCTGGGTGGAGCGGGAGGGCGTGTCAGACTTTTACTGACTAAAACCCACCCGTGTTCCCTCAGTTGCCTGTGTGCCAGGGGCGGCGGTATCTCTTTCGAACAACCCGCACCCCCGGCAGGCACCGGCCCTTGCGGGCCCCTCTGTTGCTGCTGACAACTCTTTGAGGCGCGCGTGGAACACAACGCGCCGTCGACCCGGGCTTGGTCCTTACCGGACAGCGCGGTACCCATTACTCGCCGTCCGCAAGCCCGTGCCTACGGTGGCCGGGAATCAGCCTGGGATTCCCGACGCCCAGGGCGTCTCCTGCGAAGGCCACGGCTGTGAGGGCGCATGTACTGCATCTCCCTCACGTGCGCCGCCTCCCTCTTTGCGAGCATAACTGCTTCGCTGAAGGAGGCGACTGCCAGCCATGCCCTCTCGCTCCGTACCATGGCCTGGACCAGGGTCGGACGCGAGAGATCGCCGCCGCCGATCACCTCCACGAGGACACGGCGTTGCTCCGCCCAAGCTGGGCAGACCTCCACCGTATGCTCCACCGTGTCCTCTGGGCGATCTTCGCAATGGAAACACCCGGGCGTTTCCTCCCGCCCTATCCGAAACAGGAACCTCCCGAAACAGCCATGTCCGGTGAGGACCTGTGTCAGGCGGAAGGTGAGGACGCCATGCCGCCTCTCAAGCCACTCCTCAAAGAGGGGACTTACCGCCGCAATCGCGGCGTGGCCAAGCTTTAAACGCATTAAAATGCAAATCTAGCAAAGAAGAGGGAAGCTTGTTATAAAAAGTTATGCCAATTATTTATACCAAAAGAATGTAGCATCAAACCAGAAGAATGACTGGCAGCATAAGTTGACAGTTGCCTCTACGCCCGATCTGCTTTTGCCCGTCCAAGGACCTGAGACAAAACACATTTCTGTCAGCGTTCACGCCAAACGCTACGCCAAAATGTACGGGAATGACATTACCTGCGGAAAGATTACGTCGTGTCCTTTCCGCAGGTAATGTCATTCCCACACATTTTGGCGTGAACGCTAGCAGAAATGTGTTTTGTCTAGGCCTGCAGTTAATTTAATTAGACACATGTTTTGACAAATCAACTACTATCGGACGGACTCGTATCTTAGTTTTCGGAATTAAAGAGTAAACCTCCTGCTCATAGGACAGAAATAGATCAAACTCAAAGCATTTAATTCAATAAAACCATTTACAGACACTTTTTATCTGTAAAAAGTCTATCAGTTAGTCGGAAAGTTGAAGGCCAATCCAAAACGTAGATTTCTATGGAGAAGAACGGGCAAGAAACTCCACGGACCCCCTCCTTCCTCACCTCAAATCACGATATTACAAAATGCTGGGTCCATTATTCTTGTTGCTTTTATATTTGAGATCAATGTCAAAAAAAATAAGAAACAAATTCGAAATTTAAGATTTAAAATAAGCCCAGTACCTGAATTCACTATGACCACTAAACGATTTTTTACTCGTATCCGCGTCAATCATACACGAATTCTGATAATTTCGTATTAATAATATCGACAAATTGCTTTGGAACACAGAATACGACATTTCGATTCCTTTCCGTTACACTGGTTTCTAAAAAAAACCATATTGGTGCCGATTCTCTTGTCACAAAATTCTCTAAACTAAACTAAAAATCACCAAAATTTAGTTTATTCCTGCCAAACGACGATTTCCCATTCTGAAATTGACTAAAGTGACACAACATAACTATATTTTAGTTTGACAGCACTAAGATTGTACTGAGTTTTTAATTTAGTGAAAATAATTAAGGTAATTTTGCTATTCTGTTGTTGTCAATTTCATTATTCTATTCAACATAAAAATTTGATTGCCTGACTAAATCTGACTATTTTTTATCGCGATTAAAAAGGTGTGGAATAAAATTAGTTGTCAAGAACTAAAATTCACACCAACACCTCGACTTCGGGCGCAAATACAGTACTCTATCATTTTTTCTTTTCTTTTGCTTATATCTCGAAAATGGTGTGTCCTATCGTAAAAATAATGAAAATTTCGACCCCCTTTATAGAACCTATATACCCCTAAAACTCAACATGTAGGTAATAATTTTTAATATTTTCCATACAAAAAGTAAAAAGTCCATTTAAAACACGTCGAGGCTGCCCCCCTGCGCGACTCCGGCTCTAAAAATAATCACGGGGAAGGGAAAACAAGTACAACATTGCGAAGTCAAAAAATACCACGTGGAGTCGCGTTTGTCAAATTCGATTTTAGTTGTGTCAAAATTATTTTTAAATTTAGAGATCTTTTTTTGCAGAATAGCTTTAAGATTCTCATAGCGAAAAGTAAGGAATTTTAGTGATCGTTTAGTTAGTTTAGTTCGGTGTACAAGAGAATCGGCACCATTGACGTAGTTTGAACGTAGTAAGATTCCGCGGCGAATCATTATAACTATACAGAATTGGGGCCCTGGAAGTTAGGAGATGATCAGTATCAACCATCGCTCGGCGCCTGTTCACGAACTTGACGCGTCGATCAGCACCATATACGTATATGATAGCTGTTGGTTAGACTGGTTGTCAGACTTTCGGGCTTCTGACGACCCGTAACGACTGTCAAAGATGCACGAATGACAGCCGGGACCAACGGCTTAACGTTCTTTCCGAGGTACGGAGGGGTCTTGGTATGTAACGATTGTCACTCATCCACAGACCAACCGCGGCAAGCGTTGCTTAACCTGATCGATCCGTGCGGTTGTTATTATTTATCCACGAGCCCCCCAATTAATGGTAAAATAACATAAATAATATCTATTGATTATAATTACAAGAGCTGCCTACCCTATAAAGTCAGTAACGCTGCTGACGCTACATGGTTACTAGAATGCTGACGCTACCACAGTATGTGTACATAATTAAAGCAGGCACAAATAAATCGGAGGGGGGCAGCTCCCCGAGTTTGAGGCGGGTGGGGAGGTTGCCAGGGAACGGATTTGGGGAGTTAGGGGCGAGATTTATTTTTAATAGCTTATTATATTTTCCCCATCTGGTTCTAAAAATATGACTGACGTGTTAAAGATTTTGTATTAATAAACCTACTTTTTGTATAATGATCTTGTGATTTTCAACAATGCATAGACGGAAAAAATGTGTGTTACGACTTTCTTGCGTTATAGTTAACAAATAGGTACTTATGATAAATTGTTATTGGTATTATCTTTTTTATTATCACTTTCACTATATACATATTATAAAACAAAGTCCCTCGCCGCGTCGTCTGTCTGTTTACGATAAACACAAAAACTACTGGACGGATTTTCGACGGGTTTTCACCAATACACAGAGTGATTCTTATGGAAGGTTTGGGTGTATAATTTTTCAAAGCTTTGTGGGAAAAAGCTAGTTTAATAGTTTAATGTTGTTAATCAATCTGCCAGCATGGCTTTTACACAACCATGTTGGGCTCGGCTTCCATTATAACCATATAACTGAATACCAGAATTTTACATGAAGCGACGGTCTATCTAACCTCTACGACCCAGTTACTGAGATACCACTTGGTGAGACTGGTTGTCACGCTTTCGGGACTCCTGACGATCCGTAACAACTGTCAAAGATCTACAAATGCCAGTCGGGACCAACGGTTTAACGTACTGTCTAAGGCACACAGGAGATGGTCTCCCATTCACGAATAAACTGCGCCAAGCGTAGGTTAATTATTTAGCGACTAGATTCGCAGCTAAAAATAAATATTGATATTTATATTTTTTATAATAATCTTCATGTTATTGGCGGGTTTTACCAACTGATAAGTTCCGGTTATCTTGTCTGGCACTTTGATAGATAATTCTAAAACTGAGATATTCAGGTATTTCTTTTATTTTCTCTAGTAAATAAGCTATACTGATTGGGAAATTGATATAGGCTCTTGTTAGTTGTCAGACTGGAGCCGAGCACACGGGATCCAACGCCGAGTATATCCGACTAAGTACCAAGTATATGCGAATTAGCGTCACCGACCGACTGAAGCCAAGAATGCCCAATTCAGCGTGAGTATACGCGATTCAACGTCACTGACCCGAGCGTGACGCATCAGTTTCGTTCACAGAAAGAGCGCAGAGTGCGCGTAAAGAAGTTATCACTTCAAAATGCTAAACCTCGGAATGGCTTTTGGAGCATTTTCCCGTTGACAACAATGCGGACGAACATTTCGATGCCCTGTGATTATTTTCTTTTTTATATACTATAATAATAATAAATAATATAATTTGTACATATTATAATTTTAAGACCGGTAGTTTTTAAATTGTGTAAATATATATACACAATATATATATAAGATAAGATAATATTTATTTGCTTAAACATGTGTCATACATACAATTAAAGACTTGCATGCAAGATGGTAACAACAACAATAACAAATACAGACATGTTTGCCACATGATGTGACGTGCAAATGTCAACAAATACTTTTAATTAAAACATTCTCTTAAAATAAAAATAAATTAGTAGATAGTTAAAGAATAATAGTGACATTGTAAAAAATTAAAATAACAAAAAAGTCAAACAGAACATCAAAAGAAAAATAAATTATTAAGACTACCTAATCAAAATACAAATCTTTCCTCTAGGAACTCGTTAATGTTATAGTATGCCTTATTTACTAAATATGTCTTAAGTTTTCTTTTCAAGTGCACATTATTAAGCTCCTTCCAACTTTTAGGCAGCTTATTGTAGACAATTGGAGCCATACGAAAAACACTTTTGCGCATAAGTGCAGTCCTACAGGGTAGTCCACATAGTTGAGTTTGGTCACGTCTATTCCTGGGAAATTGATCTGCTGTGCGGGGAAATAATCTAGGATTGTTCCTGACAAACATTACGGTTTCAAGAATATATAACGATGGCAATGTTAAAATTTTATGCATTATAAAATAGGGTTTGCAACTGTCCGTGGTTATCAAATGAAACATTGCTCTAAGGCATCTCTTTTGTGCTTTAAATGCTACTTCTTTATTAGTCGAGTTACCCCAAAAAATAACACCATATCTAAGAACGGATTCAGCCAGACCGTAATAAGCTGTTAATAACGCATCCCTGTTCACTTTTCGTGACAGTAAGAACAATGCATAGGCACTACTACTAATTCTTTTACTAAGAGAATCAATGTGATCCTTCCAGTTTAAGTGTCGGTCAATAATTAGCCCCAGAAACTTAGTTGTATTAACCGTGTCAATTGTTATATTATTAAATGTTATGTCAAGATTGGGAAATGGCAGTATACGCTGGCTAAAATGCATAATTACTGTCTTACTTAAATTAATTTTTAAATTATTATTGTCTAACCATTCTATAATATTGATCAATGTATTATTAATGTCATATTTATATAGGTCTTTATTATTACAGGGTATAGTTATCGTACTGTCATCCGCGAAAAGTGTCATAGGATGGTCAATTGATTTTGGAAAGTCATTTATGTAAATGGTAAAAAGTGGTGGTCCTAAAACACTTCCTTGCGGAACTCCGTAGGTAACGATTCTTTCCTCCGATATAATGTTTTCTTCATTTTTGGTTTTAGTGTTTAGTCTACTTATTTCGGTTACTTGTTTTCTGTCGTTCAAATATGATTTTATAAGTTCAAGAACATTCCCTCTAACACCGTACGCATCAAGTTTTTTTAGTAAAATATCATGTTGGACATAATCAAACGCCTGAGTCATGTCACAGAATATAGCACAGACTGGAGTATTTTTATCCATATTTGTCATAATCGAGTGCAAGAAGTCGTAAACTGCCATATTTATTGTTTTCTTTTTCCTAAATCCTTTTTGTTCGTTACAGAGGATATTGTTCACTTCTAAATAACAGCAAAGTTGATTATAAATATAGTATTCAATAACTTTTGAGAACATCGGTATTAATGCAATCGGTCTGTAGCACTCCATTAGTTCCCTGTCTTGTTTTTTAAACAATGGCTTTATTACCGATTTTTTTAATAGATCTGGAAAAATACCTTCACTTATACACAAATTTATAATGTGACTCAGAGGGTGGCTTATTTCATCAGCCACTGTTTTTAGTATATTTGAACTGATCCCGTCATAGCCCACAGTATTTGTATTGTTTAAAGCTAGAATGATTTTCAATACGTCATTCGGCAAACTTGGAGCGATAAACATAGAATCCTTTCTGTTCAAAATATGTTTTGTTACTCTATGCCCTGAATTTATTGAGGGTTGAATTTTGTCAATAAAATAATTGTTAAATGAATTAGAAATATGGTTTGGGTCCGAGATAATTTCATTATTTATTCTGATTTTGGGGATATTATTCTTAGGTATATTTAATTTTGATTCGTTTATAATTTGCCAGGTCATTTTGGATTTATTTATTGATGTATTTATTTTGTAATTATTTTGTGCTTTCTGTGTTAAATTTATAATTCTTTTAAATAGTTTTGAGTAATTCCTAAATCGCGTTTTCTTCTGTTGAGTAGGTTTTATTCGATACTGCCACAATAATTGACGTTTCTTCTCACTGCATTTTTTAATACCACGTGATACCCATTTTTGTTTATTGTGGACCCTAACTGAAATAAGATTTTCGGGGAAACACAGATCGTATAATAAAATGAAAATATCCACGAACTCCTTATATGCTACATTTGGGTCCGTGGCTGTATAGACGTCTGAAAAAGTTAGGTTTTGCAGATAACCTTTGAACTTTTTGATGTTGTCCTTATTGTAGTCACGTCTTTTTTTAGTCCACCTTTTAAAAGTACATACGTTGCTAATTGGACATTTCAATAACTGCGCAGTATGGTCAGATAACGCTAACTCCAATACTGTGGCTTTACAGGGCTTTTTAAAATTATGCGCAAAATTGTCGATGCATGTTTGGCTCTTAAGACGCGTCGGTTGATGAAGAGCTAGTTTTAAGTTAAAGCTTAATAACACATTTTCAAATTCTGTCGATTGTCTATTTCTCTTAAGAACATCTATATTAAAATCACCTACCAGAACAATATTTTTATAATTCTTTTTCACTAAAGTCTGTAATATTATTTCTAATTTATTTATACATTCGTTGAAATTTTTAGAATTCGGTACTCTATAAATACAAACACAAACAATCCTATGAGTAACAAGTTCAATGGCACAGCATTCAAAGATACCCGTTGATGACATTTTTGCTATTTTTGGTAACTCCCTCCATTGATGGCCTGACTTCACCAGTATGCATGCACCACCCCTTTTGCTTTCTTTTCTACTGAATGAAGCCGCCAAGCAGTAATTCTTTAAGTTAAGGTGTTTGTCATAGCCTTCCATCATGAAATGTTCCGTAATACAAAGAACGTCCACGTTAATGTTTCTGTCAAACAATTCATTCAAGCTCACTGCAAGGGTGTCACATTTCGCCAGCAGGCCTGCAATGTTTTGGTGCAGGATTTGTAGCTGTTTATCCAAGAAAAAGTTGGTCATCCGTTGAAGTTCCTTCGTTTTTGCCGATACCATTCCGTTGTACATCAGCGTAATTCCGAGTAATTTCAGCAAATAATTCCCATAGATCGTTAAATATCGTACGTAGTCCAAGATTATTGATAGTCCCTGAGTATATATTAAACATGCTGTCGTCATAATTCAGATTGAGGTTGCTGTCTAAAAGGTATGCATGTCCATGCGTCATTATGTCTAAGTATAAAAGATTATTGAATGTTTCTACTCGACAGTTGAATAAAGTAGCGTCAAAGGGATACTTATATGTGGGCAAACAAATAATTATGTTAGTATTTCTTATCTCTTGAATTATACTTCTTAAATGGAAGATAATATCATAATAATCATTAGTTTTTTTGAAGTCTTCTTGCCCAAGTAGTATGATGCAGCAATCTTCCATAGTATAATTTTTTAATTTGGTACCCAGTCCATCTAGGAGCTGGTTTGTATTTGTATTCGATTTTAAATAATGAAATAGATTACATTTATCATGGAATGCATTATTCGCAGTTAACAATACATTTTGTTTATTATTACTACTTATTATGCATATTTCCGGCCTAGTCTTAACCGTGAGGCTATTCGGTTCTGTTTTAGAGGGAGAGAGATCTTTTATTATTGGGTCAGTTACTGTCCGAGTAAGTTTTGACTTACTATTGTTATATTTTGTCTGTGACTTTGTTACATTGTTATTTACTGTTGTTTTGCCTGAATTTTTGGCCTCATTTTTCTTTATAAGTTCTAGTTCTACATTACTTTTTTTTAAATTACTATTTTCAATTTTTAGTAATTTTATTTCCTCTTGTGAACATTTCAATTGTGATTTAAGACTGGCAATCTCGTCTTTTAGTATTTGTATTTGAGCGTTGTCTTCATCTTCTGATATGTCCGGCATACTACTTTTAGTGGAATTCAATGTTTGTGAAATACTCGTGACGTTGCTATCCTCGTCCTGTTGTTCTGAACGTGTACGAGTGCGCCGGAACGTGATATTCTCCAGGAAATTCATAATGAGAAGGTTGCAAAAAATAATATATATATATATATATAATATATATAATATAATAATATATAATATAATATACATATAATATATATTATAATATATAATATATATACACTATACAAATAAGATATTGAGTCGAATTCCGAAATTACCAAATTTGAGAAAACAAATTCCAAACTCCGTCCCTGCACCATTCTAAATGAAGGTGGGTGGGGGTTGAACTAAAATTGCTTTCGAATAAGTAACGGACCCCCGGATATTTAGAGAGGGGGTCGCCATCTCGCTTCTATGTCGACACGGTATCACACTAGCAGTAGCGAAGGACTATGGAACAGCTGACTTTGACAGTTATCAGCTGATTTAGAACATGGGGTTATGCTTTTAATCGCATCTGCACTTATATATGGTCAAATTAAATTAGCTGGTAATACTTTTGGGCATGTGATACGGAGGAATGTGGAAAATTCGTGAAGGAAGTTTTGAGCATGAATGTCGATGGCTATAAGAGTAGGGGAGACCAAAGAAACGATGGATGGACTGTGTGAATGATGATATGGTTAGAAAGGGAGTGACTACGGAGATGACGACTGATAGAGAAGAGTGGGAGAAGAAGACATGATTTCGATACATGTTTTTTGTTCCATTTCTTTTAAATGGAACAAAATAAAAGTTTTCATAATTCGATGGCGAAAATCAATGCCCGTGATCGATCAGCTTTTTAATTTTTCGTGGAACAAAGATATTTTTTTTTAACATAACAAGCGTTAGGTTGCCCTAATGTGAATACCAGAGTTATTTAAAGTGTTGAACAAAGTAGCAATGATGAAATAGTTTTTTTTACACGCTTTATATTAGCTTCACTTGTATGTTTTGTTTGTATGTGTGTATGTAACCGACTCCTTTGGACGCCATTTTGACCCACTTTAAACGGTCAGATTTCATTTAAACTTTGTAGACTTATCGAGGACCTATGACAATTCAATAATTTAAAAAAAAACTTGCTTTTGTAGTTAGCAAAACTAAAAAATAGAAAATAAATAATAGTTTAAAAAAAACTAAAAAAAACACGCTTTAAAAACCAAACTAAAAAGTAGAAAATAATTTAATTCTATTAAAAAGCGTGGGGTGCTTCTTGAGGTACTTTTATAATCAATTAATATCAAGCACCCCACGCTTTTTAATAGAATTAAATTATTTTCTACTTTTTAGTTTGTTTTTTTAGTTTTTTTTATTTCATTAGTTTTCGGTCTCGAGATCACACGCGGGTAGTAGCCCAAGAGGCACGACACCCGTCTGGTCGGAGGATCCTCCCTTTTCTATGGAGTATGAGTGAACTTTACACCCTGTGCCTCATACCTCTATAAAACCAACCACGGCAAATAATGAGAAGCCTCCCAAGAACTTTCTGGAACCGAGCGATTTTAAATCACTGAAATCCATTCGCTCTTTCAGAATACGCCTGCGAGCTATTTTAGCCCCTTCATAAGAATGTTTCGTAGTAATTCGCAATTTAGTTAATAATCTTTTTTCCTGTGGCTTTGCTTGTACGGATTCTGAATTTTACAATGCGGTCAGATGGTTGGCCCTACACACTTATAGCAGGTCACCAGATGCAACTGAATATCAGTATTTTACATGGAGCGACTGCCTATCTGACCTCCACAACCCAGTTACTGGGTAATACGATACCCCTTCATAAGATTGGTTGGCAAATTTTCAGGCTTCTGACGACACGTAACGACTGTCAAAGATCCACGAATGACAGCCGGGAGCAACGGCTTTTAACTTGCTTTTTACGGCACGAAGGGGTCTCGAGCCAGGGTCACCCAGCCAGGGCCCGACCTCGGCAAGCGTAGCTTAACGTGATCGATCGACTTGAGCGGCTGCTAATACTTTGACCACAAGCCCCCATTAAATTGAACTTGAACATAGCTGGCGAAATGTGGGTGTACTTAGCACTCTGCCCGCCCCTTTAAGGAATATAGGCGTGAATTTTTTTCTTTATCCGCGGAACCCTAATCTTCCTCCTTAGAATGTGTACAGAACCCAATTCTACACGAGAACAGAGCGCGGTGTACATTTACAATTAAATTAAAGATAACCGTGTGTGTGTGTTGTTGTGTTTGTGTTGTAAATACTGTGTATGTGTGTGTGTGTTTATGTACAGGTTGCTGTTTTTAGGATATCAATATGTTTTAATGGGTTTCTATGCTTAGTTTAAGTTTTGGGGTTTATCTTAAAAATAAACGGTTAAAAAGAACATTATTACAATAAACATGCTTGTCAAATGGATGGGTGATCTCAAAGCTGAAGAGTGGTTTGTTTGTTTGAACGCGTTAATCTTTTAATTAAACTTAAAAAAATAATCATCATGCTAGGAGCTGCGCAAAAGGGAAAAATCTAAGAAAGAACGCCAAGCGAAAACCGAGTATTACCGCGAGCAGGCGTCAAGCAAAAACAGTAAAACATCAATATTTTATACGCTGAGAATTTCTTTTTCAATGGTAAATGGAACCACGATACCTCAATAACATTACCGATGGTCACCCCTTACAAACTATTAAACCATTAAAAAAATCCATCGGAAAGTAAAAAAAAAACTATGTAACTACTTACTACGTACTAAAAGTCGTAACTCAAACCCGTTCAATAGAAAAACAATCATTTTCCATTGAAGTAAGGTTCATATTTGCGTAACAATTAACATTTCTAAAAATAGTACGAAGGCCACAACTTGATACTTTACGAATATTATAATATTTTCATAATGAAATTCTAAATCTTTAAAAACAAAAGCAGTTAAATATTCAGTTCCATTTGTTACGACTAGAAGCCGACCACAGAGTTTTACCCAGTTACTGGGATGTGGAGATCAGATAGGCAGTCGCTTTATGTAAAATGCTGGTATTCAGCTGCATCAAACTCAAACTCAAAGCATTTATTTTAATTAAACTAGTTACAGGCACTTTTGACCTGTCAAGGGTTCGGTCAGTCTGAAAGACTCATTCCAAAGCGTAGTAGGTACCTATTGAGAAACAACCGACTTCCGAAAAAAATCCTACAAAGAGAAAAATTACTTTAATTTCGTGTACAATCCACATACTTTGGATATGTATTTTAATTTTATGTCACCACCTTCCGAAATTAAAGTTATTTTTCACTTTGTAGTGTTTTTTCGAAAGTCGTTTGTTTTTTTTTTTGGTATAAGTTTTTATTTTTCACTTTTTTAGTTACAGTACCTACCCCACTAATTCGAAATTTCTTCATCCTTGGGGTCAAAACAATTCATATTTACGCGATAGCAGCAATCGCGGTTGATTTACTGTCATATTTTGAAGAGTTCCGTTGTCTGTCTCCGAAACGCATCATCACATCTAGATGAAATTGAAATGGGAAGCACCAGCTTTCAAATAAAAAAAGAATCATCAAAATCGGTTCACCCAGTCGAAAGTTCTGAGGTAACAAACATTAAAAAAAAACATACAGACGAATTGAGAACCTCCTCCTTTTTTTGAAGTCGTTAAAAAGGGCCCGCGTGATGGTCGAAAATTATTTCACGGGAACGTATTACCGGTATTAAAAGTATCGTATATGTTAATTCAGGTTACGAACTATCTGTTTGCCAAATCCGTTCAGACGTTTAAGCGTAATTGAGTAATAAACGTCCAAACATCTAAACTTTCACATTTATAATATAACTAGCTTTTGCCAGCGGCTTCGCCCGCGTGCAGGTCGGTGTATTATACATATAAACCTTCCTCTTGAATCACTCTATCTATTAAAAAAACCCGCATCAAAATCCGTTGCGTAGTTTTAAAGATTTAAGCATACATAGGGATATAGGGACAGAGAAAGCGACTTTGTTTTATACTATGTAGTGATAAGTATGAATTAGGATGATGAGTTCGTTACGACTGTTGAAGAACTTAAAATGTCAATGTCATGTACGATATCCGTGTAATATCTTATCGTTATCATACTAGCTCATATCTACAAATAATAACACATATCACCCATCCGTCTGACAATTTTGATAATATGATATTATATTGCTTTTCACCATTACTAATTAGTCAACCCATATTTGTTTTTTAATACGACGAAGTTGACTTCGAATGCACCTAATACCACCATCAAATAAATAACTAACTATCATTTACTAGCCTTTAAAATATAATAAATAATTAAAATCTTGAAATAAAATAAGATTAGTTTTTAATAAAATATTCATTTCTATTTTAATATTTATTTAACTTCGATTCCACTTAGCACTACCATAAAATTAATAACTAACTAACATTTACTAGCCTTTACAATAAAATAAAAAAATTAATCTTAAAATAAAATAATGATTATTAATAATATTTATTTACATAATTGGCCAAATGTGGATGTATTAATGCACGCTTCTGCTTAACCACTTCGGGGAATATAGTCGTGACGTTATACTATTAAAAATAATAATGTATATTAATACAATATTGTACACAAAACGACTACCTACTTACCAAACGTATTTTGACAATTTCAAATACAAAAACCCAAAGTTAAGTTTCCTAAAACTAACCATTACTACAAGTAAATAGCATTGCACTCTAAAATCCAATATTTTGGACTAAACTACGACTCGATATTGTACACATTTACACGTACATACATAAGTATATAATACCAAGATTATGCGTGTGTGGAAACAAGGTGAACTTATACAGCGTGTTGCCTTTTCTGCTTGTTTGTTTAATTTAAGTTGTGGGCGGATGGAGGGTGGGTGGAGGTGTTTTTGTAGTTTTAGAAGATAATGTGTATGAAATTAGTTTTCTACATCAACATAAAATTATTCTACTACTTAATTTTGTAATCACATTTTTTTCTAAGGCAACTTCAAGGCCCTTCAATAACAATGAATATCGAAATGACATTTTAATTTATTGCATTAAACAGTGTGTAAAAGTATGTTTTATGTCTAAATTGTCCCACGGAAACGTGCTAACGGGACAAAAATAATACATCAGCTATATTCAAGAGGGAGTCCCGTTAAAATCGGTCCAGCCACTTCGGAGATTACAAACAGACAAAGACAGACAAAATTGTCAAAAAATGATTTTTGTTATAAGTATCGTATAAACTTTCATATGCATTTAATTGTATTTAGTAAAAAATAACAGCTTTTTAACATTACAAACAGACAATTCAATTTATTTATTTGTACAGAGAAGACAAATACATACTATCTACATACATACCAGTTAAGACAACGAAAATTACTGATATTATAAAGAATAAATTAACATTTCCTTCTTTTGAAGAAATGTTTAATACTCTTATATGATCTATACCCCATCCTATGATGTAAATATTCGGTACATTGAAAAGTCTGTTTTTCTATGACCAAAAAAAAACTAATTAAAATCCGTTCAAAAAAGCAACATGCTGTATGCAGCACATGTGACACACACATTCAAACGCACACAACCACATGTACAATTGATAGCGTTCGTCGGATCTATTCGGTGCAACGCCCCGGCCTTTAGGGTGCGTTTACACTCGCCGACGGACTTTTTTGCAAATTATGCTAAATAAGTTTTTTTAATGTTTTGTTTGTGAGCGTGATAAATTATTTTTTAAAGGGAACAGTTTTCTTCCAGGCAAACGAGATACCATAAAAAATAAACAGTTATTATTATTTATACTTACTTATAAAGCATTTGTAAATTGGCGGGTTGTAAACTTTTGTACCTACTTATGAAAATATGTGTCATTGAACATGTGCGAATTATTAATTACTAGCTTTTCCCCGCGGTCTTACCCGCGTAGGGGACAGAAATCATCCCATCGGAACATACTCCCGTGATTAAAAGCATTGTCTTAACTCAGGTCTATCTGTGTGCCAAATTCCATCCAAATCTGTTCAGCCGTTAAGAGTTTACGTACAGTGTAACTTTAGCCTTGAGTATTTAATTATAGTATGGAATTAATTACGGATCTAATTGAATATGATTCCTTGATCTTATTTATACTAGATTTTTTACTACTGATAAAGTAAGCCTAAAACGATATTAAACGTTTCCTGTTTATCAAAAATCAACATAAAATAGCGATTCACAGTTAAATAAAACTGGTTTATAAGGTCACACTGATTAAAATAAATTCCGGGGTCAAAAACTAGTTTGAAATATATGCAAACTTTCATTTTTTTTTTGTAAGTATTTTGTTCAAAATAAAGTATTTTCTACAATGAAAGCGAGCATTCATCATTATTTTCATATCTAGCTTTTTTTAGTGAAATTCGTGACCGTGAACCAAGGGCTGGTTTTACCTTGGCCAGAAGAGGCTAAGCATTGCTACAACGTGGTAATGCCGCCAGTACCTTGGGAACATTACCAGTCGACAGCGATGCGGATGAATTTTTCGACGCTGTATTTTAATTTTTAAATGGTTTTAGTTAAGTTAGGATTAAATTTTGTTACTTTTACTAGTTAATTTGTGTATATTTTTGAACAAATAAATTATTTCCATAGAAAAAGGAAGTTCAATAAGTATTTTCTTTAGATCGCTCCTCAAAATAGTGTTCAATTATAATTATATAATAAACATTTACTATCTGGCTTGTTAGTTTTTATATCAATGAATTGAAAGAGACAAAGGCATCAATGTATTTTAATGAATTTATAGATTTTTTTACACAACAACAAATTTTCATAACTATAAAAATAAATCCAAAAAGAATATTCTCTAATTAAAACATTTGTCAAATTAATGTTAAGGCTTAACGTCGGCAGTGTGCAAGCGTCCTAAGCGACATAAATTCTCAATAACACGAAATGGCGGCGCGGGGCGCGGGGCGGGGGCGACACAGGGACGCACTTCGCACGTAGCAGTATTATTATTTCAGTAGCTATTGTAATTTTTCTTCTATTTTTTTTATTATTTATAGTTTTGTTTTATGAGGTATGCTAGAAATTATTGTTGCAGATAAGTTAAAATTGGCACTTTTTTAAGTAGCTTGTTTTTTTATTTATTTACATACATACTATTAAAAATTTTAATTTATTATAAGTTTTTTTATAAAAAACGACAGAATTAATTGTTTTAATAGAACTTAGATGAGGGAATTGGACAAAGAAAAGTTCGTTTTAAGGAAAAATATGATGATACCTAAATCCAACTGACGCTACATAATAATTAAGTAGGCATTGACTGGGATGGCTAGAAACAGAATTTTCCTTGAATATAAAGTGCAATACAGTTAGGAATTAAAATATCCAGCATTGTTATACAATCAACATCGATTCCTTGAAATATATATATTATTTTTTTGTTTTTCCGAGCAGTAAATAAAAATTATGCTTAATAGAAATATTTAATATATAGAGGTCTGTTTTTATATTAGAACGACCAATTCTTTAAGTTTACATTCTCATTTAGATGAACTCTGTCATAAATTCATACATAATGTATAAACATAAACGGGTTTCTTCAAGGTCAAACAAAACATCATTTTATCGACATCTTTATCTTTCAATTAACTGTGAGACTGTGTGGGATCAATAATTAGGTATCATTCGCTTATATAAATATATTAATGAATAAAAACTACAAACACGTACGTGCTTCTGGTTTTATACCATTTATTTGTGGTCGGCACAGCATGTCTTCCACATATCTCTATTAGTCGTCAACTCGATAGTCACTCACTTCCTAGCCATATCATCTTTCACCCATCGTTCATCGTTTATTTGGTATTGCTATCCATATTTTTTTTTTACTATCGGCATTTTCCATTTTTCTCTATATCACACGCTCATACCGCCATAGTCAGACTCTTTGCAGTTTATTAACTAACTAGCTTTTCACCGCGGCTTTGAACGCGTGGCTTTGAACGTACTACCGGGATCATTATGTGTTAATCCAGGTTATAATATATCTAGGTGCCAAATTTTATACGAATCCGGTCTGCCGTTTTTGTGCCACTCCGAGATAAACTGACAAAAGGACAAACATTCTTCGTTACTATTTTATTAAATGTAAAGATGTACACATAAAACCAACTAATTATAAAATCATCTCATTATAAAACTAGACATCCACAAAGGTTAATAATAAATCTTATCTGTTATAGCCATTTAATTTACTCGACTACAATGAACAAGGGACATGTTTTTTTCTATTTAATGACAGCGTAGTGACATGAATGCTCTTAACACATAAGAATTGATAGAAAATAGATAGATTGATTGAAAATGAAAAAATGCAGTTGGTTACTTTTTTTGTGATAGGTACATATTTTTTTGTGTTATTTTTTTTGTCTTACACATGATTTTATTAGCTTACAGCTGCTCCACTTTTGGATATGAATATCTTCTATCGTAAAGAAGAGACGAGGAAGATTTTTGTACCTTTTTAATAACGGATGCATGAGAAGGTCAAAGGACCCTATGGTCCTTATTGTCAACGTCGGTACAGAACTCCTCGTTCATCATTATCTGCCTAGCATGCGGCTCGTTGTACGTCTCAAATCAGTGATTCTTCTATCTTTTAAGTCAAATTCGTAATGCAAAAGGCTACGAGTATAACCCATATAATTATTAATAGCTACAAAAACACGTTAAATTCTGTTTATCTATTGAACGATTAGGTATTTAATTAGTGACGTGAGCAGTTTGATAAAATAGATAAATTAAAAGTAACAGTTCTCACATATAAGTCTGTAGCCGCATGGAAACAAGAAAATATATTTTTAGTAATACCAATAATGTTATTTGTTGGAGGACTTTATCCAGGAATAACTTAGTGTTGTGAAATTAAACAAATACTTTTTTATATAGAGTAAAAAAATTAAAGTCATGCTTTAAAAATAACATAAGAATTACATATTATGGATTTTTATTTATAGAAGTCATATAGTTCAACTTAGTTTATCTTCATATATTAGCCCATATTTAACGTACATTACTATAGCATTATATTTTATTAAGTTTATTGGCTGAAATATAAAAACTTCTACTTTCCTAAAACAAACATGAACGTGAATAATAATAAAACACACATATTATGTCTCATCATTATCATTTCAGCCGAAAATCGTCCACTGCTGGACATAAGCCTCCCCAAAAGGGGGGAATTTGCCATAATCGCCACGCTTGGCAGGTGGGTTGGCGATCTCAGTATGGTGGTCAAATGCATAGAGAACGCTGCTGCCCATTCTCTAGGAAGTCCCTTAGTCGCCTTCTACAACACCCATGGGAAGAAATAGGATGGTGCTATTCTTTTACGTCCGGCACCACACGGAAACTTATTAATGTCTAGATAACATATAATATTAATGATTAATGTGTAATGGTTATGCGTATTTGCATTTTTTTTTAAACAAAATAATGAAGAATTAAATAGGTACTACCTCAGTCAAAATCCAAAGTTTTAGCGCAATATACAGAATGGTCACCTTTTTACTGTCCTAATATTTATTTTTATTTGCTTAATTAGTTTTTATTTCGTCATTAATAATTACAATTGATTGAATTCTAAAATAGCATATACATACATAGGTCACAAAAACCACTTCCATATTTAATTTGAAAATATCCACGTAATATATAACAAAATCAATTTCAAGCTCCAATTTTCGCAACGTATTCAAAAATCCTAACAAAAACAATTCAAAGCCCTCAGCCAAGTCCGTCCCCGAAGGAAAGCAGTGAAAGATGAGAGTCGGGTCGCAGACTGCGCCGCGACAGTCTTGATACTTGCATCTATTACATAACTCTTTCATTGCTTCGAATCACCGTGCGAAATTAGATAACAATTCTATGATACGTAAAATGGCAATGTTTGCAATCATTTTCTAATCTTTTGAAAAGCGCACAAACTTCTAATTACAGTGTTCTAAAGAACTTCTAATTACTCTCACCAGAACAATTAGAATTAGTTTAGTTTGCACTCTAACCCGTAGTTAACTCTCTTAACAATGGTTAAAAATAGTAACTAAATGTACAATTTCGGCAAAATGTGTTTTTTGATCAATTGTTAGTTGAACGAATGGTCAAATAACGAACTATTAGTTAATAATTAATTAATCATTTTAACGTACTAGCTTTTGCCCGCGGCATCATCCGTATGGTGATCTGAAATTATCCCACGGGAACGTACCACTTAAAACATAACCTTGTTTCCCCGAATGGTTAAGCAGAGATCTACCCATAATATGTACACGTACATTTCGCCAGTTCCGTTTAAGATTAATGTAATATGGGGTGAGCCTAATGCCATCAACCGGGCAAAAATCCTGACTTCGGGTTTCTACTGAGCAATTTGTGATGGAAAACGCCAATAGCACTTTTTCGACCTGGGTATCGAACCCAGAACGTCATGTTCAATGTTAGCACTTGACAAGACAATTTATAATAAAATGAATATGGTTAGTATTTAACCTACTTAGAATTACTTCATATTCATTCACTGAGATAATAAATAAATTAACAATGATTTATGGTTAACAGTCTTAACACGCTAAGATAATTAATTTGAGTAATAATATGCTACTTATAAAAAAAAATCAAGGATGTATTTAAAATTCAACTTCTATTTTAAAACTTTTATTTTATATTGACAAAAAAATAAACATGTTAGGATTTTCTGTAACTTCCACGTTACTAATAATAATGTTTAGTAATTAAAATCCATAATTAATAATTAAGTTAGCCTTTATAAAAGTAACTGTTAATGTTAGCTTGCATCATTTCACAGGTGGGCAAATTCTTCTTTCGCCCGGTGACGAATAAAGCAATTAAAATAAAAAGTAAAACTAAGAAATAACTGATGTCACTGTACTAACCCCGCCAAGGCTAGCCAAAAACAAAAGGCAGGTTTCTAGAGTTAGGAGCTGAGCTCTACATTAGATCTGATATCTTTTTAACAGCGGTAGCGGTATGACGTATCTAAGTCTTGGCAATCTACTTTACGTGAAATGTTTTTCGTAGGATAAATTACTTACGAGTTCATACAGAATGGAAATAAAAAACAAATCGCGTCATTCCCTGAAAGAATCAAGAAAATACATCCAAACACGAAACGCAAATATTTTTTCCCCATTTTCATAATAAAAATAAAAGTATCAAAACTTCCCCAGCTCAGTAAACAACTGCTCACGAAGTTTCAATCGCTACTCTCAGAAGGGCGTATAAACCGAATATTACATTAATTGCCAATTGATTTTGAACCGTAACTTTGAGTGGCGAAGGTCTTAATTACTAAAGTTGTTTGTTTAACTTATTAATAAAGACTAGCTTACATAGATTAGGAAACGTACTTTTTGTCCCGTTTTTTTTTTATTTTTTCTGAAATTTGTATGGAGGTAGTTTGTGTTCGCAAATAATGTCACCGATTTCTGGAATAATATTAGGTACCTGTTATCAACATTCTGAAGGACAAAGGCCTCTTATACAGAGACGGGACGAGCTTGGGCTGAAATCCACCACGCGGGGCCCAGTTTTGGTTAGTAGATGTCACATGTCTTGGAATTTTTGTTCTTGGACATGCCTCACGATGTTTTCCTTCACCGTTTTAAGAGCAGTGGTGATGGCGCCTGTGTTCGATGCCGGGGCCGTTACTACTGAGCCACCACTGACTGCTCCAACTTGCTCACTGTGTTGTCAATTTCTGACTACATCGTAACCATACGGTTTCATTTGACGTCAGATGGCAGTAGCTCCATATTTTGCCGCTTCTGGTTAGCCTGTAAGCCGACCACAATATCGTTGGGACAAGCTTTTAACCTCAATTATTAAACAAAACCAAAAACGGTCGGGTTCTGACAACCGTAAAACGGGTGAACAGAAAAAAAAATCTAAATTAACTTATGTATGCATGTCAAAGACCAATATTTTTTACAAGAAATTTGATAACGCGTGGAAGAATCGATAATTTTATCTGTTACCGTTAACGAAAGTCGTAAATGGTAACATCGTGAACCCCGCCATCGCGCCATCTAGTATAAGTTTTAAGAAGCTCTCGTAAACTTGTCGCCATGTTGGATTTGCATTTTGACCTCGCTATATCGGCTTTAGCACCCTGAAAAACTATGAAAACGACGACACCCATGACGAAAAAAATTGAATGTTTTCGCAGCTGCCATCTTGGATTTTCATTTTAGCCTCACTATCGGTTTTAGCATCCTCGAAAACTACGATAACTATCGCTCTCTCTCCGTCTTTTTCTATTACTTATTACTTTATCTATACTTCTATTATAAAGAGGTAAAGTTTGTGAGGTTGTAATCTTGTGGGGGGGAAATGTTGTGGGGGGTAATCTCTGGATCTACTGAACCGATTTTGAAAATTCTTTTACCAAATGAAAGCCACGTTATTTGTGAGTGTCATAGGCTATATATTAATATATAATAAAAGTCGCATAGAGGGGGCCATAACACTTTTTCGTCAATACGAAGTAAAATGAGTATTTAAACATCGTAGTCATAGCAAGACGGTGGCGTTCTGTATAGTTTCTGCCTACCCCCATTGGAAGAAGGCGTGAGTTTATGTATGTATGTGTACTTAGTTTAGTGTTCGCTGAGCTTGCTATCCTGGGATCGAATCCCAGGTTGGACTTAGTATTCTAACGGGTTTTTCCATTAGGAATTTCTAAATAGAAACCCGTAGTCTGGATCCGAGCTCAGTTCGCCAGCTCGCCACTATTACATGGGACGTAATATAACAGGCAAAATGTGTGTGTACTACAGTTACAGCTCTGTCTAACCCTTCGGGCAGTACAGGCCTGATGTTGTGCTACCTCCACGATGTCGTCGTCGAAATTCAAGCGAGAAACAAAATCGCTCCGCTCATGCCTTGCCCCAGCCGTCTACCCGTTCTAATAATAGTGCCCCAATCGATATACGGAGTTTAAATGTGACAGTACGTTCTTGTGTAGCGCTCACTTGGCTAACCGACTTCCAAGAGATGGGTTGTGTGTTTACACTTAGTTTTTGTAACTCTTGCGATGAACTGTGGATGTTCTGCCTTGCCTTTTGGGGATCATCATCTGCCCAGCCGTTTTCCTTATGTTGGGGTTGGCGTCCAGTCTGACCGGATGCAGCCGTATACCAGTATTTCACATGGAGCGACTGCCTACCATCCACACCTCACCAAGTGTTGCTTAACCTTGAAGATCGACACGTCTGTCATTATTTAGCCACGAGCCCCTCACGGTTGGTATAACTAGAAAAATGAACACCCTTTTCATTATTATAGAACTTTCTAGATTGAAACTGCCTGTAACGACTGATATAGGTAATGAACTGAATAATATATTATTCCTGTGCCGTAAACTAGATTATATACAGTGGGTTATGGCGATACGACTACGGAGGGATAATAACTGAAATTATGACAAAAGAAACATGTAACGATGCCACACAGGCAACTGAGGGAACACGGGTGGGTTTTAGTCAGTAAATGTCTGACACGCCTTCCCGCTCCACCCAGAGCGAGAGAAGTTATTTGATGATTTCCCAACCAAAAAAAAAAAAAATGGAAAAAAGCGTGAGTTTCTGTATGTAGGTTCCACCACCGTTTTGCTAGCAGCTTCGACCGCGTGGAGGTCGAAAATTATCCCACGGGAACGTACTACCTGGATAAAGTCAAAGTCAAAGTCAAAGCATTTATTTCAAATAGGCACTTTTGAACGTCAACATTTACATTAAAATAGAATTGATTCTAGTCGCCCCTTCCAAAATGTAGTTTCGTATGGAGAAGAATGGGCAAGAAACTCCACCGTTACTCTTTTAAAATGATATAACTACAATATTTAACATACATTCATTGTATAATTATGTGTGAAAACGATGCATCCAGAACAAAATCACTGTACCAAAATAGGTAAAAATAATGAAATAAAAAGAAAAAAAAAAGATAAAAAGTATCTTAAGTGTTAATACAGGTTATAAACTATCTGTGGGCCAAATTTCATCCAAATCCGTTCAGCCGTTTTTGCGTGATTGAGTAACAAATCCAAACACATTTATCATTTTAGTAGGATCAACAAGACATCTGCAATCTGCCTAGCTTTTTCCCAACTGGTATGTTGGAGCCGGCTTCAAGTTTAACCAGCATCCTAATTGAGCGCTGCGGGTTGTCCCATTTGTTCCCATGGGTGTCGTAGAAGGCGACTAAGGGACTTACTAGAGAATGGGCAGCAGCGTTCTCTATGCATTTAACCACCATACTGCGATCGCCAACCCGCCTGCCAAGCGTGGCGATTATGGTAAATACCCCCTTGTGGGGGAGGCTTATGTCCAGCAGTGGACGTCTTTCGGCTGATATGATAATGGGTTGTTCGAAAGAGATACCGCGGCCCCTGGCACACAGGCAACTGAGGGAACACGGGTGGGTTTTAGTCAGTAAAAGTCTGACACGCCCTCCTGCTCCGAAGTTATTTGGGTAACACAATATCAATCAGAATCTGAAAATGATATTTCTAATCCATTACTTCACATGTTCGAAAAACTTGTCAGCTCAACAACAAAAATAACGCAATGAATGTTGTTCGACTGTCGAAATGAACTTACTTTGTAAGACTGGGTGTCAGACTTCAATAACTTATTGAGGTAATAATAGGTTGAATTAATATAGATTAAGTAGAGTGTAATATAGTCATGATCAATACCTTAAAACTAAAAACAATAATAACAATAGTTACAATACGTGGCCTAATAGCGAAGAGCCTCGACCGCAGGAGGCTCTCATTGCGCGGCTGGATCAAGGGCTTGATTCAGAAAGCAGTACTCCTAGACACGGCACGCATGGTCAGGAGGTTCCTTTCTCTAGAGCCCTGACCACCGGCATCTTGGATCCTGCTCCTGATGCCGATGGGCCACTATTTTTTATATTTTTAAATGTTTTCATTGATTTTTGTAAAAATATTTAAAAATATACTTAATATGTACGAAAGAAAATAAACGAAAATAACAATGAATTAATAAATTTGGCTTTAGATTGATATAATTATTTGAAAATATTAATATTAAATGCATGGTTAAATCAATAAATTAGGATTATCAAAATAAAATAAAATTATAATTTAAATCATTTAACATTTAAATTCAAAATTAACAGCTCATGATTATCTCAATAAAATTACAGTTCTTCTACAGCAAATAGCTTGTATGTATAAAGAACCCATTTTGTGGTATTATTGGATTTAGTTTAGATGGAAGTGCTGTACTGCTTATACTGATAACTGCTTATTTAAAGCTTCCTCTCTCCTACTATTGTTTGCTGTGCCCGACAGGGTCCATAATGATCACTATTTTTTAACTTACCACCTAAGTACACATTGTGGAATGCAAATAAAATTTGAGTATACAAAAAAAGGATTTTCCTTTAAAATAACTTAATTTTACAAATGAGAAAACAGTTTTTTTTTATTACATAGGCCTCCCCCGAGCCCTTCCAGGCATCGTTTCTTAGTGCCACCTCGATCCAACCTTTGCAATAGTTTATTATTTTAAATTTAATAGAACTCGATTATGAAACAACAGAAAAAAAAAACAACTTCCTGTAGCATTGCAGTGATCGATGACGTAACACAATAACACAACAAAGTATTATTTTGTTGAAATTCAAAGAAAATGGCTGCTTCTTGCAATTTCCTGGACATATTGCGCAGTCGTTGTTAAATATGCATTATTTTCAGGTATTTTTATGTTAGCTGTCTTGACCGCGGTTTCACTCGTCTTCTAAAGAAATCTCGAGCTCTATGATACGGAAAAAGAGCTCTATAAATTGCAGAAAAGTATCTGTGTGCTAGATTTCATCCAAATTCGTTCAGCTGTTTTTTAGCCAATATGGAACAAGCATCCAGACAAACGGGCAAAAATTCTTCGTTACTAATTTTATGTCTACATTTAAAACTGTGTTTGTTCGTTTGTTCTTCTTTCAACCCAGCAACAGACCGAATCGGATTTTTTTTAAACTGCTGTACTATGATAGACCGAGCGTGCGCAGATGTCTGTTCATTCTTGCTCTGAAGGATTACGGGTTAAATGTGGAAGGGATTTTTTTTACACGCTTTATATTAGCTTCACTTGTATGTTTGTACGTATGTAACCGACTCCTTTGGACGTTATTTTGACCCACTTTAAACGGTCAGATTTCATTTAAACTTTGTAGACTTATCGAGAACCTATGACAATTCAATAATTAAAAAAAAAATAGAAAAAAACACGCTTTTGTAGTTAGCAAAACTAAAAAATAGAAAATAAATAATAGTTTAAAAAAACACGCTTTAAAAACCAAACTAAAAAGTATAAAATAATTTAATTCTATTAAAAAGCGTGGGGTGCTTTTTGAGGTATTTTTATAATCAATTAATATCAAGCACCCCACGCTTTTTAATAGAATTAAATTATTTTATACTTTTTAGTTTGATTTTTAAAGCGTGTTTCTTTATTTAAAGGGCTTTGTCGCTGAGGGATAACGTCGCTCTGTAAAACCAGAAGAATCAACTAAACCTGTCATACAAACAATTAACAATTACTTTTATTAAAAAAATCCAGTTTGTACAGTATTCTACCTTGTTCCGTTAAAGGACTCACAAGGATAGCATTACACTCTCCAACATCGTACTTATTTTTTGGACCAAATAAATCAAATAAAAAAAATCCTGGCTTGATTTTCGTACGTTGTTTTCTGGTAACCACTGAAAATCAGCGCTGTGCTGTGGGTCCCATCCCATAGCACAGCATCATGCTGAGTGGAAGCCTTCTTGTCACAGTCACGGCGTGCAGCTGCCGATTATTTATCTTCTTTATGCCTATGTATAAATATCTGTGTGTGTATCATGATTTTTTTTAATGTTAAGTATGTCATTTTTTATATGCACGTGTTTCTGTGACAAATAAATCTATTTTTTTTTTCTTTCTAAATCTCCAAGCCTCATTCCGCACACACTCCATTCAAAACATGCTGTACATCTTGGACTACTCCACAGTCTTCATAGTTGGGTGACGTAACCTTTTTCATCAGAAAACCAAAAATTTTTGATGGGACGTGACCGTATAAGGGATAAGCTTATTTGCATAGGGATAGTTTATTAACTAGAGAGTGACATAGGCTACTTAAATATCAAGAAAAATCTCGGTTAGAAACACCAGCAGGCCTAGACAAAACGCTACGCCAAAACGTATGGGAATGGCATTACCTGCGGAAAGGGCACGACGTAATCTTTCCGCAGGTAATGTCATTCCCGTACATTTTGGCGTAGCGTTTGGCGTGAACGCTAACAGAAATGTGTTTTGTCTCAGGGCCCTGTACAGCAAAGCAAAAGGGAAAAGCTTGTTTCTGAAATTGGTGGAATTCATTCTACTGCGGATGAAATCAAAATCAAAAGTCATTTATTCAAACTAGGCTGAGAGTCAGCACTTTCTGAACGTCAAAATTATATAAGACAGTCCCCCAAAACGCCCGCCCTTCCTTCCGCCCGCCCTGAATTTCAACAGATCCCCCTTGGTGAAATGGGGGCCATGGGGAGTAGCGAGGTAATATGATACCACGTATTGACTAACTACGGTTACTAGTAATCACTCGTTTGTCCTGAATTAGCTAAATTAAAGCCATTGATAGAAAATAACTCGTTATTAGTAGATTGTTATGTAAATGGTAGGAGTAGTGATGGAATAGTGGTAACAGCCGCAGCTAACGAGCTATAAGAACGTAGGTTTGAATCCAGGCAGGTGCTTCATTTTGTGTAAATTATTTCCTCACCACAGCTCCTAAAACGGTGAAGGAAAACATCGTGAGGAAACCGGCATGTCCTGGAACCTAAATTCCAAGACATGTGACATCTACCAAACCGCACTGGGCCCGCGTGATGGATTAGAGATCACTCCCTCTCACTAAGAGGAGGCCTGTGGCCCAGCAGTGGGAACATTCCCTATAGGCTAGCGATTGCGATCCCGCAGCTCATTCAATCCCGCGGGATTTATATGCGGGATTATCCAATCCCGCATCTTTGAAATTATGTTATAAAATCAAATTGAAAGTATAGATTTTTCTGTAAAAATGAACTTTTATTAAACATTTCTTACATGAATTATTTATTTTCTATTAATTCAGTAAGTAATTAGACTTAATTAATAGAAAAGAAATAATTTCTGTTTTAAATTATTAATTACATATACTAAATTAATAGAAAATAAATAATTTCTGTTGCAATTAATAAAAGTTGATTTTTACACAAAAATCTTTAGTTTCAATTTGATTTTAAAATATAATTTTAAAGATGCGGGATCGGCGGATCCGCGCTTTGCAGATCCAGCAGATTAATAAAAGCAGCGGGATCCCGCGGGAATGCGTGATCCCGTTTCGCGGGATTGCAATCCCTACTACATATAGGCTGATTATGCTTATGTAAATTATTGGGGGGCTGCCATTCGTAGATCTCTGAATTACGAATACTCAGAAGTCGACAGTCTGACAACCAGTCGTACCCAGGGGTATCGTGTGACTTAGTTACTGGTGGAGTTCAGATAGACAGCCGCTCCCTGTAAAATACTAGTATTCGGCTGCATACGGTAAGACTGGAAGCCGACCACAACATTGTTGGAAATGACAGGCAGATGATCATTATTAAATACGTTGACTTTGACTATGGCCTGTGGGGGCATTATACGCTCATGCTTACATCAAGTTCTTCTAACGAACAGACAGCTGTGCTGCTGTACAGTTTGTTGCGCCACTTCTTCTTCACAGCTAAAGCACTAGGAAGTGGTGAAGGGCGGGCGTGCCGGGGGACTGTCTTATGTAGTTTTGACGTTCAAAAACTTTTTTCAAAAAAAAAAAAAGGCTTCCAAAAAAAAACACTACAAAGTGAAAAATAACTTTCATTTCGGAAGTCGGTGACTTTGGATATGTATTTTAATTTTTTGTCACCGCCTTCCGAAATTAAAGTTATTTTTCACTTTTTAGTGGTTCACATGTGCTTACCCCTTCACAGAGTCCCGGCGTGATGTTATGTTATGAACTGGTGTAAACAATAGACAGACATGAGATTTCAGCAATTCCAGTCCATTTGCTATCATTTATTGAGGAGTTCCGTTGCCTATCTCCGAAGTTCTTCATCAGATCTTCACCAAATTGAAATTGAACTACTCCGAGAAAGTACTCTTCCAGAAATTACCAACTACGCTTCAAGTGTGCCTATAAAATTTGAAGAGTTCTCTCTATTTCTCCAGGATCCCATCATCAGATTCTGAGTTGATGATCATGGGACCACCTGGGACCCCTTACAAACAAAAAAAAAATTCCAAATAAAAAAAAAGGTTCCGACGAAATGAGAACCTCCTCCTTTTGGAAGTCGGTTAAAAAGAGCTGACTCTCAGCCTAGTTTGACTAAATGACTTTTGATTTTGATTTTGACGTTTCCCATACATGGCTTGTGTCCCAGTCGGAACACTATAGGCCCTATTATGCTATGGTCTGAGCTATTCTTCCATAGACAAACAGTCTCCTCAGCCTTAATAAATTTGTTCTGAATTAACCCACTTACAATAAGTTGTCTCTTAGACCATAGTTACGTCACATAATTATAGGAAATTGACCATTTGTGGACAGTGTAGGATGTGGGCTAGTTCGCTCTTCATGTTGTACAATTGGTTTATATCGTCAAATTAAGATTCCACCTGCTGTTTAGCGGTTATCTTTGATTATTAAAACTAACTTATGGATGTACCAGAGGGGTACTTGCGTAGTACTTAGTGTACCTACACTATCATAAATGATAAATGATAAATGATTTTATTTCTGTAAGTAGGTTTGTACAAACACTTTTACACGTCAATCATATTTTTTTAAACTAGATGAGGTCGGCGTTTCCTATCTGACTACTCTGAGAAGAAAGGCCGAAACAAACTCAGAGGTCACAGTCTCTTTTACAGTAGGCATCGCTTTTTTATCAGTAGGCATCGCTTTCATTTTGACAGTACCATAATATTCATGGCGTTGTTTACATTACTTTGCACCGAGCATCCTATAAACATTTTTTTTTAAACAACCGACTTCTTAAAAACACTACAAAGTGAAAAATAACTTTAATTTCGGAAGTCGGTGTCTTTTGATACATATACAACATTAGTTTTTGTTTTAGGGTAAACCCCAAAAGGGGTCATTGTACTCATCATTTTGAACAATTTTTTCTATGGGACCAACCTTGAATTCGCAACAAAAAAAAACAGCTGTTCCATACATTTTGTCGATTTAAGTGAACATAAATGTATTGAGCAGCTGATTTTTTTTTTCACGATTTCAAGGTAATAGAAAACGAATATTGTATGTATTTAAATTTTTTGTCATCGCCTGCCGAAATTAAAGTTATTTTTCACTTTGTAGTGTTTTTAGGAAGTCGGTTGTTTAAAAAAAAAAATTGGAAGTCGGATATTTTTTTTTTCATTCGACATCGATACGCACCCAACAAGCGATTAAATGATTTCCAGCTTATTTAATTTGACCCTGTTTATTACATTAATATTAAAATAATTTTAAATGTCTAAATCATGTTCCTTTTCGTTTTCGGCTGAATGTCCATTTTCGGGCGGACAGTACCTAATACACGCACCAGATTACGGTATAACGGTTTAAAATATTTTCTCATAAATGAGACAATAGTCTTCACAGACGAACCGGTAACAATCAGTACTTAAAATAGTTATAAGCCGAAGTATCAAGAGCGAACGCTCGCAGTACACTTGATGTAACGTCGTGTCGAGGTTGCGGCGAAGGACGTAACTGCACATTTTTATTATGCTAACTAAAATGCTGAGTTTTGTGTTATAGTTGTTTGTTATGCTTTTGGTAATTTAGGTAACTAATCTTAGTATGTTTGTAATGTTCTTCTAGGAATAATTAAGATTAGTTAGTTGGACGAATATCGTGTGGAAAGTTTTCTTCAAATTGTAATTCATTTTGTGAAAATAAGGTTAAATTATTACAGTTTTTTATAAAAAATGTTACAAGTTACATACTATATCCTGCCAGCATGCAATTTAGCGTGGGTAGGTTATAAATATGTAAAGAAAATAGGTTTTCTTTAATATTTCTTTTTTTTTATTTGGCGCGCTTCGCGCGACTGTTGATAAATGTCAAACTTTTTAGTCTGTAGTTTTTATTTAGAGGTTAGGATTACTAGAATGTTGTGTTAAGAAAAAGGCCTAAACGTAAACTTTTGTTGGGATATATTTCGTGTACAAAGATTACAATTGGTGGAAAAATAAACTTTAAATGTCGTTTCTTTGTTTTCAGGTAAGGTTGTTACAATAGTGTACTAATTAAGATGTTTTCTTTGATAAGAAATTAACAAATTATAACTTTGTTTTCAGAAGCAACACATTCGTTTATTTTATCCTAAACCATAAGATATAGTCTTATAAAACGACATTTTGTTTATTAAAATACGTAAATGAAGCAAACTATGGAACAGCTACGTTTTGAATTTGCAATATTGCCGGCGAGTGATGGGAAATCAAATATCTATTGTGTAACCTCAATAACAACAAAACATGAAAAAGTGTTCGCTATACCAGAAGAACTACAGTCTGCTGGTCTCCATAAAGAGTTGATAAAGACAGCTGCGTATAATAAAGTGAAAAATAGTCTAAAAAAAAGACATCAGACACGAAAAGTTTGGATAACAATGACAGAAGAACTAAGTAAAATCTACATAGATGAAGATGGTAATTTACAATTTGGAGACCAATATCTAGAAGAAATTGAACAAAAGCAAGCATCTGGAGGATTAGAAAAAGACAAAGATTCATTGGAAAAAGTATTTGCAAAATTAATTGAGACAACACAAGATTTCAAAAAACAGAATTTAAAATACATTGCAGAGAAGTTTGTAATTGAAAAATTTACGAGTAAAAATTCAAATCCAAGCCAATGGATTGATATTTTTGAAAGGGAATGTTCACGCTTTGATATTATGGAAGATGAGAAGAAAATTGAAATACTCAGACTGTTCATGGATAAAAGTTGCGTTGATTGGTACGGTTCTATGATTATAAAACTTACTCTAAACTCAGACTGGACAATATGGAAAAATAAGTTCTGTGAATCATTTGCAAATCAAGGTTGGAACCAAGTGACTTACGCTCTGTTATTCAAATACAAGGATGGTTCGTTGGTGGACTATGCCATAAAAAAGGAAAAACTTGTACTGGATATGAGGAGATCAATAGATACAGGTACACTTGTGGATGTTATTGCGGCAGGTTTACCAAGGATTGTACTGGAGAAGATAAATAGAGAAGCATTGAAGGATACAGTAGATTTATTCAATGAAGTGAGAAAGTATGAACATTTGGTAAATAAAAATAGAACTGGGGCCTACAGAAAATATGAAAATCAAAAGATAAATAGCAAAAATGAAGAACGTACTCCATGCAAAACATGTGAAAAGTTAAATAAAGGTACTCGTTACCATCCTGAGGCTGCATGCTGGTTTAAGGTTAAAGATGATGATAGAAGACCTATAAGACATGTAAACAACTCAGTAATTGAAGCAGAGTTAAATGAAACAGAACAAAAAAACTAATAGTGACACCATTAATAAAAGTCAAACTACTATTAAATGATAAATTGGAAATATATGGAGTATATGATTCAGGTTCGAATGTTTCTCTCATTAATTCAAAATTATTAAAATTAAAAACCAAGAAAAATAGTTTAAATGAAGAAAATTTAGTTACAATTAATGGTGTTAAAAAGACAAGTGGTTTGACAAATATTAAGATAAAAATTTTCGATAAAGAAGAAAATGTAGATGTTTACATAATTGATGAACCAAATTTCAGATATGAATTTTTAATAGGATTAGACATAATAAAGAAATACAAGCTTATACAAAATGAGGAGTTAAAAATAACACAAAAGCAAGACTTACATGAAGAGAAAAAAAAAAAGAGGAAGAGATAAGTAAAGAAAAAAGCGAGGGTAACAGATATGAAAAAAAATACGAAATAAATTTCAATGAGCATATAAAGGAATTTGAAATAAAAGTTAATCATTTAGATGAAAAGAAAAGGGAAGAAATTAATAAACTAATACAAAAATATAAATCAGTATTTGGCAAAGACAAGTATGATGTAGGAAGAGTTAAAGAATATGAAGCAAGAATAGATTTATTAGTGGATAAATACTGCAGCAAAAGGCCATACAGATGCACTATAGAAGACAAAGAAGAGATAGAGGAGCAGATAGCAAAATTATTAGATAATAAACTTATAGAAGAGTCCTACAGTCCATTTGCAGCGCCAGTAACTTTGGCATTTAAGAAAGAAGAAAATAAAAGGTCAAGACTATGTATAGACTTCAGGGATTTAAATAAGATAGTAGTGCCACAGGCTCAACCGTTTCCATTAATTGAAGACCTTATGATAAAGACAAGAAATTGCAATTATTTTACAAGCCTAGACATAAACTCAGCTTTTTGGTCAATACCTCTAAGAGTAGAAGACAGGAAGAAGACAGGATTTGTAACACAAGAAGGACACTTTCAATGGACTTGTCTACCATTCGGTTTGAAGACATCACCAGCCATATTTCAGAGAATATTAAGTAATATACTTCGAAAATATAAACTTACCGATTTTACTGTGAATTACATAGATGATATCCTGATATTTTCAAAATCATTTGAAGAACACATAAATCACTTGAAACAGTTGCTAGAAGCAATTCTAACAGAAGGATTTCGATTAAAATTTACAAAATGTACATTTGCATCGGATTCAGTCAAGTACCTAGGACATATTATTCAAAATAATTCGATAAAACCAGTGAAGGATAACCTAGTTTCGATACGGAATTTCCCAGTACCAAAAACTCAGAAGAATGTTAGACAATTTTTAGGAAAAATAAATTTTTACCACGAATACATACCAAGAGGCGCAATAATATTAGACCCACTACATAACTTACTTAGGAAAAATCAGCAATTTATTTGGTCTGAGGAATGTCAAAAAGCATTTGAAAAAATTAAGAGCCTCTTATGTTCACAACCAATACTAGAAGTATATGATCAAGATCTACCAATAAACATTTATACCGATGGATCGCTAGAGGGCGTCGGAGCAGTATTGAAACAGATACAAACAGATGGTAAAGAAAAACCAGTGGCTTACTTTTCAAAAAAACTAAATGGAGCACAAAAGAAGAAAAAAGCTATATATTTAGAATGTTTGGCCATCAAAGAAGCACTGAGATATTGGCAGTACTGGTTAATAGGTAAATCATTTACTGTTTACTCAGACCACAAACCACTAGAGAACATGAACTTAAAAGCAAGAACAGATGAAGAGCTGGGTGATCTGACTTATTACTTTTCACAGTACGACTTTAAAATTAAATATTCCCCGGGAAAAGAAAATTTAGAAGCAGACTGTTTAAGTCGAAATCCTGTATTGGAACCAGAAGAAAACATAGAAGAACAATTAAAAATAGTGAACTTAATTAATTTGGAAGATATTATAACTGATCAGAATAAAAATGAAGAAATACAGAGAAACAAAAACAAAATAATTAAAAAACATAATGTATACTACAAAAAAATAAGAAACAAAGAGAAAATAATAATAACGGAAGAATTTAGTATTAGACTTATAAAACAAATACATGAGGACCTGTGCCACATTGGAGTTGGTCAAATGCTAAGGACTATTAGTTCACTGTTTTTAACAAAGAATTTAACAAAAAATATAAAAAACGTCTGTAGAAGTTGTGAAATTTGCATAAAAAACAAAACAAGAGGACAGGACAAATACGGAATGATGTCACATTTAGGCCCGGCGACAAGACCTTTTGAAATAGTATCAATAGACACAATTGGCGGTTTTGGTGGTTCGAGATCAACAAAGAAATACCTACATCTTTTAGTAGATCACTTCACTAGGTACGCATTTATTATAACATCAAAGACCCAGAGTGCACATGATTTTATAAAGCTAATAAATGAAGTCACCAAAACGGAAGAGATAGGAATGCTTCTCACCGACCAGTATCCAGGAATAAATTCAAAAGAATTCAAGAAATTTCTTAGTAACAAGCAAATAACAATGATATTTACAGCAGTGAACGCACCTTTTTCAAATGGCCTAAATGAAAGGTTAAACCAAACACTAGTAAACAAGATTAGGTGCAGAATAAATGGATGTGGAGGAAAAAAAGCATGGACTACAATAGCACATGAATGTGTAGAAAAATACAATCAGACTAATCACTCGGTAACCGGTTATGCACCATGCTATTTGTTATATGGGACAGACATTACAATCTTACCAAATGAGCTGCGCCAAGAATGTATACTCAGTGACTGGATCAGAGATAAAGAAAGAGCACTTAATAATACTTTGAAATCACATAATTATAACAAAAAGCGCTATGACAGAAAAAGACAAAATACAGAATTTAAAGTTGGAGATATAGTATATGTAGAAAATGGGAATAAACTAAATAGAAGAAAACTGGATGAACTGAGAATTGGACCATATAAAATAGTAGAAAAAAGATCTAATACAATTTATGAGGTAGACACAGGACACAGGAAAACAGAGTCAAACCTATTTCATATTTCAAAACTAATTCCAGTACAAATAACAGAAGATGAAGAAGAGGAGGGAACAAGTGAAAAAGAGATGGAAGAAAAAGTTAACGAACTCTGAAGAGAAAATTCACGGGTGAATTTTCTTCCCCTGAGAGATGTAAAGAAAATAGGTTTTCTTTAATATTTCTTTTTTTTAATTTGGCGCGCTTCGCGCGACTGTTGATAAATGTCAAACTTTTTAGTCTGTAGTTTTTATTTAGAGGTTAGGATTACTAGAATGTTGTGTTAAGAAAAAGGCCTAAACGTAAACTTTTGTTGGGATATATTTCGTGTACAAAGATTACAATTGGTGGAAAAATAAACTTTAAATGTCGTTTCTTTGTTTTCAGGTAAGGTTGTTACAATAGTGTACTAATTAAGATGTTTTCTTTGATAAGAAATTAACAAATTATAACTTTGTTTTCAGAAGCAACACATTCGTTTATTTTATCCTAAACCATAAGATATAGTATATAAAAATAAAAAAAAAGTAAATCAAGTACATAACAAAGTCAATCAAGTACTGAAGTACATGTCACAATTTCTTGTCAATTAATTACGACGTCACAAAACGTAGGTATAACTATTATTTAGTCACAATTTCATATTTAATAATAATTATGCTTTGATTAGTCCCTTATCATGTACGGTTGTCGTGGGCATGTGCTGCAACGTAATAAGGTAAATGTCCTGAGGAAGATTTTGAGTATAAATGTGGATGGCTATGTAAGAGAAGACAAAAGAGTCCATGGATGGACGGTGTCATATCAGCCGAAAGACGTCCATTGCTGGACATAAGCCACCCCCAAGAGGGGGGATTTGCCATAATCGCTTGGCAGGCGGGTTGGTGATCGCAGTATGGTGGTCAAATGCATAGAGAACGCTGCTGCCCATTCCCTTAGTCGCCTTCTACGACACCCACGGGAAGAAATGGGATGGTGCTATTCTTTTACGTCCGGCACCACACGGAACCATGGACGGTGTGACAGATGATAATGACGTAGAGAAGCGTGGAAGAAAAATACAAGTTGCGCCGACTGCAAATAAATTGGGATAAGGGCAGGAGAATTATAACTAAGATGCAATGGAATGCAATAAGTTTCAACGATTTCTCCTACTATATAGTATCAATATAATAAATGTGAAAGCTTGTATGTTTCGATGTTTGGATGTTTGTCAATAAATCACGCAACAACGGCTGAACAGTTTCGTATGCACACAGATAGTTAAAACCTGGATTAACACATAGGATACTTTTTATCCCGGTATTCTATGTTCTATGTTATGGGTTTGGTTTCCGCACTTAGTCCTTCAAGTGGACCATTGTGCGTGAGCCATGGCGGCCTTCGGTTGTTATTCCAGCCAGCCCACCTCCCTCCAGAAGTTGGCTATAACTCCTGGTCTGTTGAGAATATCCGTGTAACATTTGGGTGTCCCGAGGGTCTCTGTTCTAATCTGGGCTACGCCTGTGCACTCGAAAAGCATATATCCCGGTATTACGTTCGCTTGGAATAATTTTCGGCCTCCACGCGAGCGAAGCCGCTGGTAAAAGCTAGTATTTATTAATTTATTATTGGATTTATACACTGGTTCATAGCTTAGGATTAAAATTAGGTAAGTTTACGATTTGTTTTTATAATAAAAAGATTTAGAATTTTATTTTAACCAATGATAACACAGGTTTTGTTGGTTTTAGTATCAATATGCATATCATAGGATCAAGATAAACAAGTTGTAATTATTATACTTTCTGCTATCATAATTTTTCTAAAAACAACTTTAATACCTACTTACTAAGATATGTTCTAAAAAAATCATTCCTTTATTTTTTTGAAAAACTAAAGCAATAACCAGATGTATAAACGTAAACGAGGTAAAAGGACATACTCCTTTTGCTTCTAAAGGATCGTAGCAGGTAGCGTTCTGTAGTTTCTGCTATCACCATTGGAAGAAGGCGTGAATTTATATATTATGTACATTTACATGTATTAGAAGATGCGTAGTATTAAAATACACATAAGTTGTGCATAGTTGTAATTTTAGTGTAAAAATAAACCAAGTATCAAGAACACTTGCAGTGCGCCGCGGGAATGTGACGTCGCGCAGCTTACGAAACGTTTGGCAGCGGAAGTGAGAAACCACGTAACGGCAAAATTTATATCTAGGTACAACTATTTTATACCGTGTTCATGTTTAAGTATAATAATATGAGAGCTGTGTGGTATACGTTTGAAGCTGTTGCTGTGTTGTTTAATAACATTTTCAGTTTATATTATGGTATAAAATAAATTCGATATGTTTTGTCAGTTGTCATTTACTTACATACATAACGCCTTTTTCCCATATGCAGAAACTACAGAAAGCCATCTGCTACGAATGCTACCGGGTCCTTACATGACTGACTTTTGCGTCGTTTGCGTTCATGCATCTGGTCAAGTTAGAGATACGCAAAATATGTCAGTAAAAAGAAATGAACGAAGTATATCTTTTCGCTTAACGAGGTAGTCCACTCATTTACTTCAGTACTTCATTTAGTTCAGCAAATCAGAACGAGTCATCAGCATAATATATGATAAGGACAGTGATTGACAAGTTACGACAAATGATGCACTTCACTAGTTCAGTTTCATACCTATGTCGATTTTTCTTCATACTTTATACAGGCTTAGGTCTTAGCTTAGGTCTGTCAACCTACAAATATGACTTTATGCAAAACTTTTTTTATTGAGTAAGTGGTATGTTTTTTTTTTTTACAGATAGTTCGAAATTTTTGTCTAGGCTGGCGAATTTTAAATGAAGTAGAAACACATTTGAATGACTACTAATTGAATGATAAGTTTATTTTGTCATATGAAGTAGTTCATTTTCTTCAATCGTTCGCGAACTACCCAAGTCTAGGTCAAGTGGTCATACACGCACGCCGGTTGGCAGTACTACGCACCTCACCTTTCTGAAAAACATCAGCAATAAGGTCACGTTGTCATTTATCAAAGTATCTAAGGTGAGTCATATTTTTGCGTACCGATCTAGAAGCTTGATTATAAATTTACCGATGTGATTGCACCAGTACCTCCTGTTGCAATAGATAATTTAAAAAAGTTAAAAACTTAAGCCCAACTACGACAAAAACGCCAACTAAAAAGATATTAACAAGACATCGATATTCCTTCCTGTCCTACCCTTCGTTTGGCTTCGCCGTAGCCGGGTAAAAACAAGAAAACATTTTCAATCAATTAATTACGTTACAAATACAGGTTCACAATTACCCTTGTTCACTTAAAACTTCGAATGCACCAGAAAAAAGAAGAAAGTAACAAAATACACTGTAAAAAATAACATAACACAAATTAATGTGCATTAGCTCACTTTTGCGGTTACAGCGTTCAATAGCAAGCGAACATTTGAAGACGTAGGGCTGGCAGAACTTAAATAAGATAAAAATTATAAATTTTTAACCGACTTCCTAAAAGTGGAGATTATTAAAACTATATTTTTTTTTGCGAATGTGGCAAAAATAGCTTCGTAAGTTGACAATTTACATGGACGTAAATTATTATTAATATTTCAGTTTTTTTTACATCCATAAAATTGTTAGTAACACAGAGATGCTTATGAGAAACTAATGTTGGTAATGACATGACACTCTCCAAGAACTTAATACAAAAAAAATCGCAGCGGGATTTTGATGCGCACTGGATTTTTAACTCTCGGTGTTGAACCGAACGTTGATAATCCAACAGAGTGCATCTCAGCGCGTCGAATAAACAACTGCTCGGTTTTATACTCTCGTCGCTAAAGGTGCTCTTACAAGGGCAAAGTCTTGAGCAATTATTGCTCGGCAACAATAATGGATCAATCTGGATCAACTAAGTGGAGTAATCAGGAGCAACAACAATAAATTGCCGACGTGTCTCGGCAATATTAGCATTAGATCGCTCCATATATTTCATGAGTTGCCGAATATCCAATCGGTTTGGAATTTTTTTTTGTCAATTTTCTTTATATCTCGTTTGTATGTATAAACGGCCGGCGGCGGAGGCGGCGGGGGGCGTATTACCTAGTTTTTTTAAGTTGCTCCATATTGCATGATATTGTGTGGCCGTAAATCTGACAACATGTCGCTACATGTTGGCATTGCACAAAATTGCTGGATGTAGTTGTGACGTCATAGTTGACGAGATTTGACCAGGATGGAGCAATTTTAGTTGCTCGTGTAAGCGCACCTTAAGCATTTCGTTGAAAATCTAGTGCGCGCAAAAATCCTGCCGCTATGTCACTAAGTCTATCCACAGTAAATTACATCTCATCGTCTGTCCACCATTGCGTAGTGATAAATAAAGATACTGTTTTTAAAATCATCACGAAAAGGGTAGGTATTCCTTATCGTTTAAAGCTGGTCAATGCAAGTCATTCTGTGCTCTGGTTCCGTAATCCGTGTTACTGTATACTTGGGTATTCTCAAGTAGGTATTCTGATGTTCCTATACGAATGTTAAAAAGTAAATCGATGTGATAGTGACACGAGCAATTTTTTGAGCAATTATTGCTCGGCAACAATAATGGATCAATCTGGATCAATTAAGTGGAGAAATCTGGAGCAACAACAATAAATTGCCGATGTGTTTCGGCAACATTGCTTCTGATCGTTCCATATATTTCATGAGTTGCCGAATATTCAAACGGTTTGGAAATATTTAGTCAATTTTCTTTCTATCTCGTTTGTACGTATAACTACGTCTCGTTTTTGTGAGAGGAACCGGCCGGCGGCGCAGGCGGCGGGGAAGCGCATTGCCTAGTTTTGCTCCATATTGTGTGGCCGTATCTCTGGCAACAGGTTGCTACATGTTACCATTGCACTAAATTGCTGGATGTAGTCGTGTCGTCATAGTTTACGAGAATTGCCTAAGCTGGAGCAATTTTAGTTGCTCGTGTAACCGCAACTTAAGACTGTTTGTCAGACTTACGGGCTTTTGACTACCCGTAACGATTGTCAAAGATGTACTACATAAAACAGCCGGGACCAACGGCTTAACGTGCTTTCCGAGGCACGGAGGGGTATTGTATGTAAAAAGGGTCACCCATCCAGGGACCAACCGCGGCAAGCGTAGCTTAACCTGATGATCGACCCGTGCAGCTGTTATTACTTAGCCACAAGCTCCTCATACTTATTAAATTTGGTTTCTCTAAGCACAGAACCCTAACAATGATGACAATGTAAATTTCGGTAAGTCATCATAATTTCTGTTATCACTGCTATCATGACGCGTCGCTATAATTTGACGGTCTTATCAGTTATCACTCGTTCATTTAATGATGACGTAAGATTTAGATTAGGTGACATATTGTTTTTATTCTTGCTTAGTACTTTTTTTGTTATAAATGTGTGATTTTCTATCTACGATAAGGAATAAATTCACGAACAGTCTTTTACACGTATCTCGGGTCGGCGCAGGTATTTACTTCCACACTTCTCTAGTATCAGTCGTCATCTCCGTAGTCACACCCTTTCTAACCATATCATCATTCACACAGTCCATCCATCGTTTCTTTGGTCTCCCCCTACTCTTATAGCCTTCATACTACATTCAGACTCGAAAACTTTCCTCACGACCTTTTCCTCATTCCTCCGCATCACATGCCTACATCACGGACGTATGTCCGTGGTATAGGTATAGGTGTCATATCCATGACACATGAAAACATAATAGCTTATAATGGTACCCACTGCTGGTACTCAGGTCTCCTCTCGGTCAGAGGGAGTGGGCCGTAATCCACCACGCGGGCCCAGTGCATATGTTACCGGCCAAACAGACTTATCCTACGCGTGATATGTCGCAGCCAACTAGCTTTATTAGCCGTTTCGTTAACAGCCTTTGGAAGTAGCGCTCGCCGGCCGCTGCCGCGGCACCGCTCGCTTCGCTTGCTCGGCTCGCGCGCTTTTGGTCACGGTTCTAACCTAACCTAACCTAACCCATTTCATTGGGGCACCCCGGCTTAATAAACCAGTTTGGCCTGAAATCGGGTTTGGCCGGTAACATATACATGAAATGATGAAAAGGGACAAATTAAAATGTTGAAAAAAATATTGGGTCGAATCATAACATTCTTTAAAGTCAGAAGTTATGGTTTTTCGAACTATGAAAGCAACGTCTCATGTCTGGGCATTAACTCCCTCACGAAGTTCCTAGTTTTGGACGAAGGTACACGCGTTACCAACTCCGTATCATTTACGGACATAATATTACTTCAACAACGCGATTTGACAGGTGTCGTTGCGTGCCAGCAATTCGCGATGTGTTTTTGCCCGACCGAAAACCGAATTTGACACTAGTTTCGACCGTATCTTCTTTGGGACTTAGAGACTCGACGGTCTGAATCTTAAGTCCATTCATAGCAAAAACAAGGGTATAAAAGCAAAAAAACTAAGAAAAAAGGCATAGGAACTTTGCAGTAAAACTCGATAACCAACGTTCCGTGTGGTGCCGGACGTAAAGAATAGCACCATCCCATTACTTCCCGTGGGTGTTATAGAAGGCGACTAAGGGACTTACTAGAGAATGGGCAGCAGCGTTCTCTATGCATTTTATCACCATACTGCGATCGCCAACCCGCCTGCCAAGCGTGGCGATTATGGCCAACCGTTGGAAGCCGACCCGGACTAAGAGAAAAGCAAGATGATGAAGTCCATTCAACGGAACAAATAATTTAGTTAGAAGTGTGAAGTAATATTATCCTGTTATTAACCACTGATCGTCGTAATGTATGCAGTTTAGGAAACTAACTCGTTTTCCTTATAACATTTATATTAATTAAACCAAAAAGTTGCGTTCCATTTGCTTATTATTCATTTTTTGTTTGCAATTTCAGGTTTTTCCAACTATGTTGGGATCGGTTCTATCTTGCAGCTGAAGACCAGTATTTTACATGGAGTGACTGCATATCTGACCTCCACAACCTCAGGGTAACCTGATGGGGTCCGCAAGGGCCGTTGCCCGTCATGGGTGCGGGTTGTTCGAAAGAGATACCGCGGCCCCAGGCACACAGGCAACTGAGGGAACACGGGTGGGATTTAATCAGTAAAAGTCTGACACGCCCTCGTGCTCCACCCAGAGCGGGAGAAGTTATTTGATGATTTCCCACCCAAAAAAAACCTAGGGTAACGCGATACCGACTGCCAAAACTGGTTGTCAAACTCAGGATTGACAACGGCTTAACATAGGTGCGTAATGGAACCATCCAGTACGCACCGATCCTCGGACCAACCTAGCCAAACGTAGGTTAAGCTTCGATCGACCTGTGAGGATTTCTTTAGCCACGAGCCCCCCACCTAAATAAATTAAAATAGTATTTAAAGTAATAATAATAATAATGCCCGCGTGACACCCCTGAACCCGCAGCAAGTATGCGCCCGATATTTTTTCACTGCTTGAACAAATGTCTAATGGAGTCGACTTAGGATTTTGTAATTTTTAATTTTTTGTGAAGTTGGCTTTTTAATTGAAACTGATAATTACGTTTATAGGTTTTTATAATAGCTTTATTAATATTCATAGATTATTTGATCAACTGTTATACTTTTATCATTTGTTTGATAATGTTAGTACCTACATAAATGAAAATATGAATTAGTGGCACTTAAGATAAGATCTTAAGGGGAACCTAGTCGCGGGCTCGAACTCACTGATGGGTCTGGCTAAAAAGCACGCTGCCTCACCACCATCGTGTCCGACAGAGAATCAGTGATGAGCAGTTAGACGCTAGTCTACACGCACAACATTATTGAGTGAGTCTTTCGGAAGATCGGGTTTTATGAAAAAACCACTGCATAAATTAATGACCAATAAAGTTTATTGAACTTTTCGATATTTGAGCATTGTCGGTATTGGTTGGCTGGTTTTTCAGATTTTACACTTTTTTTATTACTTAAACACGCTAAAAGTTAGGTTAAATTAGCAACAAAAACGAATCTTTGTTGGCTCTTAACTTTTTAATGGCTTTTTATTTTAGTACTCTGTTTCCGTACAGACAATGTTAATAATGAGACAAAACCATACCATATTGAATTTTGATGTACATTGTCGAACAGTGGAGTAATACACTCCCGAAGTTCGTTTAGAAAAAAAGTCGATGAGATTCACCTTAAGGTGGAAACTCGAGGGTAGCCCGCCAAATTCAAATTTTCTTAAGTTTTTGTTATTTGCAGGTCAGTGCCAGGTTGTATGTTTTCTATACTAGTATTTTTTATGTATACTAATAATAAATCTGAAGAGTTCGTTTGTTTGTTTGCTTGAACGCACTAATCTCAGGAACTACTGGTCTGATTTGAAAATTTTTTTCAATGTTAGATAGCCCATTTATCGAGGAAGTCTATAGGCTATATAACATCACGCTAAGACCAATAAGAGAGCGGAGCAATGAAGACTAGCACGGGCAGGCGAGGCGAGCAACGGGGTGGGTCAGGGAGTAAGAATTTTGACGCGAACGAAGTCGCGGGCAGAAGCTAGTAATATTATAAATATGAAAAGTTTAGATGTTTGGATGTTTTTCAATTACGCAAAAACAGCTGAACGGATTTGGATGATATTTGGCACACAGATGCTTTTATCTCTATAGTACTTTCACGTGGGAAAATTTCCTACCTCGAGGCAGGCACACTCGCTGGCAAAAGCTAGTGTAAAATAATTTTAAACAACCACAAGTGATTCAAACACGAACATAAAATTAATTTAATAAAATATAGAAAATATCAACAAGTACCTAACAAATATCCGTCGTCTCCACTCCTTCAATGGGACATCTTCCGTCTCGCTCCCACACTCGCGAAGGGTTTAAAGTAGCGTTTATGTAAGTAGCCGACTGTTGAGTATTTTATTTTTATTTGTTTTATTATTTGATAAATGTCAATTGATGCTTATTGTAGGGAGCGCGTCATCGATTATTTGGAAAATTAGGGGGGTTTGTAGTGTGAGGTACTGTCGAGGAAACTTACATCTGATCAATTTGAAAACAAAATCCCGAGCACACAATGACCTCATGTGTTCGCAAGCGTTACTATAGCCACCTATAGCGGCTGAGCTACAATCTGTCATTTTGTCTTTCGTTCCTAACGATCTTTGTCTAGCTCCTTATAAATGTAGACTATTTCAGAAGAATATTTCTTCCCAAACTGTCAAAATCACACTGACAACAAACTTTCCACTCGACGGCCACAAAGTATATACGATTATCTACAAAATCATGATTCGTTTGGAACGCATCACTGTGATAATTAATAGAAAAAAATAGCTATTTTCTTCTCCTATTGTACATAATTTAGTCATGTAAATTCTTCCGTCGACAAATCGGTGCTCGTGCTAAGCCTACTGTACTCTTAATCTCAATCTGCGTGTTACCTCCTACATACATATGTTATGCTCGCAAAGAGGGAGGCGGCGCACGTGAGGGAGATGCAGTACATGCGCCCTCACAGCCGTGGCCTTCGCAGGAGACGCCCTGGGCGTCGGGAATCCCAGGCTGATCTTGCGGACGGCGAGTAATGGGAAGCTCGCTGTCCGGTAAGGACCAAGCCCGGGTCGACGGCGCGTTGTGTTCCACGCGCGCCTCAAAGAGATGTCAGCAGCAACAGATGGGGCCCGCAAGGGCCGATGCCTGCCGGGGGTGCGGGTTGTTCGAAAGAGATACCGCCGCCCCTGGCACACAGGCAACTGAGGGAACACGGGTGGGTTTTAGTCAGTAAAAGTCTGACACGCCCTCCCGCTCCACCCAGAGCGGGAGAAGTTATTTGATGATTTCCCACCCAGAAAAAAAAAAAACCTCCTACGTATCTGCTAACCCTCCATCTAAAGTCGTGAATATATTTATTATGATGATTGAAACTACCTCTAGACGTACGGTAATAAGGTTTTTATTTATATGTAGCACTCCACAAGCTAACATATCGCAGGAGATATAATTTAGCTGCTCGTGGTTTTACTCGCATCCTAGGGAAACCATGACACGTGCCCGGGTTTGAAGTATACTATATTGTAATCTGTATCATAATCTACCTGTATGCCAAATTTCGTCCAAATCTGGTCCAAATGCGGGGGATGAGTTACAAAGAACGAGACCAAGGGAAAATATAGGATACTAAAGAAACGATGGATGGACTGTGTGAATGATGATATAATTACAAAGGGTGTAACTACGGAGACCGACGACCTTTGTTAAGGACATTGCTGATAGAATGTACGTTACCAAGACTTACAAGCGGTGGTTGGAAACAACCGCGTGTGTGTGTATAGCTATTTTCATACTTATTGTTTTTAAATTTTTTTTTTTTTTGCTTGTGTTTTTTTAATGGATACATGTGGTCTGCAATAAAGATTTTTATTTATTTTCTTTATTTAATAGAGAAGGAGTGTGGAAGTAAAATACAGGTTGCGCCGACTGCAAATAAATTCAGATAAAAAAATATATATATTTCAGACTGGATTAAAATTGTCCATATAATGTTAGTAACAGAGGTCTTAAGAAAAAAAACTATGTTAGTATTGCATTTAAAATAATATTCACGTTAAAAAAAAAACAAAAAAAAAATCATTGCGTCATCTCTTCACGTGAAGCCGAATTAGCCTCCATCTTCAGAAGGGAGGGGCTTGTAGGTATGTAATAACCCGCACGGGTCGATCGATCACGTTAAGCTACACTTGCCGCGGTTGCTCCGTGGATGGGTGACCATCTTTACATACCAAAACCCCTCCGTGTCTCGGAAAGCGCGCTAAGTCGTTGGTTCCCGCTGCCATTTGTGAATCTTTGACAGTCGTTACTTGTCGTCAGAAGTCTGACAACCAGTCTTACTGAGGGTTTTCGGATAACCCAGTAACTGGGTTGTGGAGGTCAGATAGGCAGTCGCTCCATGTAAAATACTGGTATTCAGCTGCATCCGGTTAGACTGGAGGCCGACCCCAACGTAGTAGGGAAAAGGCTAGGCAGATAATGATGGGTAGGAGAATGTATGAGCTACAAAGTAATAGCTATTGGCTCGCCTCCTCCCATACAACTTACAACATAGCTGACGAAATGTTGTCGAATACACATCAGCCTGCCAAGCAAATACAGGTGTGAGGCTATGTTAAAATAAGACTTCTTCACGGCCACAGAAACCTTAAACTTTGAACTCACTAAAGGGCTTAAATAAAGTAAACGATAAATTAACATTTTTATAATCGAAAATCTTATAAAATATGATAACTTATTAAGGTTTTGCAATCGTTTTTTTAGGGTTCCCCAGTTTTCCGTACAGTCTCGAAAACGGTATTTTGATTATATTATTTGACTTTTCAAATCCTAGCATCATTTCAGCCGAAAAACGTGCACTGCTGGACGTAGGCCTCCCCCAAGAACGGCCACTTCGACCGGCACCACCCTAATGAGGATTTTCTGAAATGACGTTCACTAGGTGGCAGCACATAGACGCAGGTCCGGGCACCTGTCAAAAGTGTCAAAGCGCAAACGAACTGAATGGCGAACGAAAGAATGAAACGAATGACATCAAATATTTTAAGTTCATTTTCGAACTGGATGACCTGTTTTCAAAGTGGCGCCAACTGACAACAAACCCTCTTTGCGTAATAATCACAGTCTGAATCGTTTTGAAGGAACTAATCCATTGCCCCATGTCTTCGAAAAACTTGTCTGCTCAATAACGATTCTCACTCAGACGAAGGCCGTGTCCCAGCAGTGGGACTATTAGAGGGTGGTTATTCTAATTGATCAACAGAGACGAGCGACTAAATACGGTGTCGATCGTATGTCTATTACACATTTACTTGATGTTGTTTCAAAGTCGAGACGATCATGAATTGAGAATATCACTGGCCCTAGTGTGAGTTTGTTTTAACCATCTCGATCTAACGCATCGACCGCGATTGGTCCTTCACCAATCCAGGGCCAATCGAACGCCGAACGCGCTCGATGCGTTAGATCGAGATGGTTAAAACAAACTCACATTAGAGCTACCGTTTGGCCGTGGATTATTGAAGGACCAATTAGAGCGCCGTACGCCGTCGATGCGTTAAATCGAGATGGTTAAAACAAACTCACATTAGAGCTACCGTTTGGCCGTGGATTGTTGAAGGACCAATCGGAGCGCCGAACGCCGTCGATGCGTTAGATCGAGATGGTTAAAACAAACTCACACTAGGGCCACCGTTTGGCCGTGGATTATTGAAGGACTAATTAGAGCGCCGTACGCCGTCGATGCGTTAGATCGAGATGGTTAAAACAAACTCACACTAGGGCTACCGTTTGGCCGTGGATTGTTGAAGGACCAATCGGAGCGCCGAACGCGGTCGATGCGTTAGATCGAGATGGCCCCAGGGCTTCTGTACTGTAGGCACGCATTGTCCTAGAAGGCATTTATTTCTTCTTAGAGTATCCAATGCTATATCCCGCTCTCTCTGCGCCACAGACCGCTGGTACCACATACGCTCGCTAACCTCATTGATAAGGTTTTATATTCGAGCGCTGATAACACGCGTTCGTGCTCATTGTCTCAAACTTATGCGGCCATTGTTCTACGTTTCTTAAAATACGAGTATGCTGGACATTCATCCATCTGATTAGCTTTCCCGATGATGTCAGAGTCGGCTTCCACACATACATAAGCAGCTTTTAATAGTCCCACTGTTGGGACACAGTGTGAGAGGGAGACGGCTTCCAGTGTAATCTAATACTACCGGTATTGAGCTGCATCTGGGGCTCTACTCTCTAACGCTCGGTTCCTATAAACATAAACGGATCGTTCTGCTTACCAATGGTAGCATTTTTAACCGACTACCAAAAGAAGGAGGTTATCAATTCGACACGTTTTATGTATGTCCGGGCACAACTCCCGTCATATATAGACGGATTTGCAAAATCCTTTTTTTTTTCGAAAGGTGTTTATTTCGATATGGTCCCATTTCAATTTCATATACTTAGATCTGATGATGCGTTTCGGAGACAGACAACGGAACTCGTCAAAAAATGACAGCAAATCAAATTGGAATTGGTGGAGTAGGTAGTTAGGTACTGTAACTAAAAAGTGAAAAATAAAAACTTTTTCCAAAAAAAAAAACAACCGACTTCCGATAAAACACTCTAAAGTGAAAAATAATTTTAATTTCGGAAGGCGGTGACAAAAAATTAAAATACATATCCAAAGTCACCGACTTCCGAAATAAAAATTATTTTTCACTTTAGAGTGTTTTTTCGGAAGCCGGTTGTTTTTTTTTTTTGGAAAAGTTTTTGTTTATTTTCAAATTAGGCAAATAAATAGTTTCGTAAGCTAATTTTACCTGTGATAGGTACTTCAAAATAGGAGGGTCTACTATGCGAACGTATCATGTCTTTGCTTCATTTTAGGTAAAGATACAAGAGTCTTCATTTTAACCTGCAACTGGCTGTAAATTATAGGAATCGGCCATAAGTCCGTCAACGAAAACACGGGCCCGAACGAAAGTAAATGATCCATTGAAAAAAGTGACAAATTCCATTTTTCGGACGGGAAAACACATCGACGCGTTAGGGTCAACTGACTATCAAATCGGGATTCTTATTTCGGGCCTCGAACGAATGTTATGTCCGTAAGTGATACAGGGTACAAAACATACGGGTTTTTCGGCCAAAATTAAGGAATTCGTGCTAAGCGAGTAGACCTAGACCTCCAGGGCACTGAGGCAAAACACATTTCGCCAAACGCTACGCCAAAGTGTACGGGAATCACATTACCTGCGGAAAGATTATGTCGTGTCCTTTCCGCAGGTAATGTGATTCCCGTACACTTATGCGTAGCGTTTGGCGTGAACGCTAACAGAAATGTGTTTTGTCTAGGCCTGCTGGTTAGACTGTAAGCTGTAGCAGTACTGTTGGACAGTCGTTACGGGAGAAGCACGAAAGTCGGACAATTAGCTGAGCTGGATGGTGCTGATCCACGCGTCAAGTTCGTGAACGGGCGCTGTCGGTTGAGACTGGTCATCTCCTAACTTACAGGGCTTATTTTTATCTTGTATTTAGGATTGGTTATAATATTTTTTTTACATTCTTCTCACATACAGAATAATGTTCCCAAGATTTTGTGATATCCAACTTGATTTTAAAAGAGTGTCCGTGGAGTTTCTTGGCCGTTCTTCTCCATAGAGATCTACGTTTTGGAATGGGCAACTAGCTTCAACTTTCCAACTGATCGACTTTTTGACAAATCAAAAGTGCCTGTAAATGGTTTAATTGAAATAAACGCTTTAGAGTTTGAGTTTATTAATCTTACCAAATGGTATCGTGTTACTAGCAACTAGTTGTGGATGTCAGAATGGCAGTAGCTCCATGTAAGATACTGTTAGTAGCTGCATCCGGTTAGACTGACAGCTGACTTGTTTGACGGTCGTTACGGGTAGTCGAAACTAGAAAGAATGTCAATCTTTCCAAGGGGTGTCGTGTTACCTACCGAACTGGGTTGTGGAGGTAAGAGGCGGTCGCTCCATTTAAACTACTGGTATTCAGCTTCATCCGGTAAGACTGGAAGCCGACCCTAACATAGTTGGGAAGGGGCTATAGTTGATGATGTTGATAAACGAAAGAAAAACCTCTCCAGCATGAACTGCACTGCAACAATGCATATTGTTCATATGTGCTTCCTTTAAATAATGTCTGAATATAAATATATAACTTTATTTGTTTATAATAAGCTCGTTGCCATTCTATCTGCGTTCGTGAGGGTTCATTGAATTGAAGATGTGTCGTTTGGGGGACAAGCAGTGACCGGTGTCTCTGTTTGTACCCCAAACGACACTCTCAGTCACTGCTGTCAGTGACAGATTAGTATTGACGACTTTAGTTTGTTAGTCATTTAATTAAGACACTGATTTCACATTGATAACAAGGTATCACGTAAAATTAGCGTCCGTAAGCCGACTTAACAAAAAAAAAATGTTCTAAATTAACCCGGCGCCATCGGGAACTAAAAATTCATACAACAGCGATCCCGTAATGATATCACTTTAGGTCACGTGGCACTGCTTGATATTGACGAAAGCAAGCCGCTGTACAACGGGTTATGACAGAGACAGATATAGAAAAAATGCGTGAGCGAGAACGAGATGGAGGAATATTGCACATTTGGTTATTTGGTTTTCAGCTGTTCAATTTCATTGTATTTAATTCTTTACATTCCTACATTAATTTTAGAATGATAGTAATTACACTTTATTGATAATTCAGTAAGTTAACGCCGACTTTGCTTCGGCTTCTCTCTTAGAAAAATTGACACCTTGCCACTGGTAGGTACTAAACGCACACCTCTGTCTAACCCTTCAGGGGATAACAGGCGTGATGGTATGTTACCAATGGTACCTAAGTAATCCGATTCGTCTGTGTAGGTATTAGCGGTTGGCATGACAACGCGCAGAAAAGGGGATAGATAGGCTATATTTAGAAAAGGATCTCTCGCTGAGTCGACCTCTTTAACTTGATAAAATACTAATGGTTCCGTCGAGAAATAGCACGTGATTAACATACATAACATTACTCTTGCAATCCCAGAGGGGTATAGCAGATGTGTGGACAGACCACGGAACACAGAAAACAGTGGAAGTGCAAAGTAGGTGTGGCACGCGTGCCACAAATAAGCGTTGTTACGCTTAATTGGTCCCAGTCGTGTTCTAACATCGCGCGAAGTCGCTAGTCTCGCGACAAATGCTTTTTTTTCCGTCGCTATGCCGAACAAAAATTATAGTGGGAGATAAATCTTAAAAATGGAGGTGTTTCGTATCATCGATAAGTACGGTTTTATTTGTTTTCTAATAAAATCTTAGTTAATTTTAATTTACTCATAATTTAATATAACGTCTAGTTAAAATCAACCTTATACGATTCAAATAAAGTTTATTTTGGGTTGATTGTTTTCACTTTTTCGTTCTGGAAAGTACTTCGCTACTCAATTAGTGATATAGTCGGGTCGGATGTTGGTTTTATCGATGGATATCGATAAAAAAAATAGTCATTTAATATTTATTACAAAATAACATTACAATACAAATATGTTAAAACAAAACAACCGACTTCCGGAAAAACACTACGAAGTGTAAAATAACTTAAATTAAAATACATATCCAAAGTCACCGACTTCCGAAATAAAGCTTATTTTTCACAAATTTGGTGTTTTTTCCGGAAGTCGGTTGTTTTGTTTTTGGAAAAAGTTTTTATTTTTCACTTTCTAGTTATAGTACCTACCTACCTACCCCACACAATTCGAAATTTCACCATCCTTGGGGTCAAAACAATGCATATTTATGCGATAGCAGCAATCGCGGTTTATTTACTGTTATTTTTTTAAGAGTTCCGTTGTCTGTCTCCGAAACTCATCATCGGATCTATATGAAATTTAAATGAGACCATTTCGGAATAAACCCCTTCGAACACAAAAAAGAATTTTGCAAAGTTTATGACGGAGTTATGCCCGAACATATATATAAACAAATATAAAAATGTCGAATTGATTATCTCCTTCTTTTTGAAGATGATTAAAAATATTACGTTATTTGAAAGTGTCGTTTCGCCAGATTCGGGCGAGTTAGTTCGTGCGAATCGACATATGAGCCACGATTAGCATCAAGAATATTTAAATTAACACAAAATAACGAGCAACTGTTCAAACAACGTTTATTTAAATTAAATATCGACCAAGTTTTAAGTCTGAATCATGTAATTTATTAAAACACAATGTTTTTAGTAGTGATGTACCGGCTAGTCGGGAAAGCCGAATAGTCGGCCATATTTGTAGTCGGCGACTAGTCGGCCCATTATTTACTCGTATTAATATGCATAAAAAAGTAAAAGACGTTGATTGAAATGAAATTGAAATCTTTACTGTTGTTATGTTTATTATAGAATCAGTTTTACAGTTTGCTTTCAGTATAATCTAGAACAGGTTGGGAAGAAACACCGGCTCTCACGTAAACAATGATAGAATAAATGCAAAGGGAACAAAAACATGTCCAGACAATTCCGCCTAGTCGCCGGAAGAAAGCGCAGTCACGAACATTACCGATGTCACCCGAACTCAACCGAAAGCCATGATCGGCTTGGCCGAATAGTCGGCCATTTTGTGGCCGACTATTCGGCTAGTCGGCCAAAGTCATAGTCGGCTAATCCCTAGTTTTTAGTATTTTGTAGAATTCTTTTCTACCGGTCTCACAATCATTTTCTGGCTGCTATGTTGGGGTCGGCTTCCAATCTAACTGAATGCAGCTTAATACCAGTATTTTACATGGAGCGACTGCCTATCTGACCTCTACAGTCCAGTTACTGGGTAACACGATAACACACGGTATGACTGGTTGTCAGACTTTCGGGCTTCTGACGACCCGTAACCACTGTCAAAGATGAACGAATGACAGCCGGGACCAACGGCTTAACGTACTTTCCGAGGCACGGAGGGGTCTCAGTTAGGGCATGCAAACCGGATACCCGGATAACCGTAAAAACCGGTTAACCGACTGATTTGAAACCCGGGTTTTTTTGAATAACAAAACCGGGTTTTTCGGTTTTGTATAAAACCGAAAAATGTGAACAGGACGGCGAGGCGGCGTTAGTTTAGTTTCTATTTCGGCTACGTTAATTTAGTTCCTTGTCGCACTTTTATGCCACGCTGCCGCCATTTTGTTTTTCGGTCAGTCTGTGTATAGTGATATGAGTGAGTGAGACGAGTGCACGTGTTGTGTTTGTCGTAGGTAAGTTTGATCACATTCTTGTATAATACTCGTATATTATGCATTGCTAATATTACATGAAGTGTATGACCAAATACTGAAATTTAATCACAGCAGAGATGTTATGCACATAAGTAATAGCTATAATTAATTAGGTTATGGCAGCCGGCACGTTCTCATTTTTGTAAATATGTAACTAGTATAATTAATAAGAGCCTGTTTTTATTTGAAGTAGTTTGAGCTGATCACAGCACATTGTTACATTTAAACTTTAATGTTTTGATTACGTATATTAACAACGACGTAAATTTTAATGGTTTTTAGATAATGTGAATGTTAAAAATATAAAATTAATACCTAGCTAAGTAGACTAACAAAGAGTGCGTTTTTTAGTAAGTTTTTTACAGTAGGTAATATGTCACAAATGTGGCATATTGTTTGTTTATTTTTCTTCAATTTAGAATCTTCGAAATCGAAATCTTCTGTCGTTGAGTTTCTGCACCTAAAGTGCATTTAACTAGACCTCGTGGTGTAAAACTCCCTTCCAGTTGTGCGATATTATTTTTAAGATTTATGATCATGAACTTTTGCTACAATGGCACTTAACATTTATAGAATGGGCACGCCACCATTGCGGCGGTAAGTCGCCTCTTTGAGGAGTGGCTTGAGATGCGGCATGGCGTTCTCACCTTCCTCCTGACACAGGTCCTCACCGGACACGGCTGTTTTGGGAGGTTCCTGTTTCGAATAGGGCGGGAGGAAACGCCCGGGTGTTTCCATTGCGAAGATCGCCCTGACGCGCTCAAACTTCTGGTGCAAGCCCATCTACAGAACTTGATTTAGAAACTAAAATCAGGGCGGAAATGACACTTTACGACGGTGTAGGAAAAACGGGAGAATAGTATATAAAGTATATATAATGTATATCAAAAGTATATAAAGCTATGAAATCTATACCTCCAACAAGTGTGGAATCAGAGAGCGCCTTTTCAATCTATATCTTTGAGTATGACTGATTTATTTTGTTTTGGTAAATTAGGAATAAGACTTCTATTTTATGTGTTATTTAAATAATTATTTAGATCGCATTTTACGTACTGTTGATTTTGCCTGTTTGTATTTTATGACAGTTAAATTGTTATTTAATATTCTGTGATTTTAGACAAATCAAATCAAATCGTTTGTTGCAATCCATAATACACTTACAGGTGGTACAAGAAAGAAAGAAAGAAAAGAAAGAAAAAATGTTTATTCTGCACAAACAAAACGCACATTACAAAAAAAAAAAAAATTATGCTGAGAAACTTAAAATGCACACATACAATTTAGACAAAAGCCCCGTATCCAAGTCGGAAGGTTATACAATATTGTCCATTGACTGTTAATGTCAGTCAAGGCTTGGGACCATAGACAAGACAACATAAATACTGCTTACGGCGCCGGTAGTTATATAATATCCATCAAAACAAAAACAAAATGCCGATAGCAGAGTGCATTATATTATTTCATACCAAAAAAACCACAAATTTTAAAACAACAAAGCCGTGCGTCGTATCTGTGCAAGAACAGGTCGTTGCTCAGCAAAATGCTGTGACTTCGGACGGACCTAGTGTCAACAGCGCTGTTTTTCAGAAACAACCTTTTGGAGTGACGTAAAGACGCTCGCTCATCGTGTGATCTAACATGTTACATTATCGGGTAAGTGCAATTTTCCATGAAAAACTTAAGTAATAGCTGAGCCTACCACTTGTAAATATAAAACATATCTGTAATAAACGGAATAAATTATAATTATTGATTAAAATATATAAAATAAAACAATGAAACAGTGCTAATAAATATTAATGCTAAATAATAAATTTAAATGTCGTGTACCGTGGGAGCTGTAATGGTATGGCGGCCATTTGCGTGCCCTTCGATCAAAGCACAGTTCCCAACCAATTGGTATAGCTTATAATAGTGTTAATAAAGATAATTTTGATTTTAGTGGGATTTTCTTTTCGATGTACGAAGAAGCAAAATACACCTACATAACCAATCAGTTAAAAACCAAACCAAGAACTCAAGTGACATTAACACAGACCGGACCCAGCCAGGGCAGAATCAGACAGAGGCCACACACACTGTTGGAAAGCCAAATCCATTGCCTGTAGGCCGTGACCCTCGGTGTAAGTATAAAAAAAAGGAGTTGTTAGATCCTAGCTAAATCATGTGGATTGTTGTATCTGCATGAAATATATCTTTAAAATACTCAAAAAGTGCTTTTTCGTTCTCAGGACTCTTACTGGCGGAGGAAGGTTATTCCAACAGTGCGTGGCCGCATATCTGAAGCTCCCTCTGAATGCCATGATTCTATGTTTTGAGGAGCAAAGAGGTTTGGTAGAAAAACGTGGTTCGTATTTACTTTGTCTCCACTTTAACTTCTTAAACAAATAGTGTGGTTTTTGTGTAGTGACTACTCCAAAGAGTAAACTAGCCATATGTAACTTTCTCCTAGCAGCCATTTTCAAAATATTATTTTCGTTTATAAATGGAGTGACATGACTTCTACGAGGTATCTTTACACAGAAGCGCGTACAAGCATTTTGTATGCGTTGTATTAGCTTCTCCGTTCTTGATAAAAGACACGGGCCATACACGGTATCACAATAGTTGTCTTGATAAAATTAGGCTATCCACTAATTGTTTACGCAAATCAACACTCAAGAAGTCTCTAATTGAATATAGGAGTTTCAATCTATAAAAGCAATTCCTTATACAAAAATTAGAAACAATTATGGACCCTGTCGGGCACAGCAAATTTTTAAATAACTAAAATAACTAGAGCGAGGAAGAGCGCTTTATTAATTTTCGTTTGAATTATTTAATATCCAATTAAATATTTTATAAATATTTTTTTTGACCTTTGTGTACCTACCAAATGTTCCTAATTTTGTATGTTAAGCATTAAAATAAGTGAGATAAAGTAAAAAAAAAACCTATTTTGATTAGACTTCAGCATTTTTATTTCTTTACATACACATTTCTCATTTCATTAATAACAATTGAAAAAAAAAACCGAAAAAACCGATTTAGCCGGTTTCAACGGTTTTGTAAACATGAAACCCGAAAAAACCGGGTTTTTAAAGCAACCCGGTTTTTGCATGCCCTAGTCTCAGTATATAAAGATGGTCACTCATCCACGGAACAACCGCGGCAATCGTAGCTTAGCCTGATCAATCGACCCGATGAATACAAGTCCCAAATGTATGATGACATTTTGAGACAGTAATTATTTTTTTGCAATTACGATATTTATCCCAAAGACTTTTGAAAAATCTTGTCTCTAATCCAAGACCTACCATACAGATAACACTTAACCAATTAATTTTTTTTTTTTTTTTTTTTAACATTTAATATTTAAAGCGCGGGCGAACCCTACGTCTGAACATATAGCAGAGTAGAGAAATTACCTCGATTGTACATTGATATTTATGCGGCTGAGCGACCAAGCGTTGTAACTCTGATAGCGAAAGATTATACTATTGTCGACAATACTGCAGAAGTACTATGTAAAAATATCTTTGTGAATACAAAACCCTCTTATTTATAAACGTTGCTTAAAGTTAAGAGATGTTTAAACGTCTAAAATATATGCTTAAACAGACGCTAATCACCAGTTAAGTTCAAGCAACGTTTATAAATAAGGGGGTAAATGAGCTTTTAACAGTGTAAATCCATAATTTTTAGAGAATACACCAGCTGCTTTTGAAATGAAGACTTCTTTAAGTGCACTTTGCCCGAGTTCTTAACAGTAAACGATATAGATTTTGTTTATAAAGACAGATAGATTATAGATAGACTTCTCTCAAACTTCTACGTCTTCTGCAGTTTATGGATCAGAGAATATAAAATTAAGTATGAAATTTAGCATAATTATGTTATAACGTATTTATATGAAAAAAGATACAGCTGAAATAGGTGCAAATAAAGTACTTTATTAAGTGTGTTATTAAGTCAAAAATTGCACCCGTCATTTAATCAGTATTCTAGAATTATTTCACTGTTAAAATAAACACGTACAGAACCCCTGAACTGTCTCAACTGGTTTACGTATCGGTGCAAACTGTCGCCATCTTTTGCGGAATTCTAATTCTTAAAATAATCACAAATAAACAACACTAAATTATTAAATAAACAAAGCCATTACCAAATTACCATCCGAGTTGCAATCCTATTCCGCTCAGCTTTCCATGTTTAATATACACACACATGGCAAGATAATTTTACGGTCACTACTACATTGACGGCACGTCCACACGATTATAAGCCTTATTTCGTAGCAGCACAGTTGATATTGCTCTGGGTGATGAGTTCGTTACGTCATAGTGTTTTCGATACGGCTAGTAGGGACGGCACACGTTCGATATTTTGTGGATTTTTTTTGAGAATTTGTAATGTTTGAGTTTTTTAAACGTTGTTTGCATATAAATAGAAAGCGGGTCGAACGGAGGTTAAGGAACGCTTGCCGCGGTCGGTCCGTGGATGGGTGACCATCCATTACGTATGTGCCTCGGAAAGCACGTTAAGCCGTTGGTGCCGACTGTTATTCATAGATACGGGTAGTTAGAACCCCGGACGTCTGACAGTGCCAACCTATCTTCCCATGACGTATTGTGTCACCCAGTAACTGGGATGTGGAGATCCGATGTAAATTACTGGTATTCAGCTGCATCCAGTTACATTGCCGAACTCAACATATTAGGGAAACCTAGGCAGTTTGATTTGTAAGTAAATATAATTTTGATAGAGAACAGTAAAGGTGAAATTAGCGTAACTGCCGAGTACAATGTTCATACCATAATCGATTCTGTAATTGGTAAGTCATGTACAAAAAATGTTTTGCACCATTAAAGAACAATGCTTTGTCCTAGAATGACTAGCTTATTTGAAGATCTAGCTTCTACCCGCGACTTCTTTCCGATATATATACTAAAATAACAGCCACATTTTATAAAACTTCCTCGGCCCCCGACCCACCGGGTCGCATTGCATCGCCCAATCGTGCTATAACTTCTTTAGTGCTTGGTTTTCTTTCGAACTTTCGAATTTACTCAGCTCCTAATGGTCTTAGCGTCGTGATGTCAAATAGCCACAAATCTTCTTCACTAATTAGGCTATCAAATGTAAAAATATTTTTTCAAATCGGACTGGCAGTACCAGAGTAAATCTCTGGAACTCTGGAGCTTTTATTATGTACCTATAAAGATTATATTCCTAAGAACTCAAATTTTTGGATTTTTCTTCGATAACGGAGCTATAATGATTAATAAAACTTAAAAATCTGCACATTTCGACAAAAAGTAGGTACCAAGTGGTTACCTACTGAATAATGTAAAGGAATACAATACGATTAGGTATAGCCTTGAAATGAGTCGTACCCACTATTATTGAAAAAAAAAAATCATCCGTATTAACATTTTATTGCGAAAATATATGTCTGCCCGTCTGTTTTTATGATTTAATTGATAAGTCATTAGAGCGTCTGCCGACGGCAGTCAGTCGGTGGCCGATTTTTTGTAGGAGTTAGATAAAACAGAAGAGATCAAATGTATCAACGCACAAGTTCACCAAAGAATTGGCCACCGATTGTATGCCGACTGCGAACGTTCATAACCTTGAGGAAAGAAATACATATAACCCTTCTTTGCAGTCGGTTAAAAATGAATGATTTTTAGGAGACTCCACGCGGACTAACTGCTAGTACGCTATTATTTTTATTGTTTCTTCTTGAGTCGAAATAACGACAAATATCATTTAATAGTTTAAGCTGGTAAAGACACTTCCTGACGACCAAAAGTTAGAAAAGACAGTCCCCCAACGTCAAACTTCCGTGTGTTTGGGTTCGGAAGAAGTAGCGCAACAAACTCTCAGACCAGAAGTAAGTATCTCAACTTTGTTCTTCAATGAATCTGCCTGGCCTTTTCCCAACTATGTTGGGGTCGGCTTCCAGTGTATGCTGCTGAATTACCAGCATATTTTACATGGAGCGACTGCCTATCTCCACCCTTATTGCATAACACACTATTTATCAGAATCTGAATCATTCTAAAAGATATTGCTAATCCACTGCTTAAAATTTTCGTAAAAATTGTCAGCACATAAACGTAATGAATGTTGTTAAACGCAATTACCCCAGTGACCTCCGCAAACCAGTTACTGAGTAACAGGATACCCCTTGTTATGACTGGTACTCAGACTTTTTTGGGCAACTGGTTAGTAGCACCTAAAAAGTCTGACTAAGTAGATCTTTGACAGTCGAAACGGGTAGTCACCCGTTTCGACTGTCACAGATCTACAAATGGCAGTGGGGACCAACCGCTTTAAAGTGCTTTGCGGCCTTGTTCTTTAATAAAGACAAATATTGATAAAATCTTGTCTAGATTTTATCAATATTTGTATTGTAACCTAATTAAGTCCGACAGAACATTGAACTCCTATCCTAATGGCTTATTAGTCGATTCGCACGAATTTACTAGCCCAAATCGACACCTTTATGCAGTATAGGCGGCTCGTACGAAATTAATTTATTTGTGGGCGAATCAACAACACCAGAAATACGTAGTAGGCAATTGGCACGTTTTGAATACTTCCTGTGACTTTTCAAACTTTATTGCGTAAAATTCAAGACGTGCCATTTTTCAGAAAAATTCAGCCAAAAATAAATGAAATTTGTGCGGGGCTTTTCAGTCACACGGCACTTTTAAATAATAGATTATTTTCTACAGGCGACTCGCACGAAGTTAATTTATTTGAATCGCTTCATCCAATTGGGGCGAGTAAATTCGTGCGAATCAACGCCATCCTAATTTCGATATCAAATTACAATAAGTTCAAATCCTACACGATCACATGAGCGTGGCGAGCGGACTGTAATATGTAACTTAAACATGTTAGCTTTATAAGCGTATACGAATTAACTATGTAATGGACTGTTTAATTATATACTGATTTAAGTATGTATTACTTTGTTTATTCACGGTGATAATCTTAAAGCTCGAGAGTTGAACATTTGTTGCGGTTGGTCCGTGGATGGGTGACCATCTTTGCATATCAAGACTACTCTGTCACTAGACGATATTTGACAGTCGGTACTGGTCGTCAGAAGCAGGAAAATCAGACAATCAGTCTTACCAAGGGGTATCGTGTTACCCAGATATTGGGTTGTGGAGGTCAGATAGGCAGTCGCTTCATGTACAATACTGGTATTCAGCTGCATCCGGTTAGACTGGAAGCCAACCGACTCCTACATAGTTGGAAAAAGGCTAGGCAGATGAAGGAACGCTCCCTAGTTATTTGCCAAAGAAAAAAAAAGACTACTTGTTGACATTCCGGAAAATCTAAAAATTCATGGTATCCCACCTTGCCAATGATAAAAACAGTCAAACCATGATCCGAATCAACATTACATATTTATTGGAAATTCTACTCTATCCCTGCAAACATACAGTGGAATTTATATTACTCAGACATCCGTGTTACGTATTATGAACTTTATGGTTTCGACAATATGGTTGAAAATCGTGTGCAGATGTAAAGTTTGACGCAAGTGTCAATTACTGTCTTTTGGACGTTTTTTGTTGTTGTTTATTTTAGTATATTTTTTTTATTAATAAGTGAGTAATTGTTTTTGTTAAACTGTTCTTCTTGTAAGGTCGCTACATCGCTTACTGATTTAATTTGACGTTTTAGAGGCTCGTGCACAGGCTCGTGGCTAAGTAGTAACAGCCGCACAGGTCGATCCATCAGGTTAAGCTACACTTACCAGGGTTAGTCTGCAGATGGGTGACCACCTATACATACCGAGACCGTTCCGTACCTCGGAAAGCACGTTAAGTCGTTGCTCCCGGCTGTTATTCGTGGATCTTTGACAGTCGTTACCAGTCGTCAGAAGCCCGAAAGTCTGACAACCAGTCCTTACCAAGGGATATCGTGTTACCCAGTAACTGGGTTGTGGAGGTCAGATAGGCAGTCGCTCCATATAAAATACTGGTATTCAGCTGCATCCAGGTAGACTGGAAGCCGACCGGAGTTTGGAAAAGGTTAGCCAGATTGATTCTATTTTAAATAACCTATTACTGTATATACAGCTGGGACACAGGCCTCCTCTCTGTGAGAGGGAGTGGGCCGTAATCCACTGAGCAGGCCCAGTGCGGGTCGGTAGATGTCTTACACCATAAAGGTGCGCTTACACGAGCTCCGTCCTGGTCAATTCTCGTCAACTATGACGTCACGACTACATCCAGCAATTTAGGGCAATGGCAACATGTAGCGACCTGTTGCCAGAGATATGGCCACACAATATGGAGCAACTTAAAAAACTAGGCAATACGTCCCCCGCCGCCGGCCGGTTCCTCTAGCAAAAACGAGACGTAGTTACACGTACAAACGAGATAGAAAGAAAATTGACAAAAAAGATCCACACCGATTGGATATTCGGCAACTCATGAAATATATGGAGCAATCTTAAGCAATGTTGCCGAAACATATCCGAATTTATTGTTGTTGCTCTAGAATGCTCCACTTAATTGATCCTGATTGATCCATTAGTATTGCCGAGCAATAATTGCTCAAAAAATTGCCCGTGTGAGAGCACCAAAAGCACAGTAAGGTAAATGAATTGTTAAGCTAATATACTTCTGACATACAGTGTTCGTATATTTAAAACACAAATGTCAATCTTTGACAGATTCATAAGTCTTTCATAAAACAGCCGCGATGCAAGTTTCGTTGTACAATTTTTATGAAAACTTCATGGAATTACAAGGGTCGCGTCGCCCTGTCACATCGCGCTTGTCTGATGAAGCCTGTAAATGGCTTTTTTTTCTTGGGTGGGAAATCATCAAATGACTTCTCCCGCTCTGGATGGAGCAGGAGGGTGTGTCAGACTTTTACTGACTAAAACCCACCCGTGTTCCTTCAGTTGCCTGTGTACCAGGGGCCGCGATATCTCTTTCGAACAACCAACACCCCTGGCAGGCATCGGCCCTGCGGACCCCATCAGTTGGTGCTGCTATCTCTTTGAGGCAGCCTATAAATGGCACGAATACTGCAAATTGACGGCAATTGTCAATTTCATAACATAACAATAACATTACAGCTGTATTTCCGAAGGATAAGGCAGAGATGAAGGTATCAAGGTAGACCACGGAGAAGGTGGTGCGACGATTTGATAAGGTTTGCAGGGACAACATGGCCAGAGAACGTACAAGACAGGGAAGGTTTGGAAGAAAAAAGTTCGAGGCCTTTGCCAAGCAGACGGACACAAAACAGGACAACCAAAAAAAACGTATTATTGGAGATCATCATCATCATATCAGCCGAAAAACGTCCACTGCTGGACATAAGCCTCCCCCAAAAGGGGGGGGGGGGGAGATTTGCCATAATCGCCACGCTTGGCGATCGCAGTATGGTGGTAAAATGCATAGAGAACGCTGCTGCCCATTCTCTAGTAAGTCCCTTAGTCGCCTTCTACGACACCCACGGGAATAAATGGGATGGTGCTATTCTTTTACGTCCGGCACCACACGGAGCATTGGAGATAATGGTAAGATATACTTAAAGTCTGTTATTAACTTATAAAATTCTCTTCAGTGAGCGATTGTGTAAGTATTTAACCTGAAGTCCAATTGTCGTAATTAAAAAAGTTCAAAATCTAGTCGCAGCCTCGGCCCGGCAACAATCAAATGTCAAAAATGTATGGAAACTGGAGGTATTTTTGACAAATTAAGACTGAAATCTGGGGGTCTAAAAAGGCCACTTTGGCAAAATCATAATAATTATGATCATATTAAGAATCATATTTAAAATCGTAAAATGGTCACAAACTGACAATTCATAATATTATCTGCGTTGACAGCACGCAATTCATCTATTTGACAGTTTTGTACAGAAATTCGTAAAATGGTCACCAAATTATGAATTGCTTTATTAAAATAAAATGTCAAATAGCAGAATCATAGGGGAATTCAGGAAATGTATCACTTTTAGAGGAATTGGCCTTTTTAGACCCGCAGACTGAACGTTCTTAAAATTACGAGAATTGCCACTCAGAACAAGATTTGTTTACACTCTCTTCTGTTACTTTTGAAACAGACTATAGTACTTAATTTAAGTGTTCTCTCGTTAACGTCAGTGGACAGTAACGTACAGTGGACTACAGCGCATCACCACCTTGACATCATTACATTATGTATTTATGTATTACAAGTTACATTACCGCTAAGTTAAACTTACTGACATATTTGTATGTTATTGTTTGTTTGTCTGCTTTTGGCTAAGTAATAACAGCAGTACGGGTAGATCAGGATAAGCTGCGCTTGCCACGGTTGGTCCGTGGATGGGTGACCGTCTTTACTTGGGGAGTTTGTTCCGCCACTTCTTCTTCCCAGCTAAAGCACTAGGAAGTGGTGAAGGGCGGGCGTTTTGGGGGACGGTCTCATGACTGACGTTCGAAAAGTGCTGATTCTCAGCCTAATTTGAATAAATGACTTTTGATTTTGATTTTGATTGATTTTACATACCAAGACCCCTCCGTGCCGCGGAAAGCACGTCAAGTCGTTGGTCCCGGCTGTCGTTCGTGCATCTTTGACAGTCGTTACGGGTCGTCAGAAGCACGAAAGACTGACAATTATTCTTATCTAGGGGTATTGTATTTATAAGTAACCTAATCTTATTTTGATGCTATTTGGACTGACCTATTGAAGCCCCGACGCAAAAAGAGGGGTGTTATAAATTTGACCGCTATGTGTGTCTGTCTGTGGCACCGTAGCTCTTGAACGGGTGAACCGATTTTGTTGCGGTTTTTTTAATTTAAAAGTAGGTTTTCTAGCGGTGGTTGTTATTGACAAAAAAGTATCACCCAGTAACTGGGTTGTGGAGGTCAGATAGGCAGTCGCTCCATGGCCTCCATGTAAAATACTAATATTGATCTGCATCCGGTAACACGTGAAGCTGACCCCAACATAGTTGGGAAAATGGTTAAGCAGATGATGATGATGTTTGCTTGTCTGTAGGTATTCGTCCGAATTTGAAAAAGCTGTTTCATCATATTAGCCGAAAGACGTCCAGCACATAAGCCTCCCCCAAAAGGAGGGTTTTGCCATAATCGCCACGCTTGGCAGGCGGGTTGACGATCGCAGTATGGTGGGAAAATGCATAGAGAACGCTGCTGCCCATTCTCTAGTAAGTCCCTTAGTCGCCTTCTACGACACCCACGGGAAGAAATGGGAGGGTGCTATTCTTTTACGTCCGGCACCACACGGAAAAAAGCTGTTTGCTCATCATAATCTGCGTTACCTTTACCCTACTGTGTGGGGGTCGGTTTCCATTCTAAGCAGAAGCAGCTGAATGTCAGTTATTTACATGGAGCGAATGCCAATGACACCTCCACAGACCAGTTACTGGATAATACGATGCCCCTTGGTAAGACTGGTAAGACCGTAACGACTGTCAAAGACCTACGAATGACAGCCAGGACCAACGGTATTTATTAGACTCCCACAGGTATATCACAAACTTAACTACGTAATATGCTTAATAAAATATAAAATTAAAATTAGACAAAAACAAAAAGTAAAATAAAAAACAAAGTCACGTACGAGGCCAAAAGGCCCCCTATCTCGGCATGATGCTGCGACATTTAAAAAAAAAATGTCGCAGCGCTGGTATTCCGATAGGGCCCACTGTGAATGTCACGGACAGATACAGAAATTAAAAAATAGTTATTAAGTGTACAGACGCCAGCAGGTCAACCTACCCGAAACTGTCAAATTTTCTCAATCAAATTTGAACGTTATGCTTCAGCGATAAAGTTGAAAACCTATTAAAGAAATTTGACAGATTGTAGTAGGTTGATGTGCTGGCGTCTGTACAATAACTAAAAAATTTTGTACTTAAATAGTAATTATAGTAATCCGCGTGTCTGCACCCCACGTAACATCTATTACTTGTCTATGCCTTTAATGTCTGTGACACTATGGCATCACTGTGACAAGTAAAATCACGATTTATATTTTTATGTATTACGGCTGTCTTGCACGTCATAGAGCATTCGAGAATTAGAGGCAAAGGCAATTAGAGAAATAAAGATTAACTAAGGTTTAGAGAGAATAAGGAAAAGCGTAAGAATTCCGATTTACAAAAATGACAAACAAAATCAAAACAAAGTGGGAAACCAATGTTGCTGTGCCTGTATAATCGCTGCCAAACGCTCGTCACCATTGCCAGCTGCGTGCAGATCACGGGTTTGACGTGCTTTCCGAGACACGGAGAGGTTTCGGTATCTAATGGATGGTCAACCCATCCAAGAACCCACCGCGGCAAGCGTAGCTTATCATTAAGCCACGAACCACGACTGGCGAAATGCGTCCTGTAAATGTATCTACTATCTATGCACCTCTGCCTTCGTTTTCGGTGTATTAAGCGTGATTGTATGTTAATTTAGAATATACTACACTAAACACTTTTGTGCTCGAGCGTATAGTTTGAGTCAGCGAAGTTATTCTGATATAGGTACCTAGCGGGGAAGGTGGGAGCGATAGCAAAAACATACGGCAGAAATATTATGTTTAGTGAGTGAATGATTGAATGAAATGCAAATCGAATGAATCGGACGAATCGAATTTGCCATCGAAGCCTCACTTTTCATGGGCCAGGGAGCAGTCCGATTCAGCCTGTCCCCTACGCCGAAGTCCGTACCCCACAAGGGATGCCCTTAGCGAGCAGTCGCTATAGTTCTAAGTTTTTAAGCATTCATTTATTAAGGTTACCACAGGCAAGTTCGGTTAAGCAACTGACAACCTCTTAGGTTGACCTGCGAGATTACAAAAAAGGGTCCTGTAATGGAAGGGCAGGCTTGCCCTTTGTATATAGGGAAGGATTGGCCGATCGGAAAGGACGAGCCGTAACGGATATGTATCCTTAAGTAGTCATTGGACTAGTGGAGACACGGGTGATGGGTATTTATTTAAGGGAGGGGCACATAACGTAATTATCAGAATCAGAATCAGAACTTTATTTGCTGTGAATGTAGGTACAGGTTTATACCTGATGTTGTACATACATTCAGTATCATGTTTTTTTTTTTTTTTTTGGATGGGAAATCATTAAATAACTTCTCCCGCTCTGGGTGAAGCGGGAGGGCGTGTCAGACTTTTACTGACTAAAACCCACCCGTGTTCTCTCAGTTGCCTGTGTGCCAGGGGCGGCGGTATCTCTTTCGAACAACCCGCACCCCTGGCAGGCATCGGACCTTGCGGGCCCCATCTGTTGCTGCTGACATCTCTTTGAGGCGCGCGTGGAACACAACGCGCCGTCGACCCGGGCTTGGTCCTTACCGGACAGCGAGCTACCCATTACTCGCCGTCCGCAAGCCCGTGCCTACGGTGGCCGGGAATCAGCCTGGGATTCCCGACGCCCAGGGCGTCTCCTGCGTTCAGTATCATGTTCAGTGTGACATTTTTGAAGTAAAAAAACAGTACACAGTTAAAAATAACTTTAATTTCAGAAGACGGTATCTCTGGTTTTGTATTTTCGTTTAGTCGGTTGTATTTCATTAAACTTTTTATTTTTAATTTCATGAAAATTGGTACATTATTTTCATAACTGTTTTGCCGCCAGTACACCTACGAATACAGCTGACTTCGATTCAGATGGCTCACGGAGGCAAATAATAAAAAACTAGGTATCGTTCTTGCCAGCGATGTTTTAAGTAATAATATATTACCACGTTATAATATACCTATGTATTTGTATCCTAGCTCAAAATGACACTTTGTTAAATAAGTTTTAACCACCTAATCTTATTTTGATGCTATTTCGACTGACCTATTTTAGCCCCGACGTAAAAGAGGGGTGTTATAAGTTTGACCGCTATGTGTGTCTATCTGTGTGTCTGACCGTTCTGGGTTCAGTTTTTTTTTAATTTAAAATTACCTAGGTTTTCTAGTGGTGGTTCTTATTGACAAAAAAGTATCACCCAGTAACTGGGTTGTGGAAGTCAGATAGGCAGTCCCTGCATGTAAAATACTGGTTATTTTTTAAATCAGCTGTTCCATACATTTTGATCGCGTAGGTATTGCACTTTTCTATGAAACAGCTGATTTTTTTTTCTTCTATAACCGACGAAAAATTTCTGCGCTAGGGGGTCTAGAATGACGGTACGGTTGGCGCAGCGGTTAACCGATTGACTGTTCGATTCCTGCACGGAACAAATATTGGAATGACCTACAAATAGTTGTTCCGGGTCTGGCTGTTTGTGTATGTGAGTTTAAATGTTTGTAAACGCACCACAATACAGGAGGAATTCCTAGTGTGGGGCAACGTTTTTTTCAAAAAAAAAAGAAAACAAAAAATAAAAATTATATGCTGAATTCTTGGTTACAATTTGCGCACCGGATAAAAACTTATCCTGTATTACAACAGAGTGACTGAAGAATATTGCCAAGATCATTTTGGCAAACGTTCGGTTGTATGAGTGTGTTAGGTAAGTACTAGACGTTTTTTAGTAACAGACATGAGGACGCCCTGCCATCATCATTTTCATCCCAATTTATTTGTGGTCGACAAACATGTAAGTATTTTTCTTCCATCCTTCTCTATTAGTCGTCATCTCGGTACAAACATAAATACATAATCAACTTATAGTGTGAGAGTGAGAGGGAGTGGGCCGTAATCCACCACGGGGGCCCAGTGCGGTTTGGTAGATGTCACATGTCTTCGAAACTTTGGTTCTAAGACATGTCGGTTTCTTCACGATGTTTTCCTTCCCCGTTTTGAGAGCTGTGGCGATGAAATAATTTACACGAGGAGACTTGAGTCTGAGCAGTGGGAACATTGCATAAGGGTGCGTCCATTAATTACATTAGGCAATTTTTTCGACCCCCATCCCCGCTGTGGTGAGATGTCGTGAGATTTGTCTCTACTCCCCTCCTCCTTTTTTTTGGGTGGGAAATCATCAAATGACTTCTCCCGCTCTGGGTGGAACAGGAGGGCGCGTTTACTGGCTAAAACCCACCCGTGTTTCTTCAGTTGCCTGTGTGCCAGGGGCCGCGGTATCTCTTTCGAACAACCCGCACCCCTGGACTCCCCCCCTCCTCATAATCTCACGTGAGATATTTCAAATACGTGGTTTTAGTGTAAAAATGTTAATCTGTGCGTTGGATTTATACGTTGCATTTGGCTGGCTTGGCTGGCCGGTGGCGGTTTAACTATCCATGAGCTACTGTGCTACTTTGTGGCGTTCGCATAACAGCGATAAATATTATTTAGTAGGATTTAGCCATATTTGCGGAAAAAACATGTTTTACATAATTTAACCCGGTTTTCTCGTATTGTTACATTGTTTCTTTGCGGAAAAAATTGAAATTACGTGGTATTCGACTCGACCACCCCCCCCCCCTAAACGCCTCACGTATTTAATGGATGCCCCCTAACCAGCCTATAATGTCGCCACTGTTGGGACACAAGCCACCTCTCAAAGCAGTCCGGGGTACGGAATTAGGAAGAAGTTGCGTAAAATGAATTATAATCGAATAGGCTTCCATTCTCCAAAACAATAGGACAAATATTTACAAAATATCACTATCTTTTTAAACCAATGTCACCCTAACGCAGCTAAACCACTAAAGACTCTCACAGACAGGCACGACGCGACTCTGGTGAAACAATTTCTATGAAAACATCGTGGAAATTTTCTACCGGAGTCGCGTCGCGTCTGCCTATTGGGGCCTTATAACTATTTTGATGTTCAAATTCGAAAGTCATTTATTCAAACTGGGCTGAGAGTCAGCTCTTTTTGAACGTCAAAATGACATAAGACAGTCCCCCCAAAACGCCCGCCCTTCACCACTTCCTAGTGCTTTAGCTGGGAAGAAGAAGTGGCGCAACAAACTCCCCAGCAGCACAGCTGTCTGTTAATTATTTTTGTTGTTTATTTATTAACGAAGGCTTATTTATTAGGTACCTAAGCTCAGGACATTGAGTAGGTACCTAAGTAGATAATTACCTCCTACCTAGACCGAACAACTTATATTCTTGGAATAATTAAAAACTTCACTCAACAGAAACCGTAATTAATAGTTGGTCACTAATTAGATAATACAAGCTGCTGCCTGTGACTTCGCTAGCGTGGATGTAGGAAAATATCCCACGGGAACATGCTACCGGAACAAAAACTACCAGTTAAAGTGCACCTAGCTTCTGACGTTTCATAAGTGCCCTTGCAGGTTTACGTGAAATAAAATATTTTGATTTTCATTTTGATTGAAAGTCCCATCAAAATCAGTCCAGCCGTTTCGGAGATTAGTCGGAACAAACAAACAGAGAATTATTATTTTTTACTTTTTTATGCATTTAGTAAAAAGCTGTCATTTTGACATTACAAACACAGACTTCATAGTTAATGCAGCTAGTGCTACAGCTCTGCCGACCCCCCCACCAGCGAAGCGTGAAGGTAACGTATGAAAGTCCTATGCAACAGCGTCGTTATCGGAAACGGCAGTTTTGTAGTAAAAATTCTTTAAACAAAGAAACACTTTCTCTTTTGCCTTTATTTGTCAAACAAAAAACTTGCTGGATTCGAGTTTTGACATCGAAATTCGAAACTAGTTTGATAACACCTAAACTAGTTGGTATCTATGGGGGTGAAACTGTACATCCTCGTCCGTAGCATAAAACGAAGTCGCTTTTCGTGTCTGCAGTTCTGTACGCTTAGATCTTTGTAACTGCGCAAGGGATTAATACGGTTTTCATCAACAGACAGAGTGACTCAAGAGGAAGGTTCTATTTTTTTGGGTTGGAAATCATTAATTAACTTCTCCCGCTCTGGGTGGAGCAGGAGGGCGTGTCAGACTTTTACTGACTAAACCCCACCCGTGTTCCCTCAGTTGTACGTGTGCCAGGGGCCGCGGTATCTCTTTCGAACAACCCGCACCCCTGGCAGGCATCGGACCCCACCAGTTGGTGCTGACATCTCTTTGAGGCGCGCGTGCAACACAACGCGCCGTCAACCCGGGCTTGGTCCTTACCGGACAGCGAGCTACCCATTACTCGCCGTCCGCAAGCCCGCGCCTACGGTGGCCGGGAATCAGCCTGGGATTCCCGACGCCCAGGGCGTCTCCTGCGCCGACAAGGCCGTGAGAGCGCATATACTGTCTCTCCCTCATGTATGCCGCCTCTCTCTTCGCGAGCATCACTGCTTCACTGAAGGAAGCGACGGCCACCCATGCACTCACGCTCCGTACCATGGCCTGGACCAGGGCCGGACGCGAGAGATCGCCGCCGCCGATCGCCTCCACGAGAACATGGCGGTGCTCCGCCCAAGCCGCGCAGACTTCCACCGTATGCTCCACCGTATCCTCAGAGCGATCTACTCAGTGGAAACACCCGGGCGTTGCCTCCCGCCTTATCCGAAACAGGAACCTCTCAAAACAACCGTGTCCGGTGAAGACCTGCGTCAGGCGGAAGTTGAGGACGCCATGCCGCCTCTCTAGCCACTCCTCAAAGGGGAATTTACCGCCGCAATCGTGGCGTGCCCAATTCAAGAGGTTTATATGTAGACCTCCAAGTGGGCGAAGCAACTGGCAAAAACTAGTTTATAAAAAAATAAAGTTTAAAAAACTAAAGTTTATAATAAGTCACCAAATGCCTAAACTCTTTCAGTTTGGCTTTAGCCAGCGTCTTCGCCCGCGTGGAAGTCGAAAATTATCCCGCGGGAACCTACTACCGGGATAAAAAGTATCCTATGTGTTAATCTAGATTATAAACTATCTGTGTGCCAAATTTCACCCAAATTTGTTCAGTAGTTTTTGCGTGAAATAATAACAAACATCCACCCATCCATCAATCCTCACAAACTTTCACATTTATAATAATATTAAGTAGGATTAGTCGATTCGCACGAATTGGGCGAATTGACACTTTCAAATAATAATATTATGATTTTCTATATTTTGTTCTGCGTGGTGCCGGACGTGAAAGAATAGCACCATCCCATTTCTTCCCGTGGGTGTCGTAGAAGGCGACTAAGGGACTTACTAGAGAATGGGCAGCAGCGTTCTCTATGCATTTGACCACCATACTGCGATCGCCAACCCGCCTGCCAAGCGTAGCGATTATGGCAAATCCCCCCTTTTGGGGGAGGCTAATGTCCAGCAGTGGACGTCTTTCGGCTGGTATGATGATAGGCGACATGCACGAGGTTAATTTATTTGTTCCCACAAATAAATTATCGACGAGGATCGACGACTCCAGAGGCAATTGGTACGAGTCAAATTCTATGCACTTTATTGCACGTACGCACATCAAGCTATCCCAAGCTGTAAAATTTCCCAAATAAACACGAACCTTATGCTTTTGTGTATAAAATTGAAAATCTATCAAAGAAATTTGACAGGTTGGGGTAGCTTGATGCCCTGGCCTCTGTATCTACTCGCAGTGACCTCTTTCCATCGTAAACTGACTGACCGTTGATTTATCAACGCACAGCCCAAACCTCTGTACTTAGATACTTACCTGAAGGGCAATTCGCATAATTTTAAGAACATCCACAGTCATGTCTCAATCTGTCAAAAATGCCTCGAGTTTCCATACATTTTTGACATTTGATTTTCGCTGAGATGAGACTGTGATTACATTTTGAACGTTTTTAATTACGAGTATTTATTTGCCTTCTGAAATAGATACCTTAGGTATACCAGGGATGCACAGACCGCGGCCCGCGGGCCGCATGCGGCCCCCCGGAAATATGCCAGTGGCCCGCCAGCAAAAATATTCTCTCGTACATTTGAAGGAAAATTATTGCTCAGGTTTAAAAATAATATCAATTTTAATCTGGGGCTATTTTTATGTTTTTAATTTTGTGTGCGCAACATTTTTTTTTTTTTTTAGTGGGAAATCAATAAATAACTTCTCCCGCTCTGGGTGGAGCGGGAGGGCGTGTCAGACTTTTACTGACTAAAACCCACCCGTGTTCCCTCAGTTGCCTGTGTGCCAGATCTCTTTCGAACAACCCGCACCCCTGGCAGATGTGGCCCACCATTAGTTCATCATTTGTCCAAGTGGCCCATGGTCTCAATAAGTCTGTGCACCCCTGCCTTACACAGTGTAGGCATCCACAAAGAATATTTGTAAATTCGACCAGGGGGGGGGGGGGTTTGGAGAAAAAGAGGGATTTATTTTGTATGAAAAATAAATCCCTCTTTAAGTAAAACACAAATAAAAAGTTTGTAGTTATGATTTTTTTTTAAATTTAATACTCCGTAAAGGGGGATGCGGGGTTGTTAAAGTTTGTCGCGGAAAAATACTAAATCTATGCGGACGAAGTCGCGACCGAAGTGCTATTTGTACTATAGCATAAAATTCAATACCTGCCAATTACCTAATACGTATTTCTAGAGTTGTCGATTCACATCGTGTTATCTTTGAAAGTCTGACAACCATTCTTAACAAGGGGTATCGTGTTACCCAGTGACTTAGTGAGAAAACTTGGGAAACGGCTAGACAGATGATGATGTGAATATAAGAGAAGATCCTTAGCCAAGGAACCAAGAGAGCCTAGGGTCACGTGGCTCATCCTACTTTATTCAAAATTCAAATGTTGGCATCATTAAAAAATATAATCTGTTGGTTGGCAGCCCTGCCCGAGCGCCGCGTCACTGGTAAATAATTGCTTAACTGAGAATCTGTGGAGAGGAGTTCATAATAAAGATATTTTAATGTAACAAAGGATTTTTATTAGGTTATCGTGATTTGTCTAACACTTGTGTTGAATTATGGATAAGTATGTTAATTAATATAACGTTTTTATTGCTGAAAAGGTAGGCAGATGTGTGTAGTTCATCCAAATTTCAAATTCATCATTGAAATTGGTAAAAAGTTGTGGTGATGTAATAAAAGAAAATAAAAGTTGTATCAGTATGCTATAGTTATAATAAATAAAATCTTTATTGTTCAAGAGAGCAGTACAAATTAAAATAGCACTAGCCTCCACACTAGGAATCCCTGTGTCGTAGAGACTAGTCTAAGAACATAGTAGGTAGGCACATACGGTAACATCGGTGGTAAGATTTGTGAGGTGACAAAAATCGAATGATATCTCAAACAATAAATTAACCTTGAGTTATGAGATAAACTAAGGTGTATTAAATTTAAACGTATGCAGTGTATTATGTATGTGTGGAAGGTGTGGGTGTGTGACCAAACGAAGACAATCAGATCGTGAGCATTCCTTCCCTGTCATCCATATAATACCACCACATAATATAATAACTTATAACGAGTGCAGCTGCATCTACGCCCTTATTGCGTAACACACTATTAATCACAATTTGAATGATTTAGAAAGAGATTGCTTATATGTTCGAAAAATTCGCCTGCAACATCGCAACATAAAAAATGAAATTAATGTTGTTGAATTGTCAAAATGAAAGCCTGCTGTTAGACTGGAAGGCGACCAGAACATAGTTAAAAGGCTAGGCGAATGATGTTGACCATGTAATATTGCTGTTAACCGGACACAAACAGCCTAGTAACCTACCAGGCTTAAAGACGGATAAATTCAGCGTGATGCCTTAATGTTCAATATGCATGCAGTCCCAGACCATATAACTTGTAGATTTAAAAAAATGTAGGTAAGTGTACATTATCTGAATCAGGCGCACAGATCATAAAACGAGAGCCATGTTAATCTTAGTGCCTTCAATTCTATAATCTAAAGAGCTAATTCGATGTACTAATTAAGAAAATGACGACGGTATAATAATTAAACGGTATACATGTAGTTGCGAATGCGAAATAAGTAAAATAAACATTTTTTTAAGAAATAAGCTCTGCTTTTTCGTAGTATTTTGAACTTGGCTTTAGTATTTTACATAGACCAAAGTTTATCATTGATCTAGAAAAAGAACAGGCACCTCTCGTAATAAAAAAAAATCTTAGTTAATTAAGTAAAACATCTATAAACGACACAAAAACAATACAGCTGACGCGTATTCGCAAACATGGCCAAGTAATAGGTCATCTTTAATAAAAACAAACGTTCAAATTGACCCACAAAAAGACTTTGAGAAACGGTTACTTCAGTTATCTTGTCACACAAAAAAGTTATTTCAGTTTTGAACGAAATAATATAAAACATATTAATGCGATTATTACTTGTACAGCCGAAAGGTAAAAGTCTGTGTTAGCAATTTTAGCTGATAAACAATAGCTACGTAAGGTTTCTAGATTAATCTAGTTGCTACGCGGTAAAAAGTTTTAGATCATAAAATTATCATTTCAAATTGAAGTTATGACGAAAATTCAACTAGTGATATGCGACTGGAGATTAATGTTTTTCGATCATTTATTTCAACACAAGTTTAATGATAAAATATTAAGATAGCTTTTTTCGCTGTACTGTTGGATCTGGAACTTTTGAATTAATCCTAAAAAGTTAAAAACCCTTAAGTTTATTAATAAATTACGATAAATCATTTTGTTTCAGGCTCACAAATTAATTAGAAAACTAAAAATATTGACGACCCAGACGATTCCATCCAAGTTTCCGTTTTTCCAATTTAGTCACGAAATACCTAAAAACAAATAGGTACAAAAGAATGAAATGTGTTCCCACTTAATCACTCGTCTGTACTGGCCAGTGTAATCAGTTATTTACACAGCGAATGAACTCAAAGATAAGATAAACGTTATACCTAGGGACACTCGAAACTCGCGATTATTGCCAAACTGTACATTCTTGGATTATTTTTATATCCTTTTAAATGTACGGTTGTAAAACATGCATGAGTAATTAGATAAATATGTTTTTTGTTTTATCAAAAGGCAATCAAATATCTTAAATCAAATAACACAGTTGCATGACCGATTTATGTATTCTTTTATAAAGTGTCCTTTAAGAAAAACACATAATTAGCTAAAAATGGGTGAACTACATAGACTGCCCTGCATAACTGTGACCTGTTAAAAGGAATACATGCGTAAAGTTATGTTTAATTGCAAAATAAAATACTTCTGATTATGTATTTGAATATAATTCCTATACACCTACAACTGTTGATCAAACATCTAAATTGTGTAAGTTTTATTGTAAGGGAAAATTTAAGAGAACTACGTTAAACACGTTTTCAAACTACATAATTTAACTATTCGGAAAATTTATCCTGCACACTTGTTGTAATTGTTAACTGTTAATTAAAACATACTTACAGGGATAATTTAAAACCCCAGTCATACACATTATGTAACTTTACTGTATTTTCATGCACGGACACAAGTTTGGTCCATACAGTAACACTTCGCATAACCGTCCAATGATTTAATTTTTGTACTTTACTTTTTGGTTTCGTACTCGACGCAATGCTATTTAAAAATCTGTTAATTTTACAGATTAGAGTCTTAATGTTAATTTATGACGTGGCGTTAGTAACGTCATAAATAAAAAAACTAAATTAAGATTACGACGAAACGTCAGCCTTATTAGGTAATTTATCAGTTTGACGTTACGTTGTATTTTCAAAATACAATAATTCAATTACTTAATGATTGAAAATATTTCATAAGATGCCTCTATCGTTATCATAAATGAAAAGCACATATAAGTAGGTTTCGTAGTCATGTTAATCTTGAATCGCATCAAACAACGTCGACTTATAATGATTAACCGTAAGATTGCAATAAGCAATACCTAATTTATAACAGTAACTAAGTATTCCGTATATTGCCTCTAATAAGTAATAATAATAACTTAAGAAAATAATTCGTAGGTTTTTTACTTGTTTTCCTTCTCCTATTTGCAACATTTAACATTACCTACTTCATTTTCCACTTGTACTTTTTAATCCATTTTCCAAATAAAACAAAAGATTAGCACGACCAAAAACACAAAAATATTTTTAGTATCATTTCGACTCCACCGCGGTTCTAGTTCTAAAGTCGTCACATGGCGCGTCGCAGTTCTAGTGTATTGTGTACTTCACAGACCAGTCTTGATATTTGCTATTATTATTATTGCTCCACTTTTTATTCGGAATTTCTCAGTAATCTAGATTTCTGTCTGGTTGCTGGTAAAAGGCTTATCTTCTATTAATAGGACTTAAAACATAACTGGCGGAATGAAGGGGAACAATCTTTATATCTCTGCGTAGTCCTTACAATAATAAAGGTACGTATGTATTATTGTTTTGCATGATAGATTACTTCATTTTTAATTTTAAACAGTCATCTTCATAATAGTGATCGACTTACATATATAATGTTAAATGTTATTACACTAGAACTATTTGTTTTCTCTTATTATAAATTAAAATATACTAAACAAACATAACCCTCCTTCTTAGCTTCGCTGCAGTCGGGTAAAAGGGAATATTATGATTTCGTTTGAAAATATTTTCGATAAGTATCAAGAATACATAGTGGTTGTTAAATATTTTATCTTTGACATAGTTACATAAATTGCCAATATTGTAAAAATTAAACACAATTATTTGTACAGTGTATATTTAGTACTACTATAATTTCAATTAATAAACTATGACTAAATACTACTAAAATTTCAATTGATAAACTATGACTAAATACTACTATAATTTCAACTAATAAACTATGATTAAAGTGTTCGTGAATGTTTTAATTATTCGTAAAGGTAAGTTAAAGGACTAATTAAAGCTTCTCTGTAATAAAACGTTTTGGATTTAAGAAGGGTAGAATGCTTGTTTTTTATTTTGTTGGAAAATTCTTAAATTTTCAGTGAAAAAATTATAACAAAAATATTTTAGTTGGTTAGATATCTAGTGTAAAATGTATTATTTGACATAAAACGTTTTATTTTATTTTAAATATATTTAATTAGCTACTAACTCTTGAAACTTCGTTAAACCTTGAAAAATTATATTCAAAACAGCATTATCTAAACAGCCGCTACTTTAACCTGATTTACCGTATATTCATGTCAAACAATGTTTAAAAAGCATTTTATTACTTAAACTCATAAAATATAATTAATTGCAATACAAGGCAAACAACCTTTATTTAGACAAAAAATTACATCCAAGACCAAAACTATTCGGTCCTAGTACAAAAATCCCCATAACGTACTACAAAATTACTCCACGACCATACAAGGGAATCTCGCGGTTATGTACTAAACATAAGAGCGAATATCGCTTGCGTATGTCCGGCAATAGGTATGGCTTTGTGGTACAAGCGAAAACAAATATATAGGTATTTTTTTCTTTGTCTTTTTAAGTTCCATGTTCAGCTAGGAATTGACTTATTATTTTTTTAATGGGTTCCTCGTAATTTAGGGATATACGTTTTAGTAACCCATTTTTTTATTTATTGTGATTGACATCTAACATTTGTCGACTGCCTCGTTGGTCTAGCGGTCGCAACCGCTACTGCTTTGCATGACGCCCCGCCCAGGATCTCCTCAATCAAAGCTCTTGGTCATGATCTTTGGAGAGTCGGTACGTCTTAATGAACTGACGATGCGTAAGGTCAAAAGCATTATTGGAATCTTTTGACGTAAAATTTCTTCTTCTTACACTTCCAATGTTAACCGTATGGGCAAGTCCATAAAAAAACATCATTTTGTAGGGAAGAAAACGAGAGCAATCCTAGGGGGATCCGGGAAAAGTTACATTTCACCACGAATTTTGACAGATGAACGGTTGAAGTTTGGCTTTGTTTCGATTCTAACAAATGTCAAAATATTAGTAGAATGAGACTAACGTCACGCTCAGGTTACGTTCATGTTCGATTTTGTTAGTAGAATAGGGTTTTGACATTGTTTCGATCGATCGTTAGCGTAAACTGAAACGTAACCGCAGTTAGATCGTTGTTAATTAGTAGAATGAGAAAACGCTTAAAGGTTGTGATTCGGTTCTATTGCGACTTTTTTTAAATATTGTTAGTAGAATCGGCCTCCAGGTCGGGCAGTGATGTTGGATTTTTTATAAAGAAATCCTCAGTAGCAGCCTGAGGCCTTTATTAATGCCAGGTTTATGGCAATAGTGTCACTTCCTATTACATGGGACTTGAACCTAACTTGTGAAATGTGGGTCCCCTTCAACATTCAGTCAACAATCAACATTTCAATGGTTTTCATGAGTGATAATAATAAGTTTGGTTAATCTGATTTGGTAGATAATTTCATATAAATTCTGTTCCATTTTCCAACGTTTATGGAGATTATCCGTTTCCGAACATGGTTAATACGACACAATTTATTACCACCTAGCTTCTGCACGCGACTTTGTCCGCGTGTTTCTTGATTTATCATAAAATATATCCTACACTTAGCTGTGTCCCGTTATTCGTTTTAGCTTAGAGGTATTTCTGTTTTTTTTTCTGTTTGCTCGGCTCCTGAGAGTCATGACGTGACGTTAAATAGCCTACAATCTTCCACAAGAATTAGGCTACCGAATACAAAAAGAATTTTGCAAATACAACGCGTAGTTCCAGAGATTAGCGCGTTCAAACCAACAAACTCTTCACCTTTATTTACATAGGCAAAATAGGCAAAATAATACAAAGGCCCAATTATTTACCAATGATAATAATAATGTTTACAATGACATTCTTTTCGCAAATCATCGGGACTTCTTAATCATATCAATTGTACCATTGATAACACGTACGTAAGGCGTGATTGATAATGACAAGAGTCGACTTAATTAATTATTATTAAACTTATTTGAACTTTGACAAGATTTCATTTGGGAAATACCACAAACGCTCACCATATCTAGGAATTAGGAAAGATGGTCAATAATAATGATTAGTTTGTATCCTTTATCCTTGTATTATATTTTGTTTTATTTTAATTTAATAATGAGCATTTCTTTTCTTTTTTGTAAACTTGTACACACGGCTGCACATCAAGGTATATATTTCCAGTTTACGCTGATCTCGCACTGCACGGAAATCTCTATACAATGCGAGATCAGCTTATAGGTACTGGAAATGTATAGTTTGATGTGTAGCTATGTCTACATTATGATTTTTAAGATTTAGCTTTTAAATTATGTAAATATTTTAAGATAATTAAGTAGTAAAAAATCACATAAACTTAGGCCAATAAAAAAAATGTGCATTATTTGAACATTTCTGATATCATTTTTGTTATAATATTTGCTTACGAAAACGTTTACATTGTTTTATTTTCCAGCTGTCCCATCCATTACTTCAATAAACTGAATGTTTTCGTAACTCGACACACTGGTATGCAGTTTTTTTCGCGAATATTAAGTTGGTCTCATACAAAGTGTTGTCCATAATGACACGTTCAGTGACCCATATTATGGACTTGTAGTTATTGAATAAAGAGCATACTTATAGAAATAATAGACGCACTTCGTTTATCAAATTATCAAAGAATATTAACAAATTGCAATACAAAGAACTGCCTTTTCCTTGTGAGTGCAGGTTTGTAGGATTGTTTTTACATATTCGTGATTATAATTACTGTGTAAAACAACGAATCTAATCGTTAAGTTATTTAGAATCATGTTAACCTTTCGCTATTTCTATTTTAGTATTTTATAGACAAACTAGAAACGTCTCTTATTTTATTTGATAGATTAAAATTACGACTCACAGATTGACCTATCTGTAAGTCGTAATTTTAATACTTAGGATCATTCTTCCTACGCCGATTCCGTTTGATTTATTCTTAAAAATGTCAAAAGATGATTCCAATCATCATGGTTAACTTTTGACTACGGCTTCGCCCGCGTGGAGGGCGGAAATTATCCCACGGGAAAGTACTACCGGGATAAGAAGAATGTTATGTGTCCTAGGCCTTTGCCGTGCAGTGGGACAGCAGAAGCTGAAAATAATGTATATCTGTACACAATTTATTTGAAGTTGCTTTTTGTATCTTAGTGATATCGGGTTGTTTTTCTAAACTATCCAACGTATTGCGATGCGAATGATACGGTTGTCACCAACATTTAAGAGTATTTATTTGGGTACTTTTATGTTTATAATACACTTAATATTATTGTTATAAAAAACATATAATAATTAAATCTGAATGTTTTGTGAAGTCGTTAAAACCATGCAGAGCAGGGGCGGATCGCTAGTTACATAAATAATTTATAATTAGCTGGTATTAAGAAGAAAAAACAATTTCCCTTTTTTCTTCACAAATAACTTCTAAAAATCGCTCCCGCTACCGCTCTTAACCAACACCACACACGAACAGTAATTTCATCCATGAAATAGTTGGTGTTACCAAATAGGGATTAGAGCGAGACAGCACTATGGCAACATAGGCGTGCGAGGGAGACAGCACATAGCCGCGTTTGCAGCGCTCTCTCGATTTCTGAGCTTCGCTTATTTTAAACGAATCTTTTAGGGTTAGTGGTGAGTTGGTGCTATTGTTACGGGTTCCGTATTTGATAATTACTTAGGTTATTTTTATTTTGTTAGTCGGAGAGATTGTTTGTATTGATGAGGTAATTATAATTAGAAATAGATCAGTCGTTCTAAGGGCGCCTAACTACGGAAATATTTCCACAACTAGAGATGGAACCAATTCAATTCCTCGAGATTTTCGGATTAAATAATTAGAAGAGATTAATTTTGCATAAGAAGATTGATGTTTTTTAAAGTGCTATATTTATTTATTTAGTTAACCAATAAGCTGTGCCCTCAACTTTGCGTGGATGTCGAAAAACGAATAGGAATTCACGAATTTTATTTTATCGCGTAATCCAAGTTTTTTCTAAAATAAAAATAGGCTAAATTACTCCGTATACCACCAGCTAACTGCCAGTGAAAGTCCCGTCTATATCGGTCCGTTTCGGAGATAAGCCGGAACAAACAGGCAAAAATGAAAAAACAATTTTTTTTTGTTCGGTAATTATTCATTACCGAATAGCAAATATACTTTCACGTGCACTTAGCAAAAAGCTGTCATTTTGACAGTACAACAAGAAACTACAATTTTAATAATTTGTGTAGACTACAAATTATATTATGTACCTGCACACATATTATAAATAGATAAGAAAAAATAACAGGAAAATACAAACAAAGGTGATGCTCTCCTGATGGTGCTTTGTTGTCTATAGAAATATCTTAATAATCCCACTTCAGGATAAGTTTTTATCCAGTGCGACAAACTGTAACCATGAATTCAGCATATCATTCTAGAACCCCAGCGCAGAAATTTTACGTCAGTTTTACAAAAAAAAAAAAAAACTCAGCTGTTTCATACAAAAGTACAATACCTACGCGGTCAAAATGTATGGAACAACTGATATTTTTTTTTTGTAATACCGACGAAAAATTTCTACGTTGGGGCTCTAGAATGATATGCTGAATTCATAGTTACAATTTGCGCACTGGATAAAAACTTATCCTGTATATCAGGCTAATATTATAAATGTGAAAGTTTGTGAAGATGTTTGGATTTTTGTTACTCAATCACACAAAAACGGCTGAACGGATTTGGATAAAATTTGGCAAACGGATTGTTTATAACCTGGATTAACATACAGGATGTAAGAGAAACGCTTCCGAAAACGAAGACAGGTGATAGGGCTAGTAATTCTCGATACAGTAAAAAAATCTAGTTTTTTTTTTTATTTAGCACTTTTTTGTCCCCTATGCTGTGAGAAAAGTGTTAAATGAACCATTATTTGAGATTAATCACATTTAAAAACGACCCCAAGTCCAGGCGCCGACTTTAGGTTCAGGCATCCTTTGTAAAGCGCCGCCAAAATAAAATAAGTAGAAATATTACAGAAGCGTCAAACGTTTTAAAATAACCAATTTAAGGCGAAAGTTTATTGGTATCCGTTTGCATTTAAGTTGTATATAACCTACGTTCTGACTTCGGAAGCGTTCCCCTCTGTAAAAGATACTTTTTATCCTGGTAGTACGTTCCCGTGGGAAAAGCGACCTCCAAGCGAGCGAAGCCGGTAGCAAAAGCTAGTATAACATAACATCACGGCTTTTTTTCCCCGAAGGGATGGCGGAGGTGTACCTATAGCAGTGGCGAAAGTACCATATAACACGATTCCTACCGGCTTCCCTTCGGGGATTCGCATCGGCAACTCTATCGGTATAGAAATTTTACGTTGATTTAAAAAAAAAATCTGCTGTTTCATACAAAAGTTTTTTTTTTTTAAACCTAACTGTCATTAAGAAAAACGTGTTGACCCTAGTATTACTTTATGCATTTAAAATTGAGTCTTATTGCCTTGAGAGAAAATTGATTTTCTTTAGCTCAATCGCCAATAGGTAAAGCAAAATACATAATTTTTGAAAAAAATAAAAAAATACCCATGTTTTTTATTTTATTTTTATTTTTATTCAAAAGGAACAACAAACAGCTACAATATAAAACATACAAACAAGAAATACACAAAACGTATAAACAATATTGCAGCCCACAACGCTGTTCACGGGTTAACAATAGGATTCAATACAGTGAAAATAATCGCTAGGGTCGAGTAACACAAGTTTTTTTTTTTTTACTTATTAAACTAACTATCGTGTTACGATAATAGTAAATGTATAAAATAAACAATAGATGGTACAAATGAGAAAAATACATAATGCTATTCAGGAGAGCTTCTTAAGAATAAAAAATCCTCCTTAAGTAAAAAATTACAGAAATCGATTCATTAGTCAATTATGAACGAATTCTTTCAGGCCTTGCGTTTATTCTATTACAATTTGTATGACCTAGTTTACGGCGTAAGAACCATTTATTATTCATTCAATTGCTTACCTATGTGACCTATGCAGTCGTTAGGTATACATTTTAAGGCAAGAGGGGCGCGTGGCTAATTAATAATAACAGCTCCAAGGTTAAGCACCACTCGCCGAGGTCGGTCCGTGGATGGGTGACCGTCCATTACTTATCGAGACCCCTCCATACCTACCGGCTGTCATTTGTAGATCCTTGACAGCCGTTATTGGTAGTCAACCATTCTTATCCAGGTATCGTTTTACCCAGTAACTGGGTTGGGGAGGTTGCGAGTACCACGCACCTGACTTTACTGAAAAACATCACTGAAAATGCTAGCTTACATAATCAGCATATGATGATCCCAATGCTGGGACACAAGTATAGAATAAAATCCCGGGATACCGGCCGATTTCTAATCCCGAAAATCCCGACACTGTGCTTGGCTAATCTCGGGTTTTCCGAGATTGCCACAAAAACACGTCCAGTTTGCATTCCGTAGTCCGTTGCGCCTTGACAATGACCTTGCCTAGAATATATTTTTATTACCAGTCACTTTACTCTAGAGTTACCCAAAAATTAAAGCTAAAAAGCTGGCAATATGGATGATAGCATTTACTACATAAAGACAAATCCCCAGATCCTGAAGTACAAGTACAAAATGAATCGGGGTTGGCAAATAGTATTAGACGTGAAATGAACCTGTTTGAAAATGGAGGAGTTCGTGAATGCCACTTAGAAACAGCATATAAAGGTATATATGTTTATCCTTGTTGTATATTCCTCCAACCAGTGTAGAACCCGAGCGAGACTTTTCAGCTGCTGCTTATGTTGGCAATAAACTACGAAGCAGGTTTGGAGGTCAAACATCGGATGCTTCGATATTTCTGCGATTGTCCTCGTATTTTCGATTTTCTTTTTGTTTTATCTCTTTTATTTTTCTTACAAAAATATTGTTTTTTTTTTTTATTTGTCTTTTTTCTTTTCTTACTTAAGTCTATTGTGCAACAACATTAAAAACAGTTTTTACTCAAGTATTTTTTTTTATTTCAGTCCAGTTAGAAACTACATAGTCTAATCCCGGGATAGCCCCGGAATCCCGGGATTACGCATCAAAAATCTCGGGATTACGCATCAAAAATCCCGTAATCCCGGGATTTAAAAACATGCTCGGGATTGTATTCTCTAGTCACAAGCCTCCTCTAGAAGAGGTAGTGGGCTGTAAATGCTGTAATACACCACGCGGGCCCAGTGCGGGGTGGTAGATGTCACATGTCTTCGAATTTCTGGTTCTAAGACATGCCGTTTCCTCACGATGTTTTCCTTCACCGTTTTGAGAATTCTAGTACCTTCGACCTCGTAAGGCTGGCTTAAAATGGACCTTCTGTCAATACATTTTTCAGTGGCCTCTAGCCGATGATAAGTATTGATTGAATTTTTATATGTATGCATCTGACCAAGCGGGCAGGAGTGGGTCATTTGTGTGCTTCGCCTAGGTTTGGATAATCGATTAAATTGTCTATAACAGTCTGGTTTTCTGGTTTATTAATTACTAGCTTTTGCCAGCGGCTTCGCCCGCGTGGAGGTCGATGTATTATACATATAAACCTTCCTCTTGAATCACTCTATCTATTAAAAAACCCGCATCAAAATCCGTTGCGTAGTTTTAAAGATTTAAGCATACATAGGGATATAGGGACAGAGAAAGCGACTTTGTTTTATACTTTGTAGTGATTAGCTTTTGAGGTAGACTAAACTGGAGTTTATATCTATTCGATTGTGCTATTGGTTGGTTATCTTTGGGAAATGTCAATTGGATGCTGTCAAACTCCACTTCATTACTTCAGCACTACTTGGGTAGCCCATTCGTGGTTTAAAACCCGTTTTTTTTGTTAAAAACGATTTAAAACCACGGCCACGTGGGTCGTACCAAAACGTTACGTAAAACCAAATACTAAACCGTAGCATTGTATGTTACAATGCGATGCTTTAGTATTTGGTTTTTTGGCCTTACTCTTGGTGTTCCGCGCGGTCTATCTGCCTTTGATTTATAATCCAAACCAAAAAAAAAAACAAATACTAAAGCGTCGCATTATAGGTTACATAATCGCCACATTGTTTTATAATCTGAGCGTATTGCAAATCGTCGCATTGTTTTACAATCTGAGCGTATTACATTAAAAATGAAGTTTTAAATACTAATTGAAATCATTCACTGGAATTGTTAATTTTTTTCTTGTGAATGTGAAGTCCAACATCAAACGCATTGGACTTATAGAGAGACTGAAAACGAAATAAATGTATTTTGTTTCTTTTCTTTCTTTCCTTCAAAATATTCTTGTTATATGTGAATTTATTAAAACTAGTGGTCGCCCAGTGACCTAAATTCGACTATAATTAATTTTAATAGAAATAGAATTATTATATGAAAACATTAAAACGTAGGTACTCCTCCGTCTGCGTGATTTTCGTAAAAAGGGGTACAAAGTTTTTGGTTCACGATTCTAGATACTAAATTTTAAGGCTAGATTTTATAAATATGTTGTAGTTATGCCTATCCATGAAAAAATAGTGTGATTCGTTTTTACTCAGTAGCTGCGTCGTTTTAGAATGTATATTTTTAATTTATTTTAAATATCCTTGATATCCTTAACCAGGAAGTAGGTGTGATTTCATAGAAATATAATGTGTGGTAAAGATCACTTCGCGTGAAGCCCCAGTGCTTATAAAAAAAAACATTTTCAACATCATAAAAACAAACACAACCAACCAACATTAATCCACCAAGTCAGGTTTGAAATCGTTTTAAACCAAAAAGACGGTTTGAAACAAAATGGGTTAAAATTATTAAAATCCGATTTGCCTCTTTAGTCAGTCAGGCTATATGTTGTTCTTGAACAAACGAAAAGTTTGATTTTCTTTTTCTTTATTTCTTTCTTTCTGATGATTTTTATTATTATAACTCTGTAAAGCTATATTTGTTACTGGCGCGCGTCATATTTCAATCACCCGGGGGCTAAACAGCCGATTACTCGGCTTCTCTAACTCATATGCATATCTGCTTTGTCTTAAGTTCTATAGGACTCACCTCTCCATGCTGGTTCCTCCCCTCTGGCGTGTTCTCCGGCAGGAAGTACAGCCGGAGACTGACTAAGGTCTGGTCTGACACCCGGTCCGTCCATAGCAGTTGAAGTTCTCCTGTTGACAACAGAGTAGCGTTTGACAAGCGTCGAGGAGTGACCATGAGTATTAAAGAAAATACATTTATTTAGCACAGAATAAAAGGCACACAAAATACAGTAAAAAAAAATGCAATTACAAGTGTATAGTGCAGAAAATTCAGATAGGAAACGCCGACCTCATCCAGTTTTAACTGACTGCCCGACGCAAAGGAAGGTAATGTGTTTATCAGCCTATGTGTGTATGTTTCTAACGGGCCGATTTTGCTGATCCTTACTTAAGTCAGTCGCTTTGTCATAATCTTGCGAGTGTCACTAAAGATAAGACAGTAGTTAAAATTCAATATGGCGACAACCAGACGCCATATTGTGAAAACGAAAAAAAAAAAGTCGAGGAACTATAACAAGTGGGGTTTCATTGAATCGGTCTTTGAAAATCATTTTACGTTTCTATGATAATTAAAAAAAAATGAATGACGCGTCAAAGTGTTTGTTCAAACCAAATTACAGAAATAAAATAATTTATAATTTACCTATAGACACCAGCTCGGAATCCTGCCAGACCTTGACGAAGAAGAAGTCCCCGATGGCTACGATCTTCTCCGAGGATCCTGTGAGCCGAAGGGCCTTGTAGAAGGTGTACTGGCCATGCTGACCGCAGGGGGCGCCCACCAGCTGTAACAAGAAAAAGGTGGTTGGTGACATGGTTTGCTGGGCAGTCTATTGCGTCAGTGTTTCTTCCCAGCTAAAGCACTAGGAAGTGGTAAAGGGCGGTCGTTGTGGGGCACTTTCTCATGTAATTTTTAGCAGGCTTCCAAAGAAGTAGGAGGAATTTTCGATTCTAGGACATGCAGAGCACAGTCATTGCCCCAGTGCTGCCAACTCCTACAGAATGTTCCCCCTAGGACCAACTTCAAATTCCTCTAAAAACCCCTAATTTTTTTATTGTACACTCGGTTTGAGAGGTAATTTCAAATATAAATAAAAAATACATTGAAGTAGTATGAAAAAGAGCGGTGAGACAGTAAAATTTTTTTTTTTTTATTGAATAGCAAGTTGTTATTGGTCATAGTGCGAAATTCAGCCACCAGCGCCACCTGCGTGTTGCTTAGTACAAGACGCGAGGTACGGCATTTATGTAAACATTTTTTCAACCTATTATAATTGAGCAAAAGAAAAGTGATTCATTAATTTAACGTTCAAGTTTATAAGAAATGTTATTGCGAATGGAAGATTCTTCGAAGGAATATGTATTTCGAATATATAAAATTAAAAAAAATTCTTGAAAAATCTACCCCTAAAATCCCCCTAAATAAATGTACCCCCTAAAAAACCCCCTTGACATCTTGATTCCCCCTAAATTTAGGGGGGAAATTCCCAAGTTGATATCACTGGATTGCCCCGTGGTAACGATCGCGACTTCAGAGTAAGTCGAGGGTTCAACCCAGGCAGGTGCTTTACTTTGTGTAAATTATTTCATCACTACCGCTCTCAAAAAACAGTGACAAAAACTGTCAGCGACGAAACCCTATCTGGGTACGTGGTTGCAAGTAGCGCCGAGAGCGCCATGTAATAATAGTCGTAAGTCTAAGAAATTTCGTTCAAGTCTAATTAGTGAAGTTTTTATTAGTTAATTTAACTAGATCTTAACTGTAATGATGATATTAGAAACTAATACGAATGTTTTAAATGGAATTTTAAGGAATATTTGTGAAAAATGTAAAGAAACACAACTACGTAACATAATTTTACGTACCTAAGTTGAAAATGAGGTTTTTTGTTTATGGCCGGATTTAAATTATTTTTATTATTTTTAATCAATAGGTATGTGCGTAAAACCATTTTTACTGTTTGAATTTTGAAAATCCAACCACGGGTGGGTTCCAAAGATATTGAGTATTTTGTAAAGTGAAAATTAACCAAATCACTTTTTTGAATGTTTTTGTTTTAGAAACTTTTTATTGTGTAAAGGCAAAGATATGTTAAATATTATTGATGTAAATAATTAAGGATTACATAAGGTTTCTAAATATGTAAAAATTGTAAGGATCGTGTGATAAATAATAAATAAAAATGGGTCCAAAGATTTCGGCTTAGGGTAAATGAAACGTAAAATTGGCCCAAAAATCGCGAGCCACTGTAAGGTAAAGGGTGACGCATATAAAAGGCGTGCTATTGCCGGCACTAGTCAGATTCCCCGATTAATAATAATGACGAAAATATTTTGATTTAGCCTGTCCCCACTTGCTGCCCTCCCCCCACCAGCGACGCCCTGAGCCGAGGCCCGTACCCCACAGGGGGTGCCCTCAGCGTGCAGTTGCTTTAGTAAAGCAGGTTTTATGCCCTGGCTGGAGGCTTTTAGTTTTACTAAAAAGCAATCACAGGAAAGACCGGCTAAGCAGTCACGGCCTCTCAAGGTCAACTGCGAGAAGCCATTTAAAAAAAAAACTAGTCAGTCGCAGCGTAGCCACCGAAGCGGCAACAACAACACAAGGAAGAAACAAAAAGCCGAAATCTGCGGACAAGACGAAGAATAGTTCAAGAAGTGTTTTATTGCTGCGTCATCTCTGCAGAACTCTCCGTTTCCCTGAGCTCCTTGGCCTACACAACGCATTCAGGGGTGCGTGGTGACGAGTGTCGCCAGCAGAACCATCAGGTTCAGTAAGTAGGGAACACGCGTCCAAAAAAAATAGTGGGAAAAGTCCCAGGGCAAGTGCGGGTACCAACCCGCACTGGAACCGCGTGGTGGATTACTGACCACTCTCTCTCAACGAGGCCCCTGTGTCCCAGCAGTGGGGAACATTATGGGCTGGTTAGGCTAAAGTGGCTGCATGGGTTTCCAGGACCTACATAATTCAGAGCCGATACCACTGGACCACCAGTGTAGTTGTTAGAAATACGACCTAATCGAATTCATTGCTTTCGTGAATACGTTTGTATTCCTTTGAACGAAGTAATCATGAGCTGTGGTTTTAGTGAATCCCGAGGCAGGCCAGCGTGGATGGAACATCAATAAAGCTACACACACAGAGTACTAAGAATCCATTCAATTTTGGTTTTAAATTGCAGGGCGAATGCAGTGCCCGAGAGTAATCTGTGATCGAAGCGAGTGTTGGATGTCACAGCCCTCTCCTCTATGCTACGATATCTTTTAGAAACAATGACAATAGGGAGAGGCTTGTGGGTAAGTAATCACAGCCGCTCTGGTCGGATTTCGAGGTCAGACTGTGGATGGGTGACCATATATTACATACCAAGACGACACCCCTCCGTGCCTCTGTATTTCTGTAAGCACGTTAATTCGTCAGACCCAAATGGGCCGTATCGTTATAATGATTCCCCGCGAAATCTTACTACGTTCAAACCGCGTCCATATCGTTTTTTTTTTAGAAACCAATGTAACGAAATATCATATTCTGTATGTTCCAAGAGGATTTGTCGATATTATTAATACGATATTAGCAGAATTCGTGTGTGATTGACGTGGTTACGAGTAAGGAATCGTTAAGTGGTCATAGTGAATTCAGGCCCTGATATTCGTAGATCTTTATCGGTCGTTACAGTTCATCAAAAGCCTGAAAGTCTGGTGATCAGTCTTACCAACAAGGAGTATTGTGTTACGTAGTTACTGAGTTGTGGAAGAAAAATTTGAAAATTTTCGCAACCAACATCTTGAATTTTTATTCAGAACTCAATTAATGGCTGCAGCACCCTCGAAAACCAAGAAATCTATCTCACTTTCTATAATATCTAATCAGCTAGCCTTTGTCAGCGACTTCGCCCGCATGGCGTTCGGAAATTATCCCACGGAACCGTACTATCTATGTGTTAATCCAGATTATAAACTATCTGTGTGCTTAATTTCATTCAAATCCGTTCAGCCGTTTTTACATGATGGAGTAACAAACATCCAAACATTTAAACATTCAAAAATACAAACTTATACATTTATAATATTAGTGGGACAATAAAAAGATAAAAACTCCCATGGGGGGGCATAACGCTATTCGAAACTGACGATCTCTACAATTTCACACTTACCGCAAGCTACGTTAAAGAACTTCGTTCTAAAGCGCACTCTTTGGTGGCAGAAGTAGATAAGGTGGCAGTACTTGCCCCAACGAACTCCAAAGTCAAAGCATTTATTTCAAATAGGCACATAAAAGGCACTTTTGAACGTCAACATTTACATTAAAATAGAATTGATTCTAGTCGCTCCTTCCAAAATGGTGTTTCATATGGAGAAGAATGGGCAACAAACTCCACCGTTACTCTTTTAATAAGTATAATTAATATGTTAATATTTTATATAAGTATCTACATTAATTATATGTTAAAACGATGCAACTTGAATTAAGTTTACCATACCACATTAGGTAAAAATAATTGGAAAAGGAAGCAATGACAGATAAATTAATTATGATATATAGATGGTAGGGGCTTGTGTGTGGCTAAGTTATATTAGCCACACGGGTCCATCGATCAGATTAAGGTACGCTTGCCGCGGTTGGTCCTTGCCTCGGAAAGCACGTTAAGCTGTTATGTCCGGCGCACAGTGTTTTATGAAGCCCGATTTTCGGACATCCCATTTTTATTGAAAAAGCTGACAGAAATAATAATTTAAATGCAAGATTTCGTATCCCCATTTAGCTACTAAGTCTAGTTTTTGAGTTATATTTTTTTTGAAAATCGTTCAATTTCTATCTCGATATTTAGAAAAAAAAATATTACATTTAAACTAAGCATGATACGAAATAATAATGTCAGGCACATTGATGGCGCATCTTATGCCGAGTATTTTAGTGCACAAATGAACCTCGTAACTTTGTTAGATCCAGATATATACGGGTTTTTCGGTTTTTAGTTTCTCTTAATTTTCTCGAAAATTCCACCAAATCGGGAAAAGTTATTTATACTGAAATGATGTTGATAACTTTTCCAACACACTACATAAATTTGACATCCCAATTCTATGGAACTTGGAAACCAGAACGATTTTAAGTTTGATCCGGATTTTACGTCGTCAGGGTTGTCAAAATGTCAGATAATTATTTATATCCGGATTTTAAACTGTTGCACGTTCTTTTTTTTCATTGTAACTACGGAACCTTTACTTTTACGAAAAATTTGATCCACAAAATAAGGATAAAAATTTGACGACCCTAACAAAAATAGTTAAATTGGAACAACTTCTAAGTTCCATGGATTTGGGATGTCATAATTATGTGGTGTATTGGGGAAGTAAATAGAATTATTTCTGTATAAATAATTTTTCCCGAAATGGCGGAATTTTCGAGAAAAAAAAGAAAAACTAAAAACCAAAAAACTCGTATAAATCTGGATCTAACAAAGTTGCGAGGTTTATTTTTAGATTAAAATACTCAGCATAAGATACGCTATCAATGTACCTAGCATCATTATTTCGTATCACGCTTGGTTTAAGCGTAATTAATTTTTTTCTTAATATCCGGATGGAAAAATTACGATTTTCAAAAAAATATAACTCAAAAACTAGACTTGGTAACTCATTGGGGATACGAAATCATGCATTTAAATGATGATTTCTGTCAGCTTTTTTAATAAAAATGGAATGTCCGAAAATCGGGCTTCATAAAACACTGTGCGGCGCTCATTTGTGGATCCTTTGACAGTCGTGACGGGTCGTCAGAAGCCCGAAAGTCTGACAACCAGTCTTACCAAGGGGTATCATAATACCCAGTTACTGGATTGTGGAGGTCAGATAGGCAGTCGCTCGATGTAAAATACTGGTACTCAGCTGCATCCGGTTAGACTAGAAGCCGACCCTAACGTAGTTGGGAAAATTCTAGGCAGATGATGACATGGTGCTCACATATTTACAAACGTTGTAAAAGTAAGTACACGATATTCCTAGCTCCTTCATAGAGAGGTCTACTGGGATTCCTAATGGTTCCTACAAATGTAAGTAAGTACCAGCGGCGAGGTGTCAACTTTTCTAAGAGAGAAGCCGAAGCGAAGCCGGTTTGAACTTACTGACTTATCAGTAAAGAATACTTAGGTACTATCAATCTAAAATTAATCTAGGAATAGGTACAATTAATCGAATACAATAAAATTTAACAGCTGAAAATCAAATAAAATGTGCAATATTCCTCCATCTCGATCTCGCTGACGCATTTTTCTATATCTATCTCTGTCATAACCGTTGTACAGCGGCTTGCTCTCCATACCAAGCGATACCACGTGTCCTAAAGTGACATCTTGACGGGATGGGTATTGTAAGAATTTTCAGTGCGTCGGGTTAATTGAGAACATAAATTTCTTTTTTGTAATACAAAGCTAAAATAAGCGTTTTTGTTGTTTGAATGTTATGGTGAATTAAATACCCGTAGTGTAACTAAATTTTTTGACAATAGTAGACACTATTCACGTGCGATTTTTCAAAAGCGGAAGTTGCGAATCACCGAAGGGAAGCCGGTAGGAATCGTGTTCCATGGTGCTTTCGCCACTGGTAAATACATCAGAACTGGTTACTGTAACTATCTAAACGAATCCTGGCCTCCATCCAAGACATCAGCAAGAATGATTGCCATTTGTCAACATAACTACTGATGATCTATCTAAATATAACATGTAAATACTCTAAAGTCATCATGAGACATACATAATTATGTATACATAACATCACGCCTATTTGTCCCGCAGGGTTGAGCAGAGGTGTACCCATCTATAATACAGATTAATTTCGGTAGTTATGTTTAAGTCCCATGTAATAGGGGCAAGCCTATTGCCATCAATTGGGCATAAATCCAGGCTCCGGGCTGTTTCTGAGATATTCTTGAAGGAAACTCCCAATAACACTGACCGACCAGGGAATCGAACCGAGGACCTTATGCCTACTGAACATGAGGTTACTAGACACTTGCGAGCACTAAGGTACACATAACATCACGCCTGTATCGCCCGAAGGGTAACGCAGAGCTATAGTACACCAATATTTCGCCAGTTGTTGCTGACATCTCTTTGAGGCTCGCGTGGAACACAACGCGCCGTCGACCCGGGCTTGGTCCTTACCGGACAGCAAGCTACCCAATACTCGCCGTCCGCAAGCCCGCGCCTACGGTAGTCGGGAATCAGACTGGGATTCCTGTTTAAGTCCCATGTAATATAGGGGGCGAGCCAATTTCCATCAACCGAGCACAAATCCAGACCCCGGGCTGCTACTGAGAAAATCCAGGTGAAGAACCCAAAAAGTAACAATTTGCCCAAACAGCACCTTTATTGCGTCTCACACTGAATCTGAATCATTTTGAAGGTCCTAAAAATCATCTTTGAAAAAAATTGTCTGCTCAAAACGTACACAACGCAACGAATATTGAACTGTCGTAATTAAGGCCATTCTTACTGTTATTGCGGTACGCAATTACCTCGCAGTGAATCGAACCCAGGGCCTCCAACTGAGGACCAGCTCCAGGCTTAGCACGAGCACAGACTTGTCAACGAAAGAATAGACGTGACTATTAACTAAATGATGTACAATAGGAGAAGATAGCTATGTTCTTCGATTAATTATCACAGTTACGCGTTCTAAACGAATTATGATTTTGTAGATAATCGTACACACTTTGTGGCCGTCGAGTAGAAAGTTTGTTGTCAGTGTGATTTTGACAGTTCGGGGAAAAATATTCTTCTGAAATAGTCTGCATATAAAAGGACCTAAACAAAGATCGTTAGAAACGAAAGACAGAATTACTAGTATTGTGCCTGCTCGGTCATTTTTAAGATCGCTCCGTACTAGTTCATTTCGGTCAGTGAACTAGTTCATTCTATTAGTTCTATTCGGTCATCGCTCTCAGTCAGTATTTCCAAAGATCACAGAGCAAAAAAGTCTAATTGAAATCGTATCAGTCAAATCAGTCGCTGTCATTCTCGTTCTCGTTCAGACATACGCTAGAGCTCTTTGTAAATGTACGAGGAGCTGTTAGAACTAATAGACCGATTACAAGTCAGCATTCGGAAACGTTTCTTTTAGTACAGTGCTAAGAAGCGGTTCCTATTCGTTCATCGTTCATGAACTACACAAGACTAAGAATGACAGGTCGTAGAAGGATATCTACAGTGCGATGTCAAAAATGCAGAAACGAAATGTGACTTTGTATAGAAAAAGCACTGTCTATTCTTCGTGCACTTGCACAAGATTACACACAGATAATTGTGGTTTTAGACTAATGATAAATGATTTTATTTCTGTAAGTAGGTTTGTACAAACAGTTTTACACGTCAATTATATTTTTTATAACTAGATGAGGCCGGCGCACAGTGGAACGAATGTATGGGAGCGGTTGGACGTAGACATGTCCGAAAAAAAAGAGTAAAATTATGCCAAACTAATGATGCCATCTTATTCGATTACTTAATGCCTTCATAACTTGTGGTGATGAATTTCTTCATAACTCCCATATTTCGGGAGTAATTTGAGAAAATGTGAAATTTTACTATGAAAATGAGTGTATCGAGCTCTCTCCCTCCTGATTCCGGGCTTGTTTCAAGTAGCGGTCTCTAATATCATAATGCTAATACTAAGAGCTATATTTAATACTAAGACACATAGTGCGCCAAATGTGCACTTTCTGGGATAAAGAGTGATGTTTATTTTATAACACAATTTTTTTATTTTTTGTTTATTTTGTTGATTAAAACCGTTTTTCTAAAGGTTTACCTTATTACAATAACATTTCTGAGCAGCCAATTAGAGAAGATATAAGCTAATTAGGATATATAATTAGGGACTTAAGGTTTACATATAAAACTGATGCACTAATGATTACTGATAAGAACATTGCTATTATTTAATTACTAAATGGCTCTTAATACACTAATTTAGCATGCATCATTTACTAATTATCACAATAACTAATTACCTTGCAATATTTAACAAAGGATACCTGGGATACCTGGATTTTATATAAATAGGTCACTATTAGTAACTTTAAAATCAGTGTTGATTTACACCTCGTTGTATCCAAGCTAATCTCGCAATGTATTTTCCAAATTTTAATACAAATCTTGATATTCACGTTGCTTTATGCGCACGCGCACATAAAGATTTACGCGACTTTAACTATTTGTTCAGTGTTTTAAAAGATAACAGTTGTGTTCAGTTATGTGAAAGTGCTGAAACAAGTTTAAAAGACTGGTGTCGTCGATTTTGCTACCGCATTTATGCAAAATGGACACAGTCTGGAAGAAGCACAGATAAGTTTCGGAAGAAACATGAGATTTGGCTACAGGCTGCAATTCAATGGCCGGAATTACAGAATGAAAATATGGAACCTTCTACAGAAAATATAAGTGACGTCATCGAGCCCATAATTTCTCCTGCTAAATCTGATGCTTCAACTTGTACACATCCTAGTCCTCGTAAATCTTTTGAGGACCTTAGTAACCGGCAAAAAAGAAGACGCACTGAAGATAGTCTTTCATGCAGCAGTAGCAGCGCTGAAATTATGTTTTCGGCCGAAAGGGCGCTTCAAAAGGCAGGACAAAGCGATACAGCTTATGTTATGAAATACTTGACGGAGAATCCAGAAGAGGCCTCAAAAATCAAAGCCTTCATTGAAGGTAAATCAATTCAGGTACGGGAAATATCCCCTTTGAAGGCATTGGCTCTTTATGTATCGATGAACTTATCGAAATGGCGCTATAACACTCTTCGGGATTTCAACACTCAAGAAGGAGCTCTTCAATACCCGAGTTACTACATGTTGGTTAAAGAAAAAATTAAGTGCTATCCGGCCAAAGAAGATCTCACAGTTACAGAGAGCTCTGCAAAAATCAAATTACAAGCCTTGATGGATTTAACCTCAAGAAGACTTATTAGGTCGTTAGAAACCCCTGTTGATCCCAATCAACAGCTCGTATTGACCAGCAAATGGGGTTTTGACGGATCATCTAGCCAAAGCATTTATCATCAAAGGACGAGTGAAGATGAGCAAATCGATCTTGCTAGTAATTTTATGATTAGTCTTGTACCACTGCGGCTCGTCTCAAAAGGTGTAACAATTTGGGAAAACGAGCGACCATCTTCCACTTCATTTTGCCGGCCAATATTGTTTAAGTTTATAAAGGAAACCAAAGAAAATGTGCAGAGAGAGATGGCTGAAATCGAAGCAGAGATTGAAGCCTTAACTCCATCCACCATCACTGATGGAATTAGTGTCAAACACCAACTGCTGTTGACAATGATTGATGGTAAAATTCATTCCATTATATCCAATACAGCAGCTTCAGTGTGTGACATATGCAAGGCTTGTCCTAAAGAAATGAATAATTTAGAGTTAATCAAAGTTAAACACGCAAACGAGGACATGTATAAATATAGCTTAAGCACCCTTCACGCTTGGATTCGCTCAATGGAATGCTTATTACACATTTCCTACAAATTAGACATAAAATCATGGCAAGTAAGGGGTGATATAGCAAAAAGGCAAGTTGATGACAGGAAGAAAAGAGTTCAAGAGGCTGTAAGAAGAGAAACGGGCTTACTTCTCGATGTTGTGAAACAAGGCAGTGGATCCACCAACAATGGCAACTCGGCAAGGAGATTTTTTGAAAACTACACTAAATCTGCTGAACTGACCGGAATAGATGCTATGCTTTTAAGAAAAATCTGTGTGATCTTGCAGTGTATTTCATCAGGAGAGAAGATCAACGTAACTAAATTCCGAGAGTTCTGCTTTGATACTGCTAAGCTTTACGTGGAGTTATACCCATGGTATTATATGCCTTCTTCACTTCATAAAATTTTAATGCATGGGCCAGACATAGTTCAGAACATGTCAATTGTGCCCATTGGTTTTCTATCCGAAGAGGCATCTGAGGCTAGAAATAAAGATTTTAGAAAATATAGAGAGGGGCATTCTCGAAAGCATAGCAGTATCTCATGCAATGAAGATATTATGCACAATCTTTTACTGTCTTCTGATCCACTTGTTACAAGTATCCGTCCAAAAGGAAATAAGTTTGTAAAAAAATCTTCTTTTAAGGAATTTTATGAGCTTACGGATTCTGAGAAAAGTGATATCGAATTTGTTAACATAAATGATTTAGCGGACATCGATTCTGAATTTGAATTAATTGATGATGATGATGATGACGAAGATAATTAAATGATGTTATTGTTTTAAAATGTGTAACTTAGTAAATTAGAGCTTACATCTTAATTATTTATTGTACTTTTAATGAAACTAGGTAATTTATTATCAACTTACTTAAAAGTCATACTCTCATCAGTTCTTGTGAATATTTTTGTTAATATATATTTCTGTATATATATATAATATATTTATAGACCTCTTAATAAGTCTGTCTGCGGTTTAAAGTAAATACAAATGGGGAAAAAACGTTTTTTTTTTAAAATTTTCATTTCCTTTTATCCCAGAAAGTGCACATTTGGCGCACTATGTGTCTTAGTATTAAATATAGCTCTTAGTAATAGTATTACGATATTAGAGACCGCTACTTGAAACAAGCCCGGAATCAGGAGGGAGAGAGCTCGATACACTCATTTTCATAGTAAAATTTCACATTTTCTCAAATTACTCCCGAAATATGGGAGTTATGAAGAAATTCATCACCACAATTTATGAAGGCATTAAGTAATCGAATAAGATGGCATCATTAGTTTGTCATAATTTTACTCTTATTTTTCGGACATGTCTACGTCCAACCGCTCCCATACATTCGTTCCACTGTGCGGCGTTTCCTATCTGACTATGAGAAGAAAGGCCGAAACAAACTCAGAGATCACAGTATCTTTTAAAGTCCAGACATAATCTTGGTCAGATCATGTGAAGACCATGTGGATCGGTGTTTGAAATGGTATTTTGGGGAAAGAACCACACAGGTCTAAATCTCTGCCTAACTCTTTGATGAAGCAGGCGTAATGTTATGTTACGTTTGTTATTGACATTGTTATTGAAATTCCAGTTGGTATAACTCAATAACACTTTGGCCGGTCCAGGAAGCGAAACATGGACCTCAGCAGTAGCGCTTGCGACCACAAGACTAACGAGGCAGTCTGAGTCAAAGTTCAAATTTTCTAACGTTTATTAGCAATTTACAGGCAGTATGTTCATTTAAAAACATAATTCGCGACCGTAAACAAATAGGTGCGACGCGACACATGTAGAACAATTTCCATGAAGTTTTCATAGAATTGAATCGCCTGTCTGACGAAGTCTTAACACGTATTGCGGAATTTTAATAGTAAAAATTATTAATACAACTAAGTTCCTATAAATAATCTCAGTGAATGATTTTTCATGAAATAGTCAGTCAATGGGATTAATGACATTGACCTACAAAATGAAAAAAAAAAGTAGAACATTTGAATTTCGCGGGATACACACGGCTGCACATAAAGCTATACATTTCCAGTTTACGCTGATCTCGCACTGCAAAAAAATCCTATACAATCAGCTTATAAATAGCGCCCCTTAGCGCAGAAATTTCACGTCAGTTTTACAAAAAAAAATCAGCTGTTTCATAGAAAAGTGTGCATACCTACGCGGTCAAAATGTATGGAACAACTGATTTTTTTGTATTACCGACGAAAAATTTCTGCGCTGGGGGGTCTAGAATGATATCCTGAATTCATGGTTACAGTTTGCGCACTGGATATAAACTTATTCTGTGGCCCTAGTGTGAGTTTCATTTAACCATCTACACCAAACGCAGTGAGCGCGTTTGGCGCTCCGATTGGTCCGTCACCAATCCAGGGCCAATCGGAACGCCGAACGCGCTCACTGCGTTTGGTGTAGATGGTTAAATTAAACTCACACTAGGGCCTCTGAACTTGTTACGCAACATCACGCTTGTATTCCCCGAAGAGGTAGACAGAAGTTCATAGTAAAGTACACCACTCAGATTTCTACAAACTGAGACAGTTCCATGTAATATGCGCGAACAAATACTTTGCCTAGTTACGCTACACCCCAATTTCTGAGAAAATCATCTCAATTAAATCTGTTCTGAAACCTCCTGTAAACCGTTTGGTTGTTGTATTTTGTTCGAGCAATAACAGCAGTTTTATGAGCTAATTAGCTTTTTCCAGCGGCTTCGCCGGCGCGGAACTTTCATCCCCTATTTAACTCCCATAGGGGTTGAATTTCGAAATATGATTCCTTAGTCCTTGTCTACATTATAAAGGGAACCTCTGTGCAAAATTTCAGCTTTGTAGGTTTAACGGTTTGGGCTGGGCATTGATGAGTCAGTCAGTCAGTCAGTCAGTCAGGACTTTTCTTTTTATAATAGATAGAAGACCTTGTGGTTATGTAATACACAGCTGCACGGGTCGATCGATCAGGTTAAGCTGTGCTTGCTGCGGTTGGCCATCTCTACATACAAAGACCCCTCCGTGCCTCGGAAAGCACGGTAAGCCGTTGGTCTCGGCTGTCATTCGTAGACAGTCGTTACGGGTCGTCAGAAGCCCGAAACTGTCAACCAGCCTTACCAAAGGGTATTTACCCAGTAACTGGGTTGTGGAGGTCAGATAGGCAGTCGCTCGATGCAAAATTCTGGTATTCAGCTGCATCCGGTTAGACTGAAAGCCGACCCGAATATAGTTGGAAAAAAGGCTAGGAAAAATTGTTTTTTTATGAGATTTAGAAACATCAGGCTTTTAGACTTTTTATAGGCTTTGTGGTGACTTAGTGGTAACGGCCGCGACTTAAGAGTTGAAGGTCGTGGGACGAACCCAGGCTCTCAAAACGGTGAAGAAAAACATCGTGAGGAAACCGTCATGTCCTGGAACCAAAAATACGAAGACATGCGACATCTACCAACCCGCACTGGGCCCGCCCTCTCGAATTCAATTTTAGAGATCATTAGAAGGTCAATAAACTTTAGACAGCACGGTTGGCGCAGTGGTTAAGCGATTGACTGCTGTGCTGCGTGTCGCAGTTTCGATTCCCGCACGGAAAATATATTTATATGACCTACAAGTAGTTGTTCCGGGTCTGGCTGTTTGTGTATGTGAGTTTAAATGTTTGTAAACGCACCCGCAATAAAGGAGAAATTCCTAGAGTGGGGCAACGTTTAAATAAATAATAGTTTAAAAAAATCTAAAAAAAACACGCTTTAAAACCAAACTAAAGCTTTTTGAGGTATTCTTATAATCAATTAATATCAAGCACCCCACGCTTTTTAATAGAATTAAAGTATTTTCTACTTTTTAGTTTGGTTTTTAAAGCGTGTTTTTTTAGTTTTTTTTTTAACTATTATTTATTTTCTATTTTTTAGTTTTGCTAAATACAAAAGCGTGTTTTTTTCTATTTTTTTTTTTTTAAGTATTGAATTGTCATGGGTCCTCGATAAGTCTACAAAGTTTAAATGAAATCTGACCGTTTAAAGTGGGTCAAAATAGCGTCCAAAGGAGTCGGTTACATACAAACAAACATACAAACATACAAGTGAAGCTAATATAAAGCGTGTAAAAAAAAGGACCGGTGCAATATTGCACTCTTAGAACCAGCTCTTAATTGCACAACACACTAATTAGAATCTGAATCAAGGTTATTATTGCTAATCCATTGTTTCGTATGTTCGAAAAATTTGTCTACTCAGCAACGTAATTAACGCAATGAATATTGTTGAATTGTCAAAATCAAAGAAAGAATGAAAAACTTAAAAAAAAAAAAAAAACAATCGACTTCCAAAAAAACACTTTTTTATATTTCACTTTTTAGTGGTTCACATGTGCTTACCCCTTCACAGCGTACCGGCGTGATGTTATGTTATTAACTGGTGTAAACAATTGACAGACATGAGATTTCAGCAATCCCTGTCCATTTGCTATCATTTATTGAGGAGTTCCGTTGCCTATCTCCGAAGTTCTTCATCAGATCTTCACCAAATTGAAATGGAACCACTTCGAGAAAGTACTCTTCCAAAAACTACACAAATTGCTTCAAGTGTGCCTATAAAATTTGAAGAGTTCTCTCTATTTCTCCAGGATCCCATCATCAGATCCTGACTTGATGATCATGGGACGACCTGGGAAGTATACCCCCCTTTCAAACAAAAAAAAAATATCCAAATCGGAAAAATGCGTTTATTGGCATTATAGCTTCATCATATCAGCCGAAAGACGTCCACTGCTGGACATAAGCCTCCCCCAAAAGGACTGGATTTGGCATAACCGCCACGCTTGGCAGGCGGGTTGGCGATCGCAGTATGGTGGTCAAATGCATAGAGAACGCTGCTGCCCATTCTCTAGTAAATCCCTTAGTCGCCTTCTACGACACCCACGGGAAGAAATAGGATGGTGCTATTCTTTTACGTCCGGCACCACACGGAACAGAGCATTACAACTTACAAAACCTTAAAACTATAAATACAACAGAAAAATGTTATTAATGCCAAAAGGGCCTCAGCTCAGCATAATGCCAGATGGCAACACAGTATGCACCACCTGACGCTGATTTTCAACTGCAACCCACGATTACCATACAATACAATTTACTAAATAGTCTACAGACACAATTTTACCATTCATTTGGGGTGTCCGTATGGATTGAGGAGCCATGTCTCAGATTTAAACGAGGGTACTGCCAATATTTAGTAGTAAATTAGCCAAATTTGTAGCCCCGATCCTGGAATTTGTAGTAAAACCCTTTAAAATTTACAGGACGTTGAAGCTGGCTCCTCAATTCAGACGTCTGGATTGAGGAGCCACCTCAGAACTCGAAAACTAGCCAATGGATATTGCTGAAACGTTGGTAGGAATTAATAGTGTTAATGCTTAATTTGTACAAAAAAATGGGTTTTGTACGGCTGAATTTGAGGTAGCTACAATGCTTTGATTTATCTGAAAAATCCATAAATTTCCCCGCGCTGTTTCTCGGAAACGAATGAAGCAATTAAAGTAGATTTTTGGTATTATTTAGTAGTAAGTTTGTTTTAATTTGTAGTATAAAAATAAAACGCAAAGGCTAGGCACACTTGAAGCGATTTGGGTAGTTTTTGGAAGAGTATTTTTTAATGAAATACTCATACATTGGGATTAAATTAACTAAGAGGGATGTATTTATAGATGATTATAATTCTGCAATACATACGTATTATTTCGGTCGCGAAACATATATTATAAATAAATATACAACCGGTCACTGACCTGCAAATTCCAAAAACCGTTAGAAAATTTGAATTTCGCGGTGTACAGACGCCAGTACATCAAGCTACCCCATTCTGTCAAATTTCTTTGATAGATTTTCAACTTATTCACATAAGCATAAGGTTCATGTTCAATTGGAATAATTTGATAGTTTGGGGTAGCTTGATGTGCGGATAGCTTGGCGTCTGTACCTTAGCGCATCCTTCTCTCTTCATCATTCTGCTGCCTTTATCCCAATTTATTTGCAGTCGACGCAACCTGTATTTTACTTCCACACTTCTCTATCAGTCGTCATCTCCGTAGTCACACCCTTTCTAACCATATCATCATTCACACAGTCCAACCATCGTTTCTTTGGTCTCCCCCTACTCTTATAGCCATCGACATTCATACTCAAAACTTTCCTAACGACATTTTCCTCATTCCTCCGTATCACATGCCAATACCATGACAACCGATTTCCACACAACTTTTCAGTTATCTGTGCCACTTTCAGACTTCCTCTCATGTAATCATTTCTTACATACATTCGTGTAGAAAAAAATTCACATCTCAGTTACATCCCTTTCATTCATCCCTTTTGTGGTCCAACATCCTCCAATCAAATTGATTGCAACTTGGCATAAACAGGAACGTTTTCTTGCCCATTTGTTTACATTTCTACCAGATACATTTGGAACAAGCTATAGGCACCTGTAGAGACTGATTCTCGTGAACTCCCAACAATATTGTTACTTGTTGTGCTTCCCGAAATACAGCGAAATGTCGCAACATGTTTACCAACCGATTTCGAAACAATCTGCACAAGTAAATAAAATCGAAAGTACCTGTTTGTAATGTGCAAATAACAGGTTTTTACTAAACGCGTATTAAAATATACAGTGTCTTTATTTACTAGGTCCTTCGGAATAAAATAAATAAACACTTAATTGCTCAAAACAATAACAAAACCAAAGTCAGCAAGACGACCTGTCACCTCAAGCAGCACCCGTTCACGAGCATAACTCAAAGCTCAGCCATATGGCAACCCGACCCCAGCTAAAGAACTTCCGCTTATCTAGCCCCTGCCTCAGGATTCAGAGTATCCCCATACCGAATTTCGTCAAAATCCGTCCAGCTGTTTCGTAGATTACCCGGATTATTTATTTTATTTTAGTACTGTTTGTACTTTACTAGCTTTTGCACGCGCCTCCGCCCGCGTGGTTGTCGGTTTTCGCGTAAAAAATAGCCTATGTACTTCTCCTTATCCCAGGCTATATCTCTGCCAAATTTCATGACGATCGGTTCAGCGGTTTAGACGTGAAAGCGTAACAGACAAACAGACAGGAGTTACTTTCGCATTTATAATATTAGTAGGGATATAAGTAGGATAGTAGGATTATAATTTTAGTAGGATAAAGTCAGAAATGTCTACAGGAAGGTACAAGGTTCTGTTTACGTCACAAGTATAACAACATAACATAATTAAATGAATCAACATACTTAACTGTGGGAATTTGATGACCTAATACCTGCTTACAGTACTTACTTATAAGTGCTTATAGATTCAATAATAAGAATCACTTGTTGGTTGTAATTTTATTAATTAAACAATTAGTGCACGTACGCTCAGACGTAGAAGTATCGCGACGGGATTATTCGGCGCACTGAAAATGCACGTGTCAGGTTTTATGTTAATTAAAATATTATTCCCGACCGTAACAAATATTCTTTACAGAATCATAATAATTAAAATCTATACATATAAATAAAATTGGAGTGTCTGTTTGTAATATTAAAATAACCGCTTTTTGCTACAGGTATATGAATATATTATACGGTACATATAACAAAATAACATTTTTTACAATTTCTGTCTGTCTGTCTGTTTGTTCCCGCTAATCTCTGAAATGGCTGGACCGTTTTTGACGGGACTTTCACTAGCAGGTAGCTGATGTAATAAGGAGTATCTTAAGCTACTTTTATTTTAGAAAAACAAACGCGGAAAAAGTCGCGGGCACAGCTAGTCATCAATAAATTTCTCTGAGTTCATTTAACTTGATTGCATGGGTATTTCATCAAAAAGTCATTCAATGGAATTGAATGAAGTTAAAACGTAATAAAAATTTAAATTCACGGGCTACCGTGGAGCTTTTGCCTTAAACATGCGTTGAGTGTTTGATATTAATTGATTATAAAATACCTCAAAAAGTACACCTCGCTTTTGAGTACAGATTGGAGCAGATCATGCTAGCCCGATCTGTGAAATTTTCTCAATTCAATTGAACATGAACCGTATGGTTTTGTTATAAAGTTGAACAGATTCTATCAAAGAAATTTGACAGGTTCGGGTAGCTTGATGTGCAGGCGTCTGTACAGTACAATTAAGTTATTTTTTAATAATTTTTAATCACTCTATCCTTATTTTTGATTGTTTTGAAATTATTTTTTACTTTGGTTTTTAAAGCGTCATTTTTAGTGTTTTTTTTAAACTATTATTTATTTTCTAATTTTGAGTTCGGCTAACTACAAAAGCGTGACATTTTTTTTTTGGCAAGCATAATGGAACAAATTTATGAAATTATTGAATTGTCATTGGTCCTCGATAAGCGTGCAAAGTTTCAAATCTATCCGACGTTTTGAAGTGGGTGAAAATCACGTTCAGAGAATCCGTTACATAAATACATACCAAGCCAATAAAAGCGTGTTTTTAATTTTTATTTAGTTACTTAATATTCCCCATTCTATTAATTTTTCATCGTGTATAGTATTTTAATAGCGAAGCCCTTTCTTTTGATACCCATGTTGAGGGGGGGTTGTGAAAAAATATCTAATCCGCCATTTTGTAGCGGCGGCCATCTTGGATTTACAATGATACTGATTAAATTAAATTATTGTTATCAAAACTAAAGGTGTAACAAATATCTGATCAATCTGCAAACAGGAAGGGGGTAAAATTTCAAGTACTAAATTTGAATAAAACTGTTTAAAAATCATTTATATACACACATCATTCTCCGGTCTGCTAAAAACAAATAAAAAATCATTATTTTGAAACACGGACAAAACATTTGACTGCCTCGATGGTCTAGTGGTCGCAAGCGCAACTGCTGAGCATGAGGTCCTGGGTTCTATTCCCAGGTCGGGCAAAGTGTTATTAGGTTTTCCATCACTGATTTCTCAGTAGCAGCCTGGAATCTGGATTCGAGCCCGGTTGATGACAATAGGCTCTTCCTCTATAACATGGAACTTATCATCACAATACAACACCTACTCTCAACACACATAATGCCTCAACATTTTATTTATTTTATTTTTAACTCTATTAATTTAATATTATGGACACACTTCACTATGTATTTATTATTCTAGCGTATGGTACTCGTGGGTTGCAGCTGAAAATCAGCGTCGGCACTTTTGAATTATCAAAAAGTCGATCAGTTGGAAAGTTGAAGCTAGTTGCTCATTCCAAAACGTAGATCTCTATGGAGAACAACGGGCAAGAAACTCCACGGACACTCTTTTAAAATCAAGTTGGATATTACAAAATCTTGGAAACATTATTCTTGTTGTTCCTCTAAATGTGAGAACAATATTAAAAAAATCTAAATACAAGATTAAAAATAAGCCCTGGAAGTTAGGAGATGCCCAGTCTCAACCGACAGCGCCCGTTCACGAACGTGAGGCGTGGATCAGCACCATCCAGCTCAACCATTTTGTAGGGAACCGAATGATCCAACACACGCGCCACCATCAGTGAGACATTTAAGTGAGCATAACATACTCTCAACTGCCATGCTTTTTCAAGTCAAAGTACATCATAACAACACAATAAACGGATTCATGGTACTCACATTTACAAAATTTAAACAAAATGCTTCTAAATTATACAAAACTATAGTTTGCAATCTATTTGAGATATTAATCAAACTTGATTTCCTAAAAAAAAGAAAAACAATTAATATTATATTGAAGTATTCAATAACTAACACTTGGTTCAGTCTTCTTTCTTACTCAAACATAACTTGCGAAATGTGGGTGTACTTAGGGTAGACCTCTGCCCAACCCTATGGATATTAAAGGCGTTATGATTTAAAACCCAAAATAAAACAGACACACTCAAATCCCCTCATATTTTTAACAACCACAACTAATTTGCGACAGGAAAAAAAACGAACTGCAATAAAAATACCAAAAAAACAAAAAACCCAAAAAAAACTACGCTTAACATGCTAACGGTACTCTCAAAGAGTTTCAACTCGGAATCAATAAGTATAAAATTGAGGCAACCTGGTCAGAGGGAGACGGCGACGTACGAGTGAAAGAGATGGGTATACATCTATCGGTTCCGCCTTGTTTGTAAGTTGAGCGACGGTTTTGATAAATATGGTGAGTCTATTGCCGAACATGGCTTGTGAGGTAGCGTCAGCATATTAATGTCACGTGTATTGGAGGATCAGCAGATTCGTCGAACATTTGGTATCATCGCCATCATCTGCTTTTGCGGCATTGTATAGGATGCCGACCAGCGCCCTCGCCTTTTTTTAATTTGATGATTTTTGTATTTAATTAGAGTTTATCAGAGAGAGGAAATACACTGGTTGATTTTGATTATATTCTATGAAAATACAAGAGAACACAACAAGAGAAGTGACAAGAGCGTTTGTTGATTATTGACCAAGTTAAATAAACATCAACGTTTTGCTTTATTTGGACTACTAAATTAAAGTACATGAAACATTTCTCGGGTTTCCCGGGTAATCCCGAGAATTCTCGAGACCCGAGAAATGAAAAAACCTCAAGAAACTATCTATGTATGTTGAACAAAATGTGATTCGCGACACTAACACGTATAGTACAAGTACAACCAATACCAGTCTCTAAGTTCATTAGCATCTTATTGAATGAATTTTTCATGAAATAGTCAAAAAGATAAAATATATTTTCAATGGCTATCTATCGTCAATATCGTCATTCGTCAATTGTTGACGAATGACAACTTATAAAAGTTGAGAAAACCAGAACCACAAACACACGGAATTTTTGAACGTGGTTTTCACCACCTTCAAAACGTCGGATTGATTTGAAACTTTGCACACTTATCAAGGACCGATGACAATTCAATAATTTCAGTGTTCCATTATGCTGACCAAAAAAAAACACGCTTTTGTAATTAGCCGAACTATAAAATAGAAATGAAATAATAGTTTAAAAAGCTAACAAACACGCTTTAAAAACCAAACTAAAAAAGTAGAAAATAATATTAATTTAAAACAGCGTGGTGTGCTTTTTGAGGTATTATTATAATCAATCATTAATATCTAAAAAGTATTATAAAAAAAAAGATTTTTTATTACCTTCAGTTGCACAAAAAACACTTATAAACACTGCATCGTTACAACTAAGGGAACACTTTTCGATGAACTCTGACACCCAATGTAAGATTTAACTTGTGTTTAGGGTACCAAACACAATTAATGTGATTATTCACGTTTATTCTTATTGTGGGGGGCTTCTCCCATAGACGGAGGAGCTATAGATCCCCACCGCTACACCAAACTGGGAACCCAGCGGTTTCTTCCATGACCATCCTAATTGATAGATCAAGGGCCAAGATGGCAGCCGCAGAAGAAACAACTACGTCTCCATGCTGTAGGTACCCACCTACCCACGGCCTCGCTTGCTAATTTAATAATTAAGTACACAGGTGGTCTATGACCTTCTCTAGTTCTCATGTTACCTATTTATAGGCCAAAAAATCAGCATAGCGTACAAAGGTGATGCATATTTCTAAAGAAATCTCTTCCAGCACACCTGCGATTGGAGAGAAGATAAAAAATCAACTGGGCCACCATTGCTCACGTGCGTAAGACATAAGGGAAAACAAAATACAAAAACAATTCATTATTTTTTGCTGTTCTTTTTTCATGATTTCCCCTCTTTTTACACGCTTTATATTAGCTTCACTTGTATGTTTGTTTGTATGTAACCGACTCCTTTGGACGCTATTTTGACCCACTTTAAACGGTCAGATTTCATTTAAACTTTGTAGACTTATCGAGGACCTATGACAATTCAATCATTTAAAAAAAAAACATAGAAAAAAAACACGCTTTTGTAGTTAGCAAAACTAAAAATAGAAAATAAATACCAGAACCTAAAAATAATAGTTTAAAAAAAACTAAAAAAACACGCTTTAAAAACCAAACTAAAAAGTAGAAAATAATTTAATTCTATTAAAAAGCGTGGGGTGCTTTTTGAGGTATTTTTATAATGAATTAGTATCAAGCACCCCACGCTTTTTAATAGAATTAAATTATTTTCTTCTTTTTAGTTTAGTTTTTAAAGCGTGTTTTTTAGTTTTTTTTTAACTATTATTTTTAGGTTCTGGTCACATGTTGATCAACCGCTTGGCGATGTCTCGAAAAACTAAGTGGGCTCTTCGACTCTAGTTGCCTGTTTCAACCAGACAGCACAATTAGCCTATAATGTGGGAACATAGGTCACCCAAGCTTCCTCTTGTGAGAGAGAGTGAACTGTAATCCACCACACGGGCCCAGTGCGTTTGTAGATGTCACAACGGTAACCAAGGGAACCGACATAGCCCGAAGAATTACCAAACTTAAGTGGCAGGGTTCTGTGTGGTGCCGGACGTAAAAGAATAGCACCATCCCATTTCTTCCCGTGGGTGTCGTAGAAGGCGACTAAGGAATTTACTAGAGAATGGGCAGCAGCGTTCTCTATGCATTTGACCACCATACTGCGATCGCCAACCCGCCTGCCAAGCGCGGCGATTATGGTAAAACCCCCCTTTTGGGGAGGCCGATGTCCAGTAGTGGACGTCTTACGGCTGAAATGATGATGATGAAGTGGCAGGGGGCAGGGCACATTGCTCGCAGAACAGATGGCCGACGGGGCCGAAAGGTTCTGGAGTGGCGACCGCGTACTGGAAGACATAAGAGTTGGAAGTTCTCCCATAATGTGGACCGATGACCTTGTGAAGGCCGCGGGAATCCGCTAAATGTGGGAAGCATAAGACCGGTCGAAGTGGAGGAGCCTGGGGGAGGCCTATGTATTATGAAATGATAGTGATGAGATGTCACATGTCTTCACGTCTTCGAATTTTTGGTTCTAGGACAAGCCGGTTCCTTCACGAACGTTTGAACTCCAAACGTCTGGAATATAATTATAAAAATTCCCAATATCTAACCTAAAAGATATTTTATCTTAAACAGAACTTTTTTTTATTTTCGGTAAACTCTGGCATATTATACAAAGCTAGGTAAAGTGCAAGGGGGATGGAGGATGTGTCCTCTCTGTCGCACGCAGAGCTTTCCCAATGTACGACCGTGAACTACAGTCGGTTTGGTTCAGGGCTGTCGCAGTTTTAACCGACTGCGGGAGATTGAAGGTGTGTTGTATTGTTACGTAATTTTGCTCTAGTTTTGATTGAAAATTATACTGTAAATGGTTATGACGAGAATTAAAGAAAAATCGTTACAAGAATCCACTCGAACAAACATACATTGAAGGTTGTAAAGTAGAAATAAAACTGAAGAATTTTTTCATTGAACGCGCTAATATCGGGAACTACCCGTAGGATTTGAATATATATTTTTGCATTTGATAGATCAACGGAAGGACGGGGGTCCTACCGTTGACCGTACATGAAATGTCACGCGAACGAAGTCGCGGGCAAAAGCTAGTGCGTAAATAAAAGCGCTTTTATTTAGGCTCTGAAAAAATCTGCTGTTTGTGTTCATAATCATGTGCTAAATTCATGGGTACAGTTTGTGCGTCGATGGCCCTGCCACTCCGTATAAAATTTTTACTTTGTTAAATTATCCACTAATATTATAAATGTGAAATTTTGTATGTTTGGATATTAAGATTTTTGTTACTCAATCACGCAAAAACGGCTGAACAAATTTGGATGAAATTTGGCACACAAATACTTTATAACACATAGGATATTTTTTTTTTATTCCCATAGGATAATTTCCGACCTCCACGCGGGCGAAGCCGCTGGCCGAAGTGACAGCCCTAGCGCGATACCCTATTCTCTAATGTAACACCCGTATATTGGTTTAGGGATCGCTGGCCAGCGGTGCTCAAACTTTACCCATATTATTTCTTTAAATATATTAAACACAGCGTTGATTTTTAACCAGATAGAATAGTATTTTTGGTGGCTTTGTGGCTACAAGGATCGATCGATCAGGTTGCCCCGGTTGGTCCGTGGATGGGTGACCATGTCTAGTATATGCCAATGCCCCCCGTGCCTCGGAAAGCGCGTCAAGCCGTTGGTACCAGCTGTTTCATTTGTGGACCTTTGAATGCTGTAACGTGTAGTCTAACAACTAGTCCTTACCACGGGGTATCGAATTACCCAGCTACTGGGTCGTGGAGGTCACATAGGCAATCGCTCCATATAAAATACCGAAGCCGACCCCCCGACCCAAAGTAAGGAAAAGGCAAGGCAGATGATGGAGAATAGTGTTTTTGGTAAGTGGGAGGCAAGTTCAAAGTTGCACCAGTGACTAAAAAGTTGTGTGGAAATCGGTTGTCATGGTACGGGCATGTGATACGGAGGAATGAGGAAAATGTCGTGAGGAGAGTTTTGAGTATGAATGTGGATGGCTATAAGAGTAGGGGGAGACCAAAGAAACGATGGATGGACTGTGTGAATGATGATATGGTTAGAAAGGGTGTGACTACGGAGATGACGACTAACTCAGAATTATGGAAGAAAACCGTTACAATAAAAAAAATTGCCCCGCAGTCGCGTTCCATTTGACGCAACATCCGGGCAGATTTGAATTTCGAATTACTGTTGTCATTTCAAGTCGTAGTGATGGGGATTACCTTTATCGATAATAATGCGTAAATACACATGATCGTGATGATCGTTACACGTGTTCGGTACATTTATGAATAATTGAATATTAAATTAAAACATACGTGATATTATAATGCCCACATCATTTCAAAGAAACTCAGTATTTAGACTCTAGGTACATAAAAAGGTAAGTATGTTAAATCATAATTAAGTTTAGCAGTTTGCCAGTCATCGGTTTTTTTTAAATACAATTGTATTAATCAGGAGCAAAGATTTTAATGTAGAGCTTAAAGTGCAGATTGAGCAACTCTGCCGACCCCAGAAGGTACATAGCTTAACGTTTCATTTGTGTACAAAATAATGACGCTAGGGATCTTGGGGCAAAGGCACTCAAAGTTCGCAATTTTTGAAGCGAAAACTTTTTTAGACGCGTTGGGCATTTTTTGAGATGGGAAAAAACAATTGAACTCGTGACACTGTTACCGACACCACTGACAACACGAACGTACGAACGAACAACGTTGAACGTTGTTTAATCTGACGATTCAAAAAATATTTCCTGACGATTTAAAAAAATACACACGTAATTGTTGAAGTTTTCACTTCTGTCGGCACTCCCGGAATGCCACTGTGTTTTTTTTATTATTCTGGGTACAGGGAATGAGTAATGCCATGAAGCGACGAGTAGTGTATCACATAACATCACGACATTGTTCCGTTAAGGGTTAGGCAGAGATATACTTATAATACACCCACATTTCGCAAGCCACATGTAACAGGGTGCGAGCGTACAGCAATCACGGAGCAGTGGTGGCCCAGTGGTAACGGCCCCGACTTACCGAATTGTAGGTCGTGGCTTCCAACCTAGGCCGCCCGCCTGGGCTTTACTTCGTGTAAATAATTTCATCACCAATGCCCATAAAACGGTGAAGTAAAACATCGTGAGGAAACTGGGATGTCGTAGAGCCGAAAGTATCTAGACATGTGCCATGGGCCCGCATGGTAGATTACCTGTCACTCCCTCAGACACTCCCTAGATGACCTGTGTCCCAGCAGTTGGAACATTATAGGGATTATGGACAATTGCCACCAACCAGACTCGGGGCTCATCATTTCAGCCGAAAGACGTCCACTGCTGGAGTTAAGCCTCCCCCCAAGCCCCGCCATTACGACCGGTTCTGTGCTTCTCGCACCCAGCGGATTCCTGCGGCCTTCACCAGGTCATCGGTCTATCTTGTGGGAGGCCTGCCAGTACGCGGTCGCCAATTCAGAACCTTCCGGCCCCATTGGCCATCTGTTCTGCGAACAATGTGCCCTGCCCACTGCCACTTAAGTTTGAAAATTCTTCGTGCTATGTCGGTTACCTTGGTTCTGCTACGGATCTCTTCATTCCTGATTCGATCACGCAGGGAAACTCCAAGCATAGCCCTCTCTATTGCCCTTTGGGTGACTTTTAGCCTTCTGATAAGGCCCATTGTGAGCGACCACGTTTCACTACAATATGTCATCACTGGCAACACGCACTGGTCAAAGACTTTCGTCTTGACACGACTTCCACGCTTCGCTTTGCGGGGCTGCTACTGGCAAATTCCTAACAGAAAAACCAAATAATACTGCCCGACCTGGGAATCAAATCTAGGACGTCATGCTCTGCAGTAGCTCTTGCAACAACTAGACCAATGAGGCAGTAAAGTATTTGATAAAATTACTATAATTATATCAATTATAAAGTACATAATATGCAGTATTTATGTATTTATCCCTCCACGGTGCAAGCATATTGATTATATAATATTTAGGTAAAGTAAATTGTCCTTGAGAATATTGTTAGCTTTCTCCCTTGGAGAAGGAAAATGTCTGTGAAGAAATGAAAAACTATTATCAGGCTTCCGTAAGCAAGGGCTCCAACGGCTTTGCTGTCCATCTATCACAGCAAGGGCTGTATTTTTTAAACCGTAATAGACAGACACTTGAAATTTTCAGTGTGTACTACTTAAAAAAACATATTTATTGCATTAACTTAAATAACCTATTCTAGTAAAATTTACAATGTGTAAAATCCTGTTAAGCAAATACTTTGCTTGTGTTAGGATGCTCCGCCCTTCCCGAGGTTATTTAATTTATATTAAGTTATTGAGCCTGTACAAAATAATTTTATAAACAAATAAAAACAAAACGTCAAAAAGTAAAAACTATACTGGCCGCTCATTATCATCTGCCTACCCCTTATCCCATCTTTGTTGGGGTCGGCTTCCGGTCTTACCGGATGCAGTTCTATCTTACCTATTTATCTATCTTACCGTCTATCTATAACCTTTCTCAAAAATTGGGCTATCAGAAGCAAAACATTATTTTCAAATCCGACTGGTAGTTCCAGAGATTAGCGCGTCCAAACCAACTCTTCAGGTTTATTATTAGGATTGATGATAAGTCCAGCAGATCCTAATGAAGCAACACACTTTCAATCACTCTCCGAGAGTTTCTTTCTAATGAGGGAGGCGGCGGACGTGAGGGAGATGCAGTACATGCGCCCTCACTGCCGTGGCCTTCGCAGGAGACGCCCTGGGGAACGAGACGCGTCGGGAATCCCAGGCTGATTCCCGGCCACCGTAGGCGCGGGCTTGCGGACGGCGAGTAATGGGTAGTTCGGTGTCCGGTAAGGACCAAGTCCGGGTCGACGGCGCGTTGTGTTCCACACGCGCCTCAAAGAGATGTCAGCAGCAACTGATGGGGCCACCAAGGGCCAATGCCTGCCAGGGATGCGGTTTGTTCGGAAGAGATACCGCGGCCCCTGGCACACAGGCAACTGTAGGAACACGGGTGGGTTTTAGTCAGTAAAAGTCTGACACGCCCTCCCGCTCCACCCAGAGCGGGAGAAGTTATTTGATGATTGAAATTGAAAAAGAAAGGATCTTTCTAATCCATTACATACTCAGCCTATAAAGTTCCCACCGCCGGGACCCAGGCCTCCTCTCTGTGAGAGGCAGTGGGCCGTAATCCACTACGCGGGCCCAGTGCGGGTTGGTAGATGTCACATGTCTTCGAGTAGTTGGTTCCAGGACATGCCGGTTTCCTCACGATGTTTTCCTTAACCGTTTTGTGAGCAGCGGTAATGAAACAATTTACACAAAGTAAAGCGTCTGTCTGGGATCGAACTAGGGAATGCAATTCGGACTATTCGCAATCCAAAAAATCCGGTTATCCGCACATTTTTACTAGACTCCCAAATCCGGATTTTTTGAATAGGAAATTGTAACAAAAAATTCGAAACGAGCGAGTTCGCTATTCGCGTGTTTCGCGAGTGTCGAGTCTATTGGCCGGCTTTAAGGGGAGCGAGCGGGGCGTGGGTCGAGCGTGTGTCCAAAATGAAGTAAAACCGTATTAAAAAGTCGTTATTGGATGCAAAAAGCGATATCAACCTCACTGATGAAGAGTATAACTTAATCCAAGATCCGAAAATGTCTCTAAATATTGTTATAGCGAAGTGTGCAGAAGAGACGCTACTTTGATCACCGCTGAGACTTATTGCACTGAAACTGATGATCGAAAGTTTAGAGAACAGAGAAGGATCTGTGACAAAAAGTGTTTCTGACGTCTTAAAAAAGAGAACAAAAGACCGAAGCTGGAGCCATGTTTTATCTCCACAATCCTAATAAATTTTCCGCCTATGAAGTATTTAAAACTCATCTAAGACAGAAATAGAAGAACTAATTTGTAAAACTGTAGAATGCCGTATTAATCTTAAAGAAGTCTCTGTTTAATCACATGAAATTACGTCTAGAGAACAATAGTCCTACGTTCAAGAAATGAGTTTTCGAGAGAGATTAGCATTAGAGGTAACTAAAATCGATAAAGCGGGAGAAGAAAATGTGCTTATCAGCCGAAAGCTTAAAAAATCGTATTGGGAGTCGCACAGTGGATATGGCGTTATTCGAGGACAGCAGGTCACGAGGACGATATTCGGAGGCCGGTCACAAGCATCTGCAGTGCATTCCGCCTGCAAGTGTCGAATCAGAGCATGTTTTTTCCGCAGCAGGAATTATGTAGGTACAACTTAATTCGCAGCAGGTTAAGCGACAGCGCTTTAGATTCCTTATTATTTTAATCGACTTCAAAAAGGAGGAGGGTCTCCAGTCGCCGGAACCTTTATTTTGGTAAGTATGTTCCCCGATTATAGAGATTAAATTTCATTTCTCAAAAAATTACGTAGTTTTTCTACGTTGTTAAATTTATGGTGATGTCAATGAAGTTAAATTGTTTTGTAACTTTTGTTTATGTTTAATAATCTGACAAGGAGTTTATTTGTCTTGGGTTTGTTCTTCAGTTTCTTTTAATTTTGTTCCTATTAATTATTTTACTAACATTACGCGCGCGAGCCACAGACTGATTATTATTTTAATAAGAATAAGTACATATATTACAACAATAGCAATAACACCTTAATTATGGTATTTAATGATTATAGTTTTAATAAAATAATTATCAAAAAAAAAACATTAAGGTAATTTGTTTTTCTTGTGCTCATATTTTAATCCGTTTACACAAATAAAAGAAACAACATAATAACAAACTGATATGCGTAGATTTGATTACACTCATGAACAATCCGTTAAATCCGAATTATCCGGATTGCACCGAAAATCCGTTCTTAAAAATCCGGATTTTAAAACAATTTGCATTCTCTAGTTCGAACGCACAACCTAACTCGAAGTCGCGGCCGTTACCACAGGGCAAACACTGCTCTCCAATCGAATACATTACTTCCTATTTTTCTTCTTGGTGTCAATGGCACTCATTAAATTCTGTTGGCCCGAAACTTGACCACTTCCACGGCGTCTTCGGTGGCAGCGCAAAGGTCACCTTGGTTGCATGTTTTGAGGTACAGAGGGCAAGATAGGATATGGAGCATAGTTTGTGACCCAGCACCACATCGACACCCTTCTGCCGTTCTGTCGAGGTAGCCCCCATTTTACGAGGTTCCACTTACACCTTCAAACTTGGGTTCGGAGACGGTTCAGGGGCCTGCTTGAGGCTCGATCCCACGACCGACAACTCGTGAGTCGCGGCCGATACCACTGGGCCAACACTCTCTAATCTAGATACATAGGTAATTATAAATTTGAAGTTGCTTTTCATATCTGTGACCCTGCCGTTCTTCTAAACTACGCAACGGAGTTTGATGCAAATTTCAACATCATTTATAGATTTAGAAAATTTATTCCGTAAGGTTTATGTGTAATATACATTTTTAACTAAGATGTTTTAAATAAATCTTCATGTTTTGTCAAGTCGCAAAAATAAAAACCATGCGAAGCAAAGGGCGGGACGCTATTAATTAAGGGGTAATGAAATGAAATGTTTATTTATGTAAGTAGATCTTAAAAGACACTTTTACACGTCAATATTTTGTTGGTCAATATTTTAAAAACTAGATGGCGCCGGCATTTCCTAGCTGACTGTTCCCTGAGAAGAAAAGCCGAAACAAACTCAGAGGTCATAGTCTCTTTTAAAGTCCAAACATTTTATTATTTGAATTTTATGTGAGTCTAACAATGCAGGGCAATGTCTGGAAGGGCCTTTTGAAGAAAGAGCCATTGCAGCTTTGAGCTGACCTGTCTCAACAGACGGCATGTTTGTATCAGTCACCGTGTAACTCAACCCTATTTTAGAGAGCTCATCGACCCGTCACCGCCACCAGATTTGCAGGACATAGGTATATTAAAGTAAAATGTTTTTTTTTTGAGTTGGATATCATCAAATAACTTCTCCCGCTCTGGGCGGAGCAGGAGGGCGTGTCAGACTTTTACTGACTAAAACCCACCCGTGTTCCCTCAGTTGCCTGTGTGCCAGGGCGACGGTATCTCTTTCGAACAACCCGCACCCCTGGCAGAAGTTAAATGATGTTTAAACGTCATAAATGTAAAATGCATATTAACTTTATGCAAAATTTATAAATAAGGGGGTAAATATGTATAATAGTCAAGTGGCGTGACGACCTAGGGCAAACGGGCAGACGGCTATGGCTATTGTAAGGGGATCGAGGTGGCCCTGGAAAAGGATTCCTGGAAGGATTTGAGGCAGGCTTTGTTCAACAGTGGGACAGTGCAAGATATTTTTTTAAGGAAGCTATTTAGTATTACCCCTTTTTTTTTAGTTTTTTTTTGCATAATGAGCCTATAAATGTTTCCACAGCAGAGACACAGGCCTCCTATCTGTGAAAGGGAGTCGGACATAAACCACCACGTGGGTCCTAAATTTTTGGTTCTAGCACAATTACACAGCCGGTTTACTCACGATGTTTTACAAAAAAAATATCTTTTCTCCTATCATTTGAATCTGTAAGGAAACGAATGACAATTTTTTTTATATCATAAACAAACTAACTTTTTTTTATATAAAATTCGTCACTGTAATCGGCAGAATGGGGCGTCGTTTTGTTGAAAAAAAAAATTGGAATAAAATGGCTCATAATATTAACGAATGAATGGCCCCGAGATAGTGCGCTGTAGCGTAAAATATCGATACTCAATGTCGATAAGTTGAGGAAAGTGTATTTAGATATTACAACTAATTATTTTAGAGAAATAAGGAGCGGGCTCGTGGCTAAGTAATAACAGCCGCAGGGTAAGCTACGCTTGCCGCGGTTGGTCCGTGGATGGGTGACCATCTTTACATACTGATACTAATCCGTGCCTCGGAAAGCACGTTAAGCCGTTGCTCCTGGCTGTCATTCGTGGATCTTTGACAGTCGTTAAGGGTCGTCAGAAATTAGAAAGTCCTACTATCACTACTATACTACCAGTCTTACCATGGGGTATCGTATTACCTAGTTACTGGGTTGTGGCAGTCAAATAGGCAGTCGCTCCAGACCCCAAATAAATTGTGATAAGGGCAGAATTATGAAATAAGTAGCTTTTAACAGATTCAATTAAAATAAATGTCAACAACCCTATTCAGATAATTGACCAGATTTTAATTTTAAAACTTGACCATAATTATGCAATGCCGTAGTAATTAACTTAATTACAAAATTAATTTTTCATATTATCGCAGTTAATTGTAGTTTATTTTTGAAATATTAATTGTTTTGAAAAAACGCAACGATTTGAATAAATAGTAACTACCTACTTACTTAAAATTATTTGCTTGCAGATTATTTTATCTTAAATGTATGCAAACAAAAACACTAATTAGTTTACTTCCAAAATTATTTATTGAACTATTGTACTTTTTTACATTAAAATCATTTCCGCCATTAACAAGGTACTTCAGTTAAACTCATAAGTACTGCTTCAATGTATTTAAATCTTTATTTGTTTACAGTTAAAGATCAAATTAGATTGTCACGATTCGACTCGTTTGTCGTTACGTAAATAAGCCGATAGAACAGTTTCTATTTTGTTGCTAAGGTTAAATATAGCTGACACTGCGACGCGGCTTCACCTGCACTGCATCACAATTTTCCTTCACAGATCAGACGAGGTGTAATTAGGACAAAATTATTGGTTATTACCAATAAATTATTGGTAATAACTTTGTCCTTCTATATTTAGAAGGGCAGGCGTTTTGGGGGTCTGTCTTATGTAATTTTGACATTCGAAAATTGCTGATTCTCAGCCTAATTTGAGTAAATGACTTTCGATTTGATTGATATAAACATGATTAAACTGTGACATTTCTATTTTCACTTTACTTATTAAGTCTGCGTTGTACCACAAAAATGACAGTTATCTACTTAATCAAATAAAATCACATTAATATTTTACTGTAAGGCTGATAAGATTCCGACACAGATAACAAAGACTTAATAATAATGACCAATTATTTTAACAATGCAATACAAGAAAGGGGGGGGGGGGGGGTGAATCATGAAAACTGCCACGTGGCCACATCATCTGCCTAGACTTTTTCCAATTATGTTGAGGTTGGCTTCCACTGTATATAACTGACTGCTGAATGTATTTTAAATGGAGCGACTGCCTCCACAAACCCAGTTACTGGGTAACATGGTAGGGGTACGCCTTGAAAATCCTTGTGGTCATACTGTTGGGCTCCTGACTACCCGTAACGACTGTCAATAATCTACGAAAAACGACAACAAAAGAGAGAGAATCATCAAAACTGCCACATGGCCACAATTAAATAAGAACAAAATGGTTCCTACACTCAGCGGTTTATTTAAACTAACTAAACAATAGCTCAATAAATTAAACTAAACGGCAATAAACCAGTCCTAGAGTGAGACACGCTGCATTTTATAAATAGATGTTCTAATTTAGAGTTTATGGGTTGCCGATTACCCGAAGTATTAACGCTCTGCGTTGGCGGATGCTTTCAAAATGGACAAAAATGTTGCCAGACAGCTATGTCTATTAATTTTGTTTCGGAGAAACAACATTAAAGGCAAAACGATCGAAAATTCAGAAGACTTTTCTTAATTTTTGTATGTTGGACGACAATGACAGATGACAGATAAGCGGCCAAGTGCGCGTCTGACCGTTTTTATTATAGCGGCTACAGTAGCACACACTGACAATTTCAAGTATCTACCTATTACAGTTACAAAGATACAGCCTTAGTAACAGGGTCCCGTTGGTACCCTTTAGGTACGGAACCCTAAAAATGTAACAGAGATTGGCAACTACGGAACCTTTGCCCACAAGTGGTCAAAATGGGATCACCAGAATGGAAGTCAAAAACGGTGTCGCTTAAACTTTATTTAGACAACGATTTAAATATTTAGTGCCGAGATGACCTACTCGAGCATCGCCGAACAAAAATATCCTCGAGTCGGCCGTTCAAAAATAACCTTTAGTTACGATTTATAAATAAAAAAAAATACCTTCTAGATAAAATTGTAATAGTGTGTCAAATGTGTGGACGAACCTGCGGTCGTTAATTAGTTAATAAAATAACTAATATGGAAATAATCATTTAAATTTTAAATTAATCATGTCTCATTAAAATATTGAAATGAATCTAGAACTCAGTTATTTGAATACACAGTCTTTAAAAATTGATCGCATTTTAAAATCATCACTTTCAATTTACAAATCAACAAAATAATACCGGGTTATTTAATTGAATTCGTCCAATGTTCCAAAAAAAAGTAAGTGTCAACCTTAACATACGTCGATAAATCATCCAATGACTAATCGACTATACAAAACCCATAAACTCAAACACAAAATGAATAAAAATCATAAAAATGTTGAAACTTAATTGACATTTCAAAACATCGATATCGATTATTTTATTATTGCGCCACAGCACTAGTGCTTTCTGATATGGCGGACAGAGGTAGGGTAGGAACTAATAATAATAACATTTTCTTTACTTTTAAATGTCTAAAACCGATAATCAACCGTCAATTGCCAAAATAAAGAAAATAGGAACGTTAAGTTGTGTTCGAAAATAATAAATGGAAGAAATCCGCGCAGTGAGAAATCCTCCTAAGAACTAGAGACAATGGGTGACGTCACTCATTTACTCAAGTATTTTGACTACCATTAATTATCTGACTACTCCAAACAGATCGATATAATCATGAGCTTAATTATTTAACCATCCATTCATAAATATAAATTGATCTAATATCAAATTATACTTAATCGATTAAATATGCAAATTGTGCAAATAAAAGTACTAGTGTTGACCACTCTGTTTGAATTAATCTTAGAAGAACCGAAGGAAAGGTAAAAAGATCATAATGCCATACCTTGAATGAGGGTTTATCCATTTTTACAATCCGATACACAAAGGATAATCCATATCACTGCACATACACATCCATTTTTGCTAAATAACAAATCTAAAACAATGGCATTAATAAATGCATTCTTATTTTAACGTTCACCGTAGACATTGCACTAGAATTAACACAACACTCAGTACAAAACAGTTATTTTTCAACGTAATATTTTTAGAAACAACACTCACGCACACATATATACCTATATATTTAATTATAAAACATAATTTCCGATTTTTAAATTACACACGTCCGTGACGAATCGCCGATCGTGATACAACGAGATAAATATTACAATTATCAATAAAGTAATGATGACATTTATCGTTTGACATAATCCGATAAGTTGGTACTTTGACGTGAAAATCACTTTGAATATTTGTTAAATGTTTTGGTTATTATAAATAATAGTGAACAATAAAACAATATGGCGTATTTCGACAGATATTAGGGAAAACACGAGAGCGCGTTATGTAGAAAACGCGCGCGGCCATATCGGCACGCGGCCAGTCCGTATCTGTGTTCGCTTCGTATTCTCTTGCCCGCTCACACGCTGACTTGGCAGGGTTGCTTTTTTATTCTGAATTTAAATTTGAATTTATTTTTGTACTATTTTTGATATAAAATGTTAATACATGATAATGAAAAGGTTAATTACCGCCGTTTTTATTTTAGTGTTAAATTTATCTATTGTTGTGCTGAACGTTTGTTTTAAAAGTAGTTTTTTTATTGCTTCTTAATTTTCAAGTTCTGATAATGATTTCACTAACATAAAATATGGAACATGGCTTTTTAAAATTAAATAAGGCTTATTTTCTTCATTGAAACCAAACTATAAAATATGTAGGTACATAATTTACCTCTCTTGAAATGTGAAATGTGTCTTCAGATGTCTACTATCATTCTTTATTTATTAATTGAACTTATCATTACATTTACTTTTATACACTTAGATTTACGGAGTAAAGTTGATTCCTTCACATTACTTTAAATTTCAACATTTTTAAACCATTCACTAACAATGTTTTATTTTACCAGCCATATGCAAAGACAACCAAACTAAATGCATTTTTAAACATCAAATCATTCTATAAATAAAAAAATACATAAAGTAATATTAAAAATTAAAACTGCGCCAAAAGGCGCGTGACAGCCCTGACACTCACACAAAGATTGGGACGCACACAAACGAAATGGTTTCTATACATATTTTTTACGTAAATAAAGATTGTCATAGAACACCGAAAAGAAAGAGATCAATATATAATCCTTTTTGGTATTTCTTTTAACCAGCAAAGAAAAAAAATGTTTTATAGAAAGAAAGATACATCTATTTTTCTATTAAACATTTTTTTTTCTTCAATCGTTTAGTGGGTGTACAGAAAAAATAAAGCACAACATACAAAAGCACGATGAAATAATAACTAATTACGTGAATATTAGGAAATAGCGAAGTACAAGGTGCGAATTTATAACAAAAAAAAGAAGAAAACAATACTTAAATAGAAGAACCATTCTTCGTTTGTTCGTCTAAATAGGTAAATAAATAACATTTCTTCACAATCGCTTAGTTAAGACGTAGTTGTTTTAAAGCTATAAAAGAAAGGGACTACCGTGATGGCGACTAATAGAGAAGTGTAGAAGAAAAATTTATGATAATAACTAATAAGGGTGATGATGGAGACTTAGTAATTTTTGTTTAAAAAAATTCGCATCTGTTTAGTGGTTTTTACAAGAGTAAAGCGCGAACTTCCAAACGTGACATTGGCTAAATGCACAAACCGTGCGAAGCCAAAACCAAAAAAAAAAGCGCGAAGTCCTTTTTTTCATATTTACCAACTTCAAAAAGAAGGCCTTGCGACGCTTTTTAACCCACTTCAAAAAAGGAGGAGGTTCTCAATTCGACTGTATATTTTTTTTATGCTTGTTACCTCATAACTTTCGACTGGGTGAACCGATTTTGATGATTATTTTTTTATTTGAAAGCTCGTGCTTCCCATGTGGTCCCATTTCAATTTCATATAGATCTGATGATGCGTTTCGGAGACAGACAACGGAACTCTTAAAAAAATAACAGTAAATTAACCGCCTTCCGAAATTAAAGTTATTTTTCACTTTGTAGTGTTTGTTCGGAAGTCAGTTGTTTTTTTTGGAAAAAGTTTTTATAAGATTAATTTATTAGGTGCTATTTAGTATTTAGCTAGATACCCATAATGTCACTCTATAAAAAGATTTCCTTTTACATATTGATCATGTTGTATTTTAAAATGTGACATTCATTTTAAAATACATGTACGCTATGTTTGTCTGTACCTATATTGTTTGTATCTCAAATTGTCTAAGTAAATTAGGAATAACAATTATGCGTTAAATATAATCAGTTTTACCGGCAATATTACTAGTGAATTGTGGTGAACGTTGAAATGAAATGATGCGGATATTTACAATTTTTGCCCAGTTTTACGCCAAATCAGGGTAGCCGCAGAGGATTCAGGTGCTTGTCAATCCTTTTCTATGTTATTATGATAAGATTAATTCTATTTTATACATTTTACTTAGCTTTAACAACATAATTTGGAAAGCTAACATCATAATTCAAGAAAATATTCATCAAAAAGGTTCTGTGAGTCAACCATATACTACATTCCCACTCATATTATAGACTGTCCGGTATTTTAGTTAATTTATTTTTAGCTTAGCCTATGGATTTCCGCAAAATGCTATTGAAATGCACACGAGTTACGATTTCTAATCGATTTACAATCGATACTCGTTAGAGATTGGAATAGATGCCACATCACTTCTCAATTTTGAGTGACTTGAGCGCCATGATTTTAAAATCCAAAATGGCAGACGAATTTGAATGTTCTGTCGTTCGAATAATTTGGCTCTGATTAAAATAATCGAAGGTTAATGGTTCAAAAAATGCCAAAACGGAGAAGTTAGTTTCTTAATCGCATTATTAACTCGAAATTGCTGTTTTTAAGCAAGATTAATAATTTTACGAGTTATTTATCGAATCTTACCTAATTTGCCGAAGGCTTGCGGAAATTCGGCACCAAATTTAAAGAATCTGCGCCAGAAATAAATTAAACTACAAAGAATATGTGATAAAATCACGTAAAACCTAAAATAATATCACGCCTAGTTTTCCCGAAGGGTTGAACAGAGCTGTACCTAGTATACCCATATTTCGCCAGTCCCAGGCAATAGAGGGCGAGCCGATTGCCATATTAAGTAAAAAATAGCGAGCTAACTTGGCTGCATAACTTATATCATTGCATGAGTCAGTCCAATGATCGTGTAGAGTTAAAAAAACAAAAGATCTCTAGGTATGTCTGTTCGCTTGTTTGTCAAAAATTGTAAACAATCTTCATTTAACAATACCATAGACTTAAACGATGATCGGTATGACAGATTTGAAACTTCACTACTTACCTCCCAATACGCAGTTAAGTTCATATGTGATGTGAGTTACTTACATAATAAAAAATCATTTTAAATAGTGGTCGTGAATAAAATAAGTAGGTATTTAGTTACTTATATGGATGCATAGGGAAACTTAGTAGCAGCCTGGAGACTGGATTGGTGCCCGATTGTTGGCAATAGGGTCGCCCCTATTATATGAGACGTGGGTGTATTATTAGCAAACTGCTGCCTAAACCATCGGAGAATATAGTAAATTAATAAAATTTTGGACTAACTTATTTGTAGACTATTTATTAAATATATCCTGTAAACGCTGTTTAATTTTTGTTTAACGGTCTACTGAGTTCTGGCTTCTCTTTACTATAAGTAGGATTTTTTTGTCTGTGGTTCGACTCACAGCAGAGCAATTTGTGCAATCAAAAGATCTTATCGGCGAGGTAGTTATTGAAAAAAAAAAATATAAATGTAAGTAGGTATATGTTTAAAACTTAAACACATTAATAATTTGTACAACGTACATGTTTATTCAGATGTAGCAATAAATACTTATAACATGTCGACCTTTGTAAGGAAAAATATACGCTTTAGTACAATTCAATTTATTATGTTCAATTATATTATTATTGTGAAATGTTATCATTGGCTGAATCTCTCTACCGCCTACCTACATACAAAAAGATGGAAGAAAAAAGGTGACAGTGCCAGCTGTCAAAAAATTAGCGCCAATTACTCTATACCTGTCATAGAATAGAATTAGATTTTTATCAAGGTTTTTTTAAGCAAATGAAAGCCATGACTTCTTTTAATAATATATTTTAGGTCGAACGAGCATTCTTCAGGCCACGTCGGACTTAACATCGTTGTACGAAACGGCCTGAAAGTTGTAGTCCAATTTTGTCCACTCATTTTTTAATAAAATGTGTGTTGCCATGGCAACGGATAAACAAACAAAATTACATTTTTCCCGAAAAGTAGGTACCTAAGTAATTAATTCAAAGTGGTAAGGAAAATGTCTTGAAGGCAACATTGTAATTTTGATAAAGAATTACTGAAAAACCTGTTACAAACACACTTAGATCCTACACGCGTGTCTACATTAATAAAACACTCGTCGAAAACATAACCTCCTCCTTTTTTCAAGTCCGTTAAAAAAGCTATTGAAAAAAAAAATTGCGCGCGCATCACTGACAGAAATGAAAATTCTTAAAAACATTAGACTATGAGAGATGTAGTGTGAGAGAAAGAGAGAGTGATATGTTTCTTCTCTCTCATGTAACGAAACGTGACGCGTCCTTGAAATTTTACTCTCAATTCTCGTCCACTTATCAGTTCATAGGTAGGTAAATATTTTTTTGTTCTACGTAACTGTGAAAAAAAATAACCACCTCACAAAACTGCCGTATGATTTGACAAAAAAAATCGAATTTTGCAATAATATAATTAACCTTTACTAAAACATCGAAAAAAAACTCTGACAATAATTAGTTTATGTTGTCAAAAATAATATTTAAATTGTAAAACAAAAGCGTACGCTGTGTGTACGATGTCTGTACACATTCATTTGCTGAAGCAAGCGGCGTACGGGTCAGTGTATTCGCACGGGGGGAAAACTTCGCCTTGTTTTTACATTTTATTGTTAAATTTTATTTAATATTTCTCATGAAACTTGATATTTTTGTTTAATTTAGTGTGCAATATGTTAGGCTATCTATATTTGTGGAAGTTTTTTTAAGTTCGAAAAGAAATAACTTGGTTTTACGGAGATATGTTAGAATATGTGTGTATTCTTTTGTTTAGGAGCTATTTGTTTAATTTAAACGTGTGAATGTTGCTTAGTTCTAAGCAAAGACACCTAACTGATGAAATCTTATAAGATTTCTGACCAAAAACAAAACTCGTAAATTTTTGCCGATTTTCTTTAAAAATCCTCGGATAAAAACATACACCCACAATTCAACAGCCTTACCTTTACATAATTTCGATTAAAAACACAAAAAAATATAAGCTAATATAAAATTATAGCCGAAACAAAAGTTGAACAAAGTAATAATAATAATTACGTTATCATCGACAATATTTCACGTAGTGTGTTCACACCGCGTGTCGTATCCATTTGGTTGAAATTGCTGTTTAGTCATCGTACAGTGCACGTTACTTACATTTATATTAATATTTTATTTACTTTTGTGATTATTTATAGAAAACTTAGGATTTTCATAATAAAAAATCTTTTTCTTTTATATATATAACACATAACATCATGTCTCTAATTCCCGAAGGGTTAGGCAGAGGCGTAGCTACAGTACATCCATATTTCGCCAGTTATTTTTACGTTCTACGTAATTGGGGGCGAAGTGAAGTGAATTTATAAAGATTAATTCATATAAGTAAAAAATATACCTAAGCTTGCCTTTTTTTTTCGCGTTATAGTTGTTTTAACTTTTGTTTCATATTTTTTGTCATCTTACTCTTTAGCAAGGTCAACACAACATCTCAAGTTTTAAGTATTTTTTGTTTAGTTTACATTTTAGTACGACTTTACACATATAATTTGTGAAATTAACCTCTAAATATTGCTTATGTATATTCACAAAACATTAAATACAACATACCTACGTTAAAAGTGATGTGTTTTCATACAAAACAATTCTGAACCGGCTTCAAAAGATGAGGAGGTTCTATGTTCGTCTGAACCTACGTATTTTATTTTTATGTCCACGAAATCACTGTCCAGTCCAAGGTTGCATGGAAGAGATCGCAGAAAGCGATAAGGCCGCCCATTGTATGTTTTTAGTGTTAATTTTTTTTTAATTTTTGTCATGTATTTTCTGGTGTACAATAAAGCATACCTATTTAAATATATTTTTTTTTATTAATATTTTCATTAGGAATGGCTTAATTGGTTTATTTAGGTTGTAGACGAGACACATTTTTCGAAGATTATGAAGCATTAGATTAGAATATTCTTTAAAATGATTGAGAATGTCATTAATAGGGTGATACACAATTAGGGTGCCGTTCTATCCCCCTGCATCTATTTGATTCTATGTTCGAACATTTTTTGCTGATAGTCACTTGTTTTTTTTTTTCATTTTTAGCCAATATTAACCCGTGTATGCTGTGAGCTGTGAGTTGTCACATAGTCATGAACACAGTTTAAACCTAAACGTATTGTACATAAATAGAAAAACGAAAATTATATTTACAATTTTTTAGTTCTGCTTGCTTGAAAAGCGTGATTTTTAAGTTTTTTTTTTTTTTTGTTGTTTTTCTGTTTCTTTTTTAATTTTTAAATTGTCATTGGTCCTCGATAAGTCTACGAAGTTTCAATGAAATCTGACCGTTTGAAGTGGGTCAAAATAGCGTCCAAAGGAGTCGGTTACATACAAACATACAAACAAACATACAAGTGAAGCTAATATAAAGCGTGTAAAAAGAAATTATTCTATGTTTGTTTATTACGTTTTCACGCTAAAACGGCTGAACAGATTTGGATGAATCTTTTCACATGGGTAGAACATGAACTGGATTAGGACATAGGATACTTTTTATTCCGATATTCCAACGGGATCGAGATATATACGGGTGGAACCGCGGGGCAGCTAGTGTTAAATAAACCAATTACTTTTGATTTTTCAAGGGGTCGGTCAGTCAAAAATATGAAGCTAGTTGACCATCCCAAAGCGTAGTACGTATCTATGAAGAAGAACGGGCAATAAACTCCACGGACACTCTTTTAAATCAAAATATTTGTTACATCTTACAATATTGAAATACTAAAGTTAGACTGGGTATCTGCAGATACAACTAAATCGACAGGTAAGTAAATTAACAGGAAATAACTAACAAACACAACACCTCGCAGTTCGTAGTCGGTTAAGGAGGGTATAAACGGAACTCATCGGAATATATTCTGTAAAAACGAGACAGAGGAGTCTGTGGAGTGGATTTTAGATTTTTTTTTAATGTTTTTTGTTTGTCGTGTAATTGTAACCATGAATTCAGCATATCATTATAGACCCCCTAGCCCAGAAATTTTACGAGGGTTTTACAAAAAAAAAAAAATCAGCTGTTTCATAGAAAAGTGCAATACCTACGCGGTCATAATGTATGGAACAGCTGATTTTTTTTGTATTAACGACGATAAATTTCTGCGCTGGGGGTATAGAATGATATGCTGAATTCATGGTTACAGTTTGCGCACTGGATAAAAACTTATCCTGTTTAGCTAAAATTAAGTTTTTCTTATAAATTAATAAACACTGAGTGAGTTGAGGATTAATTTCGATGATAAAAACAATATTAATAATTACGACTATTTGAATGAATGAAATATACGAATGAAAGGCAAAGCGTTATTTAATTGATAAATTATATTTAAATAATATTAAGTTAGATTATTGAGCTAATCCTAATTGTTTAGTTGTGTTTAATTTTTTTTGTACCTTTTATCTCCTTTAAGTAAATAGTGGTAATAAATGAGCAGCAAATATTTAAAATATTGTAATAAATAAGCAACGTTTTAATAGAAATAACTACAGAAAAATAAAATCCTCTCCATAGTTTTCTTTGTCCTACTCGAGCGTACCCTCGGAAAGCCGCTGCGACAAAACTTTTAATTATATATCTGTCTCGCTCGCACACCTTTGTTCGATTATCGCTGTCCCACTCGCTCGCTCTCAGTCTATCCTGTTCATTCATTTTGCATACAAAAACATATCATAGACTAGCTTTGGCGTATGGGTTCGCCTTTTTTCGGTGATATTTTTTGTTACAGTGTTTGGGGTGGGCAGATTAGATAATAGCTCGTATAACGGTAGTGTTTAAGTAGTTTTTATACTTTTGTTGATGGGCCATTTTTTTAAATCCGTTAGATAAGTGTTACATTTTTGCATTGTTAATGATTTCGACAACATAATACATTAAAAATATATTTGTTTTAGAAAACAATTACTTACTTACAAAAAATAGAACGATGCCTTATTTAAAACGGTTTCAGATACATTTCTTTCTAAAATTACAATAATAAAAATAAAAAAATCGATTTGTACAATTCAAGAGAAGAAAAAAACAAAATTCAAAATCTATTAAACATTACAATATTTTAACAATTTTATAATTCTCCAACTAATTTCACCAATGTTTAACCTTATATTGTTGATACAGACTTTAATACGCGAGATATGTGCACTCAACCTTATTTTACCGCCACGACAAAGCTACACAGCCTCTATCTTCTTCACATAAGGTTCAAAATCGTATAAAAACTATTTTATGAATAGCAAAAAAATTTGCCAAGACCGTAACACATTCAGTTTTGTTGTTGTGTGTGTTGGAGTTTGTGTGTGTGCGTGAAAACCGGAATGTCTTCCCATTTTGTTAGCATAGTGTGGATACGACGTTTTTTTTTATATTTTTTTTTTGTAACATTTTATTTATTGTGTCAGGTCGTGTCGTGTTAGACAAGATTTTAATTTGAACAGAACATGATTCAAGGATACTTGTTAAAATGCATGCAATTTGTTTGATTTTTTGGTTTTAAATAGTTAATTTTCATTGTTTTTATTCAAAATAATAGAAAATTAAATATGTACTTAGTTTTATATCTTAATTCACTCCAAATATTGAATGATGTTGTAGGTTCCTACTGAATGTTTAAACGAATTTCAGGTTATGTTACAAAACCGAATTAGATATAAAATTCAAGACACAGTTAAATAATTAGGGACCTACTTAGGTAGGTAGGTAACCTTCTTCAAAAAGAAGAGTTTTTTTTTTGTTGTGTAATTACTTTTCATTGCCAAATATATTAAAATATCTTTGGGAATCGAACCCAGGGCCTTATTCAGCAGTAGCGCTTGCGACCAATACACCAACGAAGCAGTTTGGAGTCTGGATTTGTGCCCGGTTGCTGGCAATCATTCGGCATCACCTTTGCCCAACCATTCGGGAAAGCAAGGCGTAATGTACGTAGTGTTAGTTATTTAATTTAGTACGTAGTTTACCTAAATAGTTCGTTTTGTGAAATATTGTATATTATCCTTATACACATTTTAATATTTAAAATAATTTAAATATCTACAATCCACATACTACGAACGAAAACATAGCATGTTGACAAACACACACAAACACAGCTACGTATGTGTTTGCGTGTGTGTGTATGTCAGACTCACGGAATAGAACGTAGAGTTATAAATAGCATAGATTGCACATTTATATTTTGAGAAATGTTTTTATTATAAGTAGTATAGTTATAGTTATATATACACAGGCTATTTTGAGATAGCCAATAGGGCTACGATGTTGATTTTTGTTGTAATACAATTCATTGTTGTCATTAATTTCCTTGATTACCAACTTACGAGCAAGGTCATTGCGTGACACACTCATCTGCCTAGCCTGTTCCCAACTGTTGGGGTTGGCTTCCAGTCTAACCAGATTCAGCTGAGAACCTGCATTTTACATGAAGCGACTGCCTATCTCAGAGGCGCTACACTCGAAGTTGTGGACGAGTACGTTTACCTAGGACAAACTGTCCAGTAAGGTAGGTCCAACTTCGAGAAAGAGGTCAATCGTCGAATACGACACGGCTGGGCAGCGTTCGGTAGGCTTCGTGATATCTTCTCGTCCCAAATACTGCAGTGTCTCAAGACTTACAAAAAGATATATGAAAAGCAAGTATCCGAAGAACTCATCTGTCATAATAATACGTTCTGAACTTTTCAATAATGTCAAATTTAATAATAATCTGCTCTTTATTTTCGCCACTTCGGCATTCACGGAAAGGTTATTTTCGATATGAATTCGAAATGGCGAGAAAAAGAAACAGAAGTAGTATGCATCTCATTAATAAAAACGGAGCTTTTGATTTACATTAAAAAAAAATGAATGTAATAAAGCATTATGACACTTCTATTTTAGACAAGGAATTGTTAAAAAATGCAAGAATTAAAAAAAATGTTTTTATAACATGAATAAGGAACAAATTTAATATTATATCTTTGTCAATTTTTTGCTTTTTCCATAATATACTATATTTTTTTGAACTGTACTATATTTTTTATAGCTTATTTCTAAAACTACTGTAATTCGTCGCAGAAATGTTGGCAACCCTAGTTGCCAGTGATGACCTATGGTACAGAAACGCGGTCGCTTACAGTGAGCCTTATCAGAAGGCTTAAAATCATCCAAAGGGTGAACGTGATCGAATCAGCAATGAAGAGATCCGCAGGACAACCAAGGTAACCGACATAGCCCGAAGAATTTCCAAACTTAAGTGGCAGTGGGCAGGGCACATTGTTCGCAGAACAGATGGCCGATGGGGCTGAAAGGTTCTGAAGTGGCGACCGTGTATCGGAAGACGTAGAGTGGGAAGGCCTCCCACAAGGTGGACCGATGACCTTGTGAAGGCCGCGCGAATCCGCTGAATGTGGGAAGCACAAAACCAGTCAAAGTGGAGGAGCTTGGGGAAGGCCTATGTCAAGCACTGGACGTCTTTCGGCTGAAATGATGAATGTTGACTGCCTATCTGACCTGCACAAACCAGTTTCTGGGTAAAACCATTCCCCTCGGTAAGACTGGTCGTCAGACTTTCGGGCTTGCGTAACACTCTTTCAGTAGCAATGAATTTCGTTTAGACAGTGCCACAGCATTAATTACGTTAGTTACCTACATTGCTGAGCAGACAATTTTTTCCTTCAAAATGATGCAGATTTTGATTAATACTGTCATCCTCATCATCATTTCAGCCGAAAGACGTCCACAGCTCCCCTAAGCTCCGCCACTTCAACCGGTTCTGTGCTTCCTGCATTCAGCGGACTCCTGCGGCCCTGACAAGGTCATCGGTCCACCTTGTAGAAGGCCTTCCAACTTTAAATCTTCCGGTATCGGTCCGGTTCCGGATTGATAGTGTGTTACAGAATTATTTAAACCATTATTTAAAAAAAAAAAACATTAAAAAGTGAAAAATAATTTTAATTTCGGAAGACAGTGGCGAGAAACTAAAATAAAGACCCAAACCACCGACTTCCGAAGTTAAAGTTATTTTTCGCTTTGTCGTGTTTTTTTTTTGGAAGTCAGTTTTTGTTTTTTTTTTTCTGGAACCTCTGTTTTATGACTTAGTCTGTTCACAGTCATAGGACTTGCGACGGTGTTCTCAATGTTAAAAATGTGATAATTCGATACGACCGGCGGAGACTCGTATTGGACGATAAACGTGCGCAGAATAATAATAATAATAATAGTTATTGGGTTACTTACTTAATAGTAACGTTATTAGATAATTTAATTATGTTGTTAACTCATAATATCAGCGAATAATGTTCCCATAGCTGGGTCACAGCTCCTCTCTGTGAGAGGGAGGCTGTAATCCACCACGCGGGCCCAGTGCGAGGTTGGTAGATGTCACATGTCTTAGAATTTTTGTCTCTAGTACATGCCGGTTTCCTCACGATGTTTTCCTTCACCGTTTTGAAAGCAGCGGTGATGAAATTATTTACACAGAGTAAAGCATCTGTCTGGGTACGAACCTACGAGCTACAACTCAGTCGCGGCCGTTACCACTGAGCCACCACGGCCAACAGTCTAGAGAGAAATCCAAACTCACTTTTTGTTTAATGGGGCTTGCGGCTAAGTCAGAACAGCTTCACGAATCAATCGATCAGGTTAAGCTACACTTGCCGCGGGTGGTCCATGGATGGGTGATGCCTATCTTTACATACCAAGGCCCCTTCGGAAAGCACGTTAAGCCGTTGGTCCCGGCTGTCATTTGTGGATCTTTGACAGTCGTTACGGGTTGTAAAAGCCCGAAAGTTTGACAACCAGTCTTACCAAGGGGTATCGTGTTACCCAGTAACTGGGTTGTGGAGGTCAGATAGGCAGTCGCTACATGTAAAGTACTGTTCAGCTGCATCCGGTTAGACTGGAAGCCGACCCCAACATAGTTGGGAAAAGGCTAAGGAGACGATGACATACATTCATCCATACATACATACATACAAACATACACAAACATCTATACAAATAAATAAAATTGAAGTGTCTGTTTGTAATCTCAAAATAACGGCTTTTTACTAAATGCTTAAGACATAATAATATACTACAAAAAAAAAAAACAACATTAAAAATTTTCGTCCGTCTGTTTGTTCCGGCTAATCTCCGGAACGGCTGGACCGCTTTATACAGGACTTCCACTGAAGGTAGCTGATTTTATAAAAGGTAACTTGAGCAACATTAATTTTAGAAAAACAAAAATAGGATTCGGCGTAAAAAAATGAGCGTCGGTTTTCATGGGTTAATTTGTTTTACGCAGAATCCGTAAGTTAGTTTAGAAAGTTGTTTCTAAATAACATAACGCCTGTAAACCCCGAAAGGTCAAGCAGAGGTGTATTTATACTTCACCCTCATTTCGCCAATGATGGTATATTTAAGTCTCATGTAACTACACAGATAATTACACACTAGACACAGATAATTTCTGTCAAAATTGCCAAATGTGGTTTTAGACTAAGGTGCCAAAATCTCTGCCTAACCCTTCGGTGGGAGCAGGCGTAATGATATGTTTCGTTTGTTATTGACTTATTGATAATGTTTGATTTTGCAAGCAACGCTCTCGTTCGTCGAGTCATGTTGGATAAGATATACTTACACGTGGGCTGACGTGGCCTTATAAAAGGTGTAACAAAATAAACTCAACTCCTGAAAGTAGTTGCTTCATTATTGACTACTGAATCGATTTCAGTGACTTTTAATAAAGAAAATAAATGAAAAGAAAGAAAAATTGTTTATTCGGCACAAACAAAACGCACGTTACCTACACAAAATGCACACGAACAAAGTAGCCCAAAAGCCACGTGTTCAGGTAGAAAAAGTTTGACAATTTAAATGTAATTACTATTTTAGGAGTTTTTGGCGGGATCGCGTTGGAACATGTCGCACGACTTTTTATTTTCATGAAATTTAGTGAAATAGCGAATAAAATTGTATAATTTTGGTAGTGAATTATGCAATTTAATTACGTGTGAGTGCACAAATGTAGTGAAGGTGAAAATAAATGACTAACGTGGACTTTTCGTGTTCCCCCCAAAAACTCCTAATATGTTGTTGTAAAGTTACTACCGCTTTACAATAACTGTGACTTGACTGACTAAAGACGACTATGACTGTTTTGTAACTTCGTGCCCGATATCGGGCCATTTACTTGATGGAAAAGAAAAATTACTTGATTATTATAAGTATGTAATTTATTTATTCTTTGTTTGTTTCAGTCCAGTACTAACCTCACAAGATCAACAGCTAAGCCCAACTGTATAATCGAAGATTAATATCGTTTTTTTTAATTTTTTTTTTAATTTTTTTATAATGCACACATGCTTTTCCAATTCACTTTCGACATTGGCAGAATAGTCGAAATCGGCTTTGCTTGCCATATTTAAAAATAGAATAGAATAGAAAATTATTTTTAATGCAACGTGATAGGACTCATTTTAAATGCTTGGGTCAACGCCATTTTCTTAAGAATAATAGTCAACTTTAATTTAAAAAAAGTTTTGGTCATTGTATTATGCTTTTAACTCAATACTCTAATTGGTTTCATGTTTGTATTACCTAACCTAAAACTTGATTAATACACGGCTGTCCGTCATTCTTACGGTGAATCTAGTCGACATTTTTTTCCATAAAAACTTCGGAAGTGTGTTACTCCACTGTTCGACGATGTAGGTACATCAAAAATTAAACATGGTATGGTTTTCTTTCATTATTAATATTGTCTGTACGGAAACAGAATACTAAAATAAAAAAAGCCATTAAAAAGTTAGGAGCCAACAAAGATTCGGTTTTCCTGCTAATTTAACCTAACTTTGGGCGTGTTTAAGTAATAAAAGAAGTGTAAAATCTGAAAAACCAAGTCGGTGCCGACAAAACTCAATTATCGAAAAGTTTAATAAACTTTATTGGTCATTGATTTATGCAGTGGTTTTTTCATAAAACCCGATCTTCCGAAGGACTTTTCTTAATTTTTTACGCGCTTGTTGTACTATAAATGATCCTGCATCTCACTCAATAACGTTGTGCGTGTAAACTAGCGTCTAACTGCTCATCACTGATACCTCTGTCGGACACGATGCCTGGTGAGACAGCGTGCTTTTTAGCCAGGCTCACCAGTGAGTTCGAGCACGCGACTAGATTCCCCTTAAGTAGATCTTTAACAGTCGTTACGGGTCGTCAGAAGCTCGAAAGTCTGACAACCAGTCTTACGCATGGGTTTCGTATTACCCAGTAACTGGTTATCGGAGTTAGGATAGGCAGTCGGTCCATGTAAAATACTATTCAACTACATCCGGTTAGACTGCAAGCTAACCCAACATACTTGGGAAAAGCAGGCAGTTGATGACTTACCTAAGTAATTTTGTACGCACAACTTGAAAATATCATAAGCTAACCTACCTACGTAACAGTAAAAATATAGAATACCGAAGGTCTTCGACGATAAGGCTAGCAACATATGGATACGATTCGTGTAGATATTCAAAGCAAACCATATTTAAAAGTGCTAGTATTTTGAAGGTTAAGTAATTCTATCAATGTCATCATGTTGTGACGTGGCGTTGAGGGGCTCGTGGCTATAATGCTGTATCATCAGTCGCACAAGGTCGATGGACGTTGGTCGCTGTGATTAACTCAAGACAATGTTTGTGTTCTTTCTCCAGAATTGGCGTATCTAGTGACAGGTTATATGGGTTCATATAATTATTATTTTATTTTTTATTGCCTTTCTAAGTACTTTTTATTATTGTCTATTATGTCATTAGTTATTGACATAATCTACTCATAACAATATTTTTTATGATCAGTTGTTTTAGGCTTTATTTGGCCTCGACAGTTTTCATTTTATTTGTCGGTATATTGGTATGGCTAGCTGACATTTTGATTAGTTATTGAATGAATGTTCCGTGTCTCGTAATGTTTATTACTTTGCCTAAGTATGTATAGAATCAAGTCTATCCGACTAAACAGACAGCTGTGCTGCTGGGGAGTTTGTTCCGCCACTTCTTCTTCCCAGCTAAGGCACTAGGAAGTGGTGAAGGGTGGGCGTTTTGGGGGACTGTCTTATGTATTTTGACTTTCGAAAAGTGCTGATTCTCAGCCTAATTTGAAATAAATGACTTTTGATTTTGATTTTGATGGAAAGTTAAGCTTCTCGGTCGTGGATGGGTGTCTATCTCTTGCATGTCGCCCTTTTTTACCCCTATCTTTTGTTCCGGTGTCGAAAATCTTTACGGATGTCCTCCATCCCCCGGGCTGGTGGAGGGTTCTGTCAGACACGTGACCGACTGAAAACCATCCCGGTGTTCCCTTCCCACACTTGGACCGAGAATCACGGGAACTTGTGTCGAGACAAAACCACTCCGTTGGTCATTCGTAGATCTTTGACAGTCGTAACCGGTGGTCAGAAACCCGAAGGCCTTTAGACTTTTTAGTTGACGTTGGTAAGACTAGTTGTCAGACTTTCGAGCATCTGGCTGTCCGTAACGAGAACGACTGTCAAAGGTTAACAAATGACAGCCGGGACAAACAACGGCTTGACGTGCTTTCCGAGGCGTCTCGGTCACCTATCCGTGGACTGACCGCGGCAAATGTAGCCTTTCGATTGTTGACAGTCGTTACGGGACCGACTGGGGCCGAGTATACGCGATTTAGCGTCACTGACCCGAGCGTGACGGTTAGGTTTCGTTCTCTATTCAGAAAGAGCGCCCACAGATTACACTTTAAAATAACCCGATTGTTAGGTACACTCCTAGAGAGCCCTAGTTTTTAAAACAATACCTACTTTAAATCCGCAGTAATCAAGGGAATCGTTTACCAAACACATGTTCACCCCAGTTTGCCCATCGCTGGGCTAAATACTAATTTAATAAGACCTTGATACCGGAGTTTAGCCACATCGCAATGACACACGGTTAGGGCGTGGTCACATGGTCGGGAGACTTAGGTACATTGTGTGTTTAAAACTATATGGATTGAGGAAAGCATTCAATAAAAAAACAACCGACTTCCAAAAAAGCACGACAAAGTGAAAAATAACTTTACTTTCGGAAGTCGGTAACTTTGGATATAGTATTTTATTAAACTTTTTGTCACCGCCTTCCGAAACTAAAGTAATTTTTCACTTTGTAGTGTTTTTTTTGGAAGTTGTTATTTTTTTTTTAAGTTTTTTATTTTTCACTTTTTAGTTATAGTACCTACCCCACACAATTCGAAATTTCATCATCCTTGGGGTCAAAACAATGCATATATATGCAATAGCAGCAATCGCGGTTTGTTTGCTGTCATTTTTTGAGGAATTCCGTTGTCTGTCTCCGAAACGCATCATCAGATCTATATGAAATTTTAATGAGATCATTTCGGAATAAACCCTTTTCGAACAAAAAAAGAATTTTGCAAATCCGTTTATATATGACGGAGTTATGCCCAAACATAGATAAAAAAAATATATGTATATACACCGTGAAATTGGTAATACAATCGTTTTATAAACAAATAAAATATTAGAAACAAAAAATGTCAGATTAATCATTGTGAAAAATCACCACGTGCGAGAGTTTATTTTGCTTTGAACATTTATGCATCGCTGTTCCCTTTGTCGGAGGTGCGTGCGATTCGAGTAGTACCTACAAGTTACCTCTAGTGTTACTATTGAGTAGTGTTTTATCGAGTTGATGAACATTTAATAAATTATTTGAAAACAAAAAAATCTTAATTTTTTTACTTTAACTCTATGCTTCGAAAGTACTCCCTAAGGCAAGTTGTTCTGCCGCGGGAAAACAACCATTAAAATTTCTCGTTGTATAAACATGTCGAATTGATAACCTCCTTCTTTTTGAAGTCGATTAAAAATGTTATTTGCTCTATTTTTCTTCTATTTTAAATTTATACGAACCCAGCCAGGCGCCAACATCACCACTCCTCTCGAAACGGTGACGGAAAACCAGTGAGTAAACAGGCATGTCTTAGAACAAAAGAATCGAAGACATGGGACATCTATCTACCAACTGGGCCCACGTGGTGGACAACAGCCCACTAGCTCTCACTGAGAGAATGCCTGTGCCCCAGCAGAGGGAATATTAGGCACACAGGCAAGTGAGGGAACACGGGTGGGTTTTAGTCAGTAAAAGTCTGACACGCCCTCCCGCTCCGCCCAGAGCGGGAGAAGTTATTTGATGATTTCCCACCCAGAAAAAAAAAGAAAAAAAAAAAGGGAATATTATAGGCTGAATATACTAGGTAAGTATGCTACATACCAATAAAAATAAACTAAAACATGTTCTATATATCTATTTATTGAACACTAGCTTCTCCCCGCGACTTCGTTCGCGTCAAATTTCTTGCTCTCCGACCCAACCCGACGCGCGTCGTCTGCCTGTGCGAGTACTTCGTATTCGTGAGTTTTTCTTCTTTGCTCGGCTCCTTAGGGTCTTAGCGTGATGTTATATAGCCTTCCTCGATAAATGGACTATCCAACACTAAAAGAATATTCCAATTCGAACCAGTAGTTCCTGAGATTAGCGCGTTCAAGCAAACAAACAAACAAACAAACTCTTCAGCTTTATAATATTAATATTTCATAATTATTATAATATTATAATCACTACATAGTATAAAACAAAGTCGCTTTCTCTGTCCCTGTATCCCTATGTATGCTTAAATCTTTAAAACTCCGCAACGGATTTTGATGCGGGTTTTTTTAATAGATAGAGTGATTCAAGAGGAAGGTTTATATGTATATACACCGACCTCCACGCGGGCGAAGCCGCTGGCAAAAGCTAGTATAGTATAAATATAAAACACCAAAACAGTGAAGTACGGAATTGAATATTGACTCTTTTTTTTATCTGTCTAGGTTACGTGGATCACGAAACACAATACCTATTGTGTACAGTAATTTTATTCTAGGACGTCTTCACATATAATTATAATTAATGTACCTACCTATGTCAAAATATTATACGACGTTATAAAAGAGTTACCTATTTGGAGTTTTTTGCCCATTCTTCTCCATACGAAACTACCTTCTGCACCCTAATTGCAGATTCAGATTCACATAGCTTTATTTGCTCAAACATGTTAACATACAATTATACAAGAAAAAAATGTAAAAAAGCATGCAAGGTGTTAAAGGCACATACATGGAGTTGAAAGAAAGAAAAGAAAGAAAAATAGATTTATTTGTCACAGAAACACGTGCATATAAAAGATGACATACTTAACATAAAAAAAAAAACATGATACACACACAGATATGCTAACATGTGCTGTGTGTGCTGTGTGTGTGCTGTTGTGCTAACATGTTTACCATATTGGCATGATGTGTTGTGCAAATATTATACAATTTAAGAATTAAAAAAAATAACAACATTCATTAACATTGACAATCCCACAAAATAAATTAAATTGATTGATTATATAAATTAATTAATTTAGAAATAGATGCGAGTTTCATACAGAATTGATAAATATTAAATTATCAAAAATAAAAACATAATAATGCCAACGTAGGACCAAAAATACTTATTAGAACATCATTAACAAAATCATTAAATTACATTACATACATTTCAGAATAAAGTAATATATAAAAGAGCATGCCAACTAACATAACAAACTGTCAATCAGAACCTGAATAATTCTGAAAGAAATTGTTTATCCATTGCTTCGTATGTTCGAAAAAATCCTCTGCTCAACAACGTAAATAACGCAATGAATATCGTTGAACTGTCAAAATTAAATCTGTTAGTGTGTTACGGAGTTCCCGGCTGGAAGGGCGACTAGAATCAATTCAATGTAACTTTGTATCGATGATTTTAATTATTATAATTCTGTAAAGACCTATATTTTTTAAGGTCGCCAATTATATTTCAATCAACATACCTACAACCTGACACTGACTTGCTAAATGAAGAAAAAAAAAATGAAGTTCGCGAACTCCTTAAGCATTTCCACTATGAAAGAATGTCAATGTTTTAAGTAAAGAATCAATTTTTTTTTACGTATAACAAACCTGTCATATTGTGAGTAGGTTTCATACCCTAGTCTCTATAACAGAGATTACACTCATACATAATAGTCACACAAAATAATATTTCAAAATAGTCCTCCGTGTGTACGCGCCTTATCGCGGCTAATAATAATACTAGCGCAAGCTCTCCGAGTGAAGCGCCCGCGCTGGGGACTTGTCGATAATTTCACGAAACTATCGATATTTTAAAATGTAATTACTTGGTTGTGGAGGTCAGATAGGAGGGCTTGTAGCTAAGTAATAAACTACCGCACGGCTTGATACATTAGGTTAAGCTACGCTCGACGCGAATGGTCCGTGGATGGGTGACAATCTTTACATACCAAGACTCCTCGAAAGATAGCACGTTAACCCGTTGGTCCAAGCTGTCATTTGTGGATCTTTGACAGTCTTTACAGGTCGCCAGAGGCCCGAAAGTCTGACACCATGTCTTACCAAGGGGTTTCCTATTACCCAGTAACTGGGTTGTGGAGGTCAGATAGGCAGTAGCTCCATGTATAATACTGGCATTCAGCTACATGCGGTTAGACTGGAAGCCGACCCTAGGCAGATGAAGATTATCTCATAATATAAATCAAATGGTAACAGATCCCATAATAATTACGACACTTTAGACCAGTCAACAAACGGCAGTCGAATACAGTGATACCTAATTTAATTAGTTGTTGAAACTTAGCAGACCCTTTGGGTATTAATGTCGATGTCATACAATCTATGTTTATACCTATGATAAACCAAAAAACAAATAAATTTGATGAATAATAAAAAGTGCCAATTAAAAATAATCCGACATCGATATTTAACTTCACACGCACAGCCCTATTCACCGTATCCATTTAGTTTGACAAGCATTCGGTTTCATATGTCCGTGCTCGGTGTGTGTGTGTGCACACAGTGTGTGTATGTGTGTGTCAGGGCTGCGTATTATTATAATTAATGTTAATAACTTCTGTGCTATGTTAGTGATGCTTAGGTAGAAGTGTTTTATTGTTCAAGATTAGGATTTATTTGTTTTGACGTGGATGTCCATTGGATTTGTTTTTCACCTTTTGAATTGAATTCCACTAAGTATAAGGAATTGCATTAAGTAAGTAGGTGGGTACTTACCTATTAAAAAATGATATTGTGCCGAAGCAAACCAAATATTTATGGTTCCTCTTAGTGTAGTGGCACTTCTATTTTGTTTCTAGATGAGAGGTCTATGGTTCACAGGATGAAATGGTACTAGTGAGACTAGGATTTTGAATCACAATGTAAAGGTTAGCAACTTAAAGCGGAGATTTCTGGAAAACGCTCAAAAAGGTGGTTTTTTTAAAGCTATGTATCTCTTTAACCGTAAATAATTTTGAAAGCAAAAAAATATATGATATGTTTAAGTCTTTTTTGCATACAGTGATGGAACTCAAAACATAATTAAACTTACTTTAATGCATCAAAAATATCATCAAAGTCACCTCTTAATTATCTTTAAAATCAGTTTATCCCTTCAATAACAGTCATAACATTATAAAAATATACCATAAAATTCCAAATGCGAAACTGCATCCAGTGATGGATTATTTATTATTAATTAATATCTCATTTTATACGATTTTATTTGCATTTTTACGACATACGCTTGTTCATTTGTAATTCGAATTGATTACAACAGATTTTAACCCGTAACAGATTGCAATGACCCAGAGGACACGGTGGAGCATACGGTGGAGGTCTGCCCGGCTTGTGTCTGTCCTCGTGGAGGTGATCGGCGGCGGCGATCTCTCGCGTCCGACCCTGGTCCAGGCCATGGTACGGAGCGAGAGTGCATGGCTAGCAGTCACCTCCTTCAGTGAAGCAGTTATGCTCGCAAAGAGGGAGGCGGCGCACGTGAGGGAGATGCCGTACATGCGCCCTCACAGCCGTGGCCTACGCAGGAGACGCCCTGGGCGTCGGGAATCCCAGGCTGATTCCCGGCCACCGTAGGCACGGGCTTGCGGACGGCGAGCAATGGGTAGCTCGCTGTCCGGTAAGGACCAAGCCCGGGTCGACGGCGCGTTGTGTTCCACACGCGCCTCAAAGAGATGTCAGCAACAACTGATGGAGCCCGCAAGGGCCAATGCCTGCCAGGGGTGCGGGTTGTTCGAAAGAGATACCGCGGCCCCTGGCACACAGGCAACTGAGGGAACACGGGTGGGTTTTAGTCAGTAAAAGTCTGACACGCCCTCCTGCTCCTATCAGAGCGGGAGAAGTTATTTGATGATTTCCCACCCAAAAAAAAAGCACATCAACCTACCGCAGTCTGTCAAATTTTCCCAATTGAGCATGAACTTTATGTTTAAGCTATAAATATGAAAATCTATCAAAGAAATTTGACAGATTGGGGTAGATTGATGTGCTGGCGTCTGAACTAAAATATTGCTTTGCTAAGTTTAAAGCAGTAGCCTCGCACCAGTAACACACTATCAATCACATTCTGAATCATTCTGAAAGTATTTGCTAATCCACTGCTTCATATGTTCGAAAGATCTTGACAACATAAATAACGCAATAAATGTTGTGGGACTGTCTAAATGAAAGCCATTCCTACTGCCATACCCATAGCATAGATAAAAGAGGTTAGAAAGGAAATAGTTCCTGATTTGTATTAGAACGAGTGTCGCCGCTTATTTCCCACTCTTTAACTCCACTACAAGGAAGAGACTAAAAATCGTTACGCTTCAATGACAAATGAACATAAACAAACTTGGAAATGTGCATCGTGTCAAAATACCGAGCAAAAATCAAATCATGCAGCGACTCCAGCTACTTCTCCCATGCAAAATGATGAAGGTAACATAACATTTCGCCATAAGACCAAGGGTAGAATATCCGAAGTTGCTCCAGATGCGAGCAGTCAATTTTGTCAAGATGATTTACGCGAGATAATTCGAGAGGAAATCAGTGCAACACTTAAATCTGCAATAAAGGAACATGTCACAGAACATCTTATAAACATAGACAAGAAGATCGCGGGGTTTGATGATGCAATGTCGTTCAACAACACTATCTTGGAAGAAATGAAAAGGAAATTAGAAGAGAAAGTCTGCATCATTGAACACCTAGAAAAGGATAACACTGAGTTACGCTCGAAAGTAAATGATCTCACAACAAGGTTAAATTCAGTTGAACAACATATGCGTGAGTGCAATATTGAGATTACCGGACTGCCTGAACATCAAACTGAAAACCTTGGCAATACCATCCTGCAGCTAGGAAAAATTATCGAATGTCCGGTTACCAGCGAGGATATTCAGCACGTAACTAGGGTTGCCAAGCTCAACAAAGATAATAATCGCCCAAGAGCAGTGGTTTTAAAATTACGCAACCGAGCAATCCGTGACAACCTTTTGGCAGCAGTCTCAAAATACAATAGGCACCACACCGACGACAAGCTCTCATCGCGTCACCTGGGCATAGGTGGAAAGCGTGAGCCTGTCTTCGTGTCTGAACACCTGAGCCCGCATAACAAACACCTGCATGCAGCAACGAGACTAAAGGCCAAAGAGGCAGAATATAAGTTTGTCTGGGTTCGCGATGGTCGGATTTACGCAAAAAAGAATGAGACGGGCCAGGCTATTTACATCCGCAGCTTTGACAGCTTAAACCTACTAAAAAGGTCTCCCATTAACTAAGTGAACCTGAAATGATTAAATGGCATAGTTATAAAATTCAACTCTCTTGATATCTTCTATCAAAATCTTCGTGGAATGCGCACTAAGACCAATGATGTTTACAATAACATTCTCCAATGTAACTACAAAGTTGTCACTTTTACCGAAACTTGGCTAAACTCAAAGATACTGGACAGCGAAATCGTCGACAGTAGGTATGTAGTTTACAGAAGAGATCGCGATCTTTCTCGCACCTCAAAAATGGACGGTGGTGGTGTCTTGGTCGCTGTATCAAGACTTATACCCTCATGCAGAATGCACAAATGGGAGAGCGACTGCGAAGATATTTGGATTACGTTTGATTTGGTTCAGGCCGGTAAACCAGTGAAAATTGCGATATGCACAGTCTACTTGCCTCCACCTATTAAAATAGAAGTACTAAGCAATTTCTTAGAAAATGTAAATAAAGTAACTGAAGTAGTTGATTATGTTATTGTCGTAGGCGATTTTAATCTAAGTTTTATTGATTGGACCAAAGACTGTGACGGGCCTTATATGACTCCCAGTACTACCATAAGCCTGAACGCTGATAACTATAGTAATAGACTAGCGCATAAACTAACTGATTTCATGGCTGTAACGGGATTGTATCAAACTAACCCGATTGTAAACCACGATGGCAAAATTTTAGACCTAATACTCACTAATGTAAACTGCAGTGTGTCATCATCAAACTGCGTTAGTAAAGTCGACCCATATCACCCCCCGCTTGAAATGTTATTGGATCTAACTCTAAACTCAACTTTAACTTATAGGCCTCGATTAGACTATAACTTCTTTAAGGCTGATTACAATATTATTATACGTGACCTAAAGAGCGTGGATTGGTCGGAGAGTTTCTTTAATTGTGCTGACGTTGACGACATGATCTCAATTTTTTACAATAAAATCAATCATATTATTGGCAAACATGTCCCCAAGCGCAGGCCTAGACGCGTATCCCATCCTATCTGGTTTACGCGTGAACTCATTCACCTGTTAAACTTAAAGGACAAACTGAGGAGCAAATGTCGTAAATTCAATAATCCCAGAGACAAGCTTGAGCATGAAGACGTTAGAAGATCCTGTGACAAACTTCTGCATATGTGCCACAAAAACTATATTAGCAATATTGAGCGTGACCTCAAAAAGAATCCAAGGTCCTTCTGGAGTTACATAAAAAACAAAAAGGCTTCTGGTAATGTGTTACCTTCCGTAATGCACCGCAATAATGAAAATCATTCCTCCAATGGATCCGACATAGCTAACTTGTTCGCATCTCAATTTAGTCTTATATACACTAAAACAACAAGCAGTTCTACTACGTCGTACAGTACAAGGAGTGACTGCTCCGCTGAGTCAGCCTGTACCAAACTAACCACTCTAAGCTTTTGTGAGAAGGAAGTTTACAATTACTTGAAGCGTGTTAATGCGAACAAGGGCGCAGGGCCTGATGGAATACCTCCGCTTCTCATTAGAAGGTGTGCATCGTCCCTATCGTATCCTTTAATGTTAATATTCAACAAATCTCTGGCAAGCGGTGTATTTCCTAGAGAGTGGAAAAGAGCTCGCATAGTACCCATTTTAAAGAAAGGTGACAACAGCAACGTAAAAAACTATCGACCTATATCTATCCTGTCATCCTTTTCAAAAGTCTTCGAAGGTTTGGTTTGTCCTATACTGACAAAGCACACTAAGTTCCTAATACGGGCAGAACAACACGGTTTTCAAGAGAAAAAGTCGGTCGTGAGTAATCTTCTGTCATACATAACTCCCATAATGGAAGAAGTAGACAAAAACCACCAGATGGATTCAATATACACAGATTTTGCCAGTGCTTTTGACCTTGTAGACCACAAAATACTCATAGATAAGCTCCAGAACCAGTACGGCATCAGCAACAACGTGTTGAACTGGCTTAAATCATATCTGGAAAATCGTGAGCAGGTAGTGGTCCTAGCTGGGTATGAATCTGACAAGTACATTGCTTCTTCCGGTGTTCCGCAAGGATCCCACTTGGGGCCCATTCTGTTCTTGTTATTTATCAATGACATTGTTGACTGCATTCGTCATTGCAACTGTCACCTTTTTGCTGACGACATGAAGATCTCGCGGAGGGTTGATTCATCAGCCGATGTAGACCTGATTTAATCAGACCTGAATCGCATTCACGAATGGTGTTGCACTAACAGGATGACGCTTAACGCTGCCAAATGCCAACATATCCGTTTCACAAGGAAGAGAAAGGTGCTTGTATCAAGTTATCACATTAACAACACAAAGATTGCCGTAGTTGAACAAGTTCGCGACCTTGGTGTGATTCTTGATTCAAAGTTAAGCTTCGTTCCACATTGTGACAGCGTCGTCCAAAAAGCTGCAAAAATGTCGGGTTTCATAAGACGCAACACCAAGGAATTCAGACATCCCGCCTCCAAGATTGTGCTCTATAACGTTCTTGTGCGAAGTGTGCTTGAGTTTTGTAGTGTCATATGGAACCCTCACTACGTTGTTCATTCTGATCGCATTGAATCCATCCAAAGATCTTTTACAAGACACCTTACATACCTTGCGACCGGTATCAGCACTAGATGCTCATATAGTGAAAGGCTGCGTTTCTTCCGCATGTCAAGCTTACAGCTACGTCGACGCATGCTGGACCTGCTATGTTTGCGAGGTATTGTTGCGGGTTCATCTATGTCTAGTGATCTTCTTGAGCGCATTGAAATAAATGTCCCCAAACTAAATGCTCGGAGAAAATGCACGTCCTTTTTCAATGTTCCCCACTATAGAACGAATCTAGGCTTAAACAATCCGATGGCCAGGCTGACGTCAACGTACAACCGATGGTGCAAACTGTACGATCTTGATATCTTCCACGACCATCCCTCAAAATTTAGGTCAATGATCTTGAAGGAGGGGAAGATTGATGATACCAATTAAGTAATAATTGTCATATATATTTAATTTTTATTGTTCTAATTAATTAATACTTTTCTGTTTTTGTTCTTGCTTTGTGTTTTTTTTTTTTTTTTTGTGGATACTGTTTTTTGCTATACGTTCATGTTATTAATTACTTTGAAAGTTGTGCACGTCTGTAATTGATGTAAACACTAGTCTATATCTCTTTTTTGTTGTCTGTCAATGCTTGTGTTTATATTGTTGATGTGCCTTAATAATAATAAATAAATAAATAAATAAGAGACCAATACGTACGCGCATTACGCACACAAATAAACCACACGCACTTAGATCGCGAGTTTGCTATTGGTTGTCACACTAACGCAAACTCTGCGCTTGACGTACACTCACACACGTGCGACACTATCGACAACGCATGGATTCTGCAGAATTTCAGATTTGGCTCGGCGCACGCGACGTTCGCGGTGAACGCAATACATTGCGCGATCACTCATCTAGTATAAGATGGTACCCATGCATTGCAAGCAATGTATAATTTTCCATCTGTTTGCGATTGTATCGTTTTTGTCTACAAACTACTTAATACAATTGTAATAATTACAAATACCACCTGTTTTTTAAGGTTTTTGGACTTACCGGTGAAAAGAAATCCCTTCCCGCTACACTACACACCTGGCTTCTTTTCCGACACGTTATAATAGCGCAAGACGGCATAATTAATTTTTTTTCGCGGAGCTTCGCACGTTGTCACAATATGAGCGCGACTGTTGGCCGGTGAACCAAATTTCGGTTCACTTATGAGCGTTTGCTCATAAGTGCGGCACGCCTACCCCGCCCACAAGGCCTTTCTAACCTCTTTTATCTATTCTGTGACCATACCTAATGCATGTCACCAAGTCTCAAATCTAACTTAACTCATTCATTACACTAAAAAGTATCCACGTAACTATTTACATTAAATGTGTGCTTTGCATGTATACAGGGTGTAAGGGGAACGCTTCCGAAGCCAGAACGTATGTTATATACAACCTAAATGTAAATGGATACCCTTAGATTAAATAACCTTTAGCCTTAAATTGGTTATTTTGCATCAATTTGAAACGTTTGATGCTTCCGTAATCTTTCTACTTATTTTAATTTGGCGGCGCTTTACAAAGGATGCCTAAACCTCAAGACACCGCCTGGCCTTTTTTTTTTTTTTGTGGGTGGGAAATCATCAAATGACTTCTCCCGCTCTGGGTAGAGCAGGAGGGCGTGTCAGACTTTTACTGACTAAAACCCACCCATGTTCCCTCAGCTGCCCGTATGCCAGGGGCACGGTATCTCTTTCGAACAACCCGCACCCCTAGCAGGCATCGGCCCTTGCGGGCCCCACCAGCCGCTGCTGGCGTCCTCCTGCGACGGGTCAGCACAGTGGCCCCGCCGCCAACCACTTTTCGGCCGCAGGGGATAGGGGGAGCGGCCAACGTTATACCGACACTCCTCTTCCCCTGCGGCCCCACCGCGTCCGCCATCAAACGGTGGTGGCCCCATCCAGGCCACGGAAGGGAAGAGCGCTACTCAGAAGTACCGGCACTCCTCCTCCGCCGCAGCCTGTAACCCTCAGCCGCGATGCCTCCCATTCGACATCGCGGCCCGCCTCAGTTGCGATGCACCTCACCGCAACCTACCTACTATTTGGCCGCTACGTCGTCGGCTTGGAGGCACAAGCCCTGACGAGCAGCCCCACCTTGGGGTTCCTCTTCGCTTCACCGTGGAGATGACCACGGTTACTGAGCCCCCCCGCAACGACAATGCGAGAACCCCACTGGGGGGGACCGCCTGGACTTGAGGTCGTCTATAAACTAAAATAATGGTTCATTTAACTGTTCTCTCAGAATAGTCTACGAAAAATGCAAAAAAAGAACTTCTTTAAAATTTGATTTTTTGATGGTACTGTAACGAGAATCACTAGCCCTATCACCTGTCTTCGTTTTCGGAAGCGTTTCCCTTACACCCTGTGTTATAAAACTAGACGGCAGATATTGTATTATTTATTACTTAAGAATTGTTTTCAGTTCTTCCATAAACAACCCCTCAGTCTTAAAATATATTCCATAGTAAAAAAAGCCGACGTTTCTTTATTTTGGAATTAATTTACCGATAGAAAAATCAGCCCTTAGTAATTAGTGATGTTTGTTATATGGCAAACTACTGAAGGTTGATTTTTAATAGCAATATTATAACAATTGGGACAATCACCACAAAATGAAAACCAATATAAAAAAAAACATTTTCCTCTATAATCCGTTATCATGACAACCCTAAGTTTTAAGACCAACAAATTACCTTTGTGTGTGTGGGCGTTGCGTAGCGACAAACACACACCCACAAACGTCGCGCACACACACATCAACGAAAAGCGATAATTTTTATGGTTTAGTTACAAATTTCCAATATACAGTGACTTTTGTCTTGCAATAAGTGTATGTTAGGATGATATAAAATGCTGTTTATCATAGGTTTGAGTCCATTTCTTTCAATGTCATGGTAGTTATATAAAATACACGGCTTAATATAATCATTCCACTTTTAGGTTGTTTTCTTTTTGTTCCTATTTGTTATACTTTGGACGCGTTTAACGTCTTTTTTACATCGTTCTCACGTATAATTATAAATTCAACATACATTATGTACTTAATTTATATTTTGGTAATAATATTATTTAAAAGAGTCCATGGAGTTTCTTACCCAATCTTCTCCATAGATCTTACTACGCTTTGGAATAGACAACTAGCTAAATTTTTCTAAATGACCGATGACCGACCCCTAGACAATTCACCCACGTGGAGGTCGAACATTATTTGTTAAATTATCTGACGGGAACGTACTACTTACCGGGATGAAAAGTATCCTGTCTGCCTTAATCCAGGTTAAAAACTATATGTTTTTTTTAAATTTCATCCAAATCCGTTCAGCCGTTTCTGCGTATTTGAGTAACAAACATCCAAACATCCAAACGTCCAAAAATATATTTTTTTCATCCTTATCCTATGCTTAGATCTTTTAAACTACGCCACGGATTTGAACGCGGTTTTCATCAATAGACAGAGTGATTCAAGAGGAAGGTTTATATGTATAATACAACCGACTTACAAGCGGGCGAACCCGCTGGCTTAAGCTAGTTCATAATATTAGTTGGATGGATACAAAAAAATTCAGAATGTTACCCTATAAATAGATTTATAAACCAAGTAATACGTGCATATTTACCTCCTCCATACTATACCTACATGCTCTTGACAAAATCCCTGAGTCACCTTTCACGACCCCTTTTAGGGCAGAGGGTGGCCTTTCTATGCCGGGAACACCGGAAGTTGTGAATAAAATCAATAATCTTTTTTTTAATACTTACATTAATCATTCACTTATATATTATTTGAGTAATTATGATTATTATTCCTCAACAAAACTCGTATTGTGAGAAAACAGAATAAATAAAACACACACACACTTATCTATTAAAATGTTTTGCCATCAGATTTTATTAGATTAAAAAGAATACTAAATACATACCATTATTTAGTTTTAAATAGCGGACAGTAGAATTTAGCTATCATCAAATGTACTGCAAAAAGACCCACAAAATGGCAAAGAACTAATCATTAACAATTAAAAATTAAAATTTAATCACACGTGACTTTTACCGTGTTTTATTATAATTTTAACACTACTGTAAGGTCTAAATATCTTTGGAACATAATACTCACATACGTATGTTTTTTTTTTGCAAAAAAATCTACAATCACATCGCCTATGAATAAGGTAAAGTGTTTTTACGAAGATTTTTTTGGCAAAATTCGTACAAAAAATATAATAATCTAAACAATGTAGTATATGTAAAGACATCTAGCTAGCGTAATAAAAAACGGGCTACGGTTAGTTGGGAAAGTGGCGTAAGTATGAAATATTAAAACTCTAGCTCTTCAAAATCATTTTATCAAAGTTGAGTTATGAGTGAGACATTGATACACTGTGGGCGATGGTTTCTAAAGTTTTAAACGAAAAGTAACTTTATAAAAAAAACTTAGTTTTTAAAATTTGATAAATAGTGCTTATGAAAATATGTACAACCATAACTAATTTGTAAATACTCAAGCATTGCTTGCATTCGATAGGATGATTAAATCACTGTTTTTTTTTTAAATAAATAATAAGAGTTATAGAAGGAAAAGAAACAAGAATCGAAAGCATTTTTAAAATATTAATAAGGAATATAATTAAATAAATTTAACGAGTTATTCTGTAATAATAAATAATTACTACAATTCATTTGGCACAAAATATTTTAAAAATAGCAGAAAAATTATATTTTTTTAAATAATCATAACATCACGCCTGTAATCCCCAAAGGGCTTGGCAGAGGTACATTTGGCCAGATACGTTCAAGTCCTATGTACACGGGGCGACCCTATCGCCATCAACTGAGCACAAACCTAGACTACGGACTGCTACTGATAATTTCATAAAAAAATAGAAAATCCCAATAAAAGTTAGCCTGACTTGGGAATCGAACCCGACTTCACTCTCAGCAGTAGCGCTAGAGCAACGAGTCAATTTTGATTTGTAAATACTAAAAAAATCACTTAACCAACTTTACCAGCACACCGAAACACAACGACCCTAATTCGTGTAGTGTATGTGTGTGCGTGTGTGTCCGGACATCACTTTGTGTGTGTGCTTGTGTCCGGACGCCACCCTGTGTGTGTGCGCACTAATATAACCGTAGGGTTGCTCTGCGGAGCAATTTATTATTTTGAGCACAAGTTACTAGGGTGCAGAGTAAAGTAAGTTTAGGTATAGTTTGGGTAGATTTAAGTATGTATTTGATTGCTTAGTACGGGTTTATGTTATTTTCGTTAAGTATCGTTGCTTTTTACAAAATATAATAATAAAAAATGCTTCAAAAAAAGAAATACAGAGTTTAATGTGAGAGAAAGAGGAAGAGTTATGTCTTTCTTCTCCCACATATAACGAAATGCATATAAACGTGACGAGTAGATAATTCAATTACTTATACCAAATATAATAAATAATAGGTAACATCAATAGAAATACTCTCGAGTTTAGAACGAATTAAAAATAATCTGGACTCTTTTGTTATAAGTAATAAATATAATTTAAATAATGAACAAATGTTTTAATTAGTATTTTTAAATACGTTGTGACCCAAAATGTTAAAATTGACTTTCATTTGGAAAACTGCAAATAATTTAACTACTTATCGTATCGTCCAAACTATTCTATCTATTTTTGTAATGTTTGAAAAAAATACCCATAAACGGTACTATCTTGAAAAATACTGGTTTTAACCTAACATTAAATACTTTTCTTTTATCCGAACACACAATACAAGTCGCCATGATGTGAACACAGTTTTATTTATTTACTAGCTTTTGACAACGGTTTGAAATTATCTCATGGAAACGTAACGACTGAGATAAAAAAAAATATCCTCTGTATTTATCCAGGCTATTAACTGACTTTTACGAAATTTGGCTTACACTCACACACGTAGTGTGCCAAATTTTATCCAAATTCGTTCCACCTTTTTTTGCGTGATTTCGTAACAGACATCCAAACATCTAAACATACAAACAATAAATAATAGATAGATCTCACATTATCTAAATTCAGGAAAGAACGGCGTTATTAATTAGCTTATTTGTACATTATACAAATAAAGAAAATTGAACCCTATTACCACAAAAAAAAAACTTACAAAATACTAGATAATAATAATAATAACATTTCGCGACAGCCCTGCACAGTTTAGTTTGCATTCCGCTCGCCGACACTCGCGCTACAATCAAGTACAATACCCGAGCAGTCGCTAGCGCAGTGTGGACGTGCCCTTAACATTTTATTAACAGGTGTTGTCACTAAAATAATGTCTTTGAAGATTAAAATAGTTAGTTACATTTGGAATTTGGAAAACGAATCATGGTAGCGAGTATTTATTAACCGACTTCAAAAAAAGGAGAAGGTTCTCAATTCGTCTGTATGCTTTTTTTTCATGTTTGTTACCTCAGAACTTCCGACCGATTTTGATGATTCTTTTATTATTTGAAAGCTGGCGCTTCCCGTGTGGTCCCATTTCATCTAGATCTGATGATGCGTTTCGGAGACAGCCAACGGAACTCTTAAAAAAATAACAGTAAATCAACCGCGATTGCTGCTATAGCGTAATTATGCATTGTTTTGACCCCAAGGATGAAGAAATTATGAATTAGTGGGGTAGAGTACTATAACTAAAACGTGAAAAATAAAAACTTTTACCAAAATAAACAACCGACTTCCGAAAAAACACTACAAAGTGAAAAATAACTTTAACTTCGGAAACGGTAACAAAAAATTTAAATACATATCCAAAGTCACCGACTTCCGAAATTAAAGTTATCTTTCACTTTGTAGTGCTTTTTCGGACGTCGGTTGTCATTGAAATATACATATTTACTAGCAATTCTGATAAAAATATTTTAATTTTTGCTTATTTGCAGTTCTGCATGCGGTTTTGTTCATTCTAATAACCAAGATTGGTTTTACAAATAAAGTGGTATGGATTCTAAGTTTTTAATTGAAACATTTAATTTAAGTGGTTAATTTTCGACGGCTGCTTCAACAGCACCGTAAAAGCGTTACAAACTGAATATTTTTTAAGGATATTGCTAATCCATTGCTTCATAAATTATGATTGAAAAATTAATAACAACGTAAATAACGTAATTAATGTTTTTGATCTGTCAAAATGAAAGCCATTGCTACTGTTAGTGCGTGACACAGTTACTCCGCAGTTTAATTTAACTATAATTTACTGACGGTAAATCTAGCAATTTATTTTAAAATGTACTAAGTAATTAGAATCGAAATCTACTCCGAATTTATTTAAGTAACAACAACAAAACTTTTTTTTTTTAATAAATCCCAATTTTCGCCGCCACATCCACAACATTCTCTACGTGACGCACACAAGCACACCCCTACATAAACTGACAGCTTATATATTATGTAAGCATAACGCACACACACAAACCCACTCACACACACACGGCCATAAAAGTTTTTAATTTTAAAATCGTACTGAACGTTAAGTAGCCAAGTTGTTATAAAAATGAATGGAGTCAATATTTGTTTGTTTATTTTTGGTTATTGGGGAGACAATGGATTTGTTAGGCTCGATTGTATACCCTTCTTGGGCAGTCGGATAAACAGGAGGTTAAAATAAAGATGTAATTATTATTTTGCTTAACTTAATAGGATCAAAAATGGATTTTTTAAATTAATAAAAAAAAAACAGTAATGCAACTAATATCTGTTTTGTTTTAGCCGGTAATGAAATACCGAAAAATGTCTCTCTATACAGACTGAAGCCTGAAAGTCTAACTAGGTCTAACTTTGTAGTTATGTCAGAATTTTCTTAAATTCCAACGTGGAGATTTATAAAATATAAACTGTAGATCAGATAAATTCTACTAATAATATAAAATAATGTGAAAGTTTGTATTTTTGGAAATTTTGATGTTTGTTACTCAAACTTTTATCCCGGTAAAACGTTCCCATGGGATAATCTTCGACTTACACGCGGGCGAAGCCGCTGGAAAAAGCTAATAATTCTATAGAAATATTTGTCCTGCGCCCTTATTGCGTATCACATAATCTGAATCATTTTGAAATATGTATATTGTTTGCTCAGCAACGTAATAACGTAATGAAGGTTATTGAACTGTCAAAATGAAAGGAGGAATTCCTTTTACTGTTAGTATGGTATAGACGTACGAGGAACAGGGTGTAAAGTTCAGTCATACTCTATGGAAAAGGGAGGATCCTCCGACCAACGATTAATGTCGGGATGTTGTATAAATGCAGATCGCGCAGTAAGCTCTGCTTTCGCGATGTAGCTGATGTAGTTCCAGTGTGACGTCAAGTCTTGAGTAGTTCGCATATGGCATTGTAGATGGCGCCACTTTACTTTTTGTGTTTTCCCACATTTATTGATTTGAAGTTATCGTATGTGGGGCATTGTAGATGTCCGCCACAGTGCGTTACGCAACTGCCTGACTATTGGGATAAGCAGTATTCAATAAATAATTGACATAAACTTTTGCGAATTTTGACATGACAGATTTTTTCTTATTATAGGTTTTTTCTTTTCCTGCCATGTTGTCGAATTCGTCTGAAATCGCCATCTTGTCTTGAGCAAGCGTGGTGAACAATGCTCGCGTCTTCTTTGTATGAGAAGAGCATTATGACAAAAGAAGATTATGTTTTGAGTTTTACAAGCGGACACTACAATCTGTGTGTATTAGTAGTGATGAGAATGAAACTTACCTATGTATGTAAGTAGATATTGTCGCAGTGTGACGGTAGGTATTATACTATAGGTATGTTTTATGTATAGCTACAGTAGCAGACAGTTCTGTAATCTAGATATTTTGGGTTATGTCTAATTGTCTTCCGAACATTATCTACTTGGCTTTTCTCCAGTGTACGACTAAACGCCGACAAGATTTTACTTCGACAGGACACTTCGGCGACAGGACACTTCGCCAACAGGGCTCATCACCAGAGGTCGGAGTAGGTAGATTGATTTTATATACTTGCGTCAAGATATTATAATATGGACATGCAATTTTATCCATAATGTGCGGGAAGTACCGGAAAAAGTTCCGGAATTGGAATTATGGAATAAAATAAAATACTGATTTCTTTCACCATTAGCTAACACTGGTAGCGTAGATTGATATTATTAATACGTTTTTCACCTTAAACACAAATTCGTTCTAATTTCAAAATTCCGAAACAAATATCACAATAAATATGAAGTTCCGGTATTTTGGAGGCATATCCATATTATCCTCTAGAGATGGTCAAAAGCGTGATTTTCCTGTCACTGTGATTGTCGTTACAGTTACAAAAAAATCACAGTGAAAAATCACTGTGACTTTGTCACATGTGTGATTTTACTAAAATCACTCACGTGTAACCGCTACTGTTGTTGCAAAATATAGATTCGATAGCTGATCCCAAACAACCTTCACAGTTTTTACAAGCTTAGGACTGTCACCCAAGGATTGTGCGGCATGTTTCGGTTTATTTAATCAATAATAAAAAAATAAAATATAATAGGTATTTTATAAGTTAGAGTAACATTGAAAATGTCCATAAAATTAGAGTAAAAATAAATTCACGTAACATTATACAAAAGAAATGTTTCGTTTGCGTAATAATATCAGCTTCGACAAAAAACTTATTAATTACTCGTATAATTTAACTTGGCTATTTTCAAATGAACAAATTGTTTAAACGCCTTTTATAACTGACAATAAATAGGTCTATAAACCTAGCTATGCCGAAGCCATGCGTGTGTGAAAGCAACAGAAACAAGGAATCAATCGCTGTCGCTGTCGCAGTCGAAGAGCGCATTCGCATCCCGCTCTCTCTCGGCAAATTTCGTTTCGCGTCGTGAGTCGTGACTACTATTCGTGTTGTGACTTTTGTTAAATGAGTCATAGACTAATATATATATATATATATTGAGAATATGAGTGAACGGGGTGACTATAATAGTGACAAAGAGCTGAGTGCATAATTTCCACTCATACAGACCTATGTGACCTAAGTGATTTTGTCACGATATTGTTTCATGAAAAGTCGCAGTGATCATTTGAGAAGAGAGATAGCAACGTTTTTTTGGTCGTGACGTGATCTTTGTCTCACCTCTATTATCCTCTACGTTTGACGTCAACGACCTTAAATCAATCTACCTACTCCGACCTCTGCTCATCAGGTAGGTTAGGTTAGGTTAGAATTGCGAACAACCGCGTGCGAGCCGATCTAGCGTTACTTCCATGTTAGTGGCAGTTACTTGACTATTTAGTAATAGCGCAAGGATGAGCCTTGTCGGCGAAGAGTCCTGTCGGCGAAGTGTCCCGTCAAAGTGGTGTTCAGTCTGTCGGCGTTTAGTCGTACACTCCTTTTGTCAACTACGTTGGGGTTGGCTTCCAGTCTAACCGGAATTCCGGACCCAATACCGTTAGTACAGTACCCGGCGATAAATATTGCACATCGACCTTTGGAAAGAGACAATCGGCTAATTTCGGCTTCGTAGAGCGTTATCTCTGTCGCACACTACCTATGTGACGTTTTGTCAGTCGTTGTTCAATTGCGATAGAGTACGGTCGCGTCCAGTTCAAAATATATATTTAGAGTTGTTAACACCCCCAAATTTAAATAATTTAAAGTTGTACTATGGCATCTTTAGGAAAAAGAGGGAAACCTTTACGAGGTCAGTCACGCGAAATTATCTACAATGTTTAAAAATATTTTGGAACCGAAGCTAGTGATAAATACGGCTGACAGTGACGGTGATATTGACCTCTTTGAGAGCACAGATAGTGAAATGGAAGTAATTGAGAATTAGAATTATTATTATTTTTAACACAATGTCTCATTCTAACAATAGGTATAATGGTGTTTATTATGTACACGACAGCTGTAATTTTCTAAAATAATTAAATACGTACACATAATGTGAACATGTTTTTTTAAATTTTATTTTACCCCAACCTAAACCCATCACTTAAAGAAAAATTGATGTATTTTAAACAAAGAATAAAAATAATTATCAAAAGAAGCAAATCATAATTGTTTTAACAGCTCCTAATAGATACCGGACTGTTTGTATTTCGTGCGACAGAGATAACGCTCTACAAAGCCGAAATTAGCCGATTGTCTCTTTCCAAAGGTCGATGTGCAATATTTATCGCCGGGTACTGTAGTATTATCTTTGAAAGTCTGACAACCAGTCGTAACAAGGCTTGTCGTATTACCCAGTTACTGGGTTGTGGAGGTCAGATATGCAGTCGCTCCATGTGAAATACTGGTATTCAGCTGCATCCGGTTAGACTGGAAGCCGACCTCAACGTAGTTGGGAAAAACCTAGGCAGATAATGATGATGATGTATACTCTATTTGAGCAATTAGCATTTTTGGGTTTATTTAAATAACCCCAGTCAATCGCCAACAAGTCTGATTTCTGATTAACACCGGCAACATCAGAAACATAACATCCATTTAGCTGATAAAGTATTCACTACAGTATTTATACTTATATGTTGGTATCACGTTTCACATCGGCTTACATGGAGCTAAACGGATCGATATAAGTAAGTTTTTTTTTTCCCCACGTGTTATCAATCAGTTGACAAATGATTACTGACAAATGCGTGCACTGAGTTTTTGGCGGGATCGCGTTGGAACATGTCGCACGAATTTTCATTTTCATGGAATTTAGTGAAATAGCGAATTAAATTGTATAATTTTGATAGTGAATTATTCAATTTAGTTACGTGTGAGTGCACAAGTGTAGTGAAGGTGAAAATAAGTGACTAACGTGGACTTTTCGTGTTCCCCCCAAAAACTCCTAATAGGTTGTTGTAAAGTTACTACCGCTTTACAATAACTCTGACTTGACTGACTAAAGACGACTATGACTGTTTTGTAACTTCGTGCCCGATATCGGGCCATTTACTTGATCTAAAAGAAAAATTACTTGACACTGGCTAAATGCACAAACCGTGTGAAGCCAAAATCAAAAAAAAAAAAAAAAAATGCGTGCACTGACAGGACAGGTCCACTCAATCTGTGTGGTTCTTTCTTCAAAAAACCATATCAGACACCAATCTACATGGTCCTCAAATGATCTCACCACGATTATTTTCGTTTTTTTTTTAATATAGACACTGACATTATGAATTTTATTTAAGCAATGACATGAATATTTACTTTGTAAAGAATTATATTGTGAATGTGATAACTGTATGGGTGTTTTTTCTTCTTCATTTACTTAGTCATGGTCTGGCAGTTTGAGTAATTTATGCGGCCTACCCAAATGTCCTTTCTTTGGTATTGTTCGTCAAATCGTTGAGCTCATCAAGTTCTGAGTTGAGCTGCATGATTACTGATAAATGCGTGCACTGATTGGACAGGTCCACTCAATGTGTGTGGTTCTTTCCTCAAATGACCATTTCAGACACCAATCCACACGGTCGTCACATGATCTGACCAAGATTGTGTCAAGACTCTAAAACAGACTGTGTGACCTCTGAGTTTGTTTCAGCCTTTCTTCTCAGAGTAGTCAGATAGGAAAAGCCGACCTCAACTAGTTTTAAAAATATGGTTGACGCGTAAAAGTGTTTGTACAAACCTACTTACATAAATAAAATCATTTATCATTATCATTTAATCGTCTTGCAAAAATCTTAATCGTTGCTAAATACCTTTACTGAGTTTTGTTACCGACTCAATACTTCCATAATTTCAGCCGCAAGATGTCCACTGCTGGACATAAGCCTCCCTCAATTTGGGGGGGCTTGCCACAATCGCCACGCTTGGCAGGCGGGTTGGCGATCGCAGTATGGTGATCAAATGCATAGAGAACGCTGCTGCCCATTCTCTAGTCAGTCTCTTAGTCGCCTTCTACGACACCCACGGGAAGAAATGGGATGGTGCTATTCTTTTACGTCCGGCACCACACGGGATCCAATACTTTACCAATACTTAGTACTTAGGTTAAAGTTACAAACAGTAGAATATTTAGCAATAGTTTTATGAGCCGATCGTAAATGTTTTCAAACATTTTTAATTTTTACTAAGGAGTACAAGTAAAGGTTTTCCCCGTAAGTAACCGTTAGTGGTCTCTGAGTGTGGCAGTAAGCCCACGTTCCCACCTGCCAGGGGTGCGGGTTGTTCGAAAGAGATACCGTGCCCCATGGTACACAGGCAACTGAGGGAACACGGGCGGGTTTTAGTCAGTAAAAGTCTGACACGCCCTCCTGCTCCACCCAGAGCGGGAGAAGTTATTTGATGATTTCCCACCCTCAAAAATAATAGCCCACGTTCCCAGGGACGTTATAAAATCGCGGCGGGATTTTTTCGTGAATTAAATCTAACCTACTAATCGTACAAAGTACTACCAGGCAACCTTTAATTTACCTTCCAAACCTTGACATTTTCAAACGCGGTCCGGGTTATATTCTCAGATCGGGAGAGTACATACGGTCAACTGTGGCATCTTTGCTTTCCATTACAACTTTACCAATGAGAACTGTACTTAAATATCTCTCAATAACTAAAAATCTGTTACCGCTATTTAATATCGAAGCGACACAGAAGTATAATAATCTACTAATTGTAACAAAATTTTAGTACTTAATCGAGAGATATCTTTTTAAGTTATTATAGTTCTCATTGGTTAAGTTGCTCATGGAAAGTAAAGATGCCACAGTTGACGGTACTAATTACCTCCTGATGTTATTCAGTAGGATAATTTCTCCTCGAAATAAATGCACAATTTTGTCGTCATATAAACCGCTCCTAATCGAACGATATCCGAGTTTGTCAACATTTGATGGTTGGCTTCCAAGAATTCGTTCCAAATCAATAAAAACTACCGAACACGTGGCTCTCCTTTCGTTTGCTAGTTTTTATTTAGAGTTTTATCACGGAAAGTACCTACCAAATAGATAGGGAACAGTTTCGAGTAAAGTAGTAAATATCTACAAAAAAAAGTAGTTAAGTAAGTACTACATAAAAGCTGTTGGCAGAAAAAGTTGTTGTTTTCCCCTTCATTTTACAATGAATCGGATACCTATTTGATAATATTTCTTATCATTTATTCAAATTCGAGCCAAATCTATGAGGAAGCCATCAAATGCTACAGCATAAAAAAAAAACCTAACACGAGCAGTTGGGTCGCGTCGTGGTTCAGTTTATCTTGCTTTGAGGTCAAGGTTCTTCCTATGTAAGCGAATTACCTAAAATTCAAGTCGATCGAGGAAATAAATCGATTAATAACTTGCAATGGAATGTCATACTCGTTGCCATCTATAGTGCCATCTATAGTTCACATGATTAAACTTATTGCATTCGTTTAAACTACGTTGCTGCTAGATGTCGCTACGGTGATGTAAACACTATTAATCGACTAACTTACGATGTCTGGATCTGTAAATCTGTAATTACCCATTCTAAGTACGTAATTGTAATGTTAAATGATTGTAATATTTATAGACAAATTGATTAAATTTTCTAAACGTATCCTTGACTTTTTACGTTTGTGGGTCAAATCTCAAAAAAAAAATTTCCGAAAATAATCCTACTAAATTTCAGAGTTCTTGGTGCGTTCTGAAACTTCGACATTGATAATTTTCTTCACCAATAATAAAATGATCTAGCACCATTCAAATCATTATATTTTATCATGGTAGGTATAGAAATTATGTGAAAACAATAAAACATCATAAATTGACTAATCTAATAATTGATTCCTCGTTTTTATTTAATTCCACGCACTTTTAACATGTTAAAATATTTATTTTGGTGTTCAGAACGCAACCCTACGGCCTAATTTTAATTTGTCAAACTCATCCGGCCATTATCGAGAACCGAAAGTTGCAAAAATATTTTTGCATTAAAACTCAAGATTATTCGAATACTGTAGTGCTACTGATAGTTAGGTAATACAATTTTGCGTGTTTTTAGATAAATACATAATACGCCGCCACCGTGGATCCTCACATAACCGGTAAGCCTAATTGTTTGTTATTGTTATGATTACCGATTTTTCCGAAAACTTGTCGCATATTTTGTATTTTTTTTTTCAACATTTTCACATGGAAAAACAGTGAAAACGTATTCCTACAGTGAATTTAATATTTATTGAAAGATTTTATGGCTTCGGACGGGATTTTAGACGTAATTCTATCAAATGCCCAACGTCCATACCACGAGCGAAAAATGTTTTCTTTTTCGCATTTATTTATGATGTATATTTGATTTAAAATATATTATTTTGCTTAGAAAACGATGTGTCGTGTAAATATTTACCGGCACATGAAGGAGAGCGCAAAAAATCTCTAAATACCTATTTCTGTTCCACATGTTGTTACATCATATCAAAAACATATTAAATATCGCTATTAGTCTTTAAAATGACTGCTTGTTTTGTAATACCAAATGTACAATTCAGTATTAGAAGAACGAAAATGAAAAGTTATGAAATAACTTTTTATAACATACCAGCTTTTGCCAGCGGATTCGCCCATGTAGAGGTCGGAATTTATCCCACAGGAACGTACTACCGGGATATAAAGTATCCTGTGTCTTAATCCAGGTTATAAACTATCTATGTGCCAAATTTCATCCCAATCCGTTTGGCTGTTTTTGCATGATTAAGTAAGAAAAATCTAAACATACAAATATTCACATTTATGATATTACTAGGTTTTGCCCGCGGCTCCGCTCGCGTGGATGTCGGTTACCGCGTAAAAAAAGTAGCCTATGTCCTTCTCCATATCCCAGGCTATATCTCTGCCAAAATTCATGACGATCAGTTCAGCGGTTTAGGTGTGAAAGCGTAACCGACAGACAGATAGAGTTACTTGCGCATTTAGTAGGGAGAAATTTCTAAAATTAAAATTTGAAGATTAATTGTCAAAAAATTATATTGTGTGCTTTTCCTTACTTTGAGCACTTGTCAAGTAGGCAAAATCATAACAAACATGCTAAATAACCATATCGAGGGGTGAAAGGCTATTTGTTTGAAGCGACATTTTGGACGATATTGAGTTATATACCTAATAACTAACTGAATACTGTTTATAACTCAATATCGTCCAAAATGTCGCTTCAAACAAATAGCCTTTCACCCCTCGATATGTATTTATTAGCTTATTGCTATAGTGACAAACTTATATTTTTTGACACCAACACTTATGTTGAGAAATTAAAATCGACTAGGCATACTGCGTGTCTGCCTATTAGTTTTAGACGTCAAATAGCATGGCTGTTAGCTTTTAATATGAACTCAGACGTAAGTAGTATGTCGAAGTCTACTGTAATTAGCACCACAAAAATTTGTAATAATACTAATATTAAAGTGGTTATCTATACTAATTTAATCTAGTCAGTAAGACAAAAGAAGGTACCAGTAATTATGTTTTTAATCTCACCATCAACAAGGTATCTTGTAGCATTCAATTACTTAATTATAAAAAATAGCCCCTTTTTTCCAACCAGAATTCCTTGAAATTGTTTCGTCAAAATATTCAAGGGTTTTCTTCCAAACAATTTGAAATTCAATTGTTTTTAGAAAAAACAATGTTTTATATTATTTGTATAACTGAACACTGGTTGAAAGGTTATGAAATGTAACTGGATTTGTCTTTTTTGTTTTTGTTGGAACCGGTTTCTAGTCTGACCGGATGCAACTGAAAACCAGTATTTTACATGGACTGACTGCCTATCCAACCTCCAGAATCCAGTTACTGGGTAACACAAAACTCTAATGTAAGACTGGAGATTAACAATTATAAATTAACAAACTTTAATCTATACATCTATATCTTCTGTATCGATCAAATCATTCATCTGTATACATTAAAGTTTGTTAATATAATTGTTAATCTCCAGTCGGAAATTTATTTATCTGTATAGATATAAAGATAAATAATTTTTTTGTCTGTCTGTCTGCCCGTTTGTTTTGGCTAATCTCTGAAACGGCTGGACTGATTTTGAAGGGACTTTCACTGGCAGATAGCTAATGTAATAAGGAGTAACTTAGGCTACTTTTATTTTAGAAATTTTATTTATTTTTATTAATATATAAATACTAATTCCATGCGGACGAAGTTGCAGGCACAACTAGTTAATTATTAAAATAAGGATCTGTTGATTTTTCCCAGCCTTATTTATTTTATGTAATGCTATATTTTGTCTCTCTAAAAGTTAAGCTGGGCTTGACGTGGTTAGTCCAGGATGGGTGACCATCTTTACATACCAAGACCCCACCATGTCTCGAAAAGCACGTTAAGCCGTTGGTCTCGGCTGTCATTTGTGGATCTTTGACAGTCGTTACAGGTCGTTAGAAGCCCGAAAGTTTACGAACCAGTCTTACCAGGGGGTATCGTGTTATCCAGTTTCTGGGTTGTGGAGGTCAGATAGACAGTCGCTCCATGTAAAATACTGGTAATCAGCTGCATCTGGTTAGACTGGAAGCCGACCCCAGCATAGTTGGGAAAAGTCTAGGCAGATCATGTTGATGTTGAAAATTCATTAACCCGTGGCATGTTCCAAACAACTTCTTTTATTTTTTTCTAGACAGTGTCGCAAGACGCGTGTAGCTCGTGGCCACGGGGTAAGGCCAGGTCATTGGTCAGTCGTAGACCTTATATTAGAATGTTGACCTACTAATTAGTGTTATCTTGGTTTCTAATAGAAATTGTATTGTTATTTGAACCCATTAGGTTCACTTGACATGCGAGAGGTTAAGAAGGACCAAAGTTGCAAGAGCTTTTAGCTTAGTTCCTGTATGCTTCAGCCCGCTACGATGTAATGCATTATCTTGTTTTAACATAAAATATCTTATGACACCATTCTTCTTCTTCTTCTTCTTAGGCGGTACGCTTTTGGCAGAGCGGTCGTGGTCGTCACGTAGTCGTAGTCATGTAGGGGGCAGAACGATGTCCCGCCGTCTGTCTCTGCTGCAATAGTTTATGGAGTTGCCCACAATAGATTTAACCTGGTCGGTCCATCGAGTCAGTCACCTCCCGCGCGGTCGAGTACTTTCCGCGCTTCCCTGGATGACGAGGCGCTCTATGGAAAGGCTATTACGTCGTGAAACGTTCTTGGCCAAAGAAAGCTAGAATGCGGGACTGTACTACAGAAAATAAGCGCTGCTTTAAGCGATGGTTCTTGGAGTATGGAGACCTTTGTACGAAACTCAGTCCACGAATCTCCAAGCGTTCTCCAGCACCACATCTCCGGAGCGTCTATCTTTTTTGTATCCACTTCCCGTAAAGTCCACGTTTCAGCAGCGAAAGAAATACCTATGGGGAAAATAAGTGTTCGCATGAGCCTGGTTTTCGTGGTTTTAGTGATGTTCCTGTTCCTCCATATTTCTTCATCTGGTCCACTAATATTCGGGTGATAACCATTTGTCGCTTCACTTCATAGTATAAAACAAAGTCGCTTTCTCTGTCCCTATATCCCTATGTATGCTTAAATCTTTAAAACTTCGCAACGGATTTTGATGCGGGTTTTTTTAATAGATAGAAGTGATTCAAGAGGAAGGTTTATATGTATAATACACCGACCTCCACGCGGGCGAAGCCGCTGGCAAATGCTAGTTATGTTATATATGCATCCACCATTGTTCGTTATTAAGGTTCCAATGTATACGTAGGACTCGACCACGTCACAGTTCGCAATCTTAGTCACCACTCATCACTCTTCCATTCAAAATAAAGAAGAATTCTCAAATCGGTTTATAAATGAAAGAGTCCTGAGGTAACGAAAAAAATACAGCCGAATTCAGAACCTCAATCCAACCCATCTTTTGGAAGTCAAAAGTGATCCTCAATGATAAACCAAGTCGTCTTCTCTTGCAGTCGACATGTGCACGCCAGAGGCGTGGCGCGGCGGGGTGGCGCGCTCGCCGTCGCACGAGTCGGTCACGACTGACTTGTCGCTGTTCAGCGTGTCCTCTGCCGCCTCCGACGCCAGGGTGCTCAGGCTCCTGGCTTGCAAGGTACGTAATCGTAATGAGAAAAGACTTAAGAATTACTTCATCAACACAGCTCTCAAAACGATGAAAGAAAACATCGCGAGGAAACCGTCTTAGAACCAAAAACTGTCTCGAATTTGAAGACATGTGACATCTAGCAACCCCCACTACGCTGCGGGGTGGATTATAGCCCACTCCCTCTCTCAGACCCTGTGTCCCAACAGTGGGAACATTATACAGGGTAATTTTTTAGTCCCCGTCCAAATTTTCCAGGGTCATAGTACCCGTGAAATTGAACAACTTTCTCCAAGGAATATGGGTCGAAATATGAAAAAAAAATGCAACTTCCAATACAAAATCGATCAGCTGACTATTGATTTTGTATGCGAGGGTCAGGCTTTCGATAACCTGCATAATTTTGGCTGAGGTCATAACCCCCGTGATTCCCTGGGACAGCTCTGATTAAATCATTGATTGGCCTCCACAGGCAGGACAGGGGCCTGATCCATCCTTGCGAGTCGCCAGTCCCAACCCAGACAGCAAAGCTTTAAAGTAAGTGTTTTATTTATTCAATCGTTCAGCTACTTAAGTTGAGCTGCACAGTTACTGACAATTGCGTGCACTGATTGGACAGGCCCATTCAATCCGTGTGGTCCTCAAAGGACATTTCCAGTCACCTATCTACATGGCCTTCACATGGTCTGACCAAGATTATGTCTGGACTTTAAAAGAGACTGTGACCTCTGAGTTTGTTTCGGCCTTTCTTCTCAGAGTAGTCAGATAGGAAACGCCGACCTCATCTAGTTTAAAAATATGATTGACGTCTTTACAGAAATAAAATCATAAACGTTAGTGTCGTAGATGGCGACTAAAGGACTTACTAGAGAATGGGCAGCAGTGCTCTCTATGCATTTGACCACCATACTGCGATCGCCAACCCGCCTGCCAAGCGTGGCGATTATGGCAAATCCCCCCCTTTTGGTGGAGGCTTATGTCCAGCAATGGACGTCTTTCGGCTGATATGATGATTTAAAACTGTGAACAAGACCATTGTAAGGAAACCGGCCTGTCTTATATTCAAAAACTTGGTGACATATTGTGACATCTACCAACACTGGGCCCGCGCGGTGGATTTCAGTCCACTCCCTTTCACAGAGAGGAGCCCTCAGTTCCGGCAGTAGGAACTCTATAGGCTTACCAGCACTTAGCCAGCGACTTCTTCGCTACTAGCTATTGCCCGCGTGGATATGGGAAAATATCCCGTATAAACTAGACGTGATGGGTCTGTTAACACCTGTGTGGTTACAGAAGACCATCGTCGTCCCTGCCCCTGCAGGCGACGGACAACTGCCGCGAGCTACTGGCGGGCTGCGCGGCGCTGTGCGCGCAGCTGGGCCTGCGCCGCTCCTTCAGCGCGGCCGACGTGGCGCACTGTCGCGACGCCTGCCCGCCGCTGAGGAGGTACGTGACTGTGTCGCACTCTGACACACCTATAGGTACAGCGTCCCCTGCCTAACCTTTCGGGGAGTACAGGCGTGAAGTTATGTTATATTCCTCTTCACTCAAATCAAATCAAAATATTTTATTTCACATAAACCTGCAAGGGCACTTATGAAACGTCAGAAGTTAGGTGCACGGTTCCAATTTGTCGCTTCCTATGGAGAAGAGCCGGCAAGAAACTCCACGGTTACTCTTTAAAAAATAATTGGGTTTTACAATGTTTTCAAATTACAGTGATATTAGGTATGGAAGGACAGTGCAGGCCTGTCAATAAGTACCAGGTACTTAGAGGAATGAAAATAAAAAATAGAAACTGTAGGCCTACAACGTTCTCTCATTCACAATATGTAAAAGAATCTATATAAGTAAAATCAACCTATTTAAACTAAGTGATATGATTTCCATGAGAATCACTAATAAATACTCGATATTACAAGTGTTGTATAATGTCAAATAATGACGAGAATATGTTAAAAAGTGTAAAAAATAAAATTAACATTGTAATTTAGAAGCAGTTAATAGACGCTCACATAGTTATGCTCCTAATGAGTTACCAGGGAAGCCACATGTGCAGAAGGAATGTTTGCATTTTTGAAGAAATACTACTGACTTGGTGTTATTAATTTCAGCGCGACTTCGGAAGTGGGTTTATGCGCCGCTTTGGAAGCGTTGACTCTAAGCGCAGCCTCGCGATCCTGCAGCACTTGGGTGGCTGGTAAGTACAACTCGTTGTTTTATCATCGACATCTGTACCGATTGTTTTGTTCACCACTTATAATATACTAAAACTAGCTTCTGCCCGCGACTTCGTCTCCGTCAAATTTCTTGCTTCCCGACCCACCCCGTCGCACTATGTGGAGGTGCCTAAGAGAGCCTGGCCATAAATACATTTTGTAAAAATCGGCGCTGGTACTTGTATTATACCTCAAACTTGCTAAGAAGTTAATCTACTATATTATAAATTAATAATGTATGTGGTTGGTACTGAATTATAGCAAAGACCATCTAAATACGATGATTTAGAAATTATCACAAAAACATTTTCATTTTTTTCAGGATTATTTTCTGATGAATAAAAACTATACAAGTATTATATCATTTCAAAAATCTTATATTATATACTTTTACTATATTTTAGTTAATATATTTACTAGAAATATTTATCTCATGACATATTATTTTTGCGTATCTGAAACTTTCAAATAGAGTTTTGACAGTTGCCAAAATTTGCCGAAGGTCTGTAAATGATGTTATTTCTTATGGAATTTAATATTATTATACAGGAAGAACAAAAACGTTCCAATTTCAATGCATAACATATGTATGTATTAGTTGTAGAGATGGGCCGACTATGACTTTGGTCGACTAGTCGACTAGTCGGCTGCAAAATGGCCGACTAGTCGGCCAAGCCGATCATTGATTTCGGATGACATCGGCTATGTTTAAAATGGCAAACCTACTTATTGCCAAATGTTTGCTATAGAGTTTCTTCTTTTTTGTTAGAAGTATTAATTAATTTTACTTACGGTATTTAATTTCTAGTTCTCCATCATCGTCATCATCATCATTTCAGCCAAAAGACGCCCACTGCTGGACATAGGCCTCCCCCAATCTCCTCCACTTCGACCGGTCTTTTGCTTCCCACATCCAGCGGATTCCCACGGCCTTCACAAGGTCGGTCCACCTTGTGGGAGGCCTTCCCACTCTACGTCTTCCGGTTCGCGGTCGCCACTCCAGAACTTTTCGGCCCCATCTGCCATCTGTTCTCGAGCAATGTGCCGTGCCCACTGCCACTTAAGTTTGGCAATTCTACGGGCTATGTCGGTTGCCTTGGTTTTCCTGCGGATCTCTTCATTCCTGATTCGATCACGTAGGGAAATTCTGAGCATCGCCCTCTCCATTGCCCTTTAGGTGACTTTAAGCCTTCTGATAAGGCCCATTGTGAGCGACTACGTTTCTGTACCATAGGTCATCACTGGTAACACACACTGGTTAAAGACTTTCGTCTTGAGACACTGCGTTATTTGGGACGAGGATATTGCGAAGCCTCCCGAACGCTGCCCAGCCGAGTCGGATTCAACAATTGACCTCTTTATCGAAGTTGGACCTACCGAACAGGATAGCTGGTCCTAGGTAAACGTACTCGTCCACAACTTCGAGTGTAGCGCCACCAATCGTCATGAGAGTGGGTCCATAGTCATTTTAAGACCCACTCTTTCGGAAGCTCTACTGAGGTCATCGAGCATTGCACTGAGGTCCTTCATGGTCTCAGCTATGACAACTATATCATCGGCAAAGCGAAGGTGAGTGATGTACTCGCCATTGATGTTGATGCCAGCCCCTTTTCAGTCCAGAACTTTGAAGACATCCTCCAGTGCAGCGGTGAACAGTGTCGGAGAGATAACGTCTCCCTGTCTCACACCTCACTGCAGAGGGATAGGTTTCGAAGTCTGTTCCTGGAGTTGGACTGATATAGTGGCGTTTTCATACAGACACCTCGATGTACTGATAGTCGATCTGGCACCGTTGAAGAGACTGCAGTACAGCCCATGTCTCGATCGAATCGAAAGTTTTTTCGTAGTCCACAAACGCTAAACTGAGAGGCAGGTTATACTTTTCGGTCTTCTGTATAACTTGCCGCAGCGTATGTATGTGGTCTACTGTGCTAAAGCCTTTACAGAACCCGGCTTGTTCAGGAGGCTGGAAGTCGTCGAACCTGCGCGCTAGACGGTTCGTGATGACTCTGGAAAACAGCTTGTAGACATGGCTCAGAAGTGAGATGGGCCTATAATTCTTAAGAAGTAAAGACCACCTCTGTTTCATGCCTGTGGCGTTTTGCCCTCGAGTATGACGGAATTAAACAGCTTCTGGAGGGCCTTAAGAACGGGTTTTCCGCTGGCTCTCAGGAGTTCGGCCGTAATTCCGTCACCACCCGGCCGCCTTGTTGTTTTTGAGCTGCTTCAGAGCCATCCTAATCTCGTACAAGCTAACGCCCGGGATGTCTTCGGTGTAGTGTCGGGTCAAGCTGGCTCTTGGGTCGTTTGCCAGATTCGTAACGGGGTTGCTTGTGGACGTGTATAACTGTCCATAGAACCTCTCTCAAAAGCTCAAGCTTGGCGGATACGATTCTGCCATCATCAGTCTTCAGTTTCGCAAGCTGACTCTGTCCAATAGACAGATCTCTTGCAAAGTCCTTGAAGCCCTTGTTCCGCTCTATCGCGTCCTTGATGCGGTCCATATTAAAACGGCGTAGGTCGCTTTTCGAGGACTTAGAGATCCGTCTATTGAGCTGTCGGTACTTTAGCGCGTCGTCTGAAGACTGCAGGATCATTCCGCGCCTCTTCTTCATTAGCTGCAGAGTAGGATCAGAGAGTTTCTTTCTGCCATTAGTACGACGGGTCTTGAAGACCTTAGACCCGACCGTATGGACAGTTTCCACGGACCCATCGTTATAATCGTCCACGGAGCTCCCCCTCGAAACGATTCTGGAGATCCAACTGAAAGCACTCGGGGTTTTGGACTTGGGTCGGTGCTGGACGGAGCGTAGACTTCATCAGCCGACATCTTTCCAGCTTGATGGTGATATTCAAAGTGCCTCTTACCATGTGGTAATCGCTCTCGGTTTTCAACGCGTTGATCGCAAAGACATCATTGAATATTTGCTTCTTTGTCGACATAATGAAGTTAATCTTATTTTTAGTTGAACCATCAGGGCTCTGCCAGGTCCACTTTCTGTGCTCACGTTTTCTGAAGAAAGAGTTCATCATAGAGAGGCCTTCCTTCTCCATAAAACTGACCAGTAAGTGACCCCGGTGCTTCCGACGTCCAACTCCAAATTGCCCCACTCAGCTCATCATCGTCCCGTTTGCCCAGTTTCGCGTTGAAGTCCCCCATGACAACGGTGAAATGAGTTTTAGAGCCATGCATGGCTTTGGATATGTCCTCATACATAGATACATTTCTGGATCTAAGTCCAATTAATTAATGGTTTGGTCCAAAAGAAGGGTTCCTATTCCTTAATATTCTAATTTCCTGATTGCACTAAAAGTAAACTGTAAAACTGATACTATAATAAAAAAAGCTGCTAAAGCAACAACCTAATTTCGTAATATTATAATAAATTCGGACAGTATGCTGTCGATACAGCACAGCGACATGTTAATAAATATATGTGGTATTATATGCCATCACCTGTCTATAGTCTTAATTTACGAGGAAAGCGTCATACGGCATTATTCAGTGTTCTTGGACAGCTCACCGAAGATGCCTAGCAATCAAGGAACAAAATCAAAAGTCATTTATCAAACTAGGCTGAGAGTCAGCACTTTTTGAACGGCAAAATTACATAAGACAGTCCCCCCAAAAAGCCCGCCCTTCACCACTTCCTAGTTGGGAAGAAGAAGTGGCGCAGCAAACTCCCCAGCAGACTCTATAGAGAACAAAGACTATAAACTAGTGATGTACCGACTAGTCGGGAAAACCGACTAGTCGTCCATATTTGTAGTCGGCGATTAGTCGGCGACTAGTCGCCTAAAACCGCCGACTCGTCAGCCCATCTTTTACTCGTATTAATACGCTTAAAAAATTAAAAGAAATGAAATTGAAATCTTTACTGTAATTATTTTTATTATAGAATCAGTTTTACAGTTTACTTTCAGTGCAATCTAGAATTGGATAGGAAGAAACGCCGGCTCGCACTTAAACAATGATAAGATAAGATATTTTTATTTGCATAAAACATGGTATACAAGGTGTTATTGGAAAATATAGATCAAACATATTTTGCTTTAAACTAAAGCATGCACCCCCCCAGTGGGGTTCCCGCATTGTCGTTGCGGGGGGGCTCAGTAACCGTGGTCACCCTCCCACGGTGAAGCGAAGAGGAACCCCAAGGTGGGGCCGCTCGTCAGGGCTTGTGCCTCCAAGCCGACGACGTAGCGGCCAAAAAGTAGGTTGCGGTGAGGTGCATCGCAACTGAGGCGGGCCGCGATGTCGAATGGGAGGCATCGCGGCTGAGGAGGAGTGCCGGTACTTCTGAGTAGCGCTCTTCCCTGCCGTAGCCTGGACGGGGCCGCCACCGTTTGATGGCGGACGCGGTGGGGCCGCAGGGGAAGAGGAGTGTCGGTATAGCGTTCTCCGCTCTCCCTATCGCCTGCGGCCGAAAAGTGGTTGGCGGCGGGGCCACTGTACTGACCCGTCGCAGGAGGACGTCAGCAGCAGTTGGTGAGGCCCGCAAGGGCCAATGCCTGCTAGGGGTGCGGGTTGTTCGAAAGAGATACCGCGGCCCCTGGCATACGGGCAGCTGAAGGAACATGGGTGGGTTTTAGTCAGTAAAAGTCTGACACGCCCTCCTGCTCCACCCAGAGCGGGAGAAGTCATTTGATGATTTCCCACCCACAAAAAAAAAAAACTAAAGCATGCAAACTTACTTACTAAAAAAGAAAAAATACATTGACATTGAAATAAATTACATTATTATATTAAAAAATCATTGATACTGTAGAAATTATTATTATTAAGCCATTTATATAATAAAATAAATAAATGAATGATAGAATAAATGCAAAGCAAATAAAAACATGTCCTAACAATTTCGCCTGGTCGCCGCGTGAACGCACCTATTAGCCGAAAGCGTAGTCACGAACATTACCGATGTCACCTGAACTCAACCAAAAGCAATGATTAGCTTGGCCGACTAGTCGGCCGATTAGTCGGCCATTTTACAGCCGACTAGTCGGCTAGTCGGCCAGTCATAGTCGGCCCATCTCTACTATAAACGATTCAGATATCATGCTAGAAAATGCTCTAGAGAAAAAATGAAGATGTTCTACATAAACTTATGTACACTTCGGACCCTTACATAAGTACAAAGCCTTCCAATAAAAAGTCTATGGAACTTATAGATGAAGCTTTGGAGCTAGTAGAACATAAATAATACACATAAATGTATTTTATATTTTTTTTTAAATTTAATTTAATTCATTACAGTAATTTTAAGAGTTTATTTTGTATTAATTATAATATTTCAGGTCACATTCAGAGTGTTGTTTTTATTTCAATTTGTAAAGTTCCGTTTCTGGTATCAATATATTAAAAATTCTCATAACTTCCGAACATGTAGAGATAGGATTAAAAACCCTTCCAATATCGTTTGATATCATCCAAAGAAGCTGTGCCCTTGGTATGTATATACCCTTTCCGTTACACATTGTATATTTATATCCGTAAACTGCATATTATTTGACAGTATATTTATTCTAAATTATCTAAAACAAAAATCGGCTGTATGTCTATAAAAACATGGAAGTTATGGATTTATGACCCGAAACCGACTCAATCTCCACATGGTGCGCCGCATCGAATCGCCTGACCGTGCGAGTACGTCGTATTCGTGACATTTTTATTTTTGCGCGGCTCCTAAGGGTCCTAGCGCAATGTTGTATAGCCTAGAGCCTTCCTCGATGAATGGGCTATCCAACACTAAAATAATATTTAAATTCGAACAATAGTTCCTGAGATTAGCGCGTTCAAACAAACAAACTATTCAGCTTTATAATATTAAGTATACATTGGATAGGTGACATTTTTATTAACTTTGCTCGGGTAGTTTTGCCTTGACTTTGATAATACGTATATTTAATCCACTTTTGTGTATCTTGATGATGTTCAGTGTTATTTCTTTGACAGCACGGTTGGCGCAGTGGTTAAGCGATTTACTGCTGTGCTGCGTGTAGCGGGTTCGATTCCCGCACGGAACAAATATTTGTAAGACCTACAAAGTAGTTGTTCCGGGTCTGGCTGTTTGTGTATGTGAATTTAATTTCCTACAATACAGGAGTAATTCCTAGTGTGGGGCAACGTTTAAAAAAAAAAATTAAATAGCAAGTAGTGGTATACGAAGTGGTGTGGGGTAGGTACCATGACTAAAAAGAGAAAAATGAACTCATTTTTGCAAAAAAAAAACAACCGACAAAGCAAAAATTACTTAAACTACGGAAGTTGGTGGCAAAAAAATTCAAATACAGATACCGACTTCTGACATTAAAATTAAAATCTGGATAACCGAGCTCGGCTCGTTTTTTTTTTTTAACGTTTTCTAAAAATGAAACCTAGCTAGATCGATTTATCGCCCCCGAAACCCGCTGCATACTAAATTTCATGAGCCGTTTCCGAGATTCAGATTATATGTAAACATATATATAACGGGATATCAGGAAGGCCGGGCTGTTGCATCTGATTGCTATTTCGTGATTTCGTCAGCACGGGAATCCATAGTGGGCGTTAAACTTCAAGAAACGTTGAAATAAATACGCTGTAGCGTTGACTGTTCACTATTTTAATTTTACAGACACTTAAATGACTTAAACAATTAAGGATTGCAGTAATAATTAACGATTTAGAGCCAATGGGTTTGCGAGTGACCACCACGTGCAACGGCTGTCAACAACTTAATGAACTGACACGATGTCGCCCGCCATGACAGACGCAACTCCATTCGGTGTTACCCGCTCTTAATTAAAATTACCATTTAGTTGAATTCAAATCGATTAATCGTTAAAATAACAGAATAAATTACAACTCTCGAAATTAACTGATTTTCATTATTTAATAATGTCACGCGCCGTTACGGCCGTCCTGCATCTTCACACGTCCTCGGGTGAACAGTTTATCTCATCAGTCATCATCTGTGGACAATCGTAAAAGAACTCAAGTAAACAACTTAACGTTCGGTCATTCTGACCATTTTTAATCAAACACCACAATATCACAAAGAGCGATCACAGTTATCGGATAACATAAAACAATTACCAGATTACCACACAGGTTAGTACCACACAGGCTGGGGCCACATAGGCTAGTGCTATACAGGCTAGTGCCACACAGGCTAGTGCCACACAGGCTAGTGCCACACAGGCTAGTCAAGTACCACACAGGCTAGTCAAGTGCCACACAGGCTAGTCAAATGCCACACAGGCTAGTGCAATGCCACACAGGCTAGTCAGTGCCACACAGGCTACTCAAGTGCCACACAGGCTATACTCAAGTGCCACACAGGCTAGTCAAGTGCCACACAGGCTAGTCCAATGCAACACAGGCTAGTCAAATGCCACACAGGCTAGTGCAATGCCACACAGGCTAGTCAGTGCCACACAGGCTACTCAAGTGCCACACAGGCTACTCAAGTGCCACACAGGCTACTCAAGTGCCACACAGGCTAGTCAAGTGCCACACAGGCTAGTCCAATGCCACACAGGCCAGTCAGTGCCATACCGGCTAGTCAAGTGCCACACAGGCTAGTCAAGTGCCACACAGGCTAGTCCAATGCCACACAGGCCAGTCAGTGCCATACAGACTAGTCAAGTGCCACACAAGCCTGTCAGTGCCACACAGGCTTGTCAGTGCCACTTACTTGCAGTGTTACGTACCATGGCCGTCATCGGCACATTCTGTCTCAATTCGATTTGTTGGGATTTCTAGTCCGCCACTTAACTCATAATGGAACGTAACATTCGGGCATAGCACGCACACGATGGTGCGCGCACCGACACGTCCTATTAGAGTTAAGAGCACGTAATGAAAACAAAATGAAAACTCCTCACCGGATTCAATTGCTTGGCGATCAGTGCCTGGACTCACAGTGCAGGCATTCACCCGCCGCTCCACGCTGCCGCTGCAAATCTTGGTGTCCCTTTTCGGGCAGCGAGTGGCGGTGTGGCCTGGTTCGTTGCAGTAGTAGCACGTTGGTGACGATGTTTTGTTTGGTACACTGCTGTCTTGGGTATCTTGCTGTTCGTTGGTTGCTGAAAACTGAAGTTTGAGATTAGTGCTGGTATTACGCGAGTCTTTGGAGAGGCATTCGTTTGCCATGTGGCCTAGACTGTCACAATTGTAACATTTCTTCGGTTCATATCGCGGTTTCTTAGCGTCACTGTTAGTATTGGAATTTTCTGGCATCGGCGTCTCGAGAATCAGGATTGAATTCGGGGAATGCTGGCTTTGTATAAACTGTGTTGTGTCCTTTAAAGCACGAATTAATTCCATCATGCTACGTTGTTGCATTTTAAACAACGTTTTTCAATGGTCGGATTCACTATTTAGGTTAGTAACAATACTCTGACCTGTTTTACGTTCCTGAGAAGTTCCGGGTAATCCCACTTCTGATAACGGGACATCGGGAGGCCGGGCTGTTGCATCTGATTGCTGATTCGTGACTTCGTCAGCACGGGAATCCATAGTGGGCGTTAAACTTCAGGAAACGTTAAAATAAATACGCTGTAGCGTTGACTGTTCACTATTTTAATTTTACAGACACTTAAATGACTTAAACAATTAAGGATTGCAGTAATAATTAACGATTTAGAGCCAATGGGTTTGCGAGTGACCACCACGTGCAACGGCTGTCAACAACTTAATGAACTGACACGACGTCGCCCGCCATGACAGACGCAACTCCATTCGGTGTTACCCGCTCTTAATTAAAATTACCATTTAGTTGAATTCAAATCGATTAATCGTTAAAATAACAGAATAAATTACAACTCTCGAAATTAACTGATTTTCATTATTTAATAATGTCACGCGCCGTTATATATAAAAATAAAAATTGCTCGTTTAAAGGTATTAGATTAACACGCACGCACGGTTATCCATACCTGTATTCTTTGAATTGCTTATGTATCTAGTTAATAACATTCTTAAATTCACTGCCAGACAGCGTACGGCTTGAACCGCTGGGTTTCCAGAATAATAAAATATTGCTTAAGAGTCCCTTAAATACTCTAAAGTGAGCGCTAAGGAAATATTTTTGATATTTTTTGCCCTAAAGGGGTTAAATAAGGAAGTCTAAATACCAAAGCTCTACCTACTGTAATATTGTTTCAGTAGGCGGGTCCCAGCTGCCGTCTCCACAACGCTCGCACCCCGCACAGCCGACGCCAAGACCGCTTCCCACCGACAATAAGAAGGTATCAATTGTGGACTCTGAATCTTAACAGAGTATCTAGTAATAGTTTAAATACTGAAATTAATTGTTATTCAGGCTTATGGCTTTTTAAAATAAGGTTTTTGAAATAATAGTCACTTTATCATGTACTCACTTATAATTGTTTTTATCACAACCAAATATATTCAACAGTTCACGGTAGGTATTTTCCAAGAAACAACTCGAGCGTTAGTACTCGTATATCGACGTCTTATGCACGACTGAGCTCGCAGAACTGGTGCGACAACCCAAGTGGCGTTTTCCGCCATTCTCATTCCCGCCATCAACCGGCATTGCGCTGTGATTTTTTTAGTCGTGCCATCTACGAACTGAGTCGGTACTACAGTAGTCAAAATAATACTTTCAATATTAAAACAGATTAAATCTAACAGCTTACTTAATAAAATACGATAGAATTTACTATTGATAACACTATCGTAGAGCACAGGGATGCACGCGTGTCTTTGGTGGCACGCACAAAATAATTTGGGCACGGCAGCATACGAGGTGCATTCAATAAGTACCTACCCTCATCGCCAGAGGGCGCTGTAGTTTCAAAAGAGTTTTACCACAGTGTAGCACATTCTTTTTTAATTCTTTTTTCAAATTTTCATTCCAATCCCTTCATTTGTTTTAATTTGACAACTTATGGAAGCGAACGTGTCGATCGGTTTTACAAAAATGGAAAAAGAGCAATATCGTTCGGTGATTCGATTCCTATTTTTGGAAGGGAAAACGCGCATCGAAATCAAAGAGCGCTTGGATGCTGTGTACGGTGACTCTTCTCCATCGATGGCCACCGTCAAGAATTGGTTCAACGAGTTTGCACGTGGCCGTACGTCGGTTTTTGATGAACCACGTCCAGGTGCACCGAAAACAGCTGCTACGGAGGAAAACATTAAAAAAATCCATGATCTCGTATTGGCAGATCGCCGATTGAAGGTTCGGGAGCTAGCTGAGACTGTAGGCATTTCAGAAGGAACAGTGCATCATATTCTTCACGAGGAACTCGGCATGAGAAAGCTGTTGGCGCGATGGGTGCCGCGTTTACTCACACCAGAAAACAAGCGCAACCGTGAGACCACATCGGAGACGTGTTTGGTGCTGTTTAAGCGGAATCCAGCGGAGTTTTTGCGTCGTTTTGTGACCGTCGATGAAACCTGGATCCACTGGTACACACCAGAGACCAAGGAGCAATCAAAACAATGGATCCAGACCGGGGAACGTGCTCCAAAGAAGGCGAAAACTGTAAAATCGGCCGGAAAAGTTATGGCCACCGTTTTCTGGGATTCACAAGGTGTGATCTACATCGATTACCTCGAGAAGGGTAAAACAATTACAGGGCTTTACTATGCCGATTTATTGGGCCGATTCGACGCCGAATTAAAGAAAAAATGACCCCATCTGGCGAAGAAAAAAGTGCTGTTTCACCACGACAACGCACCGGTTCACACGTCTGCCGTTGCCATGGCCAAATTGGTCGAATTACGCTACGAATTGCTGCCCCATCCACCGTATTCTCCAGATTTGGCCCCTTGTGACTTCTTTCTGTTTCCTAATCTGAAAAAATCACTCGCCGGGAATAGATATGGATCGAATGAGGAGGTCATCGCCGCCACGGAGGCCTATTTTGCAGAGTTTGACAAAAACTATTTTTCGGACGGATTAAAAAAGTTGGAGCATCGCTGGGCTAAGTGTATCGAACTAAAAGGAGACTATGTTGAAAAATAAATTCCCACTTTTTCAAAATTTTCGTTTACTTTTTGTAGGCTAAGTATTTATTGAATGACCCTCGTATGTCACAGTAACAAACATAGATATCTGAGCGTGCTAAGTTCTTGCTCTTTCTAAGTTCAGTCGTTACTTTCAGAAACCGTAGCTATGTCACATGATTCCAGTTATATACCTGTGAACCTAATACTGGACACCAGAAGTTGCACTAATTTGTTCTATCATATAAATAAGCTGGTGTGATATAGTAGGTACAAGTCTATTTCTGTTTGCAAATAAAGACTACCAATTATTGTGAAAGTGTTTAGTTTTTTTCTAGTACTCAATAAGTCAAGATTGTTTGTTGGCACGTCAATGCCAAATGAAATATTTTTTTGGAAAAAGTGTCTCGTAGAGGTTAAGAAAAAGAAATCAAAAGTCATTTATTAAGGCTAGGCTGAGAATCATCACTTTTCGAATGTCAAAATTACATAAGACAGTCCCCCAAAACGCTCGCGTTTCACACTTCCTAGTGCTTTAGCTGTGAAGAAGAAGTGGCGGAACAAACTGTACAGCAGCACAGCTGTCTGTTTAGTTAGATAGACTTGATTCTATACGTAGGTAGGCAGAGTAATCAACATTACGAGACACAGAACTTAAAAAAATTTCATATGTCAGCCAGCCATGCCAATATACCAACAAATACAATGACAACTATACTCAAGCACAAAAAATAAAAAGTAAACAAAGCATATACCAAAATAAAAGCCTCCTGGTATAAATGGCGTAGTAGCTTACATAAGCAATGCTAGATTATGTTTACAAATGGTAACCATCGACGTAAAATAAATAAACAGGTAGGTAATTATTAGCAACAATAACAAAATCATGGTCAGCATGACGACCAGTCACCACAAGCAGCACCCGTTCACGAGCATAACGCAAAGATCAGCCATTCAAGAGGTTCGCCATCCCCGGTATAGCATAATCAACCTCTAATTTTCCCACTGTTGGGATACAGGCCAGCTCTCTGTGATAGAGAATGGGACGTAATCCATCTCGCGTGCTTTAGTGTCTTTGAATTTTCTGTTCTAGGACACGCTGGTTTCGTCACGATGTTTTCCTTCACCGTTTTGACAGATGAAATAAATTACATAAAGTAAAGCGCCTGCTTGCGTTTGAACCCTCGACCTTCGGCGCGTTGTGTTCCACGTGCGCCTCAAAGAGATGTCAGCACCAACTGGTGGGGCCCGCAAGGGCCGATGCCTGCCAGGGGTGCGGGTTGTTCAAAAGAGATACCGCGGCTCCTGGCACACAGGCAACTGAGGGAACACGGGTGGGTTTTAGTCAGTAAAAGTCTGACACGCTCTTCTGCTCCACCCAGAGCTGGAGAAGTTGTTTGATGATTTCCAAACCAAAAAAAAAACCCTCGACCTTATAACTCGTAATTCGGCGCGGATACCACTGGGCCACCGTTTTACTCACTCTACCTACGGTCGAGGACCCAATTCTGCGAAGTTTTGGTAGCTAATTTTATTTGTCACTGCCCGCAGGTCAGACAGAGCTACATAAAGCGTCGATTGCTCACCACGTACAGGGCGCTGGAGAGAATGTCGCAGTCAGACTTCAACCTAGACAGGCTAGAGGTAAGACAGACCAGATAAATTTACTTTTAAGCCGAAAATACCATGGCATGGTAACCCCAATTTTTTTGACGATGTTAGCAATGAGAAAGAATAGTGGTCCAAGGACCGTTCCCTGTGGCACACCGAATGAGCCTGTGCTGTTTCGCGTACGGTATTCGCCGACTTTTATTATTTGATAACTATTCTTTAAGTATTATTCAATCATTTTGAGAGCCACACCTGAAACACCTATATTGCTGAGCTTTTCTGGTAATATTGAGTGGCTGACGGTGTCAAATGCTTTCTTTAGGTCGATATAAAGGCCTGCTATCTTTTTTGGTCAATATTAGTTTGTGTTGCTGTGATTAATTCTGCTGTAGCTGATAAAGCGTAGATCGTGTCACTATCTTTTGTAAAAGAAGTTAATATAGGTGTAGTATTTGTCTAGTGTTGTCGCAAGTTGTCGAATAAAGAAAATAATACTAAATAAACAAGTTTTATTTAAGACCAACAATATACTGGATCAAATTTAACCAGTATGCCAACTGTAACTATGAATGCTGCATATCATTCTAGACTCCCCCTAGCGTAGAAATTTTTCAGTCAGTTATACATACGCGGTCAAAATGTATGGAACCGCAGATGCTTTTTTAATTGTCTATAAATTTCTACGCTTGGACGCTCTAGAATGATATGTGGCATTCATAGTTACGAATTAGGCTCAGATTTAGGCCCTTTTTTGAATGTCAAAATGCCATAAGACGGTCCCTTGGCACGTCCGTTCTTCACTTCTTATTGGGAAGTAACAGTATGGCATGTCGTTGCGCAGGCGGCGGCAGTGTGCGCAGTGTCGCGCGCGCCCGGCCCCACGACGCTGGCCGTGCCCGCCAGGCCGCACGCGCGCGTCGTGCACCCCGGTATGTACTGATAACTACGTATTATAAGGCTAACTAAACACATACCTAGCATGAACAGACTCACTGGCAATACACCCTTGGTCTTGGAAGATGCTTTCCAATGCTACGTCTTCCGCGAAAAATAGTCTGCTCAACAACCTATATAAACCAATTAATGAATTAATACCAGCGCTGCAGTAGTTGTTTAACAAATACCGCAGCATTATACTGAGAAAGGAACTTTTCTTATTTTAATTTTAAATCATTACATGAATTTGAAAAGTTTTAATGTTCTTCTTTATTCTTTCAATGAATGTTGTTGAGCAGTCAAAATGAAAGCCATTCCTAGTGTAGAGTGCGCTAGGCACCGACCCCCGTAGCCCCGCAGTGCCGAGCCCGCGTGTTCCAGAAGCCGCGCACCTGGCGCTGACGGCCGCAGACCTGGAGCGCGAGCGCGGGCGCCCGCTGTCCAAGTACGAGCGCAACATGATGATCTTCAACTGGCTGCACACGCTGGACGACGCCGCGCCCTTCTAGCTCAGCGGGGCTGGCGGGGTTGGGGACCCGGCTCTCTGACATCGGAATGCAGTTCGAAGCGACGCGCGTTTACTTTGGTAAACAAGTCAAGAGCAGGCCCATTCAGTAATAAAAATAAAAACTAGTGATTGGCCGAATTTTCGGTTAAAAGTTTACCCAACCGGATATACGGTAGGATTCGGTGCGGTTAATTGTGCATCTTAAAAGTTCAAGTATGTGCAGATCGCATTAAGCACACGTCCCTTTCTGCCCGCTGACGCCGCTACCCCTTGACGGCTCGGACGCATTATCTTGTCTAGTTAGTTATGCATCTTGCCCATGTTTTAGTAATATTTCATTTTTAGTTAAGTTAAAAGGGCCCACTTGTACTTATAATTACTTTATTTAAATGCTTAAAGACTTTTTTGATACATAATTATTCGGTACAATGTTCGGCAATGTTGCCGAATACCGAATATACAACGAATATTCGGCGCATCCCTAGTAGAATCACACTGTGAATATGTGTGTAGACAAGCGCAGGAACTTTCGGTACCGTCCGAGACGATGGCGAAGTAGGAAGTAAGTGTGTGTTAAGTGCTGACGCTACTCGTCATAGCGCACAAATTCACAGCGTGTTTGTACACTTGGTTACCGCAAGTAAAGCGCGTGTCGTTTCGTGAGATAAAATACTGCAGCTACAACGGTTAAGGTACCTGCTCTTCCTGCTCCGTCTCAACAATTCACCCTGTATAAGGGTCGGCTTTCAATCTGACCGGATGCAGCAATACACCAGTATTGTATATGGAGCGACTTACACATGTAAAGTATTTTTTGTATGAACACAATACACTCAAATGGGTTCCTCCCATCATTGGTCCCTCAGTCACGGACTACATAAATGAAAATGTAAAATAGTTGCAAATTGTACTTAATTTGGCGTATTGACAAATAATAAAATAAATGTAGAGAGGCGCGCAAGTTTAGTTAGTCGGGCTCTACCTGGCCGGGAGTATGTCACATCGAAGTATAAAAAATAAAGGGTATATGCTTAGAATACAGAAGTCAAAAATTACGAATGGAGGCGATTATACCCGATTGAGCGCCGAATATACTTGATCCAGAGTATCCGACCGACTGGAGCCGAGTATTTTCGATTCAGCGCCGAATATACTTGATCCAGAGTATTCGACCGACTGGAGCCGAGTATACTCGATTCAGCGCCGAATATACTTGATCCAGAGTATCCGACCGACTGGAGCCGAGTATACTCGATTGAGCGCCGATTATACTTGATCCAGAGTATCCGACCGACTGGAGCCGAGTATACTCGATTCAGTGCCGAATATAATTGATCCAGCTTATCCGACCTACTGAAGCCCAGTCAGTATACCTGAAAAAATAATTAATTAAAGTATTTTTTGTATGATCCCAATACACACTGGTCGTTCAGTCACCGACTACATATGGAATTTAGAGCGTCGTCTTTGTCACACTTGTGTGACGGTCTCTTTCTAAAGCTCGATGTGACATATTCCCGCTTGAGTACTGTCTAAAAGATTTATAAGAGGTGTATAAACGCAGTGTAATTTCGAGGTATGTATTGAATAGCGGTATGCTAGTCAGAAGGTACCTTTAGCAGCGGTATGTTCACGAATGTTCACGTATATACTGAAGTATTCTAATTAAGAGGTTCACGTGATAGTTTTACTGCTAATAGTGGCTGCGGTATGATTACCACACAGGTATATTCATTCAACAGCGGTATTATAGAGAATGTTGGACGAAATATACAAGGTGTAACAGAATAAATGCAAGCCTTAAAAGTATTTTGTTCATAATTGACTACTGAATAGATTTCAGTAACTTTTATTATGGGTATTTTTTTTATACCTACCGCCGATTGTTCCAAAGAAACTTCAATCAGTTATAGTATTGCTAGGGTCAACACCATTTTCTTAATAAAAACAGTTAGCTTTAAAAAACATAAGTTTTGGGCGTTGTATTATGCTTTGAACTCAATACTCGAATTAGGTGTTGCGTTAATTATGTAACATGTTATATTGAACAGTATCTATAGAATCTATTCGGATTTTTATAAAATGTTCACTGGCAGGTAGCTGCTGTTATAAGGACTAACTTAGGCTAATTTTATTTTAGAAAAAGAAAGAATATCAAAATGTTAATGTCACGCGAACTTCGTCGCGAGCATCAGCTGGTATAATTAAGTGCTATACTACAGTATCGTGCCATAAAGCCTGTTTTTTTGCTGTCGAAAGTTTTGATAGCCTTTCACCTAATATACAAAAAAAACAATACTGTCGGTCGTAGCATAATTTACAAAAAAAGGTATCTTTACAATCAGTTATAATTTTCTTCAAAATCAAATCTCCCTGCGACCGCATTCTCTAGACTCTAGACTAAAAGAAAGTCTTAACATGCACCTTCCATCTCATCAGAATCACTCCGTGTATTATTAATTTATGACGTAAGTGTGGTATACATAATTATAAATAAAATAAATAAATAATAAAACCAATTGTAAATAATAAAGTTTGTAAGTATTTAATTGCAAAAAGAAACGTTATGTATCATGTTATACATATCTCGTACTTAGTATTTTTATCTCACGAAGCGACGCGTGCTTTACTTGTGGTAACCATTTCAGACCCGCTGTGAATGTGTGCGTGAAGAGGAGTAGCGTTAGCACATAACACACACTCATCCGACTTCGCCATTGTCTCGGACGGTACCGAGAGCGCTGTACCTGCGCTCACACACAAATTCACTGCGTTTTTGTACACTTGGTAACCGCAAGTAAAGCGTGCGTCGCTTTGTGAGATAAAAGTACTAACAAACAATTAAAAAAATCACAAAACATTTGACGAAGTACCTACCTCCGTCATTTGTTAAGAGAATCAGTATGGCACTCAGAACCTGACGATAGCTTATTTTTCTATCGAATCTCTTACACCATAACATCACGCCTGTCCTCCGCGGAGGCACAGGCAGAGTTGTGTATAGCACACACACATTTTGTCAGTTAAGTACGTGTAAGTCCCATGTAACAGGATGCGAGTTTTCCCAACGATTTTATTTAACCGGACGCAGCCGTATACCAGTATATGGAGCGACTGCTCATCAAACCACAACCCAGTTACTGGGTAACATATACCTCTTGGTACGACTGGTTGACAGACTTTCGTGTTTCTGATGACCCGTAGCGACTGTCAAAGATGCACGAATGACAGCCGGGACCAACGGCTTGACGTGCTTTCCGAGGCACGGAGGGGTCTTGGTATGTTGTATCAGCGGCAAGCGTAGCTGAACATGATCGATCGACCCATGCGGCTGTTATTAATTTGCCACAATCCCTCCATACCTCTAAAGATGATATAAATATCAGTGTTTAACAAAAAATATACTAAATATTAAAACCATAGTTGCTTCCAAGTTCCTAAAAAAAATATTTATTTTATTTAAAATTTTTAATTGTTTAATTTTTTTATTAAGTAATTTAGTTTTGTATTGAATCTCAATTTCGTGATAGTTTTTATGAGTCTGTTCTTATTTATTAATTAAATTAATAAAACTACTGTTCTAGTATCCCTGCTTACTCCTCCGACTAAGTCAGTGGGTTCACGTCAGTACTACAACGACTGAGGTACGAACTCACGATCGTTTGCCAGTTTTAACCGTTGGGCTACTGACGCTCATCTAGTCTGTGATTTCAAGATTGTTTCCAACTCATGAGGCTATATAGTATTTTTCATCGTCTTGAATAGAGGGTCACTTAAGACAACGGAAAAATGCCCGAAGAATTACTGGCTCCATTCAAAATAGTACCGTATCACCATAGGCTAAGGTAGAAAATTGTATGAATATCGGCACTGTTGCCAGAGAAGGCTCGAGCATGCGCGAGGAGTCTTCCGTTCTGTCTGAATTGACCCTTTTAGCCCGTGCAGACTATGCTGACCACAGTTTCAAACTAAAATGAACCTTACGTAACGCGAATAATGCTCATACTCGTGTAACCGAATTTTCTGAGCAAGTGTTTCTCACGAATATAAACAGTATTGTCTTAAATATAAGGTTTATAATAGTTTGTACATTTGTCCACCAGACATTTGTGACCAGTATTACTGATTTCTTGATCAGGTTTGTAGAAATGGTGGATATGTTTGATATGATTATTTTTAAATCTTTGAAATGTATGAAGATCTGATTTATTTTAAATAGTTTACAGAATATTTTTTTGTTTATGTTTTTGTAAATGTGATTTGAAAGTGAATTTATAAAAGACTTATAACTGTTTGAATTAGACTAGATTGTGATGTGTTCCTCGGGCAGAAATAGGTGTTATTCTTGATGCTGTTGTAAGGATAAAAATTATTGTTTTCGTTTTCAGTGTGGACAGTGTTTTTAAAACTAGATTGAAATTCAATATTTTCATGTTTTGTAAGAATCATGTGGATCTCTGCTACTTCATTTTGATTCTGAGAAACTTGAGCTAAGTTTTAATTTCAATTAAACCAAGCACTTTTGAATCTGTCAGAAATATGAAGCTAGCTCTCCATTCCACAGCGTAGTAGGTTCCTGTGGAGAAGAACGGGCAAGAAACTCCACGGACATTCTTAAATCAATAAATTGGCTAAATCATTCATCATGAAATTACAGAAATTGCACATAATGATATTCTAATAGTTTCTTTAAAGTCGCTACCTCGTTGGCCTATGGTGGTTGCAAGCGCTACTGCTGAGCATAACATTCAATGTTCGATTCCCGGGCCGGGAATTGTTATTGGGATTTTCTTTCTGTTATTCATCAGTCTCAGTCCGGAGTCTGTATACGTGCCCAGATACATGGGACTTAAACATAGCTGGCGAAATATGGCTGTGCTATAGTTACACCTGTGCCCAATCCTCGGGGACACTAGGCGTGCTGTTATGTTCTCTGAACAGATAGAAATTTTGCCTCTTTTTGCCCTGGCATCACTTAGTAAAATTGATAAAAAAATACTTTATGACGACACCAATCAAGAATACTCAATGTTATATTATTATTAATAAGTTAGTAAATTATTGTGAGTTTCATGACATACACAGAATACATGGTAGCAGGGACATCGACGCGCAAATTGTAACTATGTATTAAGCACATCATCCTTCTAGATATAACGCAGACAATTTTTCATAGAAATGGGCAATCCCTACTCGGCCAAACTGTATGGAACGGCATTATTTTAAAATTCGTCTCCTGCCTTGTAAATTTTCATCGGTTCAAAATCTTGTTCTGAATATATGTTAACAAGTTGCACCTCAAGTCCCTGCACTCCTGTATAAAGAAAAAAAATTAGCTGTTCCATACATTTTGACCGCGGAGATATAGCACTTTTCTATGAAACAGCTGATTATTTTTGTGTTGTATAACCGACGAAAAATTTCTGCGCTGGGGGTCTACAACGATATGCTGAATTCATGGTTACAGTTTGCGCACTGATTAAAAATAAATCCTGTATGCACTGATTTCTAGATTGAACAAATATTATGTTAAACTAGTCATAAGGGTTTTACCGGAACCTGGATATACCATCCTACAGTTGAAGCGTTTCAGCGTGGAACTAACGGTCATTGCCTTTTCCTTAATATATCACCGAAGAAACCCAAACAATAAACTATGAATGGTTTTGCGTTGTTGCATTTCAATGCTGTCACCTCTAACTGGAAGCATCACAGAAGCTTGCCAAGCCTTCATTTGAGTCCCATGTGTCGTTCTGTTGCACAACGGCCGACTTATCTGACCCGAAAAGGTCGACGTTGGGGACGCCCCACTTTGAAACATGGCCTCCGAACAGGATATTTTAGTTTTTTAAATGAGAAAATTCTAGAAAATGTAGGTGGGTCAATGACCGCCATTGCCCCGCTATAACATGTAGTTTTATGAACTGATTTATTTTTAGTTTATCAAGTCACTATACAAAGGGGAAAATTCATAGAACCCACTTTGATTTTTACTACACAAGCCTTATTTTAACGCAGAGAATGTTCAAATCCGCTAAGACCGTACTTACCTAATTAGATCAGAATATTCTACTGTTGACGCTAAAGTATGCAGTATGTCTCAGGAGCAGGACATTTTCATAACATCGGATGGTCCACACGGCTGCTTGTCCCTAACTGACACATTCCATTACAATAAGAATATACATGTAATGTTGAGTTAGAAATAAATGTAAATTATGACAAAACTTATTTTTATTTGTCATCATGCAACCGACTTCCTGAAATACTTCAACGTTGCGCGTCTGTGCAAGGGTGCCGGGATCTTCAAGATGGCTGAGTGGCTTCTCCCTCGTCAAAGTCAAAGTCAAAGTCAAAGCATTTATTTCAAATAGGCACTTAAAAGGCACTTTTGAACGTCAACATTTACATTAAAATAGAATTGATTCTAGTCGCCCCTTCCAAAATGTAGTTTCGTATGGAGAAGAATGGGCAAGAAACTCCACCGTTACTCTTTTAAAAATGATTTAACTACAATATTTAACATACATTCATTGTATAATTATGTGTGAAAACGATGCATCCAGAACAAAATTACTGTACCAAAATTGGTAAAAAGAATGAAATTGAAGCAATTATAGATAAATTAACTCTATGATAGATACATAGTGCCCACACATTTACAAACATTGTAAAAGTAAATATACAATTTTCCTAGAATATTAACAAGTATGTAATCAGTCAGTGTGTGAGTTAAAGTAATCACTGAGTGTAATCAATGTCACAGATATAATTAATTACATAATTCAATTAGCAACCAGTTTGATTTTGTCTAGACTCTAGATTGTCCTATGGAGCAGGACCAGCATGTTTCCAAGCATTCTTATCTTGGATATAATCCTCTAATTTGTAATATGCTTGTTTACAAAGTGTACTTTTCATATGAGTTTTAAATTTCCTTTCATTTAATTGCAATATATCACAAGGTATTTTGTTATAACATTTAACACAGTACCCCATAAAAGATGTATGTACTTTAGCTAATCTGGAAAATGGTTGATCTAATTTGTCTTTGTTTCTAGTATTAAAATTATGTCTATCACTTATTTTATTAAAAAGATGTAGATTTTTTCTTACATACATGATATTTTCATAAATAAATTGGCAAGGTACCGTCATAATATTAATCCTTTTAAATAGGTCCCTGAGAGATTCGCGGCGACGTAGATTATAAATGGCTCTGACAGCTCTCTTTTGCAAAATAAAGATGGATTCAATGTCAGCAGCCCGACCCCACAGTAAAATGCCATACGACATAATGCTGTGGAAGTAGCTAAAATAGACCAAACGCGCGGTTTCTACATCTGTTAACTGTCTGATCTTCCTAACAGCATAAGCGGCGGAGCTTAGCCGCCCCGCAAGAGATGTTATATGAGGTCCCCATTGTAATTTCTCGTCTAGCGTGATTCCTAGGAACACCGTTTGATTAACAAATTCCAGTTTTTCTCCATTCAATATGATGTCACATTCGCTACTTCTAACATTTGGTAATTGAAATCTAATGCATTTGGTTTTTGTGCCATTTAGTACCAAATTATTTACCGTAAACCAATCTTGGACCTGAAGAATACAGTTATTCACGTCGTCAAGATTTTGTGACCGTCGGGCTATTTTAAATATCAATGATGTGTCATCTGCAAATAACACCATCTTCGGTTGGTTTAAAAGTAAATAGGGTAAATCATTAATGTAAACTAAAAAGAGGGATGGACCCAATATTGAACCTTGAGGAACACCCATTGCCATTTCAGACCCTAATGAGTTTATGCCGTTTACTTGAACTTTAACTTTTCTGTCTTTCAGGTATGATCTTAGTAAATCGAGTGCTGTATTTCTAATCCCATAGTGCTCCAGTTTCAGCAGAAGTGTCTCATGATTTACGCAATCGAACGCTTTGGAGAGGTCGCAAAAGATTCCAATGGCATCTTTTGCTTCTTCCCAGGCGTTAAAAATGTTCTTTATTAGGGTGACACCAGCGTCAGTGGTACAACGCCCCTTGGTGAAACCGTACTGTTGTTCATGAAAGATGGCATTTTTATTAAAGTGACGTAACATTTGATTGAGAATCAACTTTTCAAACACTTTACTGAGAACTGGCAGAATTGACACAGGCCTATAATTGTTAGGTTCTTTACTATCACCCGATTTGAACAAAGGAACTACTTTACTGTGTTTCATGAGATCCGGGAAGACTCCTTGGTCTACACTGGTGTTAAATATGAAAGCTAAATAGGGCGCAATGGTTTTGATAATAGCACTACAGACTTTTACAGACATTCCCCAAAGATCTTCGTCCCAACAAAGAATGACCACAAAGTTCTTAGTGAATCGATGGCAAAAAGTTCAAACATCCTTGGCTCAAAATTCAACTGCGCGAAGTGCGCTCACTTACGATCATCAGATGCACAGGTGACAGCACGCGGCGCAGGATGGAAGGTGGGCCATTGTCTGCAACGCCAACAAAGGAAAGCTTGTAGATAAAAGTGGAGGCAACACTCTAAATAAAAAACTGAAGACGACTGTGGGCTAACGCTCTCTTTACATGACATACATAGGAGAAAACACATGTCACTGTCTCGTTCTTATGTGTGTAAAGAGAACGTAAGCCCACAGTTGCTTTCACTTAGGCATTTGGAGTGTTGCCCTCACTTTTATCTACATGCTTCTTGGCTTAAAATAGTATCAAAGGCAAGTATAGAGGGCGCCACCAGCGGAGAGGCAAAGGGAATTCTATTCGGTAACAGGGTGTCCCTGTAGCCCCCGCAGAGCCGAGCACGCCTGTTCCAGAAGCCGCGCACCTGGCGCTGACGGCCGCAGACCTGGAGCGCGAGCGCGGGCGCCCGCTGTCCAAGTACGAGCGCAACATGATGATCTTCAACTGGCTGCACACGCTGGACGACGCCGCGCCCTTCTAGCTCAGCGGGGCTGGCGGGGTTGGGGACCCGGCTCTCTGACATCGGAATGCAGTTCGAAGCGACGCGCGTTTACTTTGGTAAACAAGTGTACAAACTACTAGGTCAAGAGCAGGCCCATTCAGTAATAAAAATAAAAACTAGTGATTGGCCGAATATTCGGTTAAAAGTTTACCCAAACGGATATACGGTAGGATTTGGTGCGGTTAATTGTGCATCTTAAAAGTTCAAGTATGTGCAGATCACGTTAAGCACACGTCCCTTTCTGCCCGCTGACGCCGCTACCCCTTGACGGCTCGGACGCATTATCTTGTCTAGTTAGTTATGCATCTTGCCCATGTTTTAGTAATATTTAATTTTTGATTAAGTTAAAAGGGCCCACTTGTACATATAATGACTTCATATATATGCTTATAGACTTTTTTGATACATAATTATTCGGTACAATGTTCGGCATTGTTGCCGAATACCGAACATACAACGAATATTCGGCGCATCCCTAGTAGAATCACGCTGTGAATGCGTGTGTAGACAAGCGCAGGAGCTTTCGGTACCGTCCGAAACGATGGCGAAGTAGGAAGTATGTGTGTGCTATGTGCTGACGCTACTCGTCATAGCGCACAAATTCACAGCGTGTTTATACACTTGGTTACCACAAGTAAAGCGCGTGTCGTTTCGTGAGATAAAATACTGCAGCTACAACGGTTAAGGTACCTGCTCTTCCTGCTCCGTCTCAACAATCCACCCTGAATAAGGGTCGGCTTTCAATCTGACTGGATGCACCAATACGCCAGTGTTGTATATGGAGCGACTTACGCATGTAAAGTATTTTTTGTATGAACACAATACACTCAAATGGGTTCCTCCCATCATTGGTCCCTCAGTCACGGATCACATAAATGAAAATGTAAAATAGTTGCAAATTGTACTTAATTTGGCGTATTGACAAATAATAAAATAAATGTAGAGAGGCGCGCAAGTTTAGTTAGACGGGCTCTACCTGGCCGGGAGTATGTCACATCGAAGTATAAAAAGTAAAGGGTATATGCTTAGAATACAGAAGTCAAAAATTACGAATGGAGGCGATTATACCCGATTGAGCGCCGAATATACTTGATCCAGAGTATCCGACCGACTGGAGCCGAGTATTTTCGATTCAGCGCCGAATATACTTGATCCAGAGTATTCGACCGACTGGAGCCGAGTATACTCGATTCAGCGCCGAATATACTTGATCCAGAGTATCCGACCGACTGGAGCCGAGTATACTCGATTCAGCGCCGAATATACTTGATCCAGAGTATTCGACCGACTGGAGCCGAGTATACTCGATTCAGCGCCGAATATACTTGATCCAGAGTATCCGACCGACTGGAGCCGAGTATACTCGATTCAGCGCCGAATATACTTGATCCAGAGTATCCGACCGACTGAACCCGAGTATACGCGATTCAACGCCGAATATACTTGATCCAGAGTATCGGACCGATTGGAGCCGAGTATACCCGATTCAGCGCCGATTATTCGCGATACAGCATATCCGACCGACTGGAGCCGAGTATTATTCAGCGCCTAATATATTTGATTCAGAGTATCCGACCGACTGGAGCCGAGTATACTCGATTCAGCGCCGAATATACTAGATCCACCTTATCCGACCTACTTGAGCCCAGTCAGTATACATGAAAAAAAAAAAATCAAGTATTTTTTATATGATCCCAATACACATTGGTGCCTCAGTCACCGACTACATATGGAATTTAGAGCGTCCTCTTTGTCACACTTGTGTGACGGTCTCTTTCTAAAGCTCGATGTGACATATTCCCGCTTGAGTACTGTCTAAAAGATTTATAAGAGGTGTATAAACGCAGTGTAATTTCGAGGTATGTATTGAATAGCGGTATGCTAGTCAGAAGGTACCTTTAGCAGCGGTATGTTCACGAATGTTCACGTATATACTGAAGTATTCTAATTAAGAGGTTCACGTGATAGTTTTACTGCTAATAGTGGCTGCGGTATGATTACCACACAGGTATATTCATTCAATAGCGGTATTATAGAGAATGTTGGACGAAATATACAAGGTGTAACAGAATAAATGCAAGCCTTAAAAGTATTTTGTTCATAATTGACTACTGAATAGATTTCAGTAACATTTATTATGGGTATTTTTTATACCTACCGCCGATTGTTCCAAAGAAAATTCAATCAGTTATAGTATTGCTAGGGTCAACACCATTTTCTTAATAAAAACAGTTAGCTTTAAAAAACATAAGTTTTGGGCGTTGTATTATGCTTTTAACTCAATACTCGAATTAGGTGTTGCGTTAATTATGTAACATGTTATATTGAACAGTATTTAAAGAATCTATTGCATTGAAAAATAAATAATACTTCATTATTTCTTTTTCAATGGAAATAATTAGGGTGCCGCGCAAAAAATTGGAACTAATATATATCTTTTCACGTTGAACTGAACGGATTTTTATAAAATGTTCACTGGCAGGTAGCTGCTGTTATAAGGACTAACTTAGGCTAATGTTATTTTAGAAAAAGAAAGAATATCAAAATGTTAATGTCAGGCGAACTTCGTCGCGAGCATCAGCTGGTATAATAAAGTGCTATACTACAGTATCGTGCCATAAAGCCTGTTTTTTTGCTGTCGAAAGTTTTGATAGCCTTTCACCTAATATGAAAAAAAAATAACAATATTGTCGGTCGTAGCAGAATTTACAAAAAAAAAATTCTATAAAGTCAGTTATAATTTTCTTGAAAATCAAATTTGATTTTCAATTCTCTACTTCTTTTAGTCTTAATTTCTACCTTCCATCTTATCAGAATCACTCTGTGTATTATTAATTTATTACGTAAGTGTGGTATACATAATTATAAATAAAATAAATAAATAAATAATAAAACCAATTGTAAATAATAAAGTTTGTAAGTATTTAATTGCAAAAAGAAACGTTATGTATCATGTTATACATATCTCGACTTAGTATTTTTATGTCACGAAGCGACGCGTGCTTTACTTGTGGTAACCACTTCAGACCCGCTGTGAATGTGTCCGTGAAGAGGAGTAGCGTCAGCACATAACACACACACATCCGACTTCGCCATTGTCTCGGACGGTACCGAGAGCGCTGTACCTGCGCTCACACACAAATTCACTGCGTTTTTGTACACTTGGTAACCGCAAGTAAAGCGTGCGTCGCTTTGTGAGATAAAAGTACTAACAAATATTCAAAAAAATCACAAAAACATTTGACGAAGTACCTACCTCCGTCATTTGTTAAGAGAATCAGTATGCCACTCAGAACCTGACAATAGCTTGTTTTTCTATCGAATCTCTTACACCATAACATCACGCCTGTCCTCCGCGGAGGCACAGGCAGAGTTGTGAATAGCACACACACATTTTGTCAGTTAAGTACGTGTAAGTCCCATGTAACAGGATGCGAGTTTTCCCAACGATTTTATTTAACCGGACGCAGCCGTATACCAGTATATGGAGCGACTGCTTATCAAACCACAACCCAGTTACTGGGTAACATATACCCCTTGGTAAGACTGGTTGTCAGACTTTCGGGCTTCTGACGACCCGTAGCGACTGTCAAAGATGCAAGAATGACAGCCGGGACTAACGGCTTGACGTGCTTTCCGAGGCACGGAGGGGTCTTGGTATGTAAAGGTGGTCACCCATCCGCGGCAAGCGTAGCTGAACATGATCGATCGACCCATGCGGCTGTTATTAATTAGCCGTAACCCTCTCCATACCTCTGAAGATGATATAAAATATCAGTGCTTAACAAAAATATACTAAATAATAAAACCATAGTTGCTTCCAAGTTCCTAAAAAATATATTTATTTAATTTTAAAAAATTTAATTGTTTTTTTTTTTAATTAATTTAGTTTTGTATTGAATCTCAATTTGGTGATAGTTTTTATGATTCTGTTCTTATTTATTAATTAAATTAATATTATTACTGTTCTAGTATTACTGCTTACTCCTCCGACTAAGTTAGTGGGTTCACGTCAGTACTACAACGACTGAGGTACGAACTCACGATCGTTTGCCAGTTTTAACCGTTGGGCTACTGACGCTTATCTAGTCTGTGATTTCAAGATTATTTCCAACTCATGAGGCTATATAGTATTTTTCATCGTCTTGAATAGAGGGTCACTTAAGACAACGGAAAAATGCCCGAAGAATTTACAGGCTCCATTCAAAATAGTACCGTATCACCATACCCTAAAGTATAAAATTGTATGTATATCGGCACTGTTGCCAGAGAAGGCTCGAGCATGCGCGAGGAGTCTTCCGTTCTGTCTGAATTGACCCTTTTAGCCAGTGCAGACTATGCTGACCAACGTTTCAAACTAAAATGAACCTTATGTAGCGCCAATAATGCTCGTATTCGTATAACCGAATTTTCTGAGCAAGTGTTTCTCACGAATATAAACAGAGTTGTCTTGAACATAAGGTTCACAATAGTATGTACATTTGTCCACCAGACATTTGTGACCAGTCTTACTGATTTCTTGATCAGGTTTGTAGAAATGGTGGATTATTATGTTTGATATGATTATTTTTTAATCTTTGAAATGTATGAAGATCTGATTTATTTTAAATAGTTTACAGAATATTGTTTTGTTTATGTTTTTGTAAATGTGATTTGAAAGTGAATTTATAAGACTTATAACTGTTTGAATTAGACTAGCTTGTGATGTGTTGCTCGGGCAGAAATATGTGTTATTCTTGATGCTGTTGTAAGGATAAAAATTATTGTTTTCGTTTTCAGTGTGGACAGTGTTTTTAAAACCAGATTGAAATTCAATATTTTCATGTTTTGTAAGAATCATGTGGATCTCTGCTACTTCATTTTGATTCTGAGAAACTTGAGCTAAGTTTTAATTTCAATTAAACCAAGCACTTTTGAATCTGTCAGAAATATGAAGCTAGCTCTCCATTCCACAGCGTAGTAGGTTCCTGTGGAGAAGAACGGGCAAGAAACTCCACGGACATTCTTAAATCAATATATTGGCTACATGATCCATCATGAAATTCCACAGCGTAGTACTACATCATCCTTCATGAAAATACAGAAATTGCACATAATGATATTCTAATAGTTTCTTTAAAGTCGCTACCTCGTTGGCCTATGGTGGTTGCAAGCGCTACTGCTGAGCATAACATTCAATGTTCGATTCCCGGGCCGGGAATTGTTATTGGGATTTTCTTTCTGTTATTCATCAGTCTCAGTCCGGAGTCTGTATACGTGCCCAGATACATGGGACTTAAACATAGCTGGCGAAATATGGCTGTGCTATAGTTACACCTGTGCCCAATCCTCGGGGACACTAGGCGTGGTGTTATGTTCTCTGAACAGACAGAATTTTGCCTCTTTTTGCCCTGGCATCACATAGTAAAATTGATAAAGAAAATACTTCATGACAACACCTATCAAGAATACTCAATGTTATATTATTATTAATAAGTTAGTAAATTATTGTGAGTTTCATGACATACACAGAATACATGGTAGCAGGGACATCGACGCGCAAATTGTAACTATGTATTAAGCACATCATTCTTCTAGATATAACGCAGAAAATTCTTCATAGAAAAGTGCAATCCCTACTCGGCCAAACTGTATGGAACGGCATATTTTTTTTATTCATCTCCTGTCATGTTAACAAGTTGCACCTCAAGTCCCTGCAATCCTTTAAAAATAAAAAAATAATCAGCTGTTCCATACATTTTGACCGCGTAGGTATAGCACTTTTCTATGAAACAGCAGTTTTTTTTTTTTTTTTTGTACAACCGACGAAAAATTTCTGCGCTGGGGGTCTAGAATGATATGCTGAATTCTTGGTTACAGTTTGCGCACTGGATAAAAATGTATCCTGTATGCACTGATTTCTAGATTGAACAAATATTATGTTAAACTAGTCATAAGGGATTTACCGGAACCTGGATATACCATCCTACAGTTGAAGCGTTTTAGCGTGGAACTAACGGTCATTGCCTTTTCTTTAATATATCACCGAAGAAACCCAAACAATAAACTATGAATGGTTTTGCGTTATTGGAACATGTAGATCACTATAGATATTGATTCAGGACGTTGACAGACTTTAATGCTGTCACCTCTAACTGAAAGCATCACAGAAGCTTGCCAAGCCTTCATTTGAGACCCATGTGTCGTTCTGTTGCACAACGGCCGACTTATCTGACCTGAAAAGGTCGACGTACTTTGAAACATGGCCTCCGAACAGGATATTTTAGTTTTTTAAATGAGAAAATTCTAGAAAATGTAGGTGGGACAATGACCGCCATTGCCCGGCTATAACGTATAGTTTTATGTACTGATTTATTTTTAGTTTATCAAGTCACTATACAAAGGGGAAAATTCATAGAACCCACTTTGATTTTTACTACACAAGCCTTATTTTAACGCAGAGAATGTTCAAATCCGCTAAGACCGTACTTACCTAATTAGATCAGAATATTCTACAGTTAACGCTAAAGTAGGCAGTATGTCTCAGGAGCAGGACATGTTGATAACATCGGATGGTCCACACGGCTGCTTGTCCCTAACTGACACATTCCATTACAATAAGAATGTAATATACACGTAATGTTGAGTTAGAAATAAATGAAAATTATGACAAAACTTATTTTTCTTTGCCATCATGCAACCGACTTCCTGAAATACTTCAACGTTGCGCGTCTGTGCAAGGGTGCCGGAATCTTCAAGATGGCTGAGTGGCTTTTCTCTCGTCCCAACAAAGAATGACCACAAAGTTCTTAGTGAATCGATGGCAAAAAGTTCAAACATCCTTGGCTCAAAATTCAGTGCGCTCACTTACGTGACGCAGCCATACGATCATCAAATGCACAGGTGACAGCACGCGGCGCAGGATGGCAGGTGGGCCATTGTCTGCAACGCCAACAAAGGAAAGCTTATAGATAAAAGTGGAGGCAACACTCTAAATAAAAAACTGAAGACGACTGTGGGCTAACGCTCTCTTTACATGACATACATAGGAGAAAACACATATCACTGTCTCGTTCTTATGTGTGTAAAGAGAACGTAAGCCCACAGTTGCCTTCACTTAGGCATTTGGAGTGTTGCCCCCACTTTTATCTACATGCTTCTTGGCTTAAAATAGTATCAAAGGCAAGTATAGAGGGCGCCACCAGCGGAGAGGCAAAGGGAATTCTATTCGGTAACAGGGTGTCCCTGTAGCCCCCGCAGAGCCGAGCCCGCCTGTTCCAGAAGCCGCGCACCTGGCGCTGACGGCCGCAGACCTGGAGCGCGAGCGCGGGCGCCCGCTGTCCAAGTACGAGCGCAACATGATGATCTTCAACTGGCTGCACACGCTGGACGACGCCGCGCCCTTCTAGCTCAGCGGGGCTGGCGGGGTTGGGGACCCGGCTCTCTGAATGCAGTTCGAAGCGACGCGAGTTTACTTTGGTAACAAGTGTACAAACTGCTAGGTCAAGAGCAGGCCCATTCAGTAATAAAAATAAAAACTAGTGATTGGCCGAATATTCGGTTAAAAGTTTACCCAACCGGATATACGGTAGGATTCGGTGCGGTTAATTGTGCATCTCAAAAGTTCAAGTATGTGCGTGACGATCGCGTTGTAGCACACGTCGCTTTCTGTCTGACGCCGCTACCCCTTGACGGCTCGGACGCATTATCTTGTCTAGTTAGTTATGCATCTTGCCCATGTTTAAGTAATATTTCATTTTTAGTTAAGTTAAAAGGGCCCACTTGTACTTATAATTACTTTATTTAAATGCTTAAAGACTTTTTTGATACATAATTATTCGGTACAATGTTCGGCAATGTTGCCGAATACCGAATATACAACGAATATTCGGCGCATCCCTAGTAGAATCACACTGTGAATATGTGTGTAGACAAGCGCAGGAACTTTCGGTACCGTCCGAGACGATGGCGAAGTAGGAAGTAAGTGTGTGTTAAGTGCTGACGCTACTCGTCATAGCGCACAAATTCACAGCGTGTTTGTACACTTGGTTACCGCAAGTAAAGCGCGTGTCGTTTCGTGAGATAAAATACTGCAGCTACAACGGTTAAGGTACCTGCTCTTCCTGCTCCGTCTCAACAATTCACCCTGTATAAGGGTCGGCTTTCAATCTGACCGGATGCAGCAATACACCAGTATTGTATATGGAGCGACTTACACATGTAAAGTATTTTTTGTATGAACACAATACACTCAAATGGGTTCCTCCCATCATTGGTTCCTCAGTAACGGACTACATAAATGAAAATTTAAAATAGTTACAAATTGTACTTAATTTGGCGTATTGACAAATAATAAAATAAATGTAGAGAGGCGCGCAAGTTTAGTTAGACGGGCTCTACCTGGCCGGGAGTATGTCACATCGAAGTATAAAAAATAAAGGCTGTATGCTTAGAAAACAGAAGTGAAAACTTACGACTGGAGCCGAGTATACTCGATTCAGCGCCATTTATTCGCGATCCAGCGTATCCGACCGACTGAAGCCGAGTATACCCGGATTCAACGCCGAATATACTTGATCCAGTGTATCCGACCGACTGAAGCCGAGTACACCCGATTCAGCGCCGAATATACTTGATCCAATATATCCGACCGACTGAAGCCGAGTATACTTGATTCAGCGCCGAATATATTTGATCCAGAGTATCCGACCGACTGGAGCCGAGTATACTCGATTCAGAGCCGAATATAATTGATCCAGTTTATCCGACCTACTGAAGCCCAGTCAGTATACCTGAAAAATAATTCATTAAAGTATTTTTGTATGATCCCAATACACACTGGTCGTTCAGTCACCGACTACATTTGGAATTTAGAGCGTCGTCTTTGTCACACTTGTGTGACGGTCTCTTTCTAAAGCTCGATGTGACATATTCCCGCTTGAGTACTGTCTAAAAGATTTATAAGAGTTGTATAAACGCAGTGTAATTTCGAGGTATGTATTGAATAGCGGTATGCTAGTCAGAAGGTACCTTTAGCAGCGGTATGTTCACGAATGTTCACGTATATACTGAAGTATTATAATTAAGAGGTTCACGTGATAGTTTTACTGCTAATAGTGGCTGCGGTATGATTACCACACAGGTATATTCATTCAACAGCGGTATTATAGAGAATGTTGGACGAAATATACAAGGTGTAACAGAATAAATGCAAGCCTTAAAAGTATTTTGTTCATAATTGACTACTGAATAGATTTCAGTAACTTTTATTATGGGTATTTTTTATACCTACCGCCGATTGTTCCAAAGAAAATTCAATCAGTTATAGTATTGCTAGGGTCAACACCATTTTCTTAATAAAAACAGTTAGCTTTAAAAAACATAAGTTTTGGGCGTTGTATTATGCTTTTAACTCAATACTCGAATTAGGTGTTGCGTTAATTATGTAACATGTTATATTGAACAGTATTTAAAGAATCTATTGCATTGAAAAATAAATAATACTTCTTTATTTATTTTTCAATGGAAATAATTAGGGTGCCGCGCAAAAAATTGGAACTAAAATATATCTTTTCACGTTGAACTGAACGGATTTTTACAAAATGTTCACTGGCAGGTAGCTGCTGTTATAAGGACTAACTTAGGCTAATTTTATTTTAGAAAAAGAAAGAATATCAAAATGTTAATGTCACGCGAACTTCGTCGCGAGCATCAGCTAGTATAATTAAGTGCTATACTACAGTATCGTGCCATAAAGCCTGTTTTTTTGCTGTCGAAAGTTGTGATAGCCTTTCACCTAATATAAAAAATAACAACAGTATCGGTCGTAGCATAATCTACAAAAAAAAAAAAAAAACTATACAATCAGTTACAATTTTCTTGAAAATCAAATCTCCCTGCGACCACATTCTCTAGACTAAACGAAAGTCTTAATATCCACCTTCCATCTCATCAGAATCACTCTGTGTATTATTAATTTATGACGTAAGTGTGGTATACATAATTATAAATAAAATAAATAAATAATAAAACCAATTGTAAATAATAAAGTTTGTAAGTATTTAATTGCAAAAAGAAACGTTATGTATCATGTTATACATATCTCGTACTTAGTATTTTTATCTCACGAAGCGACGCGTGCTTTACTTGTGGTAACCACTTCAGACCCGCTGTGAATGTGTGCGTGAAGAGGAGTAGCGTCAGCACATAACACACACACACTCATCCGACTTCGCCATTGTCGCGGGCGGTACCGAGGAGAGCGCTGTACCTGCGCTCACACACAAATTCACTGCGTTTTTGTACACTTGGTAACCGCAAGTAAAGCGTGCGTCGCTTTGTGAGATAAAAGTACTAACAAATATTTAAAAAAATCACAAAAACATTTGACGAAGTACCTACCTCCGTCATTTGTTAAGAGAATCAGTATGGCACTCAGAACCTGACGATAGCTTATTTTTCTATCGAATCTCTTACACCATAACATCACGCCTGTCCTCCGCGGAGGCACAGGCAGAGTTGTGTATAGCACACACACATTTTGTCAGTTAAGTACGTGTAAGTCCCATGTAACAGGATGCGAGTTTTCCCAACGATTTTATTTAACCGGACGCAGCCGTATACCAGTATATGGAGCGACTGCTCATCAAACCACAACCCAGTTACTGGGTAACATATACCCCTTGGTAAGACTGGTTGTCAGACTTTCGTGCTTCTGACGACCCGTAGCGTCTGTCAAAGATGCACAAATGACAGCCGGGACCAACGGCTTGACGTGCTTTCCGAGGCACGGAGGGGTCTTGGTATGTTGTATCAGCGGCAAGCGTAGCTGAACATGATCGATCGACCCATGCGGCTGTTATTAATTTGCCACAATCCCTCCATACCTCTAAAGATGATATAAATATCAGTGTTTAACAAAAAAATATACTAAATATTAAAACCATAGTTGCTTCCAAGTTCCTAAAAAAAATATTTATTTTATTTAAAATTTTTAATTGTTTAATTTTTTTATTAAGTAATTTAGTTTTGTATTGAATCTCAATTTCGTGATAGTTTTTATGAGTCTGTTCTTATTTATTAATTAAATTAATAAAACTACTGTTCTAGTATCCCTGCTTACTCCTCCGACTAAGTCAGTGGGTTCACGTCAGTACTACAACGACTGAGGTACGAACTCACGATCGTTTGCCAGTTTTAACCGTTGGGCTACTGACGCTCATCTAGTCTGTGATTTCAAGATTGTTTCCAACTCATGAGGCTATATAGTATTTTTCATCGTCTTGAATAGAGGGTCACTTAAGACAACGGAAAAATGCCCGAAGAATTACTGGCTCCATTCAAAATAGTACCGTATCACCATAGGCTAAAGTAGAAAATTGTATGAATATCGGCACTGTTGCCAGAGAAGGCTCGAGCATGCGCGAGGAGTCTTCCGTTCTGTCTGAATTGACCCTTTTAGCCCGTGCAGACTATGCTGACCACAGTTTCAAACTAAAATGAACCTTATGTAACGCGAATAATGCTCATATTTGTATAACCGAATTTTCTGAGCAAGTGTTTCTCACGAATATAAACAGAGTTGTCTTGAAAATAAGGTTTATAATAGTTTGTACATTTGTCCACCAGACATTTGTGACCAGTCTTACTGATTTCTTGAACAGGTTTGTAGAAATGGTGGATATGTTTCATATGATTATTTTTAAATCTTTGAAATGTATGAAGATCTGATTTATTTTAAATAGTTTACAGAATATTTTTTTGTTTATGTTTTTGTAAATGTGATTTGAAAGTGAATTTATAAGACTTATAACTGTTTGAATTAGACTAGCTTGTGATGTGTTGCTCGGGCAGAAATAGGTGTTATTCTTGATGCTGTTGTAAGGATAAAAATTATTGTTTTCGTTTTCAGTGTGGACAGTGTTTTTAAAACTAGATTGAAATTCAATATTTTCATGTTTTGTAAGAATCATGTGGATCTCTGCTACTTCATTTTGATTCTGAGAAACTTGAGCTAAGTTTTAATTTCAATTAAACCAAGCACTTTTGAATCTGTCAGAAATATGAAGCTAGCTCTCCATTCCACAGCGTAGTAGGTTCCTGTGGAGAAGAACGGGCAAGAAACTCCACGGACATTCTTAAATCAATAAATTGGCTAAATCATTCATCATGAAATTACAGAAATTGCACATAATGATATTCTAATAGTTTCTTTAAAGTCGCTACCTCGTTGGCCTATGGTGGTTGCAAGCGCTACTGCTGAGCATAACATTCAATGTTCGATTCCCGGGCCGGGAATTGTTATTGGGATTTTCTTTCTGTTATTCATCAGTCTCAGTCCGGAGTCTGTATACGTGCCCAGATACATGGGACTTAAACATAGCTGGCGAAATATGGCTGTGCTATAGTTACACCTGTGCCCAATCCTCGGGGACACTAGGCGTGCTGTTATGTTCTCTGAACAGATAGAAATTTTGCCTCTTTTTGCCCTGGCATCACTTAGTAAAATTGATAAAAAAATACTTTATGACGACACCAATCAAGAATACTCAATGTTATATTATTATTAATAAGTTAGTAAATTATTGTGAGTTTCATGACATACACAGAATACATGGTAGCAGGGACATCGACGCGCAAATTGTAACTATGTATTAAGCACATCATCCTTCTAGATATAACGCAGACAATTTTTCATAGAAATGGGCAATCCCTACTCGGCCAAACTGTATGGAACGGCATTATTTTAAAATTCGTCTCCTGCCTTGTAAATTTTCATCGGTTCAAAATCTTGTTCTGAATATATGTTAACAAGTTGCACCTCAAGTCCCTGCACTCCTGTATAAAGAAAAAAAATTAGCTGTTCCATACATTTTGACCGCGGAGATATAGCACTTTTCTATGAAACAGCTGATTATTTTTGTGTTGTATAACCGACGAAAAATTTCTGCGCTGGGGGTCTACAACGATATGCTGAATTCATGGTTACAGTTTGCGCACTGATTAAAAATAAATCCTGTATGCACTGATTTCTAGATTGAACAAATATTATGTTAAACTAGTCATAAGGGTTTTACCGGAACCTGGATATACCATCCTACAGTTGAAGCGTTTCAGCGTGGAACTAACGGTCATTGCCTTTTCCTTAATATATCACCGAAGAAACCCAAACAATAAACTATGAATGGTTTTGCGTTGTTGCATTTCAATGCTGTCACCTCTAACTGGAAGCATCACAGAAGCTTGCCAAGCCTTCATTTGAGTCCCATGTGTCGTTCTGTTGCACAACGGCCGACTTATCTGACCCGAAAAGGTCGACGTTGGGGACGCCCCACTTTGAAACATGGCCTCCGAACAGGATATTTTAGTTTTTTAAATGAGAAAATTCTAGAAAATGTAGGTGGGTCAATGACCGCCATTGCCCCGCTATAACATGTAGTTTTATGTACTGATTTATTTTTAGTTTATCAAGTCACTATACAAAGGGGAAAATTCATAGAACCCACTTTGATTTTTACTACACAAGCCTTATTTTAACGCAGAGAATGTTCAAATCCGCTAAGACCGTACTTACCTAATTAGATCAGAATATTCTACTGTTGACGCTAAAGTATGCAGTATGTCTCAGGAGCAGGACATTTTCATAACATCGGATGGTCCACACGGCTGCTTGTCCCTAACTGACACATTCCATTACAATAAGAATATACATGTAATGTTGAGTTAGAAATAAATGTAAATTATGACAAAACTTATTTTTATTTGTCATCATGCAACCGACTTCCTGAAATACTTCAACGTTGCGCGTCTGTGCAAGGGTGCCGGGATCTTCAAGATGGCTGAGTGGCTTCTCCCTCGTCAAAGTCAAAGCATTTATTTCAAATAGGCACTTAAAAGGCACTTTTGAACGTCAACATTTACATTAAAATAGAATTGATTCTAGTCGCCCCTTCCAAAATGTAGTTTCGTATGGAGAAGAATGGGCAAGAAACTCCACCGTTACTCTTTTAAAAATGATTTAACTACAATATTTAACATACATTCATTGTATAATTATGTGTGAAAACGATGCATCCAGAACAAAATTACTGTACCAAAATTGGTAAAAAGAATGAAATTGAAGCAATTATAGATAAATTAACTCTATGATAGATACATAGTGCCCACACATTTACAAACATTGTAAAAGTAAATATACAATTTTCCTAGAATATTAACAAGTATGTAATCAGTCAGTGTGTGAGTTAAAGTAATCACTGAGTGTAATCAATGTCACAGATATAATTAATTACATAATTCAATTAGCAACCAGTTTGATTTTGTCTAGACTCTAGATTGTCCTATGGAGCAGGACCAGCATGTTTCCAAGCATTCTTATCTTGGATATAATCCTCTAATTTGTAATATGCTTGTTTACAAAGTGTACTTTTCATATGAGTTTTAAATTTCCTTTCATTTAATTGCAATATATCACAAGGTATTTTGTTATAACATTTAACACAGTACCCCATAAAAGATGTATGTACTTTAGCTAATCTGGAAAATGGTTGATCTAATTTGTCTTTGTTTCTAGTATTAAAATTATGTCTATCACTTATTTTATTAAAAAGATGTAGATTTTTTCTTACATACATGATATTTTCATAAATAAATTGGCAAGGTACCGTCATAATATTAATCCTTTTAAATAGGTCCCTGAGAGATTCGCGGCGACGTAGATTATAAATGGCTCTGACAGCTCTCTTTTGCAAAATAAAGATGGATTCAATGTCAGCAGCCCGACCCCACAGTAAAATGCCATACGACATAATGCTGTGGAAGTAGCTAAAATAGACCAAACGCGCGGTTTCTACATCTGTTAACTGTCTGATCTTCCTAACAGCATAAGCGGCGGAGCTTAGCCGCCCCGCAAGAGATGTTATATGAGGTCCCCATTGTAATTTCTCGTCTAGCGTGATTCCTAGGAACACCGTTTGATTAACAAATTCCAGTTTTTCTCCATTCAATATGATGTCACATTCGCTACTTCTAACATTTGGTAATTGAAATCTAATGCATTTGGTTTTTGTGCCATTTAGTACCAAATTATTTACCGTAAACCAATCTTGGACCTGAAGAATACAGTTATTCACGTCGTCAAGATTTTGTGACCGTCGGGCTATTTTAAATATCAATGATGTGTCATCTGCAAATAACACCATCTTCGGTTGGTTTAAAAGTAAATAGGGTAAATCATTAATGTAAACTAAAAAGAGGGATGGACCCAATATTGAACCTTGAGGAACACCCATTGCCATTTCAGACCCTAATGAGTTTATGCCGTTTACTTGAACTTTAACTTTTCTGTCTTTCAGGTATGATCGTAGTAAATCGAGTGCTGTATTTCTAATCCCATAGTGCTCCAGTTTCAGCAGAAGTGTCTCATGATTTACGCAATCGAACGCTTTGGAGAGGTCGCAAAAGATTCCAATGGCATCTTTTGCTTCTTCCCCGGCGTTAAAAATGTTCTTTATTAGGGTGACACCAGCGTCAGTGGTACAACGCCCCTTGGTGAAACCGTACTGTTGTTCATGAAAGATGGCATTTTTATTAAAGTGACGTAACATTTGATTGAGAATCAACTTTTCAAACACTTTACTGAGAACTGGCAGAATTGACACAGGCCTATAATTGTTAGGTTCTTTACTATCACCCGATTTGAACAAAGGAACTACTTTACTGTGTTTCATGAGATCCGGGAAGACTCCTTGGTCTACACTGGTGTTAAATATGAAAGCTAAATAGGGCGCAATGGTTTTGATAATAGCACTACAGACTTTTACAGACATTCCCCAAAGATCTTCGTCCCAACAAAGAATGACCACAAAGTTCTTAGTGAATCGATGGCAAAAAGTTCAAACATCCTTGGCTCAAAATTCAACTGCGCGAAGTGCGCTCACTTACGATCATCAGATGCACAGGTGACAGCACGCGGCGCAGGATGGAAGGTGGGCCATTGTCTGCAACGCCCACAAAGGAAAGCTTGTAGATAAAAGTGGAGGCAACACTCTAAATAAAAAACTGAAGACGACTGTGGGCTAACGCTCTCTTTACATGACATACATAGGAGAAAACACATGTCACTGTCTCGTTCTTATGTGTGTAAAGAGAACGTAAGCCCACAGTTGCTTTCACTTAGGCATTTGGAGTGTTGCCCTCACTTTTATCTACATGCTTCTTGGCTTAAAATAGTATCAAAGGCAAGTATAGAGGGCGCCACCAGCGGAGAGGCAAAGGGAATTCTATTCGGTAACAGGGTGTCCCTGTAGCCCCCGCAGAGCCGAGCCCGCCTGTTCCAGAAGCCGCGCACCTGGCGCTGACGGCCGCAGACCTGGAGCGCGAGCGCGGGCGCCCGCTGTCCAAGTACGAGCGCAACATGATGATCTTCAACTGGCTGCACACGCTGGACGACGCCGCGCCCTTCTAGCTCAGCGGGGCTGGCGGGGTTGGGGACCCGGCTCTCTGACATCGGAATGCAGTTCGAAGCGACGCGCGTTTACTTTGGTAAACAAGTGTACAAACTACTAGGTCAAGAGCAGGCCCATTCAGTAATAAAAATAAAAACTAGTGATTGGCCGAATATTCGGTTAAAAGTTTACCCAAACGGATATACGGTAGGATTTGGTGCGGTTAATTGTGCATCTTAAAAGTTCAAGTATGTGCAGATCACGTTAAGCACACGTCCCTTTCTGCCCGCTGACGCCGCTACCCCTTGACGGCTCGGACGCATTATCTTGTCTAGTTAGTTATGCATCTTGCCCATGTTTTAGTAATATTTAATTTTTGATTAAGTTAAAAGGGCCCACTTGTACATATAATGACTTCATATATATGCTTATAGACTTTTTTGATACATAATTATTCGGTACAATGTTCGGCATTGTTGCCGAATACCGAACATACAACGAATATTCGGCGCATCCCTAGTAGAATCACGCTGTGAATGCGTGTGTAGACAAGCGCAGGAGCTTTCGGTACCGTCCGAAACGATGGCGAAGTAGGAAGTATGTGTGTGCTATGTGCTGACGCTACTCGTCATAGCGCACAAATTCACAGCGTGTTTATACACTTGGTTACCACAAGTAAAGCGCGTGTCGTTTCGTGAGATAAAATACTGCAGCTACAACGGTTAAGGTACCTGCTCTTCCTGCTCCGTCTCAACAATCCACCCTGAATAAGGGTCGGCTTTCAATCTGACTGGATGCACCAATACGCCAGTGTTGTATATGGAGCGACTTACGCATGTAAAGTATTTTTTGTATGAACACAATACACTCAAATGGGTTCCTCCCATCATTGGTCCCTCAGTCACGGATCACATAAATGAAAATGTAAAATAGTTGCAAATTGTACTTAATTTGGCGTATTGACAAATAATAAAATAAATGTAGAGAGGCGCGCAAGTTTAGTTAGACGGGCTCTACCTGGCCGGGAGTATGTCACATCGAAGTATAAAAAGTAAAGGGTATATGCTTAGAATACAGAAGTCAAAAATTACGAATGGAGGCGATTATACCCGATTGAGCGCCGAATATACTTGATCCAGAGTATCCGACCGACTGGAGCCGAGTATTTTCGATTCAGCGCCGAATATACTTGATCCAGAGTATTCGACCGACTGGAGCCGAGTATACTCGATTCAGCGCCGAATATACTTGATCCAGAGTATCCGACCGACTGGAGCCGAGTATACTCGATTCAGCGCCGAATATACTTGATCCAGAGTATTCGACCGACTGGAGCCGAGTATACTCGATTCAGCGCCGAATATACTTGATCCAGAGTATCCGACCGACTGGAGCCGAGTATACTCGATTCAGCGCCGAATATACTTGATCCAGAGTATCCGACCGACTGAACCCGAGTATACGCGATTCAACGCCGAATATACTTGATCCAGAGTATCGGACCGATTGGAGCCGAGTATACCCGATTCAGCGCCGATTATTCGCGATACAGCATATCCGACCGACTGGAGCCGAGTATTATTCAGCGCCTAATATATTTGATTCAGAGTATCCGACCGACTGGAGCCGAGTATACTCGATTCAGCGCCGAATATACTAGATCCACCTTATCCGACCTACTTGAGCCCAGTCAGTATACATGAAAAAAAAAAAATCAAGTATTTTTTATATGATCCCAATACACATTGGTGCCTCAGTCACCGACTACATATGGAATTTAGAGCGTCCTCTTTGTCACACTTGTGTGACGGTCTCTTTCTAAAGCTCGATGTGACATATTCCCGCTTGAGTACTGTCTAAAAGATTTATAAGAGGTGTATAAACGCAGTGTAATTTCGAGGTATGTATTGAATAGCGGTATGCTAGTCAGAAGGTACCTTTAGCAGCGGTATGTTCACGAATGTTCACGTATATACTGAAGTATTCTAATTAAGAGGTTCACGTGATAGTTTTACTGCTAATAGTGGCTGCGGTATGATTACCACACAGGTATATTCATTCAATAGCGGTATTATAGAGAATGTTGGACGAAATATACAAGGTGTAACAGAATAAATGCAAGCCTTAAAAGTATTTTGTTCATAATTGACTACTGAATCGATTTCAGTAACTTTTATTATGGGTATTTTTTATACCTACCGCCGATTGTTCCAAAGAAAATTCAATCAGTTATAGTATTGCTAGGGTCAACACCATTTTCTTAATAAAAACAGTTAGCTTTAAAAAACATAAGTTTTGGGCGTTGTATTATGCTTTTAACTCAATACTCGAATTAGGTGTTGCGTTAATTATGTAACATGTTATATTGAACAGTATTTAAAGAATCTATTGCATTGAAAAATAAATAATACTTCATTATTTCTTTTTCAATGGAAATAATTAGGGTGCCGCGCAAAAAATTGGAACTAATATATATCTTTTCACGTTGAACTGAACGGATTTTTATAAAATGTTCACTGGCAGGTAGCTGCTGTTATAAGGACTAACTTAGGCTAATGTTATTTTAGAAAAAGAAAGAATATCAAAATGTTAATGTCAGGCGAACTTCGTCGCGAGCATCAGCTGGTATAATAAAGTGCTATACTACAGTATCGTGCCATAAAGCCTGTTTTTTTGCTGTCGAAAGTTTTGATAGCCTTTCACCTAATATGAAAAAAAAATAACAATATTGTCGGTCGTAGCAGAATTTACAAAAAAAAAATTCTATAAAGTCAGTTATAATTTTCTTGAAAATCAAATTTGATTTTCAATTCTCTACTTCTTTTAGTCTTAATTTCTACCTTCCATCTTATCAGAATCACTCTGTGTATTATTAATTTATTACGTAAGTGTGGTATACATAATTATAAATAAAATAAATAAATAAATAATAAAACCAATTGTAAATAATAAAGTTTGTAAGTATTTAATTGCAAAAAGAAACGTTATGTATCATGTTATACATATCTCGACTTAGTATTTTTATGTCACGAAGCGACGCGTGCTTTACTTGTGGTAACCACTTCAGACCCGCTGTGAATGTGTCCGTGAAGAGGAGTAGCGTCAGCACATAACACACACACATCCGACTTCGCCATTGTCTCGGACGGTACCGAGAGCGCTGTACCTGCGCTCACACACAAATTCACTGCGTTTTTGTACACTTGGTAACCGCAAGTAAAGCGTGCGTCGCTTTGTGAGATAAAAGTACTAACAAATATTCAAAAAAATCACAAAAACATTTGACGAAGTACCTACCTCCGTCATTTGTTAAGAGAATCAGTATGCGACTCAGAACCTGACGATAGCTTATTTTTCTATCGAATCTCTTACACCATAACATCACGCCTGTCCTCCGCGGAGGCACAGGCAGAGATGTGTATAGCACACACACATTTCGTCAGTTTAGTACGTTTAAGTCCCATGTAACAGGATGCGAGTTTTCCCAACGATTTTATTTAACCGGACGCAGCCGTATACCAGTATATGGAGCGACTGCTTATCAAACCACAACCCAGTTACTGGGTAACATATACCCCTTGGTAAGACTGGTTGTCAGACTTTCGGGCTTCTGACGACCCGTAGCGACTGTCAAAGATGCAAGAATGACAGCCGGGACTAACGGCTTGACGTGCTTTCCGAGGCACGGAGGGGTCTTGGTATGTAAAGGTGGTCACCCATCCGCGGCAAGCGTAGCTGAACATGATCGATCGACCCATGCGGCTGTTATTAATTAGCCATAATCCCCTCCATACCTCTGAAGATGATATAAATATCAGTGTTTAACAAAAAATATACTAAATATTAAAACCATAGTTGCTTCCAAGTTCCTAAAAAAAATATTTATTTAATTTAAAAAATTTAATTGTTTCATTTTTTTATTAAGTAATTTAGTTTTGTATTGAATCTCAATTTGGTGATAGTTTTTATGATTCTGTTCTTATTTATTAATTAAATTAATATAACTACTGTTCTAGTATCCCTGCTTACTCCTCCGACTAAGTTAGTGGGTTCACGTCAGTACTACAACGACTGAGGTACGAACTCACGATCGTTTGCCAGTTTTAACCGTTGGGCTACTGACGCTTATCTAGTCTGTGATTTCAAGATTTTTTCCAACTCATGAGGCTATATAGTATTTTTCATCGTCTTGAATAGAGGGTCACTTAAGACAACGGAAAAATGCCCGAAGAATTACTGGCTCCATTCAAAATAGTACCGTATAACCATAGCCTAAAGTAGAAAATTGTATGAATATCGGCACTGTTGCCAGAGAAGGCTCGAGCATGCGCGAGGAGTCTTCCGTTCTGTCTGAATTGACCCTTTTAGTCCGTGCAGACTATGCTGACCAACGTTTCAAACTAAAATGAACCTTACTTAACGCGAATAATGCTCATATTCGTATAACCGAATTTTCTGAACAAGTGTTTCTCACGAATATAAACAGTGTAGTCTTGAAAATAAGGTTCACAATGGTTTGTACATTTGTCCACCAGACATTTGTGACCAGTATTACTGATTTCTTGATCAGGTTTGTAGAAATGGTGGATTATTATGTTTGTTATGATTATTTTTAAATCTTTGAAATGTATGAAGATCTGATTTATTTTAAATAGTTTACAGAATATTTTTTTGTTTATGTTTTTGTAAATGTGATTTGAAAGTGAATTTATAAAAGACTTATAACTGTTTGAATTAGACTAGCTTGTGATGTGTTGCTCGGGCAGAAATAGGTGTTATTCTTAATGCTGTTGTAAGGATAAAAATTATTGTTTTCGTTTTCAGTGTGGACAGTGTTTTTAAAACTAGATTGAATTTCAATATTTTCATGTTTTGTAAGAATCATGTGGATCTCTGCTACTTCATTTTGATTCTGAGAAACTTGAGCTAAGTTTTAATTTCAATTAAACCAAGCTCTTTTGAATCTGACAGAAATATGAAGCTAGTTCTCCATTCCACAGCGTAGTAGTTTCCTGTGGAGAAGAACGGGCAAGTAACTCACTATTGGCTACATGCCAATACATTGATTTAAGAGCGTCTGTGGACCTCGTTGGCCTGCAACCGCTACTGCTGAGCATAATATTCAATGTTCGATTCCCGGGCCGGGAAATTGTTATTGGGATTTTCTTTCTGTAATTTATCAGTGTCAGTCCGGAGTCTGTATACGTGCCCAGATACATGGGACTTAAACATAACTGGAGAAATATAGCTGTGCTATAGTTACACCTGTGCCCAACCCTCGGGGACACTAGGCGTGCTGTTATGTTCTCTAAACAGACTGAATTTTGCCTCTTTTTGCCCTGGCATCACATAGTAAAATTGATAAAAAAATACTTTATGACAACACCTATCAAGAATACTCAATGTTATATTATTATTAATAAGTTAGTAAATTATTGTGAGGTTCATGACATACACAGAATACATGGTAGCAGGGACATCGACGCGCAAATTGTAACTATGTATATTAAGCACATCATTCTTCTAGATATAACGCAGAAAATTCTTCTTAGAAAAGTGCAATCCCTGCTCGGCCAAACTGTATGGAAGGGTATTATTTTTTAATTCATCTCCTGCCTTGTAAATTTGCATCGGTTCAGAATCTTGTTCTGAATATATGTTAACAAGTTGCACCTCAAGTCCCTGCACTCCTATATAAAGAAAAAAATCAGCTGTTCCATACATTTTGACCGCGTAGGTATAGCACTTTTTTATGAAACAGCGTATGAAGCGCTGGTGGGGGGTCTAGAATGATATGCTGAATTCATGGTTACAGTTTGCACACTGGATAAAAATGTATCCTGTATGCACTGATTTCTAGATTGAACAAATATTATGTTAAACTAGTCATAAGGGTTTTACCGGAACCTGGATATACCATCCTACAGTTGAAGCGTTTTAGCGTGGAACTAACGGTCATTGCCTTTTCCTTAATATCTTACCGAAGAAACCCAAACAATAAACTATGAATGGTTTTGCGTTATTGGAACATGTAGATCACTATAAATATTGATTCAGGACGTTGACAGACTTTCAATGCTGTCACCTCTAACTGGAAGCATCACAGAAGCTTGCCAAGCCTTCATTTGAGTCCCATGTGTCGTTCTGTTGCACAACGGCCGACTTATCTGACCCGAAAAGGTCGACGTTGGGGACGCCCTACTTTGAAACATGGCCTGCGAGGCCTGGGGCCTGGAGCAACAGAATATTTTAGTCATTGAAATGAGGTGGGTCAATGACCACCATTGCCCCGCTATAACATATAGTTTTATGTACTGATTTATTTTTAGTTTATCAAGTCACTATACAAAGGGGAAAATTCATAGAACCCACTTTGATTTTTACTACACAAGCCTTATTTTAACGCAGAGAATGTTCAAATCCGCTAAGACCGTACTTACCTAATTAGATCAGAATATTCTACTGTTAACGCTAAAGTAGGCAGTATGTCTCAGGACCAGGACAGTTTGATGACATCGGATGGTCCACACGGCTGCTTGTCCCTAACTGACACATTCCATTACAATAAGAATGTAATATACATGTAATGTTGACTATGAAATAAATGTAAATTACGACAAAACTTATTTTTCTTTGCCATCATGCAACCGACTTCCTGAAATACTTCAACGTTGCGCGTCTGTGCAAGGGTGCCGGAATCTTCAAGATGGCTGAGTGGCTTTTCTCTCGTCCCAACAAAGAATGACCACAAAGTTCTTAGTGAATCGATGGCAAAAAGTTCAAACATCCTTGGCTCAAAATTCAGTGCGCTCACTTACGTGACGCAGCCATACGATCATCAAATGCACAGGTGACAGCACACGGCGCAGGATGGAAGGTGGGCCATTGTCTGCAACGCCAACAAAGGAAAGCTTATAGATAAAAGTGGAGGCAACACTCTAAATAAAAAACTGAAGACGACTGTGGGCTAACGCTCTCTTTACATGACACACATAGGAGAAAACACATATCACTGTCTCGTTCTTATGTGTGTAAAGAGAACGTAAGCCCACAGTTGCCTTCACTTAGGCATTTGGAGTGTTGCCCCCACTTTTATCTACATGCTTCTTGGCTTAAAATAGTATCAAAGGCAAGTATAGAGGGCGCCACCAGCGGAGAGGCAACGGGAATTCTATTCGGTAACAGGGTATCCCTGTAGCCCCCGCAGAGCCGAGCCCGCCTGTTCCAGAAGCCGCGCACCTGGCGCTGACGGCCGCAGACCTGGAGCGCGAGCGCGGGCGCCCGCTGTCCAAGTACGAGCGCAACATGATGATCTTCAACTGGCTGCACACGCTGGACGACGCCGCGCCCTTCTAGCTCAGCGGGGCTGGCGGGGTTGGGGACCCGGCTCTCTGACATCGGAATGCAGTTCGAAGCGACGCGCGTTTACTTTGGTAAACAAGTCAAGAGCAGGCCCATTCAGTAATAAAAATAAAAACTAGTGATTGGCCGGATATTCGGTTACAAGTTTACCCAACCGAATATACGGTAGGATTCGGTGCGGTTAATTATGCATCTCAAAAGTTCAAGTATGTGCAGATCGCGTTAAGCACACGTCCCTTTCTGCCCGCTGACGCCGCTACCCCTTGACGGCTCGGACGCATTATCTTGTCTAGTTAGTTATGCATCTTGCCCATGTTTTAGTAATATTTCATTTTTAGTTAAGTTAAAAGGGCCCACTTGTACTTGGGTGAAAATCATTTAAAATGACCATTGTGACAAAAATGAAACAAAAATGGAAATGTAACAAAAATGAAACGCGTAACAAAAAATAACAAAAATGAAATATTAGGGCTCGGTTACAATACACATTATTATCTGACTGTTATTTATTTTATTGATTTATCATATGGTGTTTCGCAATAAAACACTGTTTATTTCTTTTTTATCATTTGTTTTATTAATTAATTATGAGGAATCTATAAGGAAATTAGAATCTCTTAAAAACATTTTTTTTTCCTTTGGCGACAATAAAAAGAGATCAACGTTATATGAGTTGCCTATCTTATCAGTTTAAGAATAGTCATATTGAGAATATTATTCTCAGATATAAAGTTATCAATCTAAAATAAATCAACAATGCAAAAATAAATGGACATTCTTGTCAACAATATTCATTAATAACATAAACATAACACTTGAAAAAAGGGCAAAATAAAAAAACTTCTATATTTTCTAACACAATCGTACGCTGCATCATTATTTTTATAAAGTCCGTTCTGAGCCAGGTTATCATTAAGTATTTATTTTGATGTAGGTCATCAAAATAAATACTTAATGATAACTTTAAAAAAATTGGTATGAAAACCCAAAACTTAATTACAGTAAGTTTAAAATATCCTACTGTATGAACACAATGAAAAACACGACATTTGTTATAAAATAATAATGAACTTAACAATAAAAACATTGTCATTAAAAAAAACAACGTCAGATATTACTCACTTTCACTTGAACTAGAAATAGAAAAAAATGACTTTTTCTTTGATGATACATAATTAGAAGATGAACTACCAAGAAATTCAGGAAAATCTGCTTTAAGATTAAAAGAAGATACATTTTGTCTCTTTGTGTTGCTAGTCATTTTCTTTAAATCACTTAGTGAATAATTTACTCGAACATTAGACAGAATAGTCACAGGTGCCACATTTTTATTTTTTATTTCATTCCGATGATCAACATTTTCTTTATTTGTCATGGCGGCCGCGGCAAAAGTATGGTCTGCATCCACATGGGTTTTAATTTGCGTTAGGTTGCTTTTCACTTTATCTTTAGATGATTCAGTATTATCAACACTAGGTGACAAATCAAAAATATCAAAAGAGTCTAAATCACCGTAACCAGTATTTAATGTATCTTCTTCAACATTGGGGCTATTTTTTGAAGATACCAGTATTGTTTTGCTTTCGCAATTCGTGATATCAGTCAATGTATTCATATTATGGGTTTGTCTATCAAATGGTGAGGGCAGGCAGTCATCTGAATCGGATGTTAACCGAGTTCGTTTTCTGGGGCGAGGTTTTAGCAGGCAATGTCTTTTAATATCGAAACAGTCGCAGAAGCCTCTAATGTTTGAGCTGTTACAAAAACAACTTAAAACTCGGTAGTTAATTTCATTACAGTTGTTTTCTGATTCGACTTGTATTTGGTGAACTTTCATAGTTTTAGGAACAGGCACTAAAACTTCGAGAGCTGTTTGGTTTTTGCTTATAACCTCGTTGATATCAGACTCATCAACACAGAAGAGGTTAACTGTAGTGTCTTCTTTCAGAAGAGAGTACGCTGCTGAAGTGTCTAAAACATCCATTCCATGTAATACTCTAGCATCTAAAAGTCGCTTTATAGCACCTCCTACACCATCTGCAGCACCCTTCCCATGATACGACTCTGAAAAGTTCCAAGTCCCTCTTTCGAAATTCAAGTCTTCAAGATATAATTTATAGAGATAAAAATTCTTTTTCTGCTTGTATTGGGTGGCGGGGCCATCCAAAAATACGTGCACAATATTAATTTGAGGAAATTTTCTTTTGATGTCAATCAGAATTGGTCTCAAATGTGCCCATATTGCTGGAGGTGAATGATCTGTTGAGTCAGATAGCGTGCAATATGCTTGAGGTTTCAAACCTTTAATGTATATGACGCTTGTATGTAAAGAAATTTGATTTTGTGACCCGAAGTGGGCAGATTGAATTTGCCGATGCATTTTACAATTGTAATTTTCGGAAAAGTCGCAGTGAATCATAACCTCGTCTTCTAGAAGACTGCTTTTGAGAATTCTATATACGTTGTATTGGTGCCAAATATTAAAATAGTGCTCTTTAAACTTTGTAAGTTCCTGTTCAAAAAGGCTTATAAGGTTTTCCAGATTTCCCGTTTTAGATTCAGTTAATACTTTTTTAGTTTTCTTAGTCTCTTCATTTTTTTGGTATTCGACATCTTTCGTGGTCCACTCTAACCAGGTAACGACATCATGTTTTTTAGCTTTAGTGAAATTGTAGGTTGGAGACATCGTATTGCAAATATTACATTGAGAATACATGCATTCTTTCGATTTTGCATCGCACACTATCTCTTCCAATATATTTATTAATTTTGTACCTGATTCAAAAATCGTCAGTTTTTTTAGCGCCATAAATTTAAACTCAATATTTGCATGAATTTTGCAAACACAAGTTTCACGGTTGGACAGTCGAGGTTTGACTACATAAAAAGGTCGGTGCCTGCGAAAAGTGGCAATGGATACATTAATACCAGTGTTTTCCCTAAATTTTTTACGTAAATTCGTCAAACTGTCGAGAAGATATCGTTTTTGACATTTTTGTTTTTTAAAAGTCTTGGTTTCTTTTTTCCCCGCCGTAGCACGGCTTACGTCATCGCGCAGGTAAAAGTGACGAATTTTTTTCGCCAATTCACTGTTTCTCCTGGAGCCCAATTTTGCATGATTACGGATTCTGCTTTTTAAACCGACCACCCATCTCAACCGCGAGTGCAATCTATACTTTTTAACAATTGAGGACGTAAAAATATTCCGTAAAACCTTCTTTGCTTTTTTGTTGTTCACGTATTCCTGCCCTATTGCTTCAGTCAAAACGAAATTTTCTAGTAGGACTTTTTTAATTTTCATTTTATCTTGGTCTGAGGGAGTGGTCATAGTTTTGATAAATAATTCTGATTTTGAATTTGGTGTTTGCGGCTCTTCATGTATTACGAGATTTGCTTCTGCTTGCTCTGAAACAGTCATCTGACAATTAAGTAGGATTTTTTGTCGATAGATTTTCTTTTTTAGCGCTTGTATTTGTTTTCTTTGTTTATTTATAGTGTTTCTTTGTTTTTCATTTTCTTTCTTTAGCCTTTTATAGTATCGTTGGTATTCTTTTGAACTATTTATATTTTTTATTTGTGTCTTATATTTTCTCTCTTGATTTTTCTTAAGCTTTCTCCAGTTCCTTCTTCTTATCGACTTTTGGTTTTCTGATATTTTAGAAACTGGCACATATTTCTTCTTAATTCTGGTCAAATTTTTCAATCGTATTTCTTCATACTTCTCTGGATTTGATTCTTTAAGGCGTTGCCTATATAGCCGTTGACGTTCAGCTGCTGTCATTGGCATCCTAAAAAAATATATATCGTAAGCACAAAGAGACGGAGAGTCAAACAAACAAATATAAAAAGATGCATAAATGAATAAACAAACAAGAAGCTAGACAAATTAAGGCGATGATTGACGGCAAGCATATGAAAGGCTAACCGACGGATAGAAGTTAAATAGACAAGCAAGCGAACTTGATGACGGAAGAATAATAAAACCGAAAGCAGACAATTAAATAGATAGACAAGAAAACCCTAGAAAAGATTGAAAAATAATAAGAACCGATTTCAAAACGCAGCAAAAGTTGGAAGTCATAGAGCGATCTTCGGCTACCGTAGACGCAGGCTTGCGGCGATAAGCAATGGGTAGCTCGCCGTCCGCCCGTCCAGTAAGGTTTAATCCGAGTAGTCAACGGCGCATAGTGTTCTTCGCACGCCTCAAAACGATGTCAGGAAAAACGTAGGGGCCCAGTAGGGCCGATGCCCTCTAGAAACCTGAGGTCCTAGGACATAAAAGGCAACTGATGGACACAGGTGTGGTTTCCGTCAGTAAGAATCTGCCACGCCCCCGCTACACGCTAGAGCGGGAGAAGTCATAGGATGATTTCAAACGTCAAAAAACACCTTCGAGAACTACCCTAAACTTTAAAATATCTAATAATAAATTATCAGAATTGATTTATAAACATATAAATCATACATAAAAATATACAATCGATTTGAGAACCTTTCCTTTTTGAAGTCGGTTCAAAGACATGTTCTAAGTGAGCTACAGCATTAACCTTGTCATCGCTTTTTATCAAATGAGACGAAGGTCAAATGAGAAATTTGAAGAAACCCACCTATAGATGTCGCACCGATAAAATCCCTAATTCATCAGTCACCGAAGCCACTTTTAGTTGCACTAGGCTACGGATGTAGTTCCAGAGTCGACGGATTAGCCATCTCAACGCACCTCTCTTATACGTATACGGAAGTCAACACTAGTCCAAGAAAGCGGAAGTCATACTACAACCCGCAGCTGTCGACGTTAGTGTGCACCTGTGAAGACCTGTTTGTGGGTACGAATTTGACAGACGCCTCCGCCCACTTCAGGGCAGAGAACATGACGGACAAGGCGGAAGACATCCACGAGGATTACCACTACGAAAAAGAAGACTACGGGCGCTTCTAACACGGAAATATAAATATTCGTGTGCAATATAAAATAAATAAGGGCTAACAAATGACATTGTACATAACAAAAAGAAAGACATACGGACCCATATTATATACACCGAAAATTCACTCACATATTTTATACAACATTAAAATCACGCGCTATTAATAACATTTTATCAGCAATGTGATTGCGTCTTTATTTCACTTTTGTTATTTCATTTTTGTAACGTAATTAAATCATAACAAAAATGAAAAACTGCTGTACTTTGAAAGTAATTTCAAATACGTTAAGCCAAACAGAAATCGCAATGAGTTACAACCACCTAGCATTTCAATAAATGTCAACAATAAAGTACCTAATTGCTTAATTTAATAATATAAGTGTTCACTTACCTGCGTTGTTAGAAACAAAACAAAACAGATAATTTATAATTGGAATTTTTCTCGCCGACAAAAAAACACACGTCATTCACTATTTTCACTCGAGGACAAAATGGCCGACTCATATTAGATTCTGGCATGTGATTGGCTCGTTATAGTTTGAGTGTTGCCATTTTACAAATTCTATATATTACCAAATTGGGCGTTACAAAAATGAATAACAAAAATGATCAAAATAATGGACACTATTTTGAACCCAAAATTTAAATATTTTAAGTAATTAATAAAAAATATTTTTAACCGTAATCAAGGGCTATCAACAACGATTTGGCAAAAAGTTCATGAATAAGTAAATACTGTAGCTAATAAATTTATTCAGATGATTTTTGTAACGTAGCCCGTGAAGAGGACAAATTATTTTGTATGGAGATTATCCGACTTTGATGAGAACAAAGCAATATAAAGAATTTATTATGCTCAACAGATATAGATGTGTGTGTTATATAGTTAGATAATATACATCAGAGTACTAATAGGTAGTTTTTACATAGTAAAAATAACTGTATCATAAAATATCGGGTATGGACAAATTTTGCAATCAAAATGGTCATTTTAAATGATTTTAACCCACTTATAATTACTTCATTTAAATGCTTATAGACTTTTTTGATACATAATTATTCGGTACAATGTTCGGCAATGTTGCCGAATACCGAATATACAACGAATATTCGGCGCATCCCTAGTAGAATCACACTGTGAATATGTGTGTAGGCAAGCGCGGGAACTTTCGGTACCGTCCGAGACGATGGCGAAGTAGGAAGTATGTGTGTGCTATGTGCTGACGCTACTCGTCATAGCGCACAAATTCACAGCGTGTTTGTACACTTGGTTACCGCAAGTAAAGCGCGTGTCGTTTCGTGAGATAAAATACTGCAGCTACAACGGTTAAGGTACCTGCTCTTCCTGCTTCCTCTCAACAATCCACCCTGTATAAGGGTCGGCTTTCAATCTGACCGGATGCAGCAATACACCAGTATTGTATATGGAGCGACTTACACATGTAAAGTGTTTTTTGTATGAACACAATACACTCAAATGGGTTCCTCCTATCATTGGTTCCTCAGTAACGGACTACATAAATGAAAATTTAAAATAGTTACAAATTGTACTTAATTTGGCGTATTGACAAATAATAAAATAAATGTAGAGAGGCGCGCAAGTTTAGTTAGACGGGCTCTACCTGGCCGGGAGTATGTCACATCGAAGTATAAAAAATAAAGGCTGTATGCTTAGAAAACAGAAGTGAAAACTTACGACTGGAGCCGAGTATACTCGATTCAGCGCCATTTATTCGCGATCCAGCGTATCCGACCGACTGAAGCCGAGTATACCCGGCTTCAACGCCGAATATACTTGATCCAGTGTATCCGACCGACTGAAGCCGAGTACACCCGATTCAGCGCCGAATATACTTGATCCAATATATCCGACCGACTGAAGCCGAGTATACTTGATTCAGCGCCGAATATATTTGATCCAGAGTATCCGACCGACTGGAGCCGAGTATACTCGATTCAGAGCCGAATATAATTGATCCAGCTTATCCGACCTACTGAAGCCCAGTCAGTATACCTGAAAAATAATTCATTAAAGTATTTTTGTATGATCCCAATACACACTGGTCGTTCAGTCACCGACTACATTTGGAATTTAGAGCGTCGTCTTTGTCACACTTGTGTGACGGTCTCTTTCTAAAGCTCGATGTGACATATTCCCGCTTGAGTACTGTCTAAAAGATTTATAAGAGTTGTATAAACGCAGTGTAATTTCGAGGTATGTATTGAATAGCGGTATGCTAGTCAGAAGGTACCTTTAGCAGCGGTATGTTCACGAATGTTCACGTATATACTGAAGTATTATAATTAAGAGGTTCACGTGATAGTTTTACTGCTAATAGTGGCTGCGGTATGATTACCACACAGGTATATTCATTCAACAGCGGTATTATAGAGAATGTTGGACGAAATATACAAGGTGTAACAGAATAAATGCAAGCCTTAAAAGTATTTTGTTCATAATTGACTACTGAATAGATTTCAGTAACTTTTATTATGGGTATTTTTTATACCTACCGCCGATTGTTCCAAAGAAAATTCAATCAGTTATAGTATTGCTAGGGTCAACACCATTTTCTTAATAAAAACAGTTAGCTTTAAAAAACATAAGTTTTGGGCGTTGTATTATGCTATTAACTCAATACTCGAATTAGGTGTTGCGTTAATTATGTAACATGTTATATTGAACAGTATTTAAAGAATGTATTCGGATTTTTATAAAATGTTCACTGGCAGGTAGCTGCTGTTATAAGGACTAACTTAGGCTAATGTTATTTTAGAAAAAGAAAGAATATCAAAATGTTAATGTCACGCGAACTTCGTCGCGAGCATCAGCTAGTATAATTAAGTGCTACACTACAGTATCGTGCCATAAAGCCTGTTTTTTTGCTGTCGAAAGTTTTGATAGCCTTTCACCTAATTTAAAAAAATAACAACAGTATCGGTCGTAGCATAATTTACAAAAAAAAAATTCTGTACAATCAGTTATAATTTTCTTGAAAATAAATTCTCCCTGCGACCGCATTCTCTAGTCTCTAGACTAAAAGAAAATCTTAACGTGCACCTTCCATCTTATCAGAATCACTCTGTGTATTATTAATTTATGACGTAAGTGTGGTATACATAATTATAAATAAAATAAATAAATAATAAAACCAATTGTAAATAATAAAGTTTGTAAGTATTTAATTGCAAAAAGAAACGTTATGTATCATGTTATACATATCTCGTACTTATTATTTTTATCTCACGAAGCGACGCGTGCTTTACTTGTGGTAACGATTTCAGACCCGCTGTGAATGTGTGCGTGAAGAGTGTAGCGTTAGCACATAACACACACACTCATCCGACTTCGCCATTGTCGCGGACGGTACCTAGAGCGCTGTACCTGCGCTCACACACAAATTCACTGCGTTTTTGTACATTTGGTAACCGCAAGTAAAGCGTGCGTCGCTTTGTGAGATAAAAGTACTAACAAACAATTAAAAAAATCACAAAACATTTGACGAAGTACCTACCTCCGTCATTTGTTAAGAGAATCAGTATGGCACTCAGAACCTGACGATAGCTTATTTTTCTATCGAATCTCTTACACCATAACATCACGCCTGTCCTCCGCGGAGGCACAGGCAGAGTTGTGTATAACACACACACATTTTGTTAGTTAAGTACGTTTAAGTCCCATGTAACAGGATGCGAGTTTTCCCAACGATTTTATTTAACCGGACGCAGCCGTATACCAGTATATGGAGCGACTGCTCATCAAACCACAACCCAGTTACTGGGTAACATATACCCCTTGGTAAGACTGGTTGTCAGACTTTCGGGCTTCTGACGACCCGTAGCGACTGTCAAAGATGCACGAATGAAAGCCGGGACTAACGGCTTGACGTGCTTTCCGAGGCACGGAGGGGTCTTGGTATGTAAAGGTGGTCACCCATCCGCGGCAAGCGTAGCTGAACATGATCGATCGACCCATGTGGCTGTTATTAATTAGCCGTAACCCTCTCCATACCTCTGAAGATGATATAAATATCAGTGTTTAACAAAAAATATACTAAATAATAAAACCATAGTTGCTTCCAAGTTCCTAAAGAAAATATTTATTTAATTTAAAAAAAAAATTGTTTTATTTTTTTATTAAGTAATTTAGTTTTGTATTGAATCTCAATTTGGTGATAGTTTTTATGATTCTGTTCTTATTCATTAATTAAATTAATATAACTACTGTTCTAGTATCCCTGCTTACTCCTCCGACTAAGTTAGTGGGTTCACGTCAGTACTACAACGACTGAGGTACGAACTCACGATCGTTTGCCAGTTTTAACCGTTGGGCTACTGACGCTTATCTAGTCTGTGATTTCAAGATTTTTTCCAACTCATGAGGCTATATAGTATTTTTAATCGTATTGAATAGAGGGTCACTGACGACAACGGAAAAATGCCCGAAGAATTTACTGGCTCCATTCAAAATAGTACCGTATCACCATAGCCTAAAGTAGAAAATTGTATGAATATCGGCACTGTTGCCAGAGAAAGCTCGAGCATGCGCGAGGAGTCTTCCGTTCTGTCTGAATTGACCCTTTTAGCCCGTGCAGACTATGCTGACCAACGTTTCAAACTAAAATGAACCTTACGTAACGCCAATAATGTTCATATTCGTGTAACCGAATTTTCTGAGCAAGTGTTTCTCACGAATGTAAACAATGTTGTCTTGAAAATAAGGTTTATAATAGTTTGTACATTTGTCCACCAGACATTTGTGACCAGTCTTACTGATTTCTTGATCAGGTTTGTAGAAATGCTGGATTATTATGTGTGATATGATTTGTTTTGAAATCTTTGAAATGTATGAAGATCTGATTTATTTTAAATAGTTTACAGAATATTTTTTGTTTATGTTTTTGTAAATGCGATTTGAAAATGAATTTATAAGACTTTTAACTGTTTGAATTAGACTAGATTGTGATGTGTTGCTCGGGCAGAAATAGGTGTTATTCTTAATGCTGTTTTATGTATGAAAATTATTGTTTTCGTTTTCAGTGTGGACAGTGTTTTTAAAACCAGATTGAAATTCAATATTTTCATGTTTTGTAAGAATCATGTGGATCTCTGCTACTTCATTTTGATTCTGAGAAACTTGAGCTAAGTTTTAATTTCAATTAAACCAAGCTCTTTTGAATCTGTCAGATATATGAAGCTAGTTCTCCATTCCACAGCGTAGTAGGTTCCTGTGGAGAAGAACGGGCAAGAAACTCCACGGACACTCTTAAATCAATATATTGGCTACATCATCCATCATGAAATTACAGAAATTGCACATAATGATATTCTAATAGTTTCTTTAAAGTCGCTACCTCGTTGGCCTAGTGCTTGCAAGCACTACTGCTGAGCATAAGATTCAATGTTCGATTCCCGGGTCGGGAAATTGTTATTGGGATTTTCTTTCTGTAATTTATCAGTCTCAGTCCGGAGTCTGTATACGTGCCCAGATACATGGGACTTAAACATAACTGGAGAAATGTGGCTGTGCTATAGTTACACCTGTGCCCAACCCTCGGGGACACTAGGCGTGCTGTTATGTTCTCTGAACAGACAGAATTTTGCCTCTTTTTGCCCTGGCATCACATAGTAAAATTGATAAAAATAATACTTCATGACAACACCTATCAAGATTTTTTTAGATATCAGATTTTTTTTGTATAACCGACGAAAAATTTCTGCGCTGGTGGGGGGTCTAGAATGATATGCTGAATTCATAGTTACAGTTTGCGCACTGGTTAAAAATAAATCCTGTATGCACTGATTTCTAGATTGAACAAATATTATGTTAAACTAGTCATAAGGGTTTTACCGGAACCTGGATATACCATCCTACAGTTGAAGCGTTTTAGCGTGGAACTAACGGTCATTTGCTCATTGCCTTTTCCTTAATATCTCACCGAAGAAACCCAAACAATAAACTATGAATGGTTTTGCGTTATTGGAACATGTAGATCACTATAGATATTGATTCAGGACGTTGACAGACTTTCAATGCTGTCACCTCTAACTGGAAGCATCACAGAAGCTTGCCAAGCCTTCATTTGAGTCCCATGTGTCGTTCTGTTGCACAACGGCCGACTTATCTGACCCGAAAAGGTCGACGTCGGGGACGCCCTACTTTGAAACATGGCCTGCGAGGCCTCGGGCCTGGAGCAACAACATATTTTAGTTTTTTAAATGAGAAAATTCTAGAAAATGTAGGTGGTACAATGATCGCCATTGCCTCGCTATAACATATAGTTTTATGTACTTATTTATTTTTAGTTTATCAAGTCACTATACAAAGGGGAAAATTCTACACAAGCCTTATTTTAACACAGAGAATGTTCAAATCCGCAAAGACCGTACTTACCTAATTAGATCAGAATATTCTACTGTTAACGCTAAGTAGGCAGTATGTCTCAGGAGCAGGACATTTTGATAACATCGGATGGTCCACACGGCTGCTTGTCCCTAACTGACACATTCCATTACAATAAGAATGTAATATACATGTAATGTTGACTATGAAATAAATGTAAATTATGACAAAACGTGTTTTCATTTTCAATCATGCAACCTTTCCGTCTTCTTCATCTTCCTTTTTGAACGCCATTGGCGGCTATACTCGACATGTGCAAGCGTGCCCTGTGCGCCAATGAAGTCTTTAGTCGACAATAAACAGGTCACAGAAAAATACAAAATAAACATTTTGGAATCCCTATTTTTTAAGTATTTATATACAGAGTGTTTGGCAGAACGTTGAACATACGAAAATGGTGGATAGGTGGGGTCATCTGCTACTTACTCAGCCCGAAATTATATGATCCTGGCCCCCGTGGATATTTTTTTTTTTTGCTTTCTTATAATTTCACCACTTTCTTAACTTTAAAGTGTAATTTTTATTAAAAATGGGTAAAACAGGCAATATTTTTGTTAGATGTTAGCCAGAAAAAAGTTATGAGTATTAAAACAAAAATGAATTCCAATTCTAACAAAACATCCCTAGTGTGTGTGACCTTTCTAATGGTATGTAATTTGCTTTTATATAAAAAAAAAACCTTTAAGGGTTATTTCGTTTTTTTTACCCAGGGCCAAATAAATTAGGGCTGAGTAAGTAGCAGATGACCCCACCTATCCACCATTTTCGTATGTTCAACGTTCTGCCAAACACCCTGTATATTTACGGGTTTGGCGTACAGGACACGGAGATGCCGTTGTGGCGTAGCGTTAAAAAGATTAAAGACTCTCCCGCATACAGGCGCGTTATTATCGGTCGATAATACCGGATGCGTTATTGCGATACTGCGTCCCGACTCCTTGCACACAATTGCGTTTTTATCGTCCGATAATTCTATTTCGTATTCGTGTTTTTGGCAGGTTTTTCCCTAATGTGTCGGGCAGATTCGCCATTTTTGTGTTGGTCACACTGTATAGCATAGATCATCCCCTACCAGACGCCGCTGCGTAGCTACTGTTAGTATTTAAAAAAATCTTCGTCTGATGATAATTCAATATCCATATTATTGATTTTTAGAACACTGAATTCGTCCTTGACTACTATTACCTACTAACGATATCGCAGCAGCTGTGTATGGGATTGCTTGCGTCCCACCACAAATGTTCTAAGAACTCATAAAGGAATATCGCAGGACGAAGGAACGCAAGCGTCCTCCTTCTATTGCGTCGTTATTATCACAACAATGTGTAGCTTCGTAGCCGTCCTAATAATGTACTAAAAACAGATAACGCAATAACGCATCCGGTATTAACGCGCCTATGTGGTAGAGCCTTAAATCATTTCACGTTGCGCGTTTGTGTTAGGGTGCCAGGATCTGCAAGATGGCTGAGTGGCTTTTCTCTCGTCCTAAAAAATAATGACCATAAACTTTTTCATAGCATATTGATCGCAAATAGTTCAAACATCCTTGGAGCAAAATTCAACTGCGCGAAGTTCGCTCACTGGCGTGACGCAGTCATAAAGATCATCAAATGCACAGGTGACAGGGCTTGCGGTGCAGAATGGAAGGTGGACCATTATATACGGGGGTGTCCGTTTCAATGGCGCGGCCATGGAGTTATAGTTGTACAGCACCTAAAATATAAACCTAGGATTTTTTTCTATATTTTTACAAATTTAATATATCGTTTACATACATTTCAGGTCTCTGCAAAGCTTAGTTTAAAGATCTCCGTGGCGGCGCGGCTCAATGGCGGGACCGCGTTCAAACCCTTATAACTTTTAACCTAAAATAACTTTGACAAATTCGTTACAGACTCGTAGTCACACCAGATTATCATATCAGTGTGAGAAACAGGATTTTCATTCTCGTTTGTCACACCACTGATTTTTCCACACCATCCTAACTTTATGGTTTTGGGAATCAACTTTTACAAAATCTTGGTAGAATTTGTTTTTTGAAATATCGCCGTGGCCGCGCCATTTAACGGACACTGCGGGGAGGTGCCGCATACGCACTTGTTTCTTGTTGGAACAAGAAAACACTTAACTTTACGAAAAGTTCTACCTACACATCATTAAACACCAACAACAGATGCCCGCTTAAATTAGTACCAAAGGTAAGTATAGAGAGCGCCACCAGCGGAGAGGCAAAGGAAATGCTGACAACAGGCTGTAGAGGTGCTGCACTCTGGATTCCAGATATAGCTGGATTAATTAGTTACCTGCTAAAAGCAAACTTTTTTCTTTGACCCGTATTTTGGGGATAAAATAACATCAAATAAAATAAAGTTTATTTCCAAAACGATTTATTCATTTTGAATCCTTGGTTAACAAAAAATAAATCAATTTATACACAAAATGTACAGAAAACAAATTACTATACAATGTCAATATAATCGGCCAAAATATAAAAGAATATGATATTTATTATTAAAAGTCGACACCATTTACAATTTTTTTCAACTAAACTAATTATTCTGATATAATTTTCATAATATTATAACCAACACTACAATTTTAGTACTTTTTAAGTATTAAAAGCCAAAATAATATAATTCCTATGAGTAAATATGACAATACTGGCATACATTTTTACAAATTACAAGAGAATTTCTACACAAAATCTGACATCACGTCAAATGTTTACTTTTTAGCAGCAATTCAACAATTAGACAAAAAATATGTATGCTCAGTGCCCATATTATACAGGAATACACAGATACATGTATTTAATGAAGACATCGACTCGCGAAAAGTACCAAGGATATTATAATTTAGTACACATTAATATCTACATAGAACTAAAATTTCAAAACACCGAAATATTACAATATCTCACATTTTGCTAAATCAGCATAGAAAAAGAATCATGACTAGTATATTTTACAAATCAATTAAACATTGATTTTCTGAAGGAAGTGATTTCTAAAGGGATTTTTATATAAAATGTTTTTGACGTCTGAAAAGAGGGTGTAGGCATTGGATTGATCAATCATAGTTTTAAGTTCTTTGGCGCTTATGTAGATAAGGATTAATAAATCGCAATACTCATTTAAGTTTGGAAGATTAAAATGCTACTTACGTATTTTCAATGCTGATTTGCAATGGAGTCAAAATTTTATTTAAAGTTACATATTTATTTTAAATAAGTATAAATATTTCGTGGTATGTACATTGGGAATGAATCCAATCAGTTTTCATTACTGAAAATATTTCAGTAATAATAGAAGTTGTTGTTATAGATTTCTTGATCAAAAATTAGGATTTCCATACATAGGATGTTTAATATAACTAATTTTTAAACCGTTCAAACCAATTTTGTTTATAGAAATTGAATTCTGAAATGAATTTCTTTAGCCATACAATGAATAGCATGAAAACAATAATCTTTCAATGTAAGTTTAGATTTTTCAAAACATTGTGAACACAATAAAAAAGTTTGAACATTTTTCAGCTTGTAAATTATAAATTAATCTGTATTTGAGACAAACTCAAAATTATCTGTGTGCTAAATAAAAATGGCGCCTGACAATCGAAATTGGCGCCAAAAAGTACCATTACAGTAAGATTTTTCAGTACTCTTATTTTTACAATTGCAAAATGTTTTTTTTTGCGAATTTTCCACTGAGACAAATGCTTAGTAATTAGCATTGATTTCAGTGATGGACAATTTATTTTTTGTTTTATTTGTGCAAAAGTGTGCTGTGGAGTTTACAAGATTTGGAGCTTCATTCAAAAGGGCAGATGAATTGACAAACTGCTTGCAATGCGAACGGGGACGATAGATCGCTGCCCACACCCGCACGGCGCTTGCGTTAATAATATACATAAAAAATATATTTAACCATTGTATATTATTGTATATCGGAGACCGGCACAACAGAATGCAATGTTATTGGTAAATGGGACAAGGTGAAAGATTTTAAAGATGATAATAATTTGTTTAATTCCCCCAAAGGGATAGCGGTGACCAAAATGTAATTTAAATTGAAATAATTGGCAACACAAATCCTAAAACGAATAGGTGTTGCCAATATTGACAACAAATCGTCTAAATGCAGGCTGTATGACTGTATTAGACCGCGTCATCGTTAAAAATCTTTCTTCACCCTAGATTTTTACTAAGAACATCACATTCTGTCGTGAAGATCTTAACTATTGTACATTGTGGAGGATAAGGGGTTCAATCTGGGGGGGAGGGTGTGTATATGTGTGTATAAATATATCTTCTACTAACTAGAGGTGCGCCGTGCGGATAACTTACAACTAGTGCGGATCGCTTCAGTCTTATAGTTCAATCTGTCGGCGAGAGTTCGGTCGAAAAGGCTCAGCAATTTCGAGTGTATAGTGAGCTGTATAAAGTATGGTCTAAAAATATTGAGTGTATAAATTCGTGCGGAGAATTTTGTAGTTTATACGGCTCACTATAGAATTGATTTAAGGTTATTTTCATCAGTTTTTGTAGTATTTTTTGTAAATGGTAGCTACAAGAACAAATAAAAACCTTCATGGAGTCCAATAAATCGAAAGTAGAGCTCTCTATGGCATTTTCCTTCAACGTAACCCCGACAGATCACAAAAAATATGTCGTCACAACCCGTGCTCATTGCAAACGGTTTCTTGGGTGCGCCGAGGCGCTTGACTGGGCCCGTGCGGGCGTTAGCTGCGCGCGGGAACTGCGGTAACGGACTAAACCTAACTTAGAACTAGTAGTATTGACGATAAACTTCAGAAAAAATTAAACATGTTATTTTCTGGTCGATTTTACATCACCATTAATTCTTAAAAATACTTATAAAATGTGTATGTCAGCGTAGTTTTACCCCAGGAGGTGTTTGTAACTACAAGTTCATTTTATTCAGTAAAATCCTAAATTAAACTCAATTTAAAACGAAGGCGACCCAACAGTTATTAAATACAAGTCATGGTTATTTTATTTTGAGACCACACCTAGCATAGCCGATTTTTTTTTTTTGTATTAGATGCTGTTTAAGAATTTCAATGATTTTTTTAAGTTATCGCCAAAAAAATATTACCCGTTTCGAGAATGGCATGGTCACAAAATCTTATTTTATAGCAACTAGGTCTCGGAGGACCTAAAATTATACTAATCAACACTGGCTGTCACAAATGGTATTGAAAACCTTCACGACAGCCAGGTCAAGTCAATAGATGGATGTTTGTTTCAAATATAATTTTCCAAATTCAACGTATGTATTTCTGAAGTTTAGCATCAAGACGTCGGAATTTTTAAGAGGTATGGCTGCAATAATAGTATTTTAAACTGACATAAATATTCTAAAATAATATTTCTTAGTGTATATTTAAAAAGCAAAATGTTCTCTGCAATGTTTTTATAATAAAATCTTCGATTTTTACAGTATGCAAGAAAATAAGTACCTTTATGATAACAAAATACTACCCATTTTATAAATATCTCCATTGTTTTATGCTAATGAGACATAACAAAGGAATACTTTACGTAATGGGTGGGTTTTATTTACATTTAGGCTTATATTTCTCTGAGTAAAGTATAATTTACTGGATCGCGAAGAATTAGCTTTATTTATGTGAGATTTTGAAATGAAGTTAAATTATTATAGTATCACAGCCATAACTCTCAAATCTATGTGTGAGATTGAAACAATTGTTTAACACTTAATTCTATGTAAAAAAGTTGATAGAGGAGCTTGGTTTTATATGAACATTGTAAAGTTATAGCAGTATTAGCAGTCAAAATAATGTTTTTAAGACATGTGACATCTACCAAGTCACACTTACACGTGAATTACGGCCCAAACACTCACAGAGAGAAGGCCTGTATCCCAGCAGTGGGAACACGATAGGCTGATAATACAAATTATTATGCGTGTAAGGAAAAATGTGTAAAAAGTGTATAAATCTTACGTTTTTTGCTATTATAAACAGATAGGTGTTCCAAATGATATGTTTTAATTCGTTGTCAATCAGATGCCACAACATAATGCTTGGCTTCACGCCATTTACGTATGAAGTAATTTTTTAAGAATCTCTGTCAAGAAGTTGTCAAGCATGCTGAAGGCTTTGCTTCCTGTAATGTGCACTCAATGTTAGGTCAATGAATAAATATTGAATAAAAAAAGACAAGTAATTTTTTTTCGACAATATTTTCTTTGGTCACACTTTTAAATTTTTAGCGAAAATGCTTTCTCGTCTGAATTGTTGAATTGAATATTATGTCACATTTAAAATCAAGTTTGGTATGAATTTTTTGAGTTATAACAGTATGTATTACTTTTAATATTTAAAATCCTGGTGTGAACATGATGTACCCTGTTTCCCTAACCTAAACATAATTCCCACACATTAATTCTTACAAAAAAATAAATAGAATTTGCAGGAAGTATTTGTAAAAAAAATCATCCCATATTTTGTTTTTTTGGGTGGGGAAACATCAAATAACTTCTCCCGCTCTGGGTGGAGCGGGAGGGCGTGTCAGACTTTTACTGACTAAAACCCACCCGTGTTCCCTCAGTTGCCTGTATGCCAGGGGCCACGGTATCTCTTTCGAACAACCCGCACCCCTAGCAGTCCCTTATTTTGATTGAGTGCCAAAATTGTGAGAGTAGAAATTCGCCAGTAAACCAGTTTTAAAATTTAAATTCTTTTGTTGTGACTTTCTTTTCTGTTACTATCATGATCAAGGCCTCGCAACTACGCCAGTTTTGTATAAAAACGAGTTTGGAAAAGAATTCATTACCAAAGGGAGAGTTTATAACATAATAATAATATAACATAATGTGACCGGAAGGCTATTGTGGACCCGGTAGGAATTTGTTCCCTTTTAAAGAAGAAACTTGAAATATTATCTTAAAAGTTCCCATGAAGTGTCTTATATGGAAACAGTTTTAAGAATTTAAATTTTCTGTTAATAAAGTAAAAAAAAATAAGTAATTACAATTTGTAAATAAAAAGAAAAATTATTGAAGATTTAGTGTAAATATGTATGTAACTCTTGAAATTATGAAATGCTCTTGATATTCAATGGGTTCTGCAAAATTTGCATGTATATTATTATGAAAACAGAAACTTTATCTTGATACGATCAAATGTCAGTAGTTTGCTCAGAACACAAATTCTGATATAGCTAGCTGTGTTGGAAATAGGTAAATTATTTTTCTAATGACATAAGCCTGATAACTACAAAATTGTGGATATCTTTTAAAGATCCATATTAAGTTGTTTAAAATAATAGAATTTAAGCTGCTTCTAGTCGAGTTAATAATTTGAAACCAGTTAATAAGACTGCCTACCGACTGCAATATGGCATCAGGCCGAGTAGGCCCACATTTAATGTTGAATAGACTTGCATCAGAACACTAATTCGCTAAAATGGAACAAAATAATGCAAGCCTATAGATGCCCGTTAACTTGCCCGAAGAAGTCAGGTAAGTTTTAAATAACAGTGTATATAATAAATAACGTTCATATAAAACCAAGCTATCAAAAATATCACATATCAGCCTTACAACTAAAACAGACCAACTCGGTAGAAACGCTGGAGACTTGCTGTGCGCTTACCAAGGATTCATGCTACGAAGTCAAGAGGCCTGTTGAACCCGCCTTTCCTGTTCATATACTGTCTGTACTTACGTTTTAATACAACATGGACGTCTCCCTCAACATTATCATCAACTTTCTTTCCCTTGGTAGTGTCGAAGCCACAGAATCCCATTACTCTAAGCATTTCCTGTTCTTCAGGAGATTTACCTTCTAGATCCGCGGGGGTGACTATCGGACGCTCGCTGAAGGTCTTCTTCGGCTTTACGAATGATGTTGAGGGTCCTGGAGACGTGCTGCGGGAGCGGCGGCGGCGCGGCGAGGGGCTGCGCCGGCGTTCAGGGGAGCGCCGCCGACGGTCCAGAGAGCGCGATCGGGACCGGGTGCGAGGCCGCCGCCTCTCGCGGTCCCTGTCTCTATCTCTTTCTCGATCCCGGCGCCTGTCATCGCGCCGCCGCGGGCTGGGCGAGCGACCCATGCTAACCTGTTGAAACATATTTATTGAGTTAATACAAAATATAGTTTGTTGATTACATAAATAACAGCGTAAAAATTGTAAAACACTAATATTTACCTCAGTTTAAGTCAACAGTTTTAAAATTTTACTAAAACAAAAAGTAACAATAACGCACAGCTTAGTCCAACGCCATTTTGATAGTGAATGAATATAAATAAAAATCATTCGTTCGTTTGATTTTCAACGACGTTATACGTTTTGTTAATGTCTGACCATATCATTTTGTTTAGAAAGATTGTATTTCTTTGATATGTTTGGAAGCAATCACTTAAAAATTATAATATAACATACCTCAGTCAAGAAGTTTTAAATTTAAACGTAATACACTTCATTTAATTGGAAAGAAATAATACATTATTAAAAAAAAAATTGTAGACGGATGTGAACAAAACGCAGGCTCCGTTTCTTTATAAGAATGCACGCCAATAACATGAACCATCATTTGTTGTTGCAATATAAAAGTTAAAATTGGCCTATAACTTATGTGTAGCTATAGAAGTATAAAGTGAATATAATGGACACTTCTCGAAAAACTTAATTAATATTATTTACTTATACTTATTCATCCTTAAATGATATTACTGCGTGTATTGAAGTAACTATAGTTAGTGTTGTCATACTAAAAGTGCTACCCGAAGTTAAAGTAATTCAAATAATTTAGAGACATTGGGTACTACAATAAATTAGTTTTTTTTTTGTAATTTTGATCATCTTTATATTTTGCTTGATTAAATTCATCTGACGTTGACCACACATACATATTCTATTCGACACTTTAAAACATCTATTCTAAAACGTCGTCATTATTATCTCGCCTTTCTCTTATGTATTTAGGATCGGTACAGCAAGTCTTTCCATGTTTTCCATGACCACACTTCTCTTTTGGTCGTCATCTTAGTTTTCAACCCCATTCTAGCCTTTTCGCCGTCAATTAAATTCATACTCAAAACTTTCCTTGTAACATTTTTCTGATTCTTTCGTGCAATAATAACTGATTTTCGCTAAACTTTTCAGTCACTGGTAGACAGCTACTTTTAGACTTCCTCCTATTTTCTCATTTCTAATAATATCCATTCGCGAAACACTATACATCTCTCTCTTAGCATAATTCATCCCGTTAGTGGCTCAACATTCTGAGCCATATAAGATAGCCGGTCCTAATCAATGTTTTGTACTTAAGTCTTCTCTTTAAGTTTAATGCTGGCCCTGCTCCACAGCCACCTGGGCTTACTAGTTAAAATTTTAATGTTTGGAAGAGATGCTTTCCTTTTTTATTTTTTCTGACATTCCAAATATTTTTGTTCCTATAAATGTTTGTGACATTACGAATATGTTTTATCTTTATTGAACCAAGTGTTATTTATTGAATACTTCAATATAAATATATTAAATGTTTTTCTTTCTTTCAGGAAATCAAATTTTATTAATATCTAGAATAGATTGCAAACTGTAGTTTTGTATACTCTAGAAGCATTTTGTTTAAATTTTGTAAATGTGACATTGAAACTACAATTAAAACTACATTAAAATTACATCAAAACTACACAATAAACGGATGCGGACCATGCATCTGTTTATTGTGTAGTTTTGATGTAACTTGACTTAAAAATGCATGGCAGTTGAGAGTATGTCATGCTCACTAAATGTCACTGATGGTGGCGCGTGTGCTGGATCATTCGGGTCCCTACAAAATGGTTTAGCTATATGGTGCTGATCCACGCGTCAAGTTCATGAACGGGCGCTGTCGGTTGAGACTGGTCATCTCCTAACTTCCAGGTATTATTTTTAATCCTATATTTAGAATTCTTAATAAACAAAAATTACATTGTTCTCACATACAGAAGCAACAAGAATAATGTTCCCAAGTTTTTGTAATATATCCAACTTGATTTTAAAAGAGTATCCTTGAAGTTTCTTACCCGTTCTTCTCCATAGACATCTACGTTTTGGAATGGGCAACTAGCTTCAACTTTCCAACTGATTGATTGGCATTTACAGGCACTTTTGAACTTTTTGACAGTTCAAAAGTGCCTGTAAATGGTTTAATTGAAATAAATGCTTTGAGTTTAAGTTTGAATAGATCAACGACATTCATTGTGTTATTGACGTTGTTAAGTACACAATTTTTTCAATCATAAGAAGCAATGGATCACCTTCTTTCCTACAATATATCCCTACCGGTTATCCCCGTCCTATCTCAGCCGATTGATGTATTTATTTATTTATTTATATATACTTTATTGTACACCACAAAAAATACACAACAAAAAAACAAAGTACACTACAAAATATACAATGGGCGGCCTTATCGCTTTCCGCGATCTCTTCCAGGCAACCTTGGCATGGACAGTGATTGGTCTGGACATAAAATGGGGATGTTGTTGGCGCAAATAATAAAAATACAATATATTAAAATAGATACACAGATATATACATATCCTATATAATAGATACATAAATACATATATACTAAATATAAAAGGAAAGAAAATAAATGATAACTTTACATTGAAATGGAAATTTACATGAAAATTATAGCTAGGTAAGAGAACCAGATAACAACGACAGGTAATGATCCTTTACGAGTCTTTTAAACACATATAACGATTGCGCGCGTTTAATTACAACTGGCAATGCATTCCATAACCGAGCGGCCTGGACAGTGAAGGAATGGTCGAGGAAAGTTGTGGAATGCATAGGCATTTTAAGCTTCAAGTTATCTGATGACCTTAAGAATTTCGTGTGGGAGTCACAAAGAAACTGAAAACGATTTTTAAGATAGAGAGGGGTGGAAGGGGAGAAAAGCACATTATACAAAAGGGAAAGAATGTGAGCATTCCGGCGAAGGCGAATTGGTAACCACTTGAGCTTCACTCGAAATTCGGAAACATGGTCATATTTGCGCAAGCCAAATATAAACCTTATGCAAAAATTCTGAAGGCGCTCAAGTTTGTCGAGTTGGTCTTGGGTAAGGTCAAGATAGCTGGCATCAGCGTAGTCAAGGATGGGTAAAAGAAGCGATTGTACAAGCGCAATCTTGGTGGAAATCGGAAGAAAGTTACGCAATCTCTTTAATGACGCGGCGGATGCAAATAGCTTGCGGCTAACTTCCTGTAGCTGGGCAGTCCAAGAGAAGTTCTTATCAATAAATATCCCCAAGTTTTTAACTTTCTCACTGAAAGGAACAACTGAGTTGTCAAAATAAACTTGGGGAAGAGTCGTCCAGTCAATCCTTGAGACCGTCCTTGAACTGCCAACCACCACAACTTGCGTTTTTATAGGGTTAACCATAAGTCCATATCTTTTGCTCCAGTCGCATATACGGGCCAGATCACGATTAATCGTTAAAATAGCCTCGGACAGTTTTCCAAGCGGAGCTCGCGAGTAAATTTGTAAATCATCAGCATAAAGATGGTAGGAAGAAATTAGTTTGTCGGAGATTGAGTTTATAAAAACTGCGAAAAGTAAAGGAGATAAAACACCACCCTGAGGTACACCGGCAGAAGTATTACTCCAGGAAGACAAGGTCTCTCCAAAGCAAATACGATGTAAAGCTAGACAACACTTAAAATAATTGAAGATTATGTATTGGTAGGTCGCAGGAATGTAAGACACGACAAAATGTCAATTACATTATAATAGTAACCTGAGGTAATTTCATTTCGAAAGTTTGCAACACAAAAGACGACAGCGCCATCTGAAGCGTGGCTTCCTATGTCAGTCGACAGCAGCGACGCTACGGCGAAAAAACGAAACTTGCGCCGACATCGATCTCCTCCGGTGGCGTGTAACAGATATTCTTTTTTTACGAACGAATTATTGAAATAAACGCTCTACGCGTAATGTCGGTAGTGCTGGTGCTTTGAATATTAACGAACAAGGTTTTGTGCATGTTATTTTAAATAATGTTACCTCGTTTATGTGCTTAGTGTAAGTTACAATCGCTATCCGATAAGTGTGTGAAGTGACTCAAAAATCGAGTTTTTAACGTGTCTTGGAGATCTGCCGGTGAGTATTGCGTGTGTTCAGCTTTCTTTTGTACATATTTGTTTACATTATTGGTAGGAACGCGGTAGTTTTATGTCGGTATGCGTTTTTTTCGACACCCGCGTTAAAGGGTGTGTCAGGTAATGTTAATAGGAATTGGGTCGGTTTTTTTTTACTTCGTACTCTCATATATGTATCGTTATTGCCGATATTGTCGTATTACCGTGTTCTGTGATCATTTTGACGCATTCTGCACCAAACGTGCCTACTCCCAACAGGTAAATCCCCTAAATATTCGAAGTTCTACAATTCGTTTGTAATACATGATCTAGCACAAAAATATAGCGTCTTACAGCGTTTGTATACCTGAAACGCAAGTTTTATCCATTCTTTTTGGGCGTGACACTAATCAATTACATATTATCTCTTCAATAATGTGGGCTGATGTCACCGCGTAAGATCGGTACTCTATAACCCGACCGAATTAGATACACCATTGTCCTAACGTCTTAAAAACACGCCTCAGGTGTTTTTAATTTAGTAGGATAACACGGCGGGTGTAATGGGCCAAATTGCTGGGCGATTGGTGGCCGCTAAAGATTTTCGTAGTGATTTGATCGCTAGTGTGCTTTTTTTCGTCTTTGATTCATTCATGTATCACCGCGCTATTTATTTCGCTCGCTTTGAAGGTAGCAACGTGTTAATATTAAAATCTTTACCACTAATAATTCGAGTAATTTTTAAGTCTAAAGGTTGCTAGTCTAGATGTTGCTTTAGGTCGCCTAGCTTGTCTACGTTACTGTGGGAACCTGTACTCCTGGTAGCGATTCAAAATGTTTTTCTACACCGTGACATTTTAATCGTCTTACAACGGCAGTCCACTTCATGTATCCAATGAATACTAATCATTACTTTAAAAAAATGTTATTTTTTAACAATGCTTAATTTAAAAAAAATCAAATATCATTCAATAAGACGCATGACGTGGTTTGCAACACCCTGTTATGGAGATGGAATGTAATGGTACCGCATATGGTAGGTAGACAGATATCTTCTACCGTTTGATACGTAAACATTATTAACAGGGAGGGTGTTTCATAATTCTAAACCATTATTTATTTTTCTTTGTACATAATATCTTAATTAATGGTAACGATGTTTTAATTGCGCCTAGAGGTATTTTATGACGTATATATTGAGTAGACCATCTTTGTAAGACAATTAAAATGTCATGGTATAGAAAAGAAAAATACAATTGTCTGCATCAAAATATAATGGCATTGTACTCAAAGATGAGCTTATGGCTAAATGTGCACCGCCCCTAAGACAACCCACTGACCAAACTGTCTGCAAGGTGTAGTTTCTTAGGTCATTCTGAGGATGGCTTACCACAGATGGGTAACCACTGCTTTTGCAAAAAAATTAAGTTAATAAAGTCAGCAATCTGCCCAGAACTTTTAGAGAAAAGACTAGCACTATAAAGCACACAAAGTAAAATATATACATTTTAAGATAATCCTTACATAATATAAAACAAAGTCGCTTTTCGTGTTTGTATGCTTAGATCTTTTAAACTACGCAACGGATTTTAATGCGGTTTTCATCAATAGACAGAGTGATTCAAGAGGAAGTTTTATATGTATAATACACCAACCTCGATGCGGTTGAAGGCGCTGGCAATAGCTAGTAGTTGATAGCCGGTTGTCGCTGAAAACCAGCGCTGGGGCTGTCTTGCATAGAGTTGCAGCAAAATGCTGAGCGATAGCCGTTTTGTGTGGATGTGGCGCATGTTTCCCTCAACCTTTTTTTTATTATTTTTTGTGTTCCTGGTTTTTGCGTCATGTTTACCGCAAATAAACGTTTTTTCTTTCTTTCTTTCTTCTTTCTTTCTTTCATAAATGATAAAAACAGCAGAATGCTGTCCTGGCTACTAACTGAATCGTTTTGAAGATAAACATTATTATATTTGTAATAAAATATAACATTTTTCCTTGCAAATCTTTAAGTGGCTGCGACAAACTTCACCCAGTTTATAAGATTAGATAACAAAATATACAGACCAATGTTTGAGAAGTTAAATTTTTCTTCAAATATTATACTTGTTGTGGAGGTCAGATAGGCAGTTACTCCATGTAAAATACTGGTATTCAGCTGCATCTGGTTAGACTGGGAGCCAACCCCAACTTATTTGAGAATGGCTAGGCAGATGATGTCATATACTTGCGTTTCACGAGGACCAAAGAAAATATGTATGACAGACTATGTGGATAAGACGAAGTCGAAGAAGAGAAGATTTACAGACTAAGTAAAAGATGGGTTGTGCAAATTACAAGTTAATTGGGAAAAGTGCATTAGGAAGTAACTAAAAGGTGATTTAAAAGAGTGTCCATGGAGTTACTTGTCTGTTCTTCTCCATTGAAAGAAAGAAAAATAGATTTATTTTGAACTTTAAGACTAAAATGAACTCTGGGGGAGTATAAAGAGATTTACAGTCTTAGAAGTAAAAGATGGGTTGTGCAAATAACAAGTTAATTGGGAAAAGTGCATTAGGAAGTAACTAAAAGGTAATTTAAAAGAGTGTCCATGGAGTTACTTGTTTGTTCTTCTCCATGGAAAGAAAGAAAAATAGATTTATTTTGAACTTTTAGCCTTGCTGAATTTTTGGCCAAACATGAAGAAAACTATACAAATATAATACATTTTTTGTGTTATTTTGCCCATCAACACACTTAGTAGACGATTGGAACCAACTATACTCTGGAATGGGCAACTAGCTTCATAATTGACTGACTGCCCTTGATAATTCAAAAGTGCCTCTAATTGGTTTAATTGACATAAATAGTTGAGTTTGATGTCAAATATGGCAGAATTTTTCAGTTAGAATTTAAGTTGTAGCTTGCATATTTCTCTAAGTTACTCCCTCTTACTATACAGGGTTTTCTTATTTTTGGAGGGTGGGAAATCATCTAATAACTTCTCCCACTCTCGAGCGGGAGGGCATGTCACATTTTAACTGACTAAAACCCACCTGTATTCCTTCAGCTGCCTGTGTGCCAGGGGCCATGGTATCTCTTTCGAATAAGCAGCACCCCAGGCAGGATCGGCCCTTGCGGACCGGCCACCTTGTTGGTGCTGACATCTCTTTGAGGCGCGCGTGGAACACAACGTGCCGTTACTATATAGGGTAGCAGGAAATACGATGCGCAAACTATAAAAAAGAATGCAGCACGTGATTCTAGACGCCCCAAAGGCTTGATATTTTTGGTCGGTTACCAAAAATAGAAAATTGCGATACTTACACTGTCAAAATGTATGGAAAAGCAAAGTTTTTTTAGTAACCAATGTAAAGTTTCAAACTTGCATTTATTTCAAATAAAACAATTACAGGCACTTTTGAATTGTCAAGATCGATGAGTTAGAAAGATGAAGCTAGTTGCCCATTCCAAAGCGTAGGTACCTATGGAGAAGAACGGGCAAGAAACTCCATGGACACTTTTAAAATGTTCACTTGTTTCAATGCAGATTCATATACTGAATCCATGGCAACAGGAGCGTCAATGTCCCTGGTACCCTGTGTATGCTTAAAGCATGTCTGGTATCAATTCCCATTACTTCTCTGCATGAGAAGAAGTGTTTATCCTATGAAACAGTTTGAAGCTACTTCACGCAGAACAGTCCTACCATTCAATTTTGCTATAAAACAATTACACATTCAAGAACTATTTATTACCTTAGATTTCTAAACTTGATAAAAAAAACGTAATCATTTTCCTTTCCAATTATCCGTATTTTAAAATCATAGGTATTTGATGTTGATGTAATTTTTCCTTAAAAAAAATATTAAAATAGTAATGTATGTACGGTTCAAGAATGATAAGAATGATATCATTCTGCGGTCAACATGTACACCTACTCTTGCCATGTTTTTATTGGTAATATTGTATATGACCTCACGGTTTTGATTATCCTTAATATTGCTGATATAATTAGATTTATAATTATTATTTGTTAGATTACTAACTTTTACATGTCTTCGGTCCTGTGGTCTATCCTACAGAAATCATACATTAGGGTTCTGTACTTCAAATAGAAAAAACGGAGCCCTTATAGGATCACTTCACTGCCCATCGGTCTGACACAAATTTAAAAAAACCTGTAGGGTACTTCCCATTGACCTCGAATCGTGTTTAGTAAAAAGCAAGGCCTCACAGCACAAAGATCCGACAATCGTTTAAATTGTTTTTTTTTTGTGATTACATACTTACATTTGTAGTTGGAGAATTTGGTGTGACGTATCTATATTGATGTATAGGAGAATATGTTTTATGATAAATTTAATGGGTAAATTCATCCCAACTTCGTAACCCTTCATTGTACGTGGTAGGAAACGCACTTGCCCAGTTTTTTTTTTTCTGGGAAAGAAAGAGCCAATGACACTGTCTGGCTTAAAAATTATCTCCCTACAAAATGGTTGAGCTGGATGGTGCTGATCCACGCGTCAAGTTCGTGAACGGGCGTTGTCGGTTGAGAATGGTCGGTTTTTTTACATTGTCCTCACATACAGAAGCAACAAGAATAATGTTCCCAAGATTTTGTAATATTTCAAGTTGATTTTAATAGTGTCCGTGGAGTTTCTTGCCCGTTCTTCTCCATAGAGATCTACGTTTTGGAATGGGCAACTAGCTTCAACTATCCAACTGATCGACTTTTTGACAATTCAAAAGTGCCTGTAAATGGTTTAATTGAAATAAACGCTTTGAGTTTGAGTTTGAGTTTGAGCTTGATGGAAAAGTCATATTCATCCATGGCTGCAAGAAAGAGGGACAAACAAACAACCACACTTTCACATTTAAGTATGACAATAAAGTACAAGTATGTTTTACATTACATCACGCCAGATTTCCCCGAAGTGTTAAGCAGAGATCAGTACCAGGCGCGGTCGCAGCCAAAGACTGGGGGGGCCACGGACAAAGACTACCTACATATTAATAAGAAAATGTATTATATTTTCGAAAAAATACTATTTCAAGCTTTACGTTTGCGGCTTTGGGGGGGTCATGACCCCTAGGACGCCCCCCCTCGGACCGCTCCGGGTCAGTACACACATATTTCTCCAGTTATGATAATAAAAATCTTCAAACCAATAGAATAGAAACTGCGATACTATATAACCTGCATCCTAATTTCTTAACACATCACAAATAATAATTTGAATTACAATAATTGAACAATAATGCATGTTATTTTCTTTTTAATAGTATGACACTTTAATCAATAAAACAATGACTAGATTTCCACTTAAAATGACTAAGTGCAAGTAAGTGATATTTCATCACAGCAATAATAATGAGACTCAGTTCGTTGACTTTCATTTAATATAGTTGTACTAAGTAGGTAGTTATTACGACAAAATATTATTATTATTTTTAATAATACACTGCCTTTCTAGGTCAGGACAATAACTAGATTTGCACTCAGTTATTATACAGGCTAGATTTAAGCGCAGAGTTGGCTCAGTGGTAACGGTCGCGACTTACAAGTTGTTGTAGGTCGTCGCTTCGAACCCAGGCGCTTTACTTAAATAATTTAATCACCACTAGGCTCAAAATGGTGTAGGAAATCATGGTGAGAATACTGACACGTTCTAGAAATAAACATTCGAAGACATGTGACATCTACCAACCCGCACTGGGCCTGCCCGGTGGATTACGACCCACTCCCTCTCACAGAGAGGATGCCTGTGTTGCAGTTGAACATTATAGGCTGATTACGGATTTCCGAAACAGGAGGGCAGTAAGGGAAAACTGCATAACTTAGGGGGGACTGTCCTTAGCTTTTTGGATTTGCTAACTGCATTTACAGATGTTTTTTATCTGGTCGCTTAGAAAAACGTTGATTTGCGTGTGTGTGTGAAGAATCTATTCAAGTTCATGGCCCAATTAGAATCCCTAGCAGTGTGTATTTAGGGTAAACATTGCAGTTATAAAAGACCCTAATTAAATAAAACAACAATTTTTTTGAAGAATTTAAATTTTATTTTAATGATGTCAATCGATGCAGTTTCTTAAAGATTATAAGATCAACAGAGATAAGAGTACTAGAAAGGCCACAAACTGCAAAATCTGTCCTCCTATCGCAATAATCCATCCTGTATGTACCGAGTTATCTAAACAACAAAGTACTTTCTAGACCAAAATAATGATAAGCAGTATTATAATCTGTATCCAATTACATGCATGTCTATATGTGGGTTAATTATTTATATGACAATAGATTTTATTTATAACACATACATATTATTATGTGATTCATACATAGTCTTTTGTGTGGTATTTCTGTTTAAATCATTAACTTACCTTGCTTTTGTATAACTTATTGATTTATGACCATGACTTGGAATCATGTTTATTTGTATTCAAACATAAGAATCTTTTTCAGCAGGCGACAAGCTATTCTGCCCCTCGATCTCATAATAGTAACAAGTTGTATCAACCCAAAACAAATCTCACCCTCACGTCCAACAATAGTTATATCATGTGCATCAAATTGTTTAACAAAATACCAAGCAACATAAAAACACTTCCATTTTTTAAATTTAAGCGTAATTTAACAAAAATGCTTACTGATAAATGCTTTTATAGTGTACTTGAGTTTTTAGATTATAAGTTGTGAATTGTGTGTATTATTATTTTTTGTCTGTATTTGTGTGTATTGTTGTGAATTGTGTGTATTAAATGTAAGGTGTGAATCGTGGTACTTAATCATAATTGTGTCCGAATTCAATAATTGTATCCGAATTTAATTGAATTGAATTTTATTTTACTAATTGCATGCATTATTCTACTTTATTAATTCATTTCGTAAAATAGTATTTAAGCATGTAAATTTGCACGCCGACATTAATGGCATAATAAGTGATCGAGTAATATGTTAAGAACTTTCTGTACCTTATTATGCAAATAAATGATTTTGATTTTTTGATTTAAGGCTGAGATTTCTGGAAAACGCTAAAAAAGGTAGTTTTTTAAAGCTGTGTACATCTCTTAACCATAACTAATTTTGAAAGCAAAAAAATATATGATATGTATTCAAGTCTTTTTTGCATACTGTGATGGAACTCAAAACATAATTAAACTTACTTTAATGCATCAAAAAAATCATCAGTCACCTCTTAATTATCTTTAAAATCAGTTTATCCCTTCGATAACAGTTATAAACATAATTAAAAATATACCATAAAATTCCAAATGCCAAACTGCATCCAGTGATGGATTGTTTATTATTAAATAGTTAATATCTAATTTTATACGATTTTATTTGCATTTTTACGACATACCGCTTGCTCATTTGTTATTCGAATTTATTACAACAGATTTTAACGTGTAACCGATTGCAATAAGAACTATAATCGCTCATAACTACAATATTTAAAGTTACCAGGGCCTTAAATAATTCAGTAGGTATACTCCTGTCTCCACCTCTACATAATGCTTCTTTGGTTTAGTGGTTATAGACACGAATGCTGAGTTATGGCCAGGTCATGAGTTTGATTCCTAGGTTGGGCAATGTTAATAAGTCTTTCTACTGGGAATTTCTCTGGAGTTTAAATTAGTCGCAGGTTATTGCAATAGTGTCGCCGTCGCCACCTAATAGGGTATTTTACTGTATGCGAGAAAAAATCTAAAAATATATTATTGAGATAGCTTAGGCAAAATGCAGTCGGATAATGTTAGTTTTAGTTCATGAAACAACAAAATAAATTTTAAAGATTTCAGTTTTTTTACACCAGTATCAGTTTTTGAACACCATGTTGTTACGTCATTCGGCATGTCAACTGAGCAACTTTGTATTTTTATTATTTTCGTAACCAAAGTATTTTTTATTTAAATAATACATATTTTGCATTCAGGAACAGCAAATACAAATACAAAATTTATTTATTGGCAAACAAGTAGGTACATCAAGTTAGATTTCCCTGACTCCTGCGCTAGTTATATAACTGTGTTGCAGGACCAAAACAACGATAAGTCTCATTTTTTAAATTATAAACAATTTTCTTACAAAATATCAGCGCATTTGTTTTTAGCAAACTGACGTCATACCAGTGTTTTCGTCAACTTACGCGCGAAATTTTAAAATGTAAAATTTTTAATGCATTTTTATGGCACTAATCGATTAAGTAGTGTTTTTTTTAGTGGGTTATTAGCACTCTAGAATCTAATTAAGATACTTTTCAAAAATGATAGTAATACCCTATTGTGAGGTGCATGAGACTTAAATATGCACCTTTTACAACGAAGTTGGGGTCTGAACCCAGTTTAATTGGACGCAGCTGATTACCAGTATTGTGCTGCTGGGGAGTTTGTTGCGCCACTTCTTCTTCCCAGCTATGGCACTAGGAAGTGGTGAAGGGCGGGTGAGCCGGGGGACTGTCTTATGTAATTTTGACGTTCAAAAAGTGCTGACTCTCAGCCTAGTTTGAATAAATGACTTTTGATTTTGATTTTTGTACATTCCCTCCTCAACCTTCAGTTACTGGGTAACACAATACCACTTGGTAAGACATGTTGTCAGACTATCAGGCTTCTGACTACCCTTAATGACCTCTGAGTTTGTTTCGGCCTTTCTTCTCAGAGTAGTCAGACACGAAACGCCAACCTCATCATTTTCTAAAATTATGATTGAGGTGTAAAAGTGTTTGTGCAAACCTACTTTCGGAAATAAAATATTTATTTATTATTTATAATAACCCTTTCGAGGAGTGCGTTATACGGGCGTGGTGACGTTATGATAACAACCGTATTTCGAGACATTACTAGTCGTGTCACTCAGACATATGACGGGTTGTGTTACAACGCTTATCAGACTGCACCTCTGTCATATCAGTAACTATAGTTATGTATAATGAACGTTATCTAACTACTCACTAGCCTATAGGCATCGTGAAAAAACTTGCTCGATTACTAGTTCAATCTGCCTAGCCTTTTTGGGGTCGGCTTCCAGTGGAGCGTACGTGGAGCGGTTGCCTATCGCGACTACTGTCTCCACCTTCTAATAATGCCTCTTTGGTGTAGTGGATGCAGATTCGAATGCTGAGCCATCGTTAGGCCATGCATGGGTTTATTTGCCGGGTTGGGGAACTTTTAACCCCCTTAGTAACCAAAAAAGAAAAAAGTTTTTCTATTAGGAAGTTATCTCGAGTCAGTCTGTCAATAAGTCAGTCAGACTTAGTCCCAGGTTTATTGTTGGTATATTGGCATGGCTAGCTGACATAAATGACAAATTTTTAAGTTCTGTGTCTCGTAATGTTGATTACTTTGCCTACGTATGTATAGAATCAAGTCTATCCGACTAAACAGACAGCTGTGCTGCTGGGGAGTTTGTTGCGACACTTCTTCTTCCCAGCTAAAGCACTAGGAAGTGGTGAAGGGTGGGCGTTTTGGGGGACTGTCTCATGTACTTTGACGTTCGAAAAGTGCTGATTCTCAGCCTAATTTGAATAAATGACTTTTGATTTTGATTTGATTTGATTGATTGCAATAGGGTCGTCAACTATTAGCTTCAAGAAAATTAAAATATCATCTGTATAAATCTGTCCCAACTATGTTAGGGTCGGAATCTAAAGTAAATACACGCATTTCAATCCCAGTATTCTACACTCCCGCCCCAACCCTCAGTTACTTTGTAATACGATATTTCAGAGTTTCGGGTTTTTGATTATACGTAACGACAGTCAACAGATTTCGGACAACGACTGCACAAAAATTTCGTTAAAAGTCTTCGCTGTCTCGGCGTAGCTAAAAGGTAAAACAAAGCCTGATCCCGCACGCCAGCCGTTAGTTATACTTGCACCGTCCGTCCAAAATGGACCGGTTTTGACAAACGATGTGTTCGTCAATTTGTCCGTTGTCTACACAACACAGCGCGCGTGGCATGTGGTAAATTGCCGTGTCTATCTTGTGGAGAGGGAATGTTTTAAGTTTACTAAAGACATGTATTACCATTTTCAAAAAAATAACGACCCGTAACGACTGTCAAAGGTCCACGAATGACAGCCAGGATCAACGGCTTCACTAGCTTTCCGTTTTTTTTTTTTATTAAAGAAAAAACGGGCAGCATAACGAGGAGTATGACGGAAAGTATCCTCACGCAGGAGGCTGTGTATAGGCTAAGAGTTGCACAGAGAGCCATGGAGCTGTCCGTGCTTGGCATCAGGCAATAGGCTGAGTTCCAAACGTCAAGATACGAAGACAGCTTTGTGTCTGCGATGGCTGCGCATCTGCAACCCTTCTGGTATTGCTGATCTCCAGATGAGTCTGTTCATCATGAGCCTACAGCAGTCCACTCTTGGACATAGGCCTCTACAATTGCACGCAATTCAGGTCGATTATCGGCAACTCCCATCCAGCTACCACCGGGCGAAGATCATCGCTCCACCTAGCTTGAGGGCGTCCTACCTTACGTTTGCCGATTTTAGGTCTCCACTCAAGAACACGTCTATCCCAACGGTCATCGGTTCTACGGCTATTGTGGCCGTCCTCAGATGAGTATGTGACCACTTACACTGGCGTTCTGAATCTCCATATGAATGGAAGTGGTTATAGTATTCAAAGCGCGATAATCTAGGTCAAAAGCCAGACGCTCTATAAAACTTTGATATCTACTCAGCCGCATCTGGAATTCAGCAGTGGCCAGAAGCCAGCCAATTATTGAGAAACTACAAAAGAGTATTTAAGGAAACACTTAAAAAAAACGTGCTATTTAAATTTAAACACAACTCGGAACTTAAAAAATTGAATGTCATTGTTAAAAAAAAAAACTAAAGTCACTGACCTCTCAATGTAACACATGTCATTCTAATGACATCTTAGGAGAAGAGGACTGGAATCTTTCACACTGGTTGGCGAACAATGGCCACGAAAAAAAATAAACAAAAAAAGTGTGGCTGTATTAATTTTTTTTAGGCTTTCGGGTGCCGAGTTGTAAGCCATGACTTTTTGGTAGGTTTTGAATTTTATGCAATATAATTAAGAAAAAAAATTATGTTTTTCTTACTAGATAATAGGGAGAAAATCGAAATATTTTTTTGGAAACAATTTAAAACGTGCCAATTGCTGTGATTCTGCAGTTCTTGATTCGCCCACAAATAACTTAGCTTCGTGCGACTCACCTACAAAAATAAATGTCTCTATGCGTCCGTTCCTAGCGAGTAATTTCGTGCAAATCGACCGATAACCCTTGGTTGTAATTCAAGATTTTTTTTTTAAATTTATCAAAGCTGTACGGTATCGGAGACTCAGCACGTGCAACGGTGCGATATGAACGTGGAGGCACAGGAAAAATGCATACTTCCTGTTACCGGCGCCCGTACCCTTATGTACGCTGTACGCTGTAACACAGCAACGCTCCATGTCGGTAAATAGGTACAGTATGCTACCTTCATTAAGGCACATCGATTTATAAAAGTACTAGCTTTTGCCAGCGCCTTCGCCCGCGTGAAGGTCGGAAATCATCCCACAGGAACGTACTACCTGGATAAAAAGTATCCTATGTCTTAATCCAGGTTATAAAATATCTGTGTGCCAAATTTCATCCAAATCCGTACAGTAGTTTTTGCATGAAAGAGTAACAAATATCCATCCATCCATGCATCCATGCATCCTCACAAACTTTCACATTTATATTGTAACGGTCGCGAATCATATTTTAAACAATACTGTCAACCAATGCCAACCAATACTGACCTGAAAAATGTACTAAACGTAATTTTGAGTTGAGTTTTCATCCAGCTTCACTGGAACTGTGTGGTGGTAGTATAACTTTCCTGGAAGTAATGTTTCACAAAAAGCTTGTACTATGAAAATGTACATTCATGTCATTTAAAAATTTTCCTATGTTTCCTCCTTCTGCACTACTTACTAATCAGACCAATTTAAATGCTAAAGTAGTTAAAAAACTTCTTCCCTGGCTCAAAAACGAAAGTACTAAAATAAATCACAAACGAAATGGCTATTTCATTAATAAAAATGGAATAACTGCATACGTACTTTTATTTGACAAGTCTAGACATTTATAGTATTCTTGGCTGCGTTCCAGACTGAAATGCAGGCAGAAATATAGCCATATACGACAATAGGCGTGCCTTAAATTGGCCAATGTTTTATATCTAACTTACGAATATGCATTTGGCAGCGGATTAAGAGTTTAAACGATGAGTCAATAACTTTAGAAAGTATGTACTAAAAATCACGTTGTACTCAGCAATTTTCGAAGTAAAATCTTCTTTAGGCACACTGCGCTCTTCCGGAACAGTAATCGAAACTTCGGCCAACTCTCTAAATCCGTCAACGAAGCTACGGGTCCGAAAGTAGTTCGTAACTTCGAAGTGAACCCAACATCCGTTTAATTAAGTTTTTCAAGTGAAAGGGCAACTATCAAATCGTGTTGACATTCCTTCTTAGTTCGGGACACAAACTAATGTTTTGTCGTAGGTGACGTCCGTAACTACAGCCGAAACTACAAATTTCGTGCTTAGGAAGTCCTCCTCTTGCCAGGGGTGCGGGTTGTTCGGAAGAGATACCGTGGCCCCTGGCACACAGGCAACTGCAGGAACACGGGTGGGTTTTAATCAGTAAAAGTCTGGACACGAAAAGCGAGAGAAGTTATTTGATGATTTTCCAACGTATTCAAAAAAAGGGAGTCCTCCTGAACGGTCACGCTTGGCTCAATTACGCTGAATCGGCTTTATTCGGCTCCAGTCGTAAGTTTTCACCGCTATCGTGGAGTCATAAGCACACACCGTCTTTTTTCTAAGTACCGTCAGTTGAAGCCACCTTAATTATCAATATTTTGATGTTTTAATAAACAATATGGCGCACTGTACCGCGCCAGCGACCTTGAAAAGACGGCTGGGGCAGACTCGAAACGGAAGGAAGTGAACTGGACGTTGTGGCGTTTTGGGAGAGGCTTATGTGCAACACTGGACTGCCATAGGCTGATTTAATGAAATACCAGTGGTGTTAAGTTTTTGACACGCCATATAGGTGTTAGATTTGACCAGAAGGCCTAGTGCAATCGCTTTCAAAGTGTTACAAACAGGATTGACATATTTCGGTATCTTATCTATGTAATCTAACTGGCTAGTTAGATTAGATAAATAAGATTAGCATTGCCCTGTGCCCCACTTAGAGGCCTCCCTCTCCCTTTTCCACACAATTCTGCCTTTTGCTAATGCTGGCCAGTCCTTTTGGTAGGAGTTTAGCTCGTGCCGCCATCTTCGACTTGACTTGCCGCGATTTCAGGTAGCTTAAATGTCAATTCAATACATTGCAATAATAATGTCACCTTGTGTAGCAAGGCCCAAAAATCCTCGAAAGTTCACTTGCTCCTCAAAAACGTTATTCAACTAAAGTATAGTAGTATTCACAGATGTGAATAAGCTAGGCTGCGCATACGCCGGTGACGTCATTGGCGCGGTGCCAGCCTGCCGCGGAAACAGCGCCGCTCTAGTCATCGAGTGTGTTTACGTGTTGCATTCTACCACACCGAGCCGGGTTCATTAAAAAACGTGTGTATTTGTTATGATTTTTTTTAGAGTGCAGGAGACATTTTGAAGGTTTTTTATTCAGTTTTAAACTACTAGGAGAATTTTGTGGGACTTCCCGTGATCCTGTTGATTTAGACCTGCGTAGTTCTAATGATGCTACAATATTATGATATATTCTGGCTCTGTGGTCAGTCTTTCCGCGTCGTATTGTGTTACCTAGTACCTGAGTTGTACAGCAGGCTTAGACGAAACACATTTCCGTTAGCGTTCACGCCAAAATGTACGGGAATGACATTGCCTGCGGAAAGATTACGTCGTGTCCTTTCTGCAGGCAATGTCATTCCCATACATTTTGGCGTAGCGTTTAGCGTGAACGCTAACAGAAATGTGTTTTGCCTTAGAGCCCAGGACAGAGAGACAGGCACTCCATGTACAATACTGGTATTTAGCTGCATCTGTTTACACTGGAAGCCGATTCCCGCATAGTTGGGTAAAGCCTTGGCAGGTGATGATCTAGTGTGGTTGTATGTGATCTGAGGATAGAAATCTTGGTCGATTATCTGCGTATTTATACTTACACAAGTTACCCAGAGTTAATTGAAAACATGCGCCTTCCTCTACGAATTGGAACACAGCTGAACTGATTTCCGGCAGAAATTTTGGTGTTGGTATTTTTGCTGGTCGAACGTTAACATAGCTCTTTGTGTCTCCTATTTGTCTCGAGAAATTGACGAGTTTTTACCAACGCGCACTGTGGCCACGTGGGGGTTTACAGCCTGCTCCATCTCAGCCGTGGGAACGTAATAGGTTTTTCCTCTTAATAAAATAAATTCCTATTAATAAGTATCTGGTACTCATTGACAGGTCTGCACCTCTCCTCCCATAACTAATATCACTGTAATCTGAAGACATTGTAAAAGCCAATTATTTTTAAAAGAGTAACCGTGGAGTTTCTTGCCGGCTCTTCTCTGTAGGAAGCGACAAATTGGAACAGTGCACTTAGCTTCTGACGTTTCATAAGTGCCCATGCAGGTTAATAATAAAATATTTTGAGTTTCTGCCTACCCCAAAGAAGGCGTGAGTTTATGTATGTATAAACTTAGTTATATTTCTTTGGTTATAAACGACTTAGTTACCATTGTTTCGCCATGTCTGTACCATCAGTGCATGCCTTATCTATCTTCACAGTGATTTCCAATTGTTTACCAATGATTCTTTAAGTACGTAATTACTGCACTGGGTGTTTTAAATTTACGTCATTTATAGGTGGAGGTCTGTGTCTTAACAGTGGGAAAGGCTTATTAGTCGATTCGCACGAATTCACGCAGGCGAGCCGACATTTTGAAAAAAAAAAAAAGATATCGACATCGACTCGGAACGAAGTTAATTTATTTGTGAGCGAATCCACAACTCTACTTGGAAAAATACGTGTATGGCAGTTGATACGTTTTGATTTCATGCACTTTATTACATGTAAGTACTTGCAGTGACGTTTTTTCATATCTTTATTGGATAGAATTCAAAACGTGCCAATTGCTTAAAGGGAACCTAGTCGCCGGGTCGAACTAACTGGTGGGCCTGAACAAAAAGCAAGCTGTCTCATCAGGCATCGTGACAGAGGTAGTATCAGTGATAAGCAGTTAGACGCTAGTCTACACGCACAACGTTATTGAGTGAGATGCAGGATCATTTATAGTAAAACAGGCGCGTAATAAAATCAGAAAAGTCCTTCGGAAGATCGACTTTTATGAAAAAATCACTGCATCTTTGTCCGACTTTGTTTTGGAGATTTTACACTTCTTTTATTTCTTGAACACGCTCGAAGTTGCGGTTAAATTAGCAAGAAAAACGAATCTTTGTTGGCTCCTAACTTTTTAATGGCTTCTTATTTTAGTATTCTGTTTCCGTACAGACAATATTAATAATGAGACAAAACCATACCATTTAATATTTTTGATGTGCATTGTCGAACAGTGGAGTAATACACTCCCGAAGTTTGTATGGAAAAAATGTCGACTAGATTCACCTTAATATGTTTTTCTGGAGTTGTCAGTACACCGACAATTTCATAATTTTACTGTGTGCTGCAAGTCGCTATAGAAAATAATCATAATTTCAGTCGAAAGCGTCCACAGTGGGACATAGGCCTCTCCCAAGCTCCGTCACTTCCACCGGCTCTGTGCTTCCTGCATCCAGCGGATTAGCAAATAATATTTAATATAACTTTCGATTCACCCGATTCGGGCAAGTAAATTCGTGCGAATCGACTAAACAGCCGAAAACATGCCAACAACTGATTGGCTAATTATGCCAACAGAAAATCTTTTCATTTTTCCCCACTGTACCGCTAATAAAACTTCTCAGTTACGCCACAAAAGGTCACAGGGACTATTCCTATCGTAGACTGGCGAATTTAATTCTTACTCAAGTCTTTATAAGTACCGTTACGCAAGTAAGCTTTTAAAGACGGAGACATGACAGACCGGTTTTTGTAAAGATCGGGGACTGTGGAAGCGATGACATGGATGTGGTGAAGCTATATGTTAATGGGATAAAATGCTTTTAGCTCTGTAATTAGGATTTATAAGTCGTCTTCCAGTCTTAACTTGATCAAGTCGAATACCATTATTTTACATGGAGTGACTGCATACGTGTAGATGAAAGAATCAGAATTAAATCTTATGGTGGCAGGCAAGGGACCGTTTTTTATAAAGTCGGCGTTACTCAACTCATTTTGAATTCTTTAGGTTAAAATAAATCACTGCTTTAAATATTTTATTTGCAGCTTGTTAAGCGTAGTTGGAAAGGTTATCTGTCACACTCACATTGATAGTACCGATTTAATATTTATTTTGTAAACAATTCATGCCTAATTTGTTCAAATTGGTCCAGTAAATCGACGTTCACACAAACGTAGTAATATCGTGGCGGGAGTTTTTCTCGTAACTGGATTTTCAATGCTAATTGCTTAGCGCCGAGAGTTGAAAATCTATAAGTGTGCGACAATTCCCGCCGCGATATTTTCACGTCCGTGTAGACGTCGACTGAGTAGTTCTTAAGCAAGGGAACAATTTATAATACATTATTTCTAGCTCATTTATCCTTATCTCTTTTTCTGTGCTAGAGTCGTGTATAACGTTTTGATTATTGGGTAAATCACAAGGCTATTTAAAAGATAGCTCGATTAAAACAGTAAAATTTTATTATGATACTAGCTGACCCACCCAGCAAACGTTGTTTTGCCTTATAAATTATTTAGGGGTGGACTACCCCTAACATTTAGGGGGATGAAAAATAGATGTTGACCGATTCTCATAGATACCGGATAAGCACAAAAAATTTCATCAAAATCGGTCAAGCCGTTTCGGAGGAGTATGGCAACGAAAACTGACACGAGAATTTTATATATTAGATTAGCTTTCACATCAGTGAGCAGTGGTGGCCCAGTGGTTACGACCCCGACTTCCAAGTTGTAGGTCGTGAGTATGAAGGCAAGCGATTTACTTAGTGTAAATAATATCATAACTACTTCTCTCAAAACTATGAAGGAAAACATCGTGGGGAACCGGCATGTATCACAACCAAAAATTCGTAGAAATGTGATATCTATCAACCGGCACTGGGTCGGCGTGGTAAATAATAGCCCGCTCCTTGAAGAGCGGAGGCCTGTGCCCCAGCCGTGGGAGCAATATAGACTGATAATGCTTATGATTATCCTAGCTTTGTGCTCGCGACTTCGTCAGCGTCAAATTACTTGTTTTTATATCTTCTGACACTCGGCGATACTAGCTTCACAGTTGTGAAAGAATTTTTGGGAATCGGTTCAGAAGTTCCGCAGATTACTTCCTACACACAAACTCATAAATGATGTCCCTACAGTTATCCTACTCAATTTGCCTAGTCTTTTCCCAACTACGTTGGGGTCTACTTCCAGTCTAACCGGATGCAGCTGATTACCAGTATTTTACATGGAGCGACTATCTGACCTCCACAACCCAGTCACTGGGTAAGACCCCTTGGTAAGACTAGTTGCCAGACTTTCGGGCTTCTGACGACCCGTAACGACTGTCAAATATCCACTAATAGCAGCCGGGACTAACTACTTAACGTTCTTTTCAAACCACGGAGGGCTTAGGGTACGTAAAGATGGTCACCCGTCCACGGAACAACCGCGGCAAGCGTAGCTTAACCTGATCGATCGAATCCTGCGGCTGTTATAAGTTACGGCTAGAACATGACCTGAATTGGGACAACATAATATCCTGGTTGTACGTTCCCTTGGGATATTCTGTTTACCTTCACACGGCTAAAGCCGCTGGCAAAAGCGAGTAGATAAATAAATAGCTGCTAGTGGAGTGCGTACCTTTAATTGAGGTACGTTCGTTAAACAAATACTTTTCTGTTGGCTCTTACATAACTTGTTTAATGTATTGCTAAAACATACCGTTAATTTGTTTAAAAGACAGGCGGAATAAGTTATCTAATCTTGAATGCTGGTTTGAATGATTTCTCGCCAGATAAGTTCAAGATTCTTGATGTTTCTAGTTTTTTTTACTTGTGAATAGCTATGCTCACAATGTGCCTTATGAAGGCTCAAAGTCACCCAAAGGGAAATGGAGAGGGCTATGCTTGGAGTTTCCCTACGTGATCGAAACAGAAATGAAGAGATCTGCAAGAGAACCACAGCAACCGACACAGCCCGATTGCCAAACTTAAGTGGCAGTCGGCAGAACACATTGCTCGCAGAATAGATTGCTGATGGGGCCGAAATCTTCAGGAGTGGCGACCGCGTAATGAAAGAGGGCTTCCCGCAAGGTGGACCGATGACCTTGTTAAGGCCGCAGGAATCGCTAGATACGGGAAGCACGGAACTGGTCGTAGTGGCGGAGCTTAGGGGAAGCCTATGTCCAGCAGTGGACGTCTTCCGGCTGGAAAGATGATGATAAACTATGCTGGTTATAATTTAGTTCGCCAACATTTTGAGCTTTAGAAAAAGCTTAGTACAGCGTCGTCTCTGTCACTCATGCCTCTGTCTCTTTCTGAAGCTCGATGTTTAATAATATTAACACACGGTCATAATGAGAAAGCATTATAAACAAAATGTTATCTCGACATAACTTAGAGCATGACTAATAGATAGCTTTCAGTGGTGAACGAACTTTAAACAAAACGGGTCTCATATCAATAACGTTGAACTTTTAGCTTTCTTGTTTAACGGCCGGTGATGTAGCAAAAAATATTGTTTGAAAGAGGGTAGGCAGAGAGAACCTTGATTGTTCGCAGTGAGTCTTCTCGTAAAGTACTGTGGGATATTGCGTAACGCACTAACCGACTTCCAAAAGGAGCAGGTTCTCAATTCGTCGGAACCTATTTTTTTTAATGTATGTTCCCCGATTACTCGAAGATGGCTGGACTGATTTGGATTAATTTATTTTTTTGAAAGGGTATACTTCCCAGGTGGTCCCATGGTCATCAAGTCGGAATCTGATGATGGGATCCTGGAGAAATAGAGAGAACTCTTCAAATTTTATAGGCACACTTGAAGCGATTTGGGTAGTTTTTGGAAGAGTACTTTCTCGGAGTGGTCCCATTTTAATTTGGTGAAGATCTGATGAAGAACTTCGGAGATAGGCAACGGAACTCCTCAATAAATGATAGCAAAGGGACTGGAATTGCTGAAATCTCATGTCTGTCTATTGTTTACACCAGTTCATAACAAAATCACGCCGGGACGCTGTGAAGGGGTAACCACATGTGAACCACTAAAAAGTGAAAAATAAAAACTTAAAAAAAAAACAACCGACTTCCAAAAAACACTAAAAAGTGAAAAATAACTAATTTCGGAAGGCGGTGACAAAAAATTCAAATACATATCCAAAGTCACCGCCTTCCGAAATTCAAGTTATTTTTCACTTTTTAGTGTGTTTTTTTTGGAAGTCGGTTGTTTTGTTTAGCAGTTCAACAACATTCATTGCGTTATTTACGGGACTCAAGTCAACACGTTGTCAACACATTGTGTGTCACGCAATGATGGGTGCATCTGAATAGTTGCGTAACAAATTTATAGAGGTATGAGTAACAGGGTGTAAAGTTCACTCATACTACTACTATATTGAAAAGGGAGGATCCTACGACCAGACGGGTGTTGTGTCTGGTGGGCTACTGCCCGACGATTGTTTTTTTTTTTTGGGTATGGCATCTCGCAGTTGAACTTGAGATGCCGTGACTGCTCAACCGGGCTTTCCTGTGGGGACTAATAGCTTTTAGACTAAGAGCCTCCAGCCAGGGCTTACAAAACTACGCTTAACCTATAGCGACTGCGCACTGAGGGCATCCCCTGCGGGGTACGAGCCTCGACTCAGGGAGTCACTGTTGGGGGGGGCAGCAAGTGGGACAGGCTGGATCAAATAATTTTCATTAAAATTATATATCGGGGATTCCCGACGGTTGATGTCGGGATGTTGTATATATGCGGGTTGCGCGGCATTGTAGATAGCGCCATTTCACTTTTTGTGTTTCTCAAGTTTGTTGATTTGTAGTTCGTATATTTGTGGTTACAAAGCAATCCCCGTAAAGCGGGACTCAGCCTGTCCCGCGCAGGACATTTAATTTTGGGACGTCCTGCCAAAATCTGGGCATCTGGCAACGCTGGTGGTGGTCAACTGTCATCTTGGCCAGCCCTATATACATTCCCAGCAAAAAAAAAACCTTTTAGCAACATTTTTTGTTCAGTGCATTTTCAAAACGGCAGTTACCAAAATCCTTTTTGAAATCTACATAGCTTTATAAAAAAAACTAGTATAACATCTAACTTTACTATCGTATTAAAGGATATAAGAAACTCGACGGTTATTTTTTTACATGGACGAAAACCGGTATCCGAAATCCTGGCTGGACCGAGACGAATGTGGTTTTTGATGAGATTGAGCGAGATGGAAGATTTGGCCGTTGGTGCATTGTGTCTCGGCGATTTTAGATAGCATTCTGGACATGAGGTTCTTGGAAAAACTTGTGCACTTAAAGAATTAAACCTCATTGTTTGTGAAATACTATCTATACTTGAATATTATAAAGGTGAAAGGTTTTTTTTTGTTTTAATTACGGACGCTTTAATGTGCACGTCTTTTTACATCGTTGTCACATTGATAATTTGAAAATAATGATGTAACCAACTTTTTGTAACAATACCATGATTTTAAAAGAGTGTCCATGGAGTTTCTTGCCCGTTCTTCTCCATAGGTACCTACGCTTTGGAATGGGCAAATAGCTTCATCTTTCTAACTCACCTACCTTGACAATTCAAAAATGCCTGTAATTGGTTTATTTGAAATAAATGCTTTGAGTTTTGTTTGTTTAGTTGAACGCGCTAATCTCAGGAACTACGGGTTCAAATTGAAAAAATATTTTAATGTGGGATAGCCCATTTATCGACGAAGGTTATAGGCATCACGCTAGGATCCTTAGGAGCCGAACAAAAAGAAACTAATCACGAATACGAAGTACTCGCACGGTCAGGCGATTTGATGCGACGGGGTGGGTCGGGGGAGCGAGAAATTTGACGTGGACGAAGTCCTGGGCAGAAGCTAGTTTATACGTACGTAAAAAACATGTAAATTAGCATTAACAAAAAAACACCACGCATTGTTTCCCTGAAGAGCTGGGCAGAGGTGTTCCTATAGTATAGCCACGTTGCGCCAGTTTTGTCCCATGGGGGGCGGGCCAATTACCATCAGACGGGCACAAATCTAGACACCGGGCTACTACTGAGAAATTCCGGATAGATAAACCCAATAGCATTGATCGATCTAGAAATCGAACCCGAGGCAGTCTTAATTTAATCAATTACTTATTTGTCTGACTACTCTGAGAAGAAACGACATTCAGAAGTCATAGTCTCTTTTAAATTCCAGTCATTTGAAACTCCCGTGGAAAAGGACGAGGCTTTACGAGTCCACTGCCGTTAACTAGACATATCATTCCAGAATACCCAGGACTTCTCGAGATGAACCCCACACCTCAAGTGGAACAGGCACTTGTGGCGGCATCTACCACGCCACATGCGAGCTACGCATCGATGACCTCACGTCACACATCTGACCAAGATTATGTCTGGACTTTAAAAGAGACTGTGACCTCTGAGTTTGTTTCGGCCTTTCTTCTCAGAGTAGTCAGATAGTAAACGCCGACCTCACCTAGTTTAAAAAATATGATTGACGTGTAAAAGTGTTTGTACAAACCTACTTACAGAAATAAAATCATTTATCATTTATAACAAATCAGAGAGTTTACCGCGTGACTGCTATAGGTATTACAACGTCCCGACACCAACCTTCGGGCAGTAGCCCACCAGACACAACACCCTTCTGGTCGGAGGATCCTCCCTTTTCTAAGGAGTATGAGTGAACTTTACACCCTGCTCCTCATACCTCTAAATATCTTGCAACGTGCGACCTCAGAACCAGCGGAGCAGTCAAACGGAAATTTTAGTAAAACCGACCCAAATGCTTATCAAAGAAATCTTTTGAAGTTGTTGTAATGTGACCGATATCATTTATGAGCAAATCATATTGAGTTTATAAAATAAATCTTATCTATAAAACTGTGAGTCAATTTAGTATGAATTTAGTAATACCTAATATCAAACTCAAATGTCCTTCAACCAAAATAGGCTCAGAATCAGCAAAAATTTGTGGTCAAAATGACGCCGAGAAAGAATACAAGAACAAGTTGGGGGATAATATGCATCACATCCACGCAAAACGGTCATCGCTCAGCATAATGCTACGGCCCTATACGAAACAGAGCGACAGCGCTGTTTTTCAGCGACTGAACAGCACTTATTAATCGTCAAAATGACATAGGCCAGTCCTGTCCAAACTTTCGCAATTATAATATACTAGCAAACCTGACAGACATCCTATTCAAACTTCAATAAAATAATTTACACTAAAAACCCATAGAAAAAAACACTTTTAATTTTTCCAGCATTTTATCATTTTCCGGGCATTTTTTCCAATGTTTTATTTTTTTACCTAAAACCCTTATTCAATCTAATACGAGCATTTTCAAATAAAAAATTCCTACATCCTCATCGGTGCAGATTCTCGAATCATTCGCTTACCAACGAACAACATTACATATTTATTTATACTAGTGAAAACGCAGCGGTCGTCGAAATTCGATCATAATTCATGTCAAACTTAATGTATTTCTAATGTATTATCATATAAAAATATTAGCTCTCTGCACTCCTGCGTCGTAAAAACTTAAATGTGCCAAATACGAGGAGTATATACGTCCGCGTAATTTTCGGAAAAAGTGGTTCAAAGTTTTTGCGTCACGTATTTATAAACAGATAGAAATGTTTTGGATGTTTTGCTCACCATAACCCCAGCTACACAACACATGCAACCTGTATCTCTGCCTTCCTGCTTCCCAAAAGCGTGAACATACAGATTCCGGTTACAACAACAGTGAACTCGGTTACCTACATAACGTTGTCTATTAATAGAGTCCATGTCATGTATGGGGTACCCTCAGGATGCCATAATGGTTGTTCTACGAGCGTAACTTTGTAAAAGGGGAAGAGAGTCGGTTTGAAACGCTTTTAAAAGTACTCTTTTGGAGCGATTTTTGTATTAGAGCGAAGAGGTATTCTGCCGTGAAGATCAATTAATGATTATTTTTAAAAGTAGGTTTGTACAAACACTTTTACACGTCAATCATATTGAAAAACTAGATGAGGTCAGCGTTTCCTATCTGACTACTCTGAGAAGAAAAGGCGAAACAAACTCGTAGGTCAGTCTCTTTTAAAGTCCAGACAAAATCTTGGCCAGATAATGTGAAGACCGTGTAGATTGGTGTCTGCAATTGTCTGAAGAAAAACCACACATATTGAGTGGACCTGTCCAGACATTGCACGCATTTGTCAGTAATCGTGCTAACCTAACTCTCCTAACTAATATCGTAATAGAGGATTTTTTTGAAGATTTTTATTAGTCCGTTTGAGACCGAGATGCTATATGTCCTTGAATTTACAATAAATAAAAGTTTAAAAAACTAAAAAACACGCTTTAAAAAACAAACTAAAAAGTAGAAAATAATTTAATTCTATTAAAAAGCGTGGGGTGCTTTTGAGGTATTTTTATAATCAATTAATATCAAGCACCTCACGCTTTTTGATAGAATTAAATTATTTTCTACTTTTTAGTTCGGTTTTTAAAGCGTGGTTTTTTAAAACTATTATTTATTTACTATTTTTTAGTTCTACTAACTACAAAAGCGTGATTTTGTTTTTATTTTTAATTTATGAATTGTCATTGGTCCTCGATAAGTCTACAAAGTTTAAATGAATCTGATCGTTTGAAGTGGTTCAAAATCAAGTCCTAAGGAGTCGGTTACAAACAAACATACAAGTGAAGCTAATATGAAGCGTGTAAAAATATACAGTTTATTCGGGTACATGAAGAACCTCTAGGGTTCCAGAGAAACCAAAGGCAACAGTTTTTGTAAACTATAGTAGAGATCCCATGATTGTTTCATTTTACGGAACTATTTTTGTGTTTCAGTCTCTGAAAGCACTTTAAACCTTTAGTCCCGGCTGTCATTTGTAGATTTTTGACATTCGTTAACGGGTAGTCGGAAGCCCAGTCTTACCAAGCCCAGTAACTGGGTTGTGAAGGTATGATAGACAGTCCCTCCATGTTAAAAACAGCAAAGCTGCGATCAGCCTTTTGTTTGTTTAGTTTAGTATGTGATCTTCCTGTGCGAGTCACAATAAAGTATTTTTCTTTCTTTCTTTCTTTCTTTCTTTCTTTATGACCAAATCTCAGCATCATCCTCGTTCTCCTGCCCCTATTCCACTTTATTTATGGTTGACGCAACATGTTTTTTTTAGGGTTCCATATCCGAACGGTCCATCGGGACCCTATTATTAAGCCTCCGCTATAAAAACAAAGTTAAACATAAAAGAAATACTAGAAACGTATTTTATTTTTCGACGTTTTCTGCTTACATCTCAAGTAGTCGTCATCTCTGTAGTCGGTAGCATACTCTTTTTAATATTTCTAACATCCCTAATACCTCTTTCGACAATGACCTAGTCCCCGACGTCCCAGTCTTAACAGCAAATTAACTCCTACCGCAGCCGCACACGATGACGTTATGTCCAAATATGATCCGGCTAATGGCACTGACCTTCTGGTCAATTGACAGCCGCCATTCCAGTTCTTATGTCATTACGGGAGCAGTAGGTATGTGATCATTTGAGCTGATATTTCCGAGCGCAGTAGCACGACGGGTAAGCGAATATAGCCTCTTCCCAACTATGTCGGTGCCGGCTTCCCGTCTACCTGGATGCAGCTTAATACCAATATTTTACGTGGAGCTACTGCCTATCTAAAGTCCTCAACCCAGTAACTGGGTAATATAGTACCCCTGCCCCCTAAAATCCTACCTTACGTCCAAGCTGAACACCTGGCTACGTGGGGGGCGGACACGCGTACCGTACAACTGTACTAAAACTTATGCGGCTAGCAAGGAAAGGTAACCCCTTTATGGAGTTTTGCGAAAAGCCTCAACAAAAAGACAGTGTCCGTATCCAATCGCAGATACTGTTTAAAAATAAAACACAAACATATACTTAATCTACAACAAAACAAAACCCAAAAAGTGAAACAAAAAACAAGGCAAAAAAAAATATATAGTACCCCTTGGTAAGACTTGTCAGCCTTTCGGATCTTCTGACGACCCGTAACGACGGTGAAAGATCCACGAATGACAGCCGGGACCAACATCCATATAGTGCTTTCCGAGGCATGGAGGGGTCTCGGTATGTGAAGATGGTTATCCGTTTAGGGCCGACCGCGGTAAGCAAAGTCTAACCAGTGGCCCTAGTGTGAGTTTCTTTTAACCATCTCGATCTTTGCCAGGGGTGCGGGTTGTTCGAAAGAGATACCGCGGCCCTTGGCACATAGGCAACTGAGGGAACACGGGTGGGTTTTAGTCAGTAAAAGTCTGACACGTCCTCGTGCTCCACCTAGAGCGGGAGACGTTATTAATTGATGATTTCCCAACATAAAAAAAAACCATCTCGATCTAACGCATCGACCGCGTTCGGCGCTATAATTAGTCCTTCACCAATGCAGGCCCAATCGGAGCACCGAACGCGCTAGTTATGCGTTAGATCGAGATGTTTAGAAGAAACTCACGCTAGGGTCACTGATCGATCGACCCGTGCGGCTGTTACTCAATTGGACAGCAGGTTCACCTTGCCGTCAGTCAGTAAGTGATTCACGATAAGCTTACATCATTATTCCATGTAAATCTCATCCAGAAAGAGTGACGTACGAACGTAATTAATATAAACTTGTATCAATTGGTTCCCTCCTCTTGAACGATGATTTATAAGAATTTGACCTTCAGGTCATACGCTATGATAACGACTGACGACAACTGTCGCTCAGTATTTATTGACAAATTGTACTGAATGGATTGCTGGCACTGTTGATGGATCGCTTGTCATATTTTTGGAAAATCTGGCTTGCGTAGATTGCAAAAAATGAGTGTAATTAAGCTAATTCATCTGCCTAGCCTTTTCCCGTTGGGGTCGGCTTCCAGTCTAACCGGATGCAGCTGAATACCAGTATTTTACGTGGAGCGACTGCCTATCTGACCTCCACAACAACCCAGCAACCCAGTTACTGGGTTATTACCCAGTAACTGGGTTGATATCCCTCGGTAAGACTGGTTGTCAGACTTTCGGACTTCTGTCGACCCGTAACGACTGTCAAAGATCCACGAATGGCAGCCGGGACCAGCGGACTTAACGTGCTTTCCGAGGCACGGAGGGGTCTTGCTATGTAAAGATAGATGGCCACCCATCCATAGACCAACCGCGGCAAGCGTAGCTTAACCTCGACCCGTGCGGCTGTTATTACTTAGCCACAAGCTCCAATACGAAGTTTATCTACGTTAAATACTGAAAGCGATAAAGGTATTAATTTTGATAAGAATCAACGAAATACTTTAAAATGTGTATTATTCTAACCTAACAAAGTATTCAATTTAAATGTAGGTATTTATGTGTCACTTTTTCGACTCACGCATAAAATGTAGGTAATGTGTTTCATGCATTTTTCGTTTTCATAGCTTTCGCAGACATTTAGGACAAACAATTACACTGCATTATCTTCGTATAGCTTTAACGGTGTAGGCAGAGCGCCCCAAGATACGAGGGTCATTCAATAAATACTTAGCCTACAAAAAGTATTTATTTTTCAACATAGTCTCCTTTTAGTTCGATACACTTAGCCCAGCGATGCTCCAACTTTTTTAATCCGTCCGAAAAATAGTTTTTGTCAAACTCTGCAAAATAGGCCTCCGTGGCGGCGATGACCTCCTCATTCGATCCATATCTATTCCCGGCGAGTGATTTTTTCAGATTAGGAAACAGAAAGAAGTCACAAGGGGCCAAATCTGGAGAATACGGTGGATGGGGCAGCAATTCGTAGCGTAATTCGACCAATTTGGGCATGGCAACGGCAGACGTGTGAACCGGTGCGTTGTCGTGGTGAAACAGCACTTTTTTCTTCGCCAGATGGGGTCGTTTTTTCTTTAATTCGGCGTCGAATCGGCCCAATAAATCGGCATAGTAAAGCCCTGTAATTGTTTTACCCTTCTCGAGGTAATCGATGTAGATCACACCTTGTGAATCCCAGAAAACGTTGGCCATAACTTTTCCGGCCGATTTTACAGTTTTCGCCTTCTTTGGAGCACGTTCCCCGGTCTGGATCTATTGTTTTGATTGCTCCTTGGTCTCTGGTGTGTACCAGTGGATCCAGGTTTCTTCGACGGTCACAAAACGACGCAAAAACTCCGCTGGATTCCGCTTAAACAGCGCCAAACACGTCTCCGATGTGGTCTCACGGTTGCGCTTGTTTTCTGGTGTGAGTAAACGCGGCACCCATCGCGCCGACAGCTTTCTCATGCCGAGTTCCTCGTGAAGAATATGATGCACTGTTCCTTCTGAAATGCCTACAGTCTCAGCTAGCTCCCGAACCTTCAATCGGCGATCTGCCAATACGAGATCATGGATTTTTTAAATGTTTTCCTCCGTAGCAGCTGTTTTCGGTGCACCTGGACGTGGTTCATCAAAAACCGACGTACGGCCACGTGCAAACTCGTTGAACCAATTCTTGACGGTGGCCATCGATGGAGAAGAGTCACCGTACACAGCATCCAAGCGCTCTTTGATTTCGATGCGCGTTTTCCCTTCCAAAAATAGGAATCGAATCACCGAACGATATTGCTCTTTTTCCATTTTTGTAAAACCGATCGACACGTTCGCTTCCATAAGTTGTCAAATTAAAACAAATGAAGGGATTGGAATGAAAATTTGAAAAAAGAATTAAAAAAGAATGTGCTACACTGTGGTAAAACTCTTTTGAAACTACAGCGCCCTCTGGCGATGAGGCTAGGTACTTATTGAATGCACCTCGTAGGTCTCAGTAGGCATGTTCTGTCTTATTTTAAAGCTTATCGTTACATTATAGTCAAACAACACAAAATCTTAAAATATTGTAGCACATATGTTATTCTGATGTATAAGCTATATTACTGTAAAGTTTCATCAAAATCTGTTCTGTAGTTTTTGCTTGAAAGAGTAAACAAACATCTACTAATAAATACTAGCGTTTGCCAGCGGCTTCGCCTGCGTGGAGGTCCGAAATTATCCGGCGGGAACGTACTACCGAGATAAAGAGTACCCAATGAGTTGCTCCAGGTTATATACTATCTGTGTGCCAAATTTTATCCAAATCTGTTAAGTAGTTTTTGCGTTAAAAAGTAACAAACAGTCATCCATTCCCACAAACATTCACGTTTATAATAATAGTAGGATTTGAAAAACCTATGCAATTTCAACACGATGACATAATGTAGAAAATACTCCAATAATTCTTTGAAACCCATATTATCAGCAGTTCTCTAAGAAAATAACTCCGAAGTGGAGCGGACACTCCGAGATAAGATACCGAATCACTTGTAGATAGTGACTTATTGGAGGGTGGGTGCACCGGTTGGCGCGCGCGGAGATTTGTGATTTTATCGGGGGGCGGTAAACGACAGGTTATTTTAAAAAACATTGTTAAAGTGGCCAGCGTTTGTAGTAATATTTAAAATAATTATACAAGAATTTTTATTGTTAAACTTCAGGGCAAAGGCAATTTTTACACGCTTTATATTAGCTTCACTTGTATGTTTGTTTGTATGTAACCGACTCCTTTGGACGCTATTTTGACGAACTTTAAACGGTCAGATTTCATTTAAACTTTGTAGACTTATCGAGGACCTATGACAATTCAATAATTTAAAAAAAAATAGAAAAAAACACGCTTAAATTGTAGTTAGCAAAAATAGAAAATAAATAATAGTTTTAAAAAAACAAAAAAAATACACGCTTTAAAAACCAAACTAAAAAGTAGAAAATAATTTAATTCTATTAAAAAGCGTGGGATGCTTTTTGAGGTATTTTTATAATCAATTAATATCAAGCACCCCACGCTTGTTAATAGAATTAAATTATTTTCTACTTTTTAGTTTGGTTTTTAAAGCGTGTTTTTTTTTTAGTTTTTTTAAACTATTATTTATCTGTCATACAGAGAAGACACGAGTATTGATTCAAAATTCAAGACGGGTTGGTGTGATTTCAGGCTTCTTCTTCGTAACACTCTTGTCAGAGCCTGACTTGGTTCTCATTAAGTTTCTTTTCTAGCGGCTGATGTGATTCGAATCACGATTTAACGCCATCTACTCCAATTTTTGGAATTTAATGTGCACTTATATTAGGGATCCGCGTACTGGAAGACGTAGATTTGGAAGGCCTCCCTCAAGGTTAACCGATGACCTTGTGAAGGCCGCAGGAATCCGCTGGATGCGGGAAGCACAGAACCGGTCGAAATGGCAGAGCTTGGGGGAGGCCTATGTCCAGCAGTGGACGTCTTTCGGCTGAAATGATGATGATGATTAGGGATCCCCCTCTTCGGATTTAATTTGGTCAGTCCATCTCATGGATGAGTGTGCCTTCACTCTATCCTTAACCAGGAGGCCTATGGAGCACCCTGACGCCTCTCGGAGTGTCAGAAGGCATTGAGGATGCGCGTTTGGTCAAGACTTCAGACTTACATTCGCTATACGTTCAGTTTTCTCCATGATAAACATCATCCTTCACCGATGTCAGTACTTAAGTGTCCATAGGTTGTCCATATAACCATTATTTAGTTCATCATGCAAGTGTACTAAGGTAAAATAATGACCACATAATATCACAATCAATGTGCCTAGCCTTTTCCCAACTATGTTGGGGTTGGCTTCCAGTCTTACCGGATGCAGCTAAATACCAGTATTTTGCATGGAGCGAATGCCTATCTGACCTCCGCAGTCTAGTTACTGGGTAACACTGGTTGTCAGACTTTCGGGCTTCGGACGACCCGTAACGAATGTCAATGATCCAAGAATGACACCGCGGGGCCAAGGGATTAACGTGCTATTCGAGGCAAGGGGCATCTTGATATCTAAAGATGGTGCCCATCCACGAAAGCAAAGTAACAAACATGTAAAATTTACACGTTCTTCGTAATTTACATTTTCACACTGCTCTCGCTGCAAGTCACGCGTAAGACAACATTTGATGGGAAAGCATTTAATTTCCCACTATCACTTCAGAAAAGCCACAAATACAACTCTGTACCAGGAGCTTATTTTGCACAACATGGATGCGATAGTTCATCAATCCCCTTTCTTTTATGTTTTTTTTACAAAGTAATAGGGCATCTCGCAGACTTATTGTGCGCCTCAGACGAGATAGCATTACAAATCTGTCTGAATAGCCCCTTAGATGTTATTTATGTTACTGTTTGTCTTTTTGGATGGCGTTCGTTTTCGTCCTTCAGACGAATAGCGGTCGCACGTTTATCCATGAAAATGTATTCCTCTATTTTCGCTGGGTAATGAATGACAGTGGAGTTTCTTGCCGGCTCTTCTCCATAGAAAACAACGTGCTCATCTAGGTTTATGTGTAATAAAATATTTTGATTTTTACACTAAAGCATTTTTTTACGGTACAATGTAAATCTGCCACGGCTATGTCGGCCATGATCGTAAATCTGGTTTCTTTGACAATTTTTTTATTTTATAAAATTAAGTATTATAAGTAATTTAATTACGTCATGAAACAAGTCCTAGGGGAATTAAATGGTCTATTGTGCAAAATACCAGAATAACTTTTACACGACAAAATAAAAAATAAAGCTAGATTGAGTGGATAACTCGTATCTGACTATCCCTGAGAAGAAATGGCGAAACAAACTCATGGGTCCAGTCTCTTTTAAAGTCCAAACATAATCTTGGTCAGATTATGTGAAGAAAATGTATATTAGTGTTTGCAATGGTCTTTTGATGAAGTAGCCACACAGATTTTTTTTTTTTTTTTTTTTTTCATTTTGGCTTCACACGGTTTGTGCATTTAGCCAGTGTCAAGTAATTTTTCTTTTAGATCAAGTAAATGGTCCGATATCGGGCACGAAGTTACAAAACAGTCACAGTCGTCGATAGTCAGTCAAGTCAAATCAAAGTTATTGTAAAGCGGTAGTAACTTTACAACAACCTAATAGGAGTTTTTGGGGGGAACACGAAAAGTCCACGTTAGTCACTTTTTTTCACCTTCACTACACTTGTGCACTCACACGTAACTAAATTGAATAATTCACTATCAAAATTATACAATTTAATTCGCTATTTCACTAAATTCCATGAAAATGAAAATTCGTGCGACATGTTCCAACGCGATCCCGCCAAAAACTCCCACACAGATTTAAGTGGACCTATCCAATTGGTGCAGTTGGGGCGCGTGGGTGTGGTAGATATACAATAAATAACATAGTTTAAAAAAACAATGTTTTTGTTTTTATGGTTATGATTGGTTTATGTGCTTTTTTGGTTAGTGATAAACAAACGGAGAAAATAGAGGAATACGCCAGTATGTAACGAGACCTGGTTTTGCCTTATTTTTCTTAGGAGGAAAGCATAGTAAGGAAATAAGTGAATTTGCAATCTCTTCCACAAGATCGCTTATCGCGTCTCTCCGGGATTGTTATTTAATTAAATTCATGAATGATCACACTGTTCTGTTAATTACTGCTTATCGGCACGGGGGAGTAGGTATTTAAGCCAGCGGCATGGTGTGCCTCCAAGGAAAAGTATTTATATTGCTGTTGTTAATTTGATTTTATTAAATACTACTGTTTGATTGTCATTCCCACAAAAACGACCGAACGGATTTGGCAAAAATTTGGCACACATGTACTTTATAACCTGAATTAACACATAGGATTCTTTTTATCCCGGTATTACGTTCCCGTGGGATAATTTACAAACTCTACGCGACCGAAGCCGCTGTCAAACGCTTAGTATGGGTTGATATCAATTCTCATGCAAGCGTATGGTATTAACTCCGGTGTATAAAGAGGCTCACATGGTATAATGCTGGTACATGTGTAGTAACTTGGTATAAGCTGTAATTCGTAGATCTTTGGCAGTTGTTACGGGTGGGTACTTGGGTAGGCTGACCCACAAGGCGGCAACCAGTCTTAGCAAGGGGTATCGTGCTACCCAGTAACTGTGTTGAGGAGGTCAGATAGTGTGCGGGACAAGTGATAGAACAGTGTACATAATAGAATAGTGTATATAAAATGATACATAGACGCTCATAAGACAGTGCAAAGTGAAAAGTTTACTATAATTTGCAAAAAAAAAGCAGTAGTTCAAGTGTTTATGTTATTTATATTGTCTTAGTTGATTTTATATTTTTCTTAGATAGTTCTTATTACATAGAGTCCGATTATATATAGATTTACCTATGTAAATATAATAAAGTTAGCAAAAAACGCAAATAATGTAGCGCGGTCCTCGTTACGGTAAAGGGTCGAGGTATTTAAGGTAAAAATGTTTAATATAGTGCCTCGCTCTGATTGGTTGATGCTTTACGCGCGTTTTTTTGTAATTATGATTGGTCAAATCGATATTTTAAATCCTTGCAAAAGTGTATAAAAATAGGAACATTTTTGTCATTCGACACATTCAGCGGCGAGCTACCTAGAATAAAGTACTCCAAATGTAGATGCAAGAAGTCTCCAGTGGTTTCATTCCCCGCCAACTCAGCACACAAATGTGGCTATAGGCCACAGATAGGCAGTCGCTTCATGTATAATACTGGTATTCGGCAGCATCCGGTTAGACCGAAAGCCGATCGCAGCATAGGTGGGAAAAGGCTCGTTATAATAATAATAATAAATTAATAAATCTTTATTTACACAAAAACCTTCAACTCCCATACTAGGAAATCTTCTGATGACGACATGACTTATGGTCGGTTCCTATAAACAAAAACAAATCGTTTTTGCTTACCAATGGTAGCATTTTTTATTTTTTATTGCCAAACAGCATATGAATACTGACTAATTTTACCTGTGATAGCTACTTCCATAGGGGAGCGACTACCATGCAAAGCTATGAGGTCTTTGCTTCGTGATTGGTGAAGATACAAGAGTCTTATTATTAACCAATAACGGTCCGTAAATTATAGGAATCGGCCATTAGGAGACATGACGTGCATGGTACTATTGACGTTATAGATAAATAAAAAGGCATGTCCGACAACAGGGTGTTCCACCCTACTTACATTATCAATTATTTTATTTATCAGTTGTGAATGTTTTTCGTTACGTTTTGTGTTCTTATGCAGCTTTCATTTGTTTCTGACGAGGCTCCACAGATATAAGATTCTTTAGTTTAGTTAACAGGAATTCTATAGTAAAGTATTTTCACTGCGGCAACCCAACAACAACCTTATTGTGAGAGGAATAAAGATCACTGTTATTTTGACAGACTTGTTAGTGGTAACAGCTCATAAGCAACCTTATTGTAAGGAGAACAAAGATTACCTTGATATTGACAGTGATGCAAAATCAGAGGTAAAATAACTGTAAATCACAGCGATTTTTTAAGCGACGAATTTTTAATGGCGCTCAGGATTTTCAACCCTCGGTATTGAGCCTAGCGTTGAGAATCCCAAGGACGTCCCAGCGAAAACATAATTATATCGCCAATGCGGAGCCGATCTACGTAAACACATCGAGCTTTAGAAAGAGACTGTCGCACAAGTATGAGGGAAAGAGACGACGCTCTACAAAGACGGAAGTCTATATGAAATTCTATGTGCCATACCCAAGAAGCTTATAGATGAAAGTGACTAGGTGAGTGGGATCGGCCGTAATTCACCACGTTGTTGTTTAGTAGACAACCTTTAAGATAATTCCCGCCAAACAGCTCGTATCGTATAGGATGGAACGGATTTTATAATCTTTAAACTATATTAAATCGTGTACACAGTATTTTAAGTCTATATTACCAAGCCGCGCACAGCAGCTTGACCGCGGACGTCTTCAGCGACAGGCGATCGTAGCCGAAATCATGCTGCGACGCGCGATCAGCTGCGTTCGCCTGTCGTCGTATCCGATCGGATCCTTTCGGCTGTCGTCGCGTCCGATCGGATCCTTACGGCTGTCGTCGCGTGCGCTCAAAACTCAAAGCCGTGGTCGGTCGGCACCACTCATTCTCGTAAGTGCACGCACACAAGTAGTTAGAACACGTCAACACGGTAGGAATGAAACTATTTAACTAGGCGCAGAAACGGATACGTTCGCGTCGACACCCGGCGGGACGCGATCGGCTGTAGCCGCATCCGTTCGTATCCTTTCCGTTCCGATGCGATGCGAGCCGTTTGGTGGAAATCATCCTTTATGGTACCCGCACAAGACTGGATAGTAAAATCAGTGATGGGCGTGATACTAGCTGGAAAATAACACTCCTTTTAAGCTATCCTAGCACAACAATGGCTTCAAAGGCCTAAAATGTTCCCACTGGACGGTAATCCACCACGTGGGCCCAGTGCGAGTTGGTAGATGTCACTTTTCGTCACACGTCTTCCGAATTTTTGGTTCTAGAACATGTCGGCTTCTTCACATTGTTTTTCTTCACCGTTTTGTGAGCAGTGCCGATGAAATAATTTACACTAAGTAAAGCACTTGTCTGGTTTTGAATCTAAGACCTACTACAACTTGTAAGTCGCGGCCGTTACGTAATCCCTACTAATATTATAAATGCGAAAGTAACTCTTGTCTGTTACGCTGTCACGCCTAAACAGCTGAGCCGATTGTGTCATGAAATTTGGCAGAGATACAGCCTTTTTTTTTGGGTGGGAAATCATCAAATAACTTCTCCCGCTCTGGGTGGAGCAGGAGGGCGTGTCAGACCTTTATGCCACCCGTATTCCTTCAGTTGCCTGTGTGCCAGGGGCCGCGGTATCTCTTTCGAACAACCCGCACCCCTTCAGTTGGTGCTGACATCTCTTTGAGGCGCGCGTGGAACACAACACGCCGTCGACCCGGGCTTGGTCCTTAACGGACAGCGAGCTACCCATTACTCGCCGTCCGCAAGCCCGCGCCTACGGTGGCCGGGAGAGATACAGCTTGCAGAAGGACATAGGCTTTTTACCGGGAAAAGCTTAGTACGTTATATACTTTTATCTATAAACTTCGTGGCCATACCAACGCAATGGTACTATATAATCTTTGGTCAAACCGAACTCTCATAGCTCCAGTATATAAATAGAACTGAAATGGATCACAAGGTCGTCCCTATATGGAATGGCAGATATTGAGTCAGAGGATATTAGCGGCCATTACTTTTTATGATATCACTCGCAGTGAGTTCGTCGGGGTGAGTACATCTAGCGGGTTTTACATGTCTATAATCAGCCTATAATTTTCACACAGCCCTCCTCTATTCAAGTAATAGTGGCCTGTAATCTACGCCTTACAAACTGGGTCCAGTTTTCTTAATCTAAACCATCCAGAGACCAACTCAGAGGTATTCCATTCAGGGCACTTATTTCCCACTCAGAAACTGTTCCACTGAACGGCACGTTACGAAATATTGTTTCAGTGCCGTTAGTGGAAGTGCTGAGGTGCCGTTGAAATCAGTGTCCGGAGTGGAAAACCTGCCAACTCAAACACACACAAAAAATTGCAAGAAATGTAAGAAAGGTTGAATTTTGCTGGTTACCTTTCCCTCTTAATGTAAGTAAGGCACCATGCTGACTCGGCATGACACGAAAATTAAAAACAATCACGCAAAAATGAGTACACACAAATTCAAAGAAACGCATCTTCTGAACTATAAAAAAGCTTTACGATAACAATCGCAAGCGCAGCCCGACAATGTCCGATTGTTGCCGAAGTGTGCCGATCGCGTCACGGTTCACCAAAGCCCTGACGTCACGAGAACATTCAGAGCAGAACGGATGAGTTCGGCACAAAAAACTTGGACTGATGAGTCATCATTGTAGTTTTTATTGGGCCTTGAAATGGGTATATAAATGACACTGTGTGTTGTAGCTTCGATACGCCTTTGTTGAACGTTTTGGCGTAGACTGGGTGTTTGGGAGATTGACCCCGGTCTCTGACGGTCATCCAACCCAGTTACTTGATATAAATTGGCAGTTATATCCTACCATTTTGTGAAACCTTTGGCAGTAACGTTCCCAATGCTGGCACACAGGCTTCAACTTTGTGAGAGGGCCGTTGCCCTCCTTTCGCGCCCAGTGCGGATTGGTGGATGTCACATGTCTTCGAATTATTGACTCTAGGACTTGCCAGGTTTCCTCCCGTTTTCCCTCCCCTTTTTGAGAGCAATGCTAACAGGAAAGACGATAGACTTTCTCCCCTGTAACATGGCATTTAATATAACTGCAGAAATGTGGGTGCTCTCACACCTCTGCCTTCTCCTCTTCGCCCACAGTCGTGATGCTATGTAAATGAACGTAAAATCGTTCTAATGTAATTCGTTTACCCTTGAACAGAAAATAACAACTATAATGTTGTCATTATGTGTTGTGTTATACAATGGGACCGCTGTTACTGCTTTGGTCATGTTGGCCGAGATAAACGTGTATACAGGATAAGTTTTTATCCATTGCGCAAACTGTAACCATGAATTCAGCATATCATTCTAGACGGCACTAGCGCAGAAATTTTTCGTTGGTTATACAAAAAAAAAAATCTGCTGTTTCATAGAAAAGTGTAATACATACGCGGTCAAAAAGTATGGAACAGCTGATTTCTTTTTGTATTGCGGTCGAAAAAATTCTGCGCTGGGTTGTCTAGTCTAGAATGATATTTTGAATTGATGGTTACAGTTTGCGCACTGGATAAAAACTTATCCTGTATACGTTGGAGTTAGAGGGTAGACGGGAAATGTACCTATATAAAAACTTTTTTCAAAAAAAAAAAAAAAAAAAGCAACTGACTTCCAAAAAAAAAAAAAACACTAAAAAGTGAAAAATAACTTTAATTTCTGAAGGCGGTGACTTTGGATATGTATTTTAATTTTTTGTCACCACTTTCCGAAATTAGCAATTTTTCACTTTTTAGTGTTTTTTGGAAGTCAGTTGTTTTTTTTTTGAAAAAAGTTTTTAATTTTCCCTTTTTAGTGGTTCTCATGCGCTTACCCCTTCACAGCGTCCCGGCGTGATGTTATGTTATGAACTGGTGTAAACAATAGACAGACATGAGATTTCTGCAATTCCAGTCCATTTGCTATCATTTATTGAGGAGTTCCGTTGCCTATCTCCGAAGTTCTTCATCAGATCTTCACCAAATTGAAATGGGACCACTCCGAGAAAGTACTCTTCCAAAAACTACCCAAATCGCTTCAAGTGTGCCTATAAAATTTGAAGAGTTCTCTCTATTTCTCCAGGATCCCAACATCATCAGATCCTGACTTGATGATCATGGGACCACCTGGGAAGTATACCCTTTCAAACAATTGAGAACCTCCTCCTTTTGGAAGTCGGTTAAAAAGAAGTCCGTTGTAAGCCCATGTCTCGCGGACGTAATAAAATCGCCTCGTGATTTTTTCGCGCATTGGATCTTCTACCTACTGCCGCCGAGAGTGTAAATGTGGTGCTGTCCCGCAAACAATGAGGCACTTAATATCGTGGCCTGTTGTCTGCACGCTACAGGAGTTGATGGACGCTGCTAAAAGTGCCAAGCTCGTAGCCAAATTCTGGGCTGACTGACTGTATTTAGATTGCTATCGAAACGCTGAGAAGTAGAAGCGACGGGAATTAAAAATCAAAACTGCTTTTTCTTCAACGCGGTGAGATTCAGACGCGTTTCACTCGTTTCGATTGTCAATGCTCAGTTCATACCGAGAACCGAAAATTCAGTGCGTGAAAAAATCTTGCCGCGATTTTATTCCGTGCGTGTGAACGTCGACTTATGTTTAAAAAGGTGTTGGAAGGAAGTAAGCCTATCTTAGAAAGCTAGACCCAAAACTGCAAGTAGGTGTGTGTTTGTGGTTATACGGACTATGTCCTGTCCATGAATAATAAATGATTTTGTTCCTGTAACTAGGTTTTTACAAAAAGATTTAATCGTCAAAAAAAAATCTGAATTTTTTTTCGCGTCCACAAATTTGTCTAGAGTGTTTCCAACTATGCTGGTGTGTGCCTCCAGTCTATCCGGATGCAGTTGAATACCAGTAATTTACATGACCTCCATAACCCAGTTACTGGGTAATACGATAATTCTAGGTAAACTTGTCAGACTATTTGGGTTTCTGACTACCCGTAACGACTGCCAAAGATCTACGAATACGGGGACCTAGGCACCGGGGTTTCTGAGTTCTCGAGTTATATATAAAAGAAGGTCACCCATCCACGAACAGACCGCGAAAATAGTAGCTGATCTAAGTTAGCCATAAGCCCCTCCTGCAGTGGTGATGAAATAAATTGCTCGAAGTAATAATGAGTGGTTTCCAATGATTCGTCACGTCTCTCAGGAGAAATCGGTGACGTTTCCCGAAGCGTCGCATAGTACTACTAATTGCCTCGTCTCGATGTAGAGCCTAATTGATTTGCTAATTAGATTGTTTTTAGCGCTGTTTCTTTCGTCACAGATGAGTACAAGTCCTACTGCGTGGTATCGTGTTAACCAGTAACTGATTGTGGAGGTCGGATAGGGACCCGCTCCATGTAAATACTGGTATTCATTTCATTCATAAATATGCATTGTTTTGACCCCAAGGATGTTGAAATTTCGAATTGGTGTGCGATAGGTACTATGACAATAAGGAGAAAAAAAAAACAACTGACTTCCGGAAAAAACACCACAAAGTGAGAAATAACGGAACCCTTATAGGATCACTCGTGTGTCCGTCTGTCCGTCCGTCACAGTCAATTATCTCCGAATCTACTAGACCGATTAAGTTGAAATTTGGTACACATATCAATTTATGTGACCTAAACACAGGTGTGACGTGAAGAGACGAAATTTGTATATGGGGGTCACTTTTGGGGGACAAGATGGAAAATTAAAAAAAAAAATTGCATCGTGTGACAAAAGCATCCCGCACTGAAAGGGCTTGTTGAGAGGATCTCAATTTTTTTTTTTTGTAATTTTAGAATAAATATAATATAACATGGTAAATCACTCAATATTGTGCGTACCAACTTATATTTGCAGTTTGAATGTGTGGGAGAACATATTTTTTTAAACTTACTACCCGTTTCCTCATGAAAGCGTAGAGGTATGAAATTGAAATTCATAACTTTTACTTATACACCGTGACATTTTAGTCGTCTAACAAAGGTAGTCCACTCAATGTATCCGTCATAAAATACCTCTAGGCGCAATTAAAACATTGTTACCATTAATTAAGATAATAGGTACAGAAAAAATAAATAATACTTTAGAATTATGAAACATCCTTCCTGTTGGTAATGTTTACGTATCAATCGGTAGAAGATATCTACCTACCTACCATTACATTCCATCATTCATTCCATCTCCATAACAGGGTGTTTCAAAGTTACCATTAATTAAGATAATAGGTACAGAGAAAAATAAATAATACTTTAGAATTATGAAACACCCTCCCTGTTAATAATGTTTACGTATCAATCGGTAGAAGATATCTACCTACCTACCATTACATTCCATCATTCATTCCATCTCCATAACAGGGTGTTTCAAAGTTACCATTAATTAAGATAATAGGTACAGAGAAAAATAAATAATACTTTAGAATTATGAAACACCCTCCCTGTTAATAATGTTTACGTATCAATCGGTAGAAGATATCTACCTACCTACCATTACATTCTATCATTAATTCCATCTCCATAACAGGGTGTTTCAAACTACGTCATGCGACTAAGTGAAATATTTAAAAAAATGTAATCATGCAAATATTCAAAAATATCATTTTTTTTTTATTATTAATGATTAGTAGTCATTGGATACATGAAGTGGGCTTCCGTTGTAAGACGACTAAAATGTCACGGTGTATACCTACAGGTTTGTACGGAACCCTCGGTGCGCGAGTCCGACTCGCACTTGACCGGTTTTTACATTATTTCTTAGCTTGATTTAGACTGTCTCGACGGCCATACTCTAGGTTCAAACTGACAAATTAAGTACTAAAAAAAAAAAAATCTAGTTTTAAATCGTTTGAATGCCTCGTTGGTCTAGTGGTCGCAAGCGAGCTACTGTTGAGCATGTGGTCTAGTTTTCGCTTCCCGGGTCGGGCAGTGTTATTGGGTTTTTCTATCTGGAATTTCTCAGTCGCAGCACGGAGTTCTAGATTTGTGCCCGGCTGATGGCAATAAGCTCGCGCCCTATTACATGGGAATCATAACTGGCGAAATGTGGGTGTATTTTAGGTAGGCTTACACTTCGTGGAATACAGGCGTGATATTATGTTATACTTAAATATATTTCTCTTTTGTTGCAGTGTTGTGCATGATTTCGAGAAGAGTGCTGAGCTAGAGTTCGTAACGATCTATTAAGTAAGTACCACTATTAGACATTTAATTAATCTTCTTCGAACTACTAATCGTAGGAAAATCCTTATACGACGCCTTCTGCGGATTTCACAGCACGATGTTATCCTACGCAGCCATTGCCAGCGCCACTGCCCGCTCACGAGCCGAACATAAAATGTTCCCTCTCCATCGTTTAATACACAGAAATAATATGTTATGAAACTAATTAAATTGTTCAAATAAATACAATATGGTATGAGTAGAAATTATGGAGGGCTGAAATTTCTATGACCGTTGGAGTAGACGTGTTCTTGAATGGAGACCGCAAATCGGTTTTTGTACGTAGGTTGGCGTAGTACGTACTTAGGCTAGGTGAAAGAATGGCTGGATGCTCCGTACTACCCTCTGGTAGTCGAGGGTCGGCAAACGTAGAGGTAGGACGGCGCAAACTAGGTGAAGTGACGATCTTAGCAGGGTGGCAGTTAAAAAATTGAGACGTGGGCTCCTAGAGTTCGTATTCTCGATAGATTGCATTTGCACTCACGTTCGCGATTTGAATCGTGGAACATATGTATACAGTCACGCTCCCTGCTTGGTCGTCTTGGCGGTAGCCGCATTGGGCGCAGTAACTAGGCCAGGGCATCCCCAAGTCTTTGAAGCACTTATTGTCTAACAGAGTTGTTGTTGCATGGAATAGACTCCCAGAAAATGTTGTGATGGCTCCCACACTGAACTGCTTCAAGAATAGATTAAATATCTCCAAGATTTTTGATACATACGCATCAGCTAATTAGCTAACCAAATAATAATAATATTAATTACATAGCGTAATTAGAATAAAACGTTCCCACTTCTGGGACAAAACCAAAACCGCAAAACTTTTTTCAAATTGATATTTAAACGAATAGCAACTTTATAGTCGTGTAAATTAAGTTGATTTCAGAATAGCTAATAAGCCATCCATATAAATCGTTTTGTTTTTGAGTAATAAACTAGACCTATGTTGCTACGTTAACATCTCACATTTTGTGGGACATACAACTTCCAGTTCGTTCAACTGATTTTGACTTCTATTGCGTTCGTAGCATGATAAATGGTATCTGCAGTAAACAGTTTGGTATTATAACCTCTTGTTTTAGGGTTCCGTACCTCAAAAGGTAAAAAAGGAACCCTTATAAGACCACTCTCTTGTCCGTCTGTTTGCTTTTAATGTTATCCTTAAGCCTACGGAATAGAAGTCAAAATCGCTTGAACGGAATGTAAAAAAATTAGTTTATTTAGATGTCTAGTTTTATTTCAAATGGAGTATAGTTGCTCTGGAAGCCGACCGTCACAAAGCTAGACAAATGTTGATAGACTCAAAGGTGAATGATTGACAACCGATGCATCATTCAGACGCGTTGCGCGCGCTCTCGCGTGACATAACGTTCTAATTCCGAGTCGCTATAACGTGGTGCTATAAAATATAGCGTGGATTGCGACATAGCGATACGGAGGCGTCTTTATAAAGTTTGTACAGGGGAAATGTACTGCTGATGGGGATTTTTTGTTTTATGCCCGGTTCATAATTTTCCTGTCCAGCGATTGAATCCAGCGTTGGAATGTCATATGTGAACCGGGCACTGGAATGTACCCTAAAGTCGACTTTTAATTCCAGCACGCCGATTTCAGACTGGAATAGAGTAGACGGCCAATCAAGTGCTGGACTAAACGTTAACCCCTTTATTTATTCAAACATTGCTTCTTCTTCTTCTTCCGTCCCTAGTCCCCCCGTTATTTGTGGTCGGGTCTCCTCACTTTTCTGCGCCAACTCAGAAAAACGTTCAAACTTTACTTAAAGTTAAATAATGATTAGTGACTGATTAACCTTTCAATTTTTGAAGTTTAAACATCTATTAATTTTAATCAACGTTTATAAATAAGTAGATATACCCCTAAGGGTGCAACCAAGCATCTGGCGGTAATTGAAGCGTGGCAGCACTGGCTAGAAAGGGCTGTTCGCGCGCTAATTTAGTTATTTCCTTCGTATTCGTAAAAGCTAATACAAATTTTGGAAATGTTAAACGTTATAGAAAACACAATTTTTCTGGAACTCGATGTGATCTGCCATACTTACGTTTGGTATAGACTGGTTCTGTATGTAGTGTTTTGGGTGTATCTACGTAGAAAGCCGGTAACTAGCGCTGGTGGTCAACGCTAAACGAAACCTATCCGCGACTTATATTGGCTGTGATAATTAGCCTAAAATGTTCCCACTGGTGGGACACAGGCTTCCTCTCTGTGAGAGGAAGTGGGCCGTAATCCACCACGCGAGCCCAGTGCGGGGTGGTGGTAGATGTCACATGTCTTCGAATTTTTGGTTCTGGGTCACGCCGATTTCCTCCCTAAAGTATGAATGTGAATGCCAACTAAAACTAGCTACAAAAAGTTCTGCAATAGCTGGCTAAAGTGCACAAGCAATAAACATAATATTGATTGCGACAGGCCGGCGTCGGTTCAGACGTAGACTAGCAATAGAATTGTAGACGAGACACTTTTCAATTTTATTCATAGCTTGCATGAAGTTGTATAATTACAACTTGATGTTATCGTGCTCCTATCGACGCGTTTGGTTATAGTAGTGGTTTGTGGACGTATTTTTAACAACATCAAGCATTTCGTTTTCCTAGGTTTTTCCTAACTATGCTGGAATTGGCTTCCAGAATAACCGGTTGCAGCTGAATACCAGTACGTTTACGTGGAGCGGCTGCCTATCGCACCTCCAAAACCCAGTTACTGGGTAGCACGATACCCCTTGGTAAGACTGTCAGACTTTCGGGCTTCTGACGACCCGTAAAGACTGTCAAAGATCCAGGAATAACAGCCGGAACCAACAGCTTAACGTGCTTTCCGAGGCACGGAGGGGTCTTGGTATTTAAAGATGGTCACCCATCCGACCGACCGCTGTAAGCGTAGCTTAACTTAATCGATCGTACCTATCGGACCTCCACAATCCAGTTGCTGGTAAACACCATAGCCATTGTAAAGACTGGTTGTCAGACTTTCGGGCTTCGGCTTTCGGCTTTCGGCTTTGACTTAGTCTAAATTAAACTACAACTTTCAATGAAAACATTTAGAGGTACTGTCAACATTTTGTTCAAGTCCCATGTCATAGAGGGCCAGCCTATTGCCATCAATCGGGCACGAATCCAGACTCCGGGCTGCTACTGAGAAATTACGGATAGGAAACCCCCAATACCACTGCCTGACCTGGGAATAGATCCCAGTATCTCATGCCCAGCAGTCGCGCTTGCGACCACTAGACCGACGAGGCACGTGTCACATCTTTCTCAAAAATAATCTTTGACAGATTCCCCCTTCGTTCCATAACGAGGCTTGAAAGCCAGTGGAGTTTTATTGCAGCTAGGGCGAGGGTAGAAATAACATTTATATACCGCGCTACCGAATTATAACTACCCTCGTTTTGTATCGTAAGAGTGGGTAGTACGACGCAATTAGTGCGGTTTGAAGACTGTCTGAAGTGGGAGAAGTGTGGAAATACTACGAATGGTTTTTGGTGGTGTTAATTGTTTTTTTTAAACGACTTCAAAAAAAACGGAGTTCTCAATTCGACTGTATGTTTTTTTTATGTTTGTGACCTCATAACTTTCGACTGGGTGAACCGATTTTAAAGATTCTTTTTTCATTTGAAAGCTGGGGCTTCCCGTGTGGTCCCATTTTCAATTTCATATAGATCTGATGATGCGTTTCGGAGATAGACAACGGAACTCTTCAAAAAATAACAGTAAATAAACCGCGACTGCTGCTATCGCATAAATATGCATTGTTTTGACCCCAAGGTTGATGAAATTTCGAATTGAAAATGTTTTTTTTTTACTTGTGTGAAATGAAGACGCTTTTGCTATATTCAGAAATACCGTCGCTATGGCCCAATGGCGATTTGTGGCTAAGTAGTAACAGACTCACGGAACGATCGGATGGTCCATTGGGTCCTGCCTAACCTTTTCCCAACTATGTTGGGGTCGGCTTCCAGTCTAACCGGATACAGCTGAATACCAGTATTTTATATAGAGCGACTGCCTATCTGACCTCCACAACCCAGTTACTGGGTGATACGATACCCTTGGTTAGACTGGTGGTCAGACTTTCGGGCTTCTGACAACTGGTAACGACTGTCAATTATCCACGAATGACAACCGGGACCAATGACTTTACGTGGTTACCGAGGTACGGAGAAGTATTGGTATGAAAATATGGTCGCCCATCCACGGACCAACCGCGGCAAGCGTAGCTTAACATGATTGATCGACCCATGTCGCTGTTTGAAGTATGTTATTATCATCGCACAAGATAAATCAGATCTCCATCTCCTTGACACAACTACAATCAATTAAGTTCCAAATAATAAATTAAAACAATAATAAATAATGCGTGAATTAACTTACATAACACAAGCATCGGAATACATAATAATGTCATAATCATCAAATTAATTACAGTCGTTAAACGCTTTTAATTAGCGCTCTACAACTGCATTAAAACTTAATTGCTGACATAAAGACGTCCGTCCACAACGGACGGCGATCGATGAATGTCGAATTGTGTTCGGAATTTGAAATTCGTATTACAAATTACCCATTTATTTCGTAAATAGAACACACCATGTTCTATTTATGAGTTTAATGCGTTGTTTTGTAATGGCGAATTTGATGAAATCGTAGTCAAGTGGTTACTACGTTTTAGCGGTTAGTCTAGAAATGGAAAAACTAAAATGTTAGTGGGACGCACCCTGGACAGTCCACCACGCTACCACTTTGCTCTATCTGCCCTAGGTATAATCAGCCTATGTTCGAACTGCTGGGACTAGCGTTGCCGGGCGTCCGGATAAAGCCGGACACAGTCAGGCTTTTTGGTTGGTGTCCAGCCTGTCCGGCTTTTATTAGGCTTTTTAAATTTGATTTTTTTTTACATTTGCCATGTGTTGGTTTCCGCTCCGCCCGCCTAACCTTGTATCGCTAGCGCAAGCGAGCGGAGTAGCACTGCCCATAATAAACAAGACTGATTCATTAAAATTTGTTGTCGTTTCGTTAGAATTTAAGGTTTTATGGTAAATAATAAAAAAAAGCTTTGTTTTACTTTTTGTTTTAATTGTAGTGTTCTACAAAGACTACAAAATTTAGAGAAGGCCCTTTTACCCATATGTCCGGCTAAACAGGCTGGTCTGTCAGGCTTTTCGGTTTTAAGACCTAGCAACCCTAGCTGGGACAAAGGCCTTCTCTCTGTGAGAGGCAGTGGGTCGTAATCTACCACGTAATTTTCTGGTTTTAAGACATACCGGTTTCCTCACGATGTTTTCCTTCACCGTTTTGTGAGCAGTGGAATTAAATATACATAGTAAAATGAACCAAAACCAAATGCCAATGTACCAAATGAAATCATCAAATAACTTCTCCGGCTCTGGGTGGAGCGGGAGGGCGTCTCAGACTTTTACTGACTAAAACCCACCCGTGTTCCCTCAGTTGCCTGTGTGCCAGCGGCCGCGATATCTCTTTCGAGCAACCCGCACCCCTGGCAGATGTGCCAAATAGCTTGTTCGTACATCCGACAATCCTGCAACTGTCTACATTTCTGCTTACACCTATTAGGCATCAATCTGCCTGCTTTTTCCGAACTATGTTGGGATCGGTTGTAGTCGACGACCTGACTGGCACAACCCAGTCACTGGATAACTCGATACTAGACGACTGTCAAAGATCTACGAATGACGTCCTTCTGAGGCACGGGGTGTCTTGATATGTTATGAATGGTCACACATCCACTAACCGACCGCGGTAGGCGTAGCTTAACCTTTAATCGACCCGAGCCCCTCACACCATAAGGAATACAGGCGTGAAATAAATGCACCACAGATTCTGATCTGAATTTCTTTCTTTAAACTCTCGAATACTAATGAAGGAAGTAACAGGAATCAATTAATTTTTAAAACATAATTAAAAAACGGATACATTTATTAGAAGTCTATATAATTATATAAATGTGCAAGGAAGCGTGGATCCTTCCTGCTTTGGATCAACGGAGAAAATAAATACATAATGTATAAGAAATCTTTTTATTTAGATCTAGTAAACTATTCATCATCAGCCTATGTCCAGCAGTCCAGTGCTGGACATAGGCCTCTCCAATTGCATGCCATCTGAAAACAAATATATCACATAGAGCGACTGAGTATTGGACTTCCACAACGACTGGAAGTCGGTCTGTCGGGCTTCTAACTACCCGTAAGATGTACCTCACTGTCAAAGATCTAGGAATGTCAGCCGATACCGATTACTGACGGTTAAACGTTCTCTACGAGGTAAACGATGGTTACCCACCCGCAAACCGACTTCGGCAAGCGTTGCTTAACTTTAAAAATCGATCCATGCGGCCCTTTTTACTTATGCTCCGTTCCTATAAACAATAACGGATCGTTTTGCTTACCAAAACAAAGCAAATAAATAGTTCCGTAAGCTAATTATACCTCTGACAGCTATTTCCATACAGGGTAAGTTATTATCCAGTGCGCAAACTGTAACCATGAATTCAGCATATCATTCTAGACCCCCCAGCCAAGAAATTTTTCGTCGGTTATACAAAAAAAAAAAATCAGTTGTTCCATACATTTTGACCGCGTAGGTATTGCGCTTTTCTATGAAACAGCTGACTGAATTCATGGTTATAATTTGCGCACTGGATAAAAACTTATCCTGTATAGACGGGTTTGCAAAATCTTTGTTTTGTTCGAAATGGTCCCATTTAAATTTCATATAGATCTGATGATGAGTTTCGGAGACAGACAACGGAACGTTTAAAAAAAATACAGCAAATCAACCGCGATTGCTGCTATCGCATAAATATGCATTGTTTTGACGCCAAGGATGATGAAATTTCGAATTGGTGTGGGGTAGGTACTATGACTACAAAGAGAAAAAAAAAACAACTGACTTCCGGAAAAAACATAACAAAGTGAGAAATAACTTGCTGTTTTTTTTTTTTGTAAAACCGACGAAAAATTTCTGCGCTGGGTGTCTAGAATGATATGCTGAATTCATGGTTACAGTTTGCGCACTGCATAAAAACTTATCCTGTATAGGACGGTCTACTCTGCAAAGCTATGAGGCATTTGCTTCATTTTTGGTAAAGATACACGAATCTTAATTTTAACCTAAAACCGTCCGTAAATTATAGGCATTAGCCATTAACCACGGGCCCCTCACTAATTTGCCTATAGTGCTCGCTTGTTATTTTCTATAAAAAATGTCACATTGACATAACTAACCTAACCTGCGCCAGCGCACCTATACAAATGATCAGTCTACCCTACATTCCGTGCCACACGGATGCCCCCCGCGCGCCTCATATCCGCGCGTAATTGACCACGTCCTGCCGACAGAGCTTCCTGCCCACCGCTCGAGCGCTACGCGTGAACATATGTGTGTTGCATAATGTCATCGTGTACTTACGGTATTTGGAATAGGAGAGGAGCTAAGCATAGTTTAATCAGAGGGTTAACTGCGTACCTCAAAGAGATGTCAGCACCAACTGGTGGGGTCCGCAAGGACCGCGCCTGCCAGGGGTGCGGGTTGTTCGAAAGAGATACCCAGGCAACTAAGAGAACTCGGGCGGGTTTTAGTCAGTAAATGTCTGACACGCCCTCCTGCTCCACCCAGAGCGGGAGAAGTTGTTTGATGATTTCCCACCGCCATAAAAAGGGGTAACTGCGTAACACACTAATAAATAACACACAGTAGGAATGGCTTTTCATGTTGACAGTTTAGCAACATTCATTACGTTAATTTAAGTTGTTGAGCAGACATTTCTTCGAACATTTTCCTTCAAAATGATTCAGTGTGTTACGAAATTATGGTGCAGCCCATACCGTTCCCACTGCTGGGACACAGGCTTCCTCTCTGTGAGAGAGAGTGGGCCGTAATCCAGCACGCGGTTTGGTAGATGTCACATGTCTTCGAATTTTGGTTGTAAGAGACGCTGGTTCCTTCACCATTTTGGCTCTAGCGCCTGCCGAGGGTAAAAAATTCAACAGTGTTTTTTCGACGCTCTGGACACTCTATTAGATTCCCAACGCTCGGCTCGACATCGAGAGTTGAAAATCAAATGCGAGAAAAAATCCTGCTGCGATATTTTTATGTTGAACGTGGGCTGAGACTATGCGGGAACAAATCGAGGGGTGGGTAGCATGAAGTCCTCAGGAAAAGGTTTGTTTACCTATCAAACGAAAAGGGTGTACTTACATAAAGAAAGTGTCATAAATAAATTAGAATAGATTATGGGCTGCCCCACCCGTGTGTCTGTTACTTGTTATCTCATGAATATGTTAATGAACTGTCACTCACACTGACGATGGAGTGGGCTCAGTGTTGGTGGAGAGCGGGAATTGTGCTGTGTTTGTTTAGGTGAGGTATTTACAATAAAACACTATTTCCAATATTATTGCGCTAGGCATGCTGTCGCTACGACAGCTCGGACAAGACTGAGAGTGCGGCGTATCGCCCGGCACTCCCTCTACAACGCAACCCCTACCACAGCAGGCAGTTTTTTTTAAATGTAATTGAACTTCTGTGTTTGCTTTGAGAAAAACTTAACCAGGAAAGAGGTTGCTATACGTAGCGCGGATGACTGAGCCCACCAGCCTATGCCCTCCGGACAAACTGTGTGGATTCTTAAAAGCTTCTCTATAAGAAGATTTATAACTTTTAACAGCGATGAACTGTGGTTGTCATTATCAGCCAAAAGTTCCTTGATACAGTTCATCATACAAAGGCGTTCACTGCTAGACATAGGCCTTCCCGAAGCTCCGCCCCTTCGACCGGTTCTATGCTTCCCGCATCCAGCGGATTCCTGCGGCCTTTACAAGGTCATCGGTCCACCTTGTGGGCGGCTTTCCAACTCTGCGTACTTATGCCGTTCAGTTTAACTGTTTCTTGATAATTCAATCTCAGTCTCATTAAAAACACTTGCTAAATGCCTTATCGTGATCGATTCTTGATCTATTTCTTTTGGCGCCAGCTATCGTTATGATCAGTCGTAATACGGTGAAGGAAAACATCGTGAGGAGACCGGGATGTCTGGAAGACACGTGTAATCTGCCAGCCCGCACTGGTCCGCGTGATGCCCCTGGCCCTTGGTGCACAGGCAACTGAAGGAACACGGGTGGGTTTTTTAGGCAGTAAAAGTCTGACACGCCCTCTTGCTCACCCAGAGCGGGACAAGTCATTTGATGATTTCCCACCCAGAAAAAAAACCCCTAAACCCGATTAATTAACTTGTTTACACGGGACAAAACCACATCGGGGGTAGGGACAACTCTCAAATCGCGTTACTATACGGAGTTGGTTAGGCCCGTATCTGCGGTCGAAATTACGGACTTCGGGCTTAGGAAGTAGGCCTCCCTAATCAGGAAACCAGCCGCAGTATCTAATGTTACTTCTTCAAGAACACGTGTGATTTCAAATAGCAGTGTTTTAACACTTCCGCTCGTCGCTGTCGCTGACGCCTCGCCCCACGCTCTGTTAAGCCTGACATTGACATTAATTCCGCTATGACATCACTTCTGACGTAAGACCAGTCAACAATGTGACTACAAATCCGCCACACTGATGCTGGACATCTTATTTGAAGTCCACTGAGTTGCACTGAGTTGGGATGCATGATTACTGATAAATGCGTGCACTGATGGAAAGATCCACTCAATCTGTGTGGTTCTTTTTCCTCAAAAGACCATTTCAGACACCAATCCACATGGTCTTCACGTGGTCTGAACCAAGATTATGTCTGGACTTTAAAAGAGACTGTGACCTCTGAGTTTATTTCGGCCTTTCTTCTCAGAGTAGTCAGATAGGAAACGCCGAATTCATCTAATTTAAAAAATATGATTGAGGTGTAAAAGTATTTATGCAAACCTACTTACAAATATAAAATCATTTGTCATTTATTACTGCTGATTGCGAACGGCAAGCGATCCCTTTGTTATATTGTCACCATGAGAGTTCCGCAGGGCTCAATTTTTGGCCCTTTTAATTTCTTAATATTGTTAATTTTTTGACTGCCACGTTGGTCTACTGGTCGCAAGCGCTACTGCTGAGCACGAGGTATTGGGTTCGATTCCCAGGTCAGGAAAAGGTTTATTTATGTGGAATTTCCGGAATATCTAATCTTTATTAATGTCGGATATCTTACCGGTAAGCTGGACCTAAACGGAAGATACTGGACAATTATGTTGTGAGGTTATGTACGTATGTGCTGAATCCATTTATATTTCTATTTTTCCACCTCGTCAGTACAATCAGATGATTGAATGTAACGGCATTGACAATAATTCACACGTTGCACATGATGGCGTACGTCATGTGTAGAGGGGCTCGTGGCTCGACCGCCAGCTTGTCTTAGCGGAAGTTTTATTGATTTGTCGAATCTCTATAACGGTATGAAGTGCAAATCACTAATCATTTTCATGCCAAACTACCTATGAATAGTTGATCATAATTAACTTTTACTGTTATGGGAAATTTCTTAAAGAGTCGTTTGATTGCCGCTGTTGGTCCGTGGATGGGTGATCTTTACATAACAAGACCCCTCCGTGCTTCGGAAAGCACGTTAAGCCGTTGGTCCCGGCTGTCATTCGTGAATGTATGACAGTTATTACTGAGTGTCAGAAATCCGAAAGTCTGACAACCTGACTTACAAAGGGCCTCAAACCTGCATTACCCAGTAATTGAGTTATGAAGGTCAGATAGGCAGTTGCTCCATGTAAAATACTAGCTGCATCCGACAGAAAGCCGACCCCAACGCCAACGTAGTCGGGAAAAGGCTAGGCACCTTTCTATAGACAATCCTAAACGTGGAATCTTTTTTATTTGTTGTGGATGGTAACGTACAGACCGCGGCACGTAAGTTAAACCAAAATGGTGGATTTTATTTCAACTTTCCTGACGCGATCTGTAATTTATTTCCAAACTTCAGTACACGTTACATCAATTACTATGCTAGAAGTTGACCTCATTATTTTTCCGTGCGAGGCAACGAGTGCACGCGCTCCTACGTTCGGTTGTTTGTTCTGATTTTGGTTCAGCTTACGTGCCGCGGTCTATAACTGCAATTTCTTTTGGTATTACAGATGTCAACATAGGGGTTAACCGCTCATCAACACGTTTTCTGTTCTACCTGTAAATCCTTCCACTTATTTTTCCTACATCAAGTAAGACATTATCCCTGACACCACATTACGTGTGATGTCATAGGTGTCAATTAATGTCAATGCCGTTGTAATCAGCTGTCTGCCCCCGCTACTAGGTCATCCTGTGACTTATCCACTATGAGATAATCTGACAAATGTTGTCCTGTCCAAAGAATACAAAAATCTCTAAGAAAATAGAACATTCAGTTTTTACCGAAATTACAAAAAAAAAAAACTGGGCAGTTTTTCCAATTTGTTTTTCCATTATCACCTTATATTATAAAACATAAATAGCAAAATCGGTCTTGGCTAATCAGTAGGCTGGCTTTGTTAGCCAGAACTCCATCCATATCGGACCAAATGACAGTCGAAGTGCGGGAAAGGACGCTCTCAAGTGATGCGCTTACCATTGAACACCACCACCACATTTATAGGATTCCGTACCCTAAGGGTAACCAATGGGATCCTATTAGTAAGCGTCCGTCCGTTTGTCTGTCTGTCAGCGGGTTGTATTTAATGATGAAAATTACGAAAAAGAAAACAACAGGTATGTTTTTAAGGATTAAGTACAAAATAACAGTCATGAAATCTATGTGATATGGTGTGTTGTGAGAGAGTCTCTGTGTGTGTGTGTGTTTGTGAAAAAGATATGGTTGTGCTATAGAGTATTCTTCTGCTTAACCCTTCAGGGATGACAGACGTGATGTGTATTTCTATTACAACTGAAGAAGCAGTATTATTGTGTAGTAGTGGCCCGTTTCTTATCTGATCTGCATCTTACGCCCCAAGTTGCGAGTTCAAACCCAGCAAGTACCAATGTGACTTTTTCAAAGTTATATGTAGTACTTTCTTAGTTAGTTATACTCTTGGACACCACTGACTGACAGTGAAGGGAAGCATCGTGTGGAAACCCTGGACTTCGGTCTGAAATCTATATGAAAATAATGCAGCATTACATTATGTAAGCGGGCATACCCTTTGTGCCTGGAGGCTTTTATGTGGGTATTGAGTTCTGTTTACGTTAATTGTTTTGTTTTTATCATTTATTTCTGCTTGAGTTTAGTTATTATGTTTTGTTGGTATATTGGCGTGTGCTAGCTGACATATGGCAAATAATTTAATTTTATTATTAACTATTGTATAGACGCAAGTTCTTATAACTTAACAGATTGCTGTGCTGCTGGAGAGTTTGTTCGCTACTTCTTCTTCCCAGCTAAAGCACTAGGAAGTGGTGAAGGGCGGGCGTTTTGGGTAACTGTCTTATGTAATTTTGACGTTCAAAAAGTGCTGACTCTCAGCCTAGTTTGAATAAATGACTTTTGATTTTGAAATCACCAAACCGCACTGAGTTGATCACCCGCGCGTGGTGATCAAGATCATTCTTTCTCTGAATAAGAAAAGGCCTTAACTCGAAAGCCGGGTCATTACAAGCAAAAAGCAGTACTATTGTGATCTACCTAGTCGGCACATTCTACCTTGTAAACATCGTGATAGGTCCCAACCTTTCGATTCAACAACGATTTATTCTCGAATATTCGTGCGTGTGCTTCCAAACGCTCAATTTTGCAACATACTGATTCATACGTTAATAGCTGCCAAGGCCTGTTATGATTGCTTACGGAAATACAGGTTAGTATGTGTGCTTAGACAGATTTAGTCCTTTAGCGAGCGGTGTCAAATTGGACAGCATAATCGTTGCGGCAAACATCCTGCATTTTGATCTCTTGTAGTCCTGTAAAGGACCTTGTATGGGGAGGTGCGAGACCAGTGGGTAGCTCAGTGGTAACGGCCGCTATTTAAGAGTCGTAGTTGGTAGGTTCGGACAGAATCTTTATTTCTGGTGATCTGAAACACAGCCCCGTGAAGCCTAGCTTAGGCACCAGTCTCCCACAGTAAACTGAACCAGATATGGTTTAGTTTTCTGTGGGAGACAGGTGCAGGAGAAGTATTTATTACACGCTTTATATTAGCTTACCTTGTATGTTTGTTTGTAACCGACTCCTTAGGGCGCGATTTTGACCCACTTCAAACGGTCAGATTTCATTTAAACTTTGTAGACTTATCGAGCACCGATGACAATTCAAAAATGAAAAAAAAATCTTAAAAATCACGCTTTTGTAGTTAGCAGAACTAAAAAATAGTAAATAAATGATAGTTTAAAAAACTAAAAAACACGCTTTAAAATCAAACTAAAAAAGTAGAAAATAATTTAATTCTATTAAAAAGCGTGGGGTGCTTGATGTTAATTGATTATAAAAATACCTCAAAAAGCACCCCACGCTTTTTAATAGAATTAAATTATTTTCTACTTTTTTAGTTTGGTTTTTAAAGCGTGTTTTTTAAACTATTATTTATTTACTATTTATTTTTCTCACCACAATAAACATTACAGTCATTGTTAAACTTACGATACATGATAATGTAAAAAAAAATATTTTGCGTAAACCGTTTCATTACCACTGCTCTCAAAACGGTGAATGAAAATATCGTGAGGAAACCGGTATCCTAGAACCAACAATTCGAAGTCATGTGACATCTACCGAACCCGCACTGTGCCCGCCCACAGCCTCTCACCAAGAAGAGATCTGTTCCAGCAGTGAGAACATTATAGGCTGTTTTAGAAAACAGTATAGCTTGTAGCTACGTTGGTTGGTTCGTGGACGAGTGACCATCTTTACATACCATAACTGATCCGTGCATGTTTAACTGTCGTTTCGGGTCGTCAGAAGCGCGAAAGTCCGACAACCAGTCTTACCAAGTGGTATCGTATTACCCAGTAACTGAGTTATGGAGGTCAGATAACCAATCGCCATGCAATATACTGGTATTCGGCTGAACCCGGTTAGACTGGAAGCCAACCCAACATAGTTGCGGAAATGCTAGGCAGATGATGATATGCTTGTATCTACGATGCAACTTACTACGTAACCGGTTTACCTATTAAAATTATGGAACGATTGATCAGAAAAATATATAATTAATAATATTGCATCACTGTAGACATATCCATTCGATTTAATGGCCATATTCGTTAATTCTGTTAGTTGTCGGTTTTTTTAGTTCTGTTACGTCTTGCCATTTCACAATGCGCGTTGGTACAAGTTACAAACTCCTGGATGTCACTGATTAAGCCTCAAAAGAAAGCTAGATGAGCTGTTGACGAAATAATAAGAAGAAACATTTATTTCAGGCTACAATGGCCCATAGACATCATTTATATAGCTTACAAACTAACATAAATCCTACTGGGAAATGAACCGAGGGGTGAATTTGGCGCCCCATGTGGAATCTCGCCGCTCGCTGGCCGCTCGAAAGCCTGAGGAAGTGATGATGAAGACGTCACGCTGAAGTAGTTGCACGAAGGCTGTGCTGACGTTCATTCTCGGGGTCACCAGTGTAGAGGATGAGGAAAAGGGTGTAAAGTTCACTCATACTCTATGGAAAATGGAGAATCTTCCGACCAGACGGGTGTTCTGTTTGGTGGGCAACTGCCCGACGGTAGATGTCGGGATGTTGTTTCTATACCAGTCACGCGGTAAACTCTGATTGCGTGATGCAGGATTTGTGTGACTTCAGGTCTTCGATGCGTAGTTTGCATGTGGCTTTGTAGATGCCGCCACACATATATCTTAATTAGCCGTCATCCCCGAATCACCCTTTCTTATCGCCTAAAATTCGGCTATGAGCTTGGCACTTTTAGCAGCATCCATCAGCTCCTGTAACGTGTAGACAGGACACGCTGGACACGATATTAAGTACCCCATTGTTTGTGGGACAGCACCACATTTACACTCCAGGGCGGAGTCATCTGTGAATCTACACCTGAGCAGGTTTTCTCTGCTTCGGCCTACCTGAGTCCGGAGTCTATTTAAAGACTTTCAGGTAAGCCAAGACAACTTATGTGCAGGTGCGAGATTTCTCCCCTTTCTAGCCATATCGCCTTTCACACTATGTTTCATTTTTTAATATTCAGCCAGTATTAGTATTTCTGTAAACTTGCGGTCGCCGATATCTTGCACCACCTTCTCACGCTCCATTCTTCAAGGAAACGGTCTGAGAAAATAAGATACCGTCATTACGCCTTTTGTTTTAAAACTAAGTCTGGTAAATGTATATACTTTTGTTGGTCGACCCACTTTTCTGATTACCCTGTGGTTGCAGCTTTCGTTTTTGGGCTGAAGTGACTAAGATGATGCCTTTTTGTGGTGTACAGCAAAAAATTACGTGTGAACTGGATTTTTGTAGCGTTTTCTTTTATTTTTTTTGTCTGGCCTCGATACTAGTCTCGTCTGCATTCAAAGATATTTAGCATTTTTGTTTTATGGAAAGCTAGAAGAAAGGAGACATATTTATTAAGCATAGACTAAAAGGCACACAATATACATGCAGTAGAAAAAACGTAAAATAATTATCTCACGGCTCCACCAAGAAGGCCCAGTTCAGCAAAAATGCCAAAAAACTACAGCCTGACGGTGGTTTTCAACTTAATGGTCTTCAGATCGTTGTGTCTCCTATCCAGGAAGAGGGCAGACTATCTCCATCTACCTGGGTGCAGCAGACGTTCTAAGTATCTTCAACCCGTAGGAAATTGTAACGAACCACCTACATTCATCAGTTTCGCTATTCTCATATCAGCGAGAGGTAGACGTCATCCTGGAGTGGAGACCGTGTATCGGCGAGGTAGGTAGTGGTGGGACGCCCCCCAGCTAGATAGACCGACGACCTTCAAAAGGTGGCTCGGATATACTGGATGCGGAAGGTGTGAGGTGTATGATTAGCAGTGGACTGCAATAGGCTGAGCTGATTGATTTATTGAGTCTACATCTATCTGAGCATGGGGCTCGTGGCTAAGTAATAACAGCCGCACGGGTCGATCCATCAGGTTAAGCTACGCTTGCAGCGGTTGGTCAGTGGATGGGTGACTATCTTTTCATACCGAAACGCCTCCGTGGCTCGGAAAGCACGTTAAGGTGAATCTAGTCCAGGGGTGCGGGTTGTTCGAAAGAGATACCGCGGCCCCTGGCATACAGACAACTGAGGGAACACGGGTTGGTTTTAGTCAGTAAAAGTCTGACACGCCCGCCCGCTTCGCCCAGAGCGGGAGAAGTTATTTGATGATTTCCCATCCAAAAAAAAATACCATACAAACTTCGGCAGTGCATTACTCCACTGTTCGACATGGTATGGTTTTATCTCATTATTAATATTGACTGTACGGAAACAGAACACTAAAATAAAAAGCCATTAAAAAGTTATGAGCCAACAAAGGTTCGTTTTTCTTGCTAATTTAACCTAACTTCGGGCGTGTTTAAGTAATCAAAGAAGTGTAAAATCTCCAAAACCAAGTCGACAAAGCTCAATTACCGGAAAAGTTCTATAAACTTTATTTTTCATTGATTTTTGCAGAGGTTTTGTCATAAAACCCGATCTTCCGCAGGACTTATCCTAATTTTTTACGCGCCTGCTTTACTATAAATGACACGGCATCTCACTCAATAACGTTAAGCGTGTAGACTAGCGTCTAACTGCTCATCATTGATACTGCCTCTGTCGGACACGATGCCTGGTGAGACAGCGTGCTTTTTAGCCAGGCCCACTAGTGAGTTCGAGCCCGCAACTAGATTCCCCTTATGCCGTTGGTCCCGGCTGTCATTCGTGGATCATTGACAGTCGTTACGGGTCGTCAGAAGCCCGAAAGTCTGACAACCAGTCTTACTAAGGGTTATCGTGTTACCTCTTGGTGAGGTCAGATAGGCAGTAGCTCCATGTAAAATACTGGTATTCAGCTGCATCCGGTTAGACTGGAAGCCGACCCCAACATGGTTGGGAAAAGCCTAGGCAGATTGAACATCTGTCTGAGCAAGCTTCAAGACATCCTCATTCACACTGCACCTTCAAAAGAATGCGTTAAATAAAACATCAGGCTTAGTAAACACGCCGTAGGTATGCAGGTCTCATAATATTAGAGCTTCGATTGTGTAACGATACGTCGCAGGCGCAACGTGACCAGACACCACATTACTGGCCACGGAGTAATTAGTTAATGGAGTGCCCTTGCTCATTCTTACGCCCCCTATTACACGGGACTTAAACATAACTGGCTAAATATGTATACTGTAGGTACACCTTTGCCCAGCCCTTAGGGAAAACAAGGCGTGATGTTATGTTATGACTCATATTACTTAAGAAGGAATATTGGTGTCGCAAAGGAAGCATGAAAGTAGATTAAATGCTGCGGAAATGCGGATGGGCTGTGAAATGATGTAGTTACAAAAATTTGTATCCTTAAATGGTTTGTTCATGTAGAGGATGAATGAAAAGCGACTATTAAAAGGTATTCAAGGCAGATGTGATTGGCTGAAACATTATTGATTAGGTGCGTAATACTCACAACCGGCGTGCGTGTATGACTAGTGGTCCTAGTGTGAGTTTGTTTTAACCATCTTGATTTAACGCCTCGACCGCGTTCGGCGCTCCTATTGGTCCGGATTTGGTGAAGGGACAATCGGAGCGTCGAACGCGGTCGTGATGGTATCTCAAACTCAAAACTCAAAGCATTTATTTCAATTAAACCATTTACAGGCACTTTTGAATTGTCAAAAAGTCGATCAGTTGGAAAGTTGAAGCTAGTTGCCCATTCCAAAACGTAGATCTCTATGGAGAAGAACGGGCAAGAAACTCCACGGACACTCTTTTAAAATCAAGTTGAATATTACAAAATCTTGGGAACATTATTCTTGTTGCTTCTGTATGTGAGAACAATGTAAAAATAATAATTATAAACAATTCTAAATACAAGATAAAAATGATCCCTGGAAGTTAGGAGATGACCAGTCTCAACCGACAGCGCCTTTTCACGGACTTGACGCGTTGATCAGCACCATCCAGCTCAACCAGTATCTGGAGATGGCCTCTGAATCTCTGATGTATGAACGTAAACGAAGCAAAAGGAGTACCTATGCAAGAATCGTAGCAGGTCGCGTTCTGTAGTTTCTGCCCTCTTCCCCATGGGAGTAGGTCGAGGCGTACTCCGATGGGAAGAAGGCATGAGTATAATTATTGTGTATGTATCAACATGCGTCAAACGCAGTTATCACGTAATAAAACCGCGGCGGGACTTATTCGCACGTCGGATCTTCTACGCACTGCTAAGCGCCAAGAGTTGAAAATCGAACACTGTTTTTTTGTCGCTTTGAGACTCACTCGCGTTGCACTCTCTTGGATTGTCAATGCTGGGTTCAACACCGCCGCCGCCATTTCATTACATCGGTGTCCGTTTATAATGTCGACTAATAACTCCATTTACTAATAATTCCGTGACAGTAAGCTTCGTTTGTTGAAACTAGTATAGTATAGTATTTACGCGTGCAAACATGGCGGGATGTAATATGGACATTCATGTGAGACCATGTGTTTTTAACGACATAACATTGCATATGGCCGGTGGTATTATAGACATCAATTCATTGTTAGTCGAGCTCGGTAGGTACTTTGTCTGTCCCGTCTGTAATTTGTAGACTCAAACTCAAAGGATTTATTTCAATTAAACCGTTTACAGGCACTTTTGAATTGTCAAAAAGTCGAAAAAATCATTATTAGCAATTCTAAATACAAGATAAAAATAAGCCCTGGAAGTTAGGAGATGATCAGTCTCAACCGACAGCGCCCGTTCACGAACTTGAAGCGTGGATCAGCACCATCCAGTTCAACCATTTTGTAGGGAACCGAATGATCCAACACACGCGCCACCATCAGTGAGACATTTATGTGAGCATGACATACTCTCAACTGCCATGCTTTTTCAAGCCAACGTACATCATAACAACACAATAAACGGATGCATGGTACTCACATTTACAAAATTTAAACAAAACGCTTCTAAATTATACAAAACTATAGTTTGCAATCTATTTGAGATATTAATAAAATTTGATTTCCTAAAAGAAAGAAAAAACATTTAATGTAATATTGAAGTTTTCAATAACTAACACTTGGTTCAAAAATTATAATAATATGAACAAAAATGTTCGTGATGTCAGAAAAAATAAAAAAAGGGAAGCGTCTCTTTCATATATAATTTTTTTAACTAGTATACCCAGGTGGCTGTGGAGCAGGACCAGCATTAAGCCAAGCATGTGTTTGAGCCAAGCAAGCCGGTGTTTGACAATCGTTACGGGTAGACAGGAGCCCGAAAGTTAGAAAGAAAGAAAGAAAAAGTATTTATTGGACTAGCACAGGAATATCTCAAGCTTACTAATACTAAGCACAATACAAATATTAAACACATTAAAGAGATAATAAAAACGAAATCACTAATAAGCTACACTACTTATGTAATACATTTAAAATAAGATTTAAAACAACAATATAAGTAAAATAAAAAACTAACTCCTGTACGAGGCCAAAAGGCCACTATCTCAGCATGATGCTGCGACATTAAAAAAGTGTCGCAGCGCTGGTATTCTGATAGGACCCGCTGTGATGTCACGGACAAATACAGAAACAAGGGGGAAAAAAATCATGAGGTGTCAGCACCAACTGGTGGGGCCCGCAAGGGCTGAATCCTGCCAGGGTCGCGGGTTGTTCGAAAGAGATACCGCGGCCCCTGGCACACAGGCAACTGAGGGAACACGGGTGGGTTTTAGTCAGTAAAAGTCTGACACGCCCTCCCGCTCCGCCCAGAGCGGGAGAAGTTATTTGATGATTTCCCACCCAAAAAAAGAAAAAAAAAGGGGGAAATAAATTTAAATAACATAATACGTGTCTAATAATAATAACTAAAAAATAAAATAAAAGTGTACATAAATAGTAAAAATATTGTAATCCGCGTGTCTACACAACCAGTCTTACCCAGAGGTATCGTGTTACGCAGTCACTGGGTTGTGCAGGTCAGATAGGCAGCTGCTCCATGTAAACTATTGGTATTCACCTGCAGCATTCGGTTAGAATGGAAGCCGATCTCAACATAGTTGGGAAAAGCCTAGACAGATTTGTTTTTTAATATTTTCTACCCATCGATCACTAATAAAGAACTGTTCTTTATTAGTGATCGATGGTTTTACCAGAGTAGTGTGAGTTTCATTTAACCATCTCGATCAAACGCAGTGAGCGCGTTTAGCGCTCCGATTGGTCTGTCACCAATCCAATCGGAACGCCGAACGCGCTCACTGCGTTTGATCGAGATGGTTAAATGAAACTCACACTAGGGCCACTGATATCCTCGGATCCTAGGTTTTATTTTGACCAATTGTCTTCTGGTCTGATTCTAGTCTAATCTGCAGGCTTAGCATTTTTATTTTATTACGCTTTTTATTTCTACTCTACTGTAGAATAGGCTTGTCTACATTTCTCGGTCAAAAACCTGTCTATACGGAAACGTCATTTTTATCAACTCTTCCGACGAAAAAACGCTTGTCTACGGTTCTCGTGCTAAGCCTGCTGATGCTCCTAAATATCAATATTTTACTTGGAACGATTGAAAAAATCTTTAAATTATTCTTTTGTCTAACTTTTTGCCTTCAAAAGCTAGAAGTTTTGGCTAATCTTAGCAAAATTTGAATTTCGCGCAGGGAAGCAGTGAAACAGGAACCACTCGGTCGCCCTGCCGGGACCCTGCCCTGTTTCTATTTACATTACCCTGTCCCTGCGGGAAGGCTCCGAGAAATCGAGTATTATAATGGGCATTTTAACACGGCGTATCAAAAAGAAATCGTGCGGTGTATAACGGTCCTTATAGGGCGCTGGCTTCACTTAGTAAAGTTACAGTGCGGTCTTTGAATCTTGCCCTGATGAACATGTTAAAGTTACGTGGCCATGAAATATTTAGGTACCTAACGTGTTAAAAATGGCCTCCCATCCTCAGTCATACCGACGCAAGCGCAGCTTAACCTCAAAAATCCTTCAAGACGTCAGTTATTATCTCCTCACCGCTACCCACATATGAAAAACTCGTAAACCCACATATTCGCAGTAATATAGAAAGGTAATTTGAATTTTATGACGTACAATTTACGAGCTAGAATTGCGTGGCGGTGTGTCAGGTGGATAGGTAGAATTTATTAAACTTGCGTTGCCTTTGAATTTCTCCTGTTTTATGAGTCCTTTCAGGAAGATGCGATTCTATTTTGAGATCTTTGTCCTAGTGTACTTCTATTTAGATTGAAACCTTGCGGTCTTATTACAAAAGAAGGTTTTTGAAATAACAACCTAACAGAAATCGAAATACAGTTTCTTTTACAAAACTAACAATTTAGTCCGGTCTTAGGTTGACAATTTTGAACTAAGACCGTATACGAAAATTTCCCGATTTCGCTGATTGCGCGATGCAGGATTTGTGCGACGTCAGGTCATTGGTTTGTAGTTCGCATGTGACTTTGTAGATGCCGCCACAAAATCAAGTAAATAAGAGAAATCGACTTTACTGAAGTCGGCATTAAGTTCGAATGCATCCGTGTTGTTACGTTTGTTCTTTAGAATAAGCCGTGTGCATTTAAAATGCCAATGTGCCCCCTAAAATAAGGTAAGGAGTAAACTACATCGCGATTTGCATATTATTTTGCGTGACATCGTCGAGTCGCTACTACTCACCCACCCACCCAGAGGCGTGACCCGGAAGCTTCCCATATTACGACATCCCAACATGCAATAATATAGGCCTATACCTGTAAAGGAACGTTTTGACTATGCTCGTAACCGCCATATTCACATTGATCATTTCAACATAAATTATGTAATCAATCTTGTTTAACAATATTTTGATTTGAACGAGTGTCCATGGAGTTTCTTGCACGTTCTTCTCCATCGGAACCTACGACGCTTTGGAATTGACAACTAGCTTCATCGTTCTGACTGACCGACCCCTTTATAGTTCAAAAGTGCCTGTAAGAACAGATGGCCGATGGGGCCGAAATGTTCTGGACTGTCGATCGCGTACCGGAAGACGTAAAGTTGGAAGGCCTCCCACAAGGTGGACCGATGACCTTGTGAGGGCCGCAGGAGTCCGCTGGATGCGAGAAGCACAGAACCGGTCGAAGTGGCGGAGCTTAGGGGAGGCCTATGTTCAGCAGTGGACGTCTTTCGGCTAAAATTATGCAAAAGATGAGCCAAAGGCCAAGTAACAACAGCCGCACGGGTCCTATGATCAGGTTAAGCTACGCTTGCCGACATTTAAAAATTGTCGCAGCGCTGGTGTTCTGATAGTAGTCTATCAGATGCTCCTCATTAACTTCGGAACATGAAAATATTAAGTCGTCACAAAATGTACTTGGGCGGGTAGTAGCACAAGAATACATCTACCCTCACGTAGACACTACGTACTGACCTATATCCCGGCGCAGCGAATTGGGGTGAACGTGCCGTATCAGACAAAGCCTTTGTTTGGTTGTGCTACCCGCTTTTTGAGATTAAAATAGGGATTGTGTCGATTTTATGGTGGTTTTATTTGTTACACTTGTGAGGGTAGATAGATTGATAGGAGATAATAATGAAGCAATTACATTATAGATAAGGTACGTTTCGTTATTTATCTAGTTATTTTTGTTACATTAATCATATTAACCGTTCGTACGTATAGTAATTGGATCCATTTTAAAGTATTGGGAGAGTGACAATAATGCCTTTATCAAATATACTAAGAGTAGAAATGGTTTTCATTTTGAAATTCCAACAAGTTTCATTGTGCTATTTACGTTAGCCGACAAATGTTTCAAACATATGAAACAGTATCGTTCAAAATTATTCAGATTCTGATTTAAAGTGTGTTACGCAAGTAAGGTGGAAATTTTTAAATAGCCATCATAAATATTAATATATTTCTAAACTTGTTTACATTTCATTAGTAAAGTTTAACTTCAATATCTATTTAGTAATGTAGCGCGTAGCTTTCTGTGGTTTCCACCTCCCACCTACCTATGTATTTACAATTATTTCAACGTCATTGAACTCTACATCAGACCAACAGAATCCAATTAGACTCACCACCCATTAGAACTGTATAGCGTAGAAACAAAAGAGTGATCGCAAACAGTAATAAAGCGAGGCCCAAGCGGGCGCCACTAGCTTGCGCCAGGATACACAGCGCGGCCCAGTTGGGCGCCACTAGTCCGCGTCGCAGGAAATCAATACCGCACGCACGCGTTCACTCGCCTTTGCACGCCCGCAAAGAATCCTTTGTTTGTCCTAGCCTGACCCTTCCATGCTTCGGTAAGCACGATGAGCTGTTGATCTCGGCTGTCATTCGTAGATCTTGTACAGTCGTTACGGGTAGTCGGAAGCAACTGACAACTAATCTTATCAAGAGGTATCGTGTGTTCCATGTAAAAAACTGGTTTTCAGCTACATCTGCGACTGCAAGCCGATCCCAACATATTGGAAAACGTCAAGATCGATTTGATTGATTATAGAAGCTTTTATTTACTTTCACCTGTCCCGGTGTCTGTAATGAAATATAATCCTACTAATATTATAAATGTGAAAGTTTGTGAGTATGGATGGATGTATGTATGGATGTTTGTTACTCTTTCACGTTAGAACGGATTTGAATGAAATCTGGCACACAGGTAGTTCGTAATCTGAAATAACACAAAGGATACTTTTTATCCCGGTACTACGTTCTCGTGGGATAGTTTTCGACCTCCACGCGGGCGAAGCCGCTGGCAAAGGCTAGCATGATATATAATATTAATCATCATCATCATCTCAGCCGATAGACGTTCCCCGCTGGACATAGGCCGCTCCCCAAAAAAATGGGGAGGTTTGCCACAATCGCTACGCTTGGCAGGCGGGTTGGCGATGGCAGTATGGTGGCATAGAGAACGCTGCTGCCCATTCTTTAGTAAGTCCCTTAGTCGCGTTCTACGACATCCAAGGGAAGAAATGAGATGGTGCTATTCTTTTACGTCCGGCACCACCCGGAAAAAATATAATAATAACAATAAAAAGCATAAAATGATGATAAAAAATAATATAATAATAATAGCTATTATTTAACTTCACCTGTAGGTATGTCCTGGAATTATGCAATCAGTATTTCACCTACTTCCACATAAGCTATCGGGCTGAAATTTGGTAAACACGTTTGGTTTTCGTGACAATGCACGATAAAAACTTTTTTATTTTATTTTATAGATCCCTTTTTACGTCGAAACCGAGTGAAAACTCAATTTATTCCAGCACAAAGAAACTTTAACAGGTTCCAAGAAAAGCTCCCCAAAAGGCGATGACGTCACGAACTACCCTTCCCCCTTTATGAAGGTCGGTCGATGGGAGGTGCCTGTGCCCATGCACTGTGTGTCATTTGTTGTTTCAACAAGTGATGCATGGAACTATTGAATTTACTTATAGTCTCACTATAAATACACAGGCCTCCTCTCTGTGAAAGGGAGTGGGCTGTAATCTATCATGCGGGCCCAGTGCGAGTTGGTAGAATCTCTTATGATCATTGCTTTTTAGCTCCTAAGTAATTTATTTATTTAACCATTTATAAATGTACTTACACTTAAACAGGTAGCGATATCGAAGTGTAACCTGTTATCATGAACTATGTGGCTACACTCCTTTGTTATAAAAAAATCTGGGGGCTTCAGTGCCCTCGCCAAGTCGAGCAAAAAAAAGCGGCACGGCCGTTACCATCCTTTTCTCGAAGCAGTTCAGGCCATTTTCGACCCCCTATAACTTCGTTGTGTATTAAACTAGAAGCCTGTATTTTAAGCGATTGCCAAGTCAATCTATTTATTTAAACCATCAAAGATTTTTAATATTGATATGGTCACTATAAGATGTTGTTAGATTAGCTAATTACGTAATAAGTTAAGGCAGAAGGTCCCTTAAGTCGGGCCTGAATAAGTCAACAGACTTGGCATTACATGGATCTCACAACTGTTTATGGTAGAAGAACTGAGTTGCGAGACTTGGTTTTTTTTACAAGTTTTGTTTTTGATGGCATACTGTTTTGTGCTAACCGATCCCATGGCTGTACTCTGTGACTCCCAAAACGCAGGGCTTAAGCCTATTGTGGGACTTAGGATCAATATTTTGTAACTAAACATTTAAATTGTAGATTATGACTCGTGAGTGGGTGTTATATTTTTATGTATTTCTTTTAGTGACAAAGAAACGTTTTTATTTTATTTCTCAGTAAGTACATGATTCTGGACCGCACAACGTTGTTACGTACATCTTTAAAAAAATATTTGCTGTCTCATACATTTTGACCTCGTAGATTATTGCACTTTTCTATGAAAAAGCAGAGGATAATTGACGAAAAATTTCTACGCTAGGGATTAAGAATTATGTGCTAAATTCATGGGTACAGTTTGCGCGTTTTTTTTTTATTGGGAAATTATAAAATAACTTCTCCCGCTCTGGGTGGAGCGGGAGGGCGTGTCAGACTTTTACTGACTAAAACCCACCCGTGTTCCCTCAGTTACCTGTGTGCCAGGGGCCGCGGTATCTCTTTCGAACAACTCGCACCCCTTGCAGGCATCGGCCCTTGCGATGATGGCCTCATCAGTTGGTGCTGACATCTCTTTGAGGCGCGCGTGGAACACAACGCGCCGTCGACCCGGGCTTGGTCCTTACCGGACAGCGAGCTACCCATTACTCGCCGTCCGCAAGCCCGTGACAAATGAAAATTTAACATAAGACCTTTCCTGTAATAAATGTATTCACGAATAAAGATTGACTGATTGACAATCTAGTTTCAGTACTTGCGTTTACTCTGTTACACCTTGTATAGAAGGCCAAACCCCATAGCAACACAAACACGTTGTATGGCGGGCGAGCCCATACGCCCATAGTATCAATAGTATCAACCCGTGGAAGGTGACCTCACCGCGCAACGCTATTGGCAGGTCGGACGGTGCGGCCGACGCCATTGAGCGCTGTAATTAATTGGTCAGCACCATCAGTTGTACCTAGCTTGGAGAATGTTATCATTTATCATATCTATACTTTATCCTACTAATAATACGGCTGAATGAATCGTTATTAAATTTGACAGATAGGTAGCCTGGGACCTGGAGAAGAACTGAAGAAATGTAAAAAACCCGGCTAAGTGTCTTTCACACTACATATAAAAAAAAATATACGTGTGTGATTAATGTGATTATACGTATTTTTTTTTAATTTAGCTCTTCAGTTTTCAAATATTTTATTTTTATTAAACGGTTTTATTTAGCTTGCCTTGTCTGTTGTTGTTTTTGGTTTCGGTCAAATTTAGTACTTGAAATTTTACCCCCTTCCTGTTGGCACACCTTTAGTTTTGACAACAATATAATTTAATAAAAAATATAATAAGAAATATTAAGTAACGAAATAAAAACTTGAAAATAAAATATGTAAAACATTTTTTTTTTTAAGTTAATCGGTATTAACTAAAAGCTAAAAAATAATTCGGTAAAATAAAATCGTGGGGCGCGTGAAACATATTTATTTAGGTTAAGCTACGCCCCACGATTCTATTTTACCGAATTATTTTTTAGCTTTTAGTTAAAACCATTTAAGGTGAACCTAGTCCACATTTTTCCCATACAAACTTCGGGAGTATTTTACTCCACTGTTCGACAATGTACATAAAAAATTAAACATGGCATGATTTTGTCTCATTATTAATATTGTCTGTACGGAAACAGAATACTAAAATAAAAAGCCATTAAAAAGTTAGGAGCCAACAAAGATTCGTTTTTCTTGCTTATTTAACCTAACTTTGGGCGTCTTTAAGTAATAAAAGAAGTATAAAATCTGAAAAACCAAGTCGGTACCGACAAAGCTCAAATATCGAAAAGTTCAATTAACTTTATTGGTCATTGATTTATGCAGTGGTTTTTTCATAAAACCCGATCTTCCGAAGGATTGTTCTTAATTTTTTACGCGCCTATTGTACTATAAATGATCCTGCATCTCACTCAAGAATGTTGAGGGTGTAGACTAGCGTCTAACTGCTCATCACTGATACTACCTCTATCGGACACGATGCCTGATGAGACAGCGTGCATTTTAGCCAGGCCCATCAGTGAGTTGGAGCCCGCGACTAGGTTCCCCTTAAGTTAAAACATTCTTTAATATTTTTTTTTTTTTTTTTTTTGTTATAGCGGCAATTCAATTTACTCACTCTGTTAAAAATGTCAATCTACCTATTACGCTTCATGAGATACAGCTCGCTGTCGCTGACAGACAGCGGACAGCGGAGGCTTAGTAATGAATAGGGTTCCATTGGCACCCTTAAGGGTGGGAAAAGTTAATATGTTGGTAAAATCCTTACTATTATTATAAACGCGAAAGTATCTATATATGGATGTATGTTTGTTACTGTTTCACGCAAAAACTCTTAAATGAATTTGGATGAAATTTGGCACACCGATAGATTATAACCTAGATTAACACATAGGATACTTTTTATCCCGGTGGTACGTTTCCGCGGGATAATTTCCGACTTCCACGCGGGCGCAGCCGCGGGCGGAAGCTAGTTGGTGATAAATTTCACAAAGATACTGTCTCGTTGATCTAGTGGTTGCAAGCGCCACTGCTGACCGTGAGATCTTCGGTTCTTCTTTCTGGAATTTCTCAGTCGCAGCCCGGGTTTTGGATCTGTCCCCGGTTAATGACAATATCTCGCCTCCTGGCGAAATTTAGGTGTACCTCTGCTCAACCCTTCGGGGAAACAAGGCGTGATGTTAAGTTATATTTCGCAAAGCTTTGCACCTTTCTATGTCCGCCATTTTTATCGAGTAACTCGTGAAGTAACACTAGTTAGTTCTGCCAACATGGCCCCGCCGACGAATGAACGGTCTATTCAGTCCTGAGTCACATGGCATGCAGCCAAATATTAACCTTATTATACTAATTAAGGCGATGAAGCGGCCATTGTGGTGGGGTCGTGAACCCTGTGAGTAGGTGGAGGATTGTGCATTGGGCTGTCTCATGGTGTATGGCTTAGGGAGGATCTTGTTTCTTATAATACGGTCATTGATATACAAATAAATAATAGCTTAAAAATACACGCTTTAAAAACCAAACTAAAAAGTAGAAAATAATTTAATTCTATTAAAAAGCGTGGGGTGCTTTTTTGAGGTATTTTTATAATCAATTAATATCAAGCAAGGTTTTTAAAGCGTGTTTTTTTAGTTTTTTTAAACTATTATTTATTTTCTATTGTTTAGTTTTGCTAACTACAAAAGCGTGTTTTTTTCTATTTTTTTTTTAAATTATTGAATTGTCATAGGTCCTCGATAAGTCTACAAAGTTTAAATGAAATCTGACCGTTTAAAGTGGGTCAAAATAGCGTCCAAAGGAGTCGGTTGCATACAAACAAACATACAAGTGAAGCTAATATAAAGCGTGTAAAAACCAAAGATGCACAGTCTCGAACAAAAGTTTCACTAAAGAATTGTCTCCAATTATACGTCAGCATGTTGAGCTGCTGGTCCCAGCTGCCATTCAGAGACTTGTCACACTGCTCACGGGTCATCTTATTAAGCTCGATAGTCTGACAACCAGTCTCACCAACGGGTACCGTGTTATCCAGTTACTGGGTTGCGGAGGTCAGATAGGCAGTCGCTCCATGTATAATACTGGTATTCAGCTGCATTCGGTTAGACTGGAAGCCGTCCCCAACGTACTAGGGAAACGGCTAGGCAGATCGAGTTGTTGCGTTGCTAAAATTACGTAAACCGCTCAAACTTTCTCACTTCTTATTTCTTAAGCAAATGTACTGTACTCCTACTCAAGTACAGGCCCGTGAGTCACAGGGCGATGACCCGGCGTAGGCGCAAGCCGGCCAGCCTTCTCTCACTCAACAAGTTGGGGCAGAAGTACCATTCCATTTCGGTCGAAGAAGACCGGGCTCAGCGTCGTCACATCTGCTTAAGAGCGTTCTCCCCACGCGGGCTGGCAACGGCGCATTTATGGCGGTTTTTCGTGGTTATTTCATTAAATACAAACAAAAGTAAACATGTTTTTCAGCCATGCACTAGATCGTTGGTATTTTCAAGTCTGTATGCTATTTTTTACAGTTATTTTGGTATTTACTTATAAAAATCGACATACCGCCAATTATTTTCTATTTGCATTACTAAGTACGATTAAATGTTTTTATTAAAGAGTAAATGTTAAAAATAATTATAAATACCAACGGTCTAGTGCTTGGCTGAAAAAAAAATTACTTTTGTTTGTATTTAATGAAATAATCACGAAAAACTATTATAAATGCGTTGTTGCCAGCCCGCGTGGAATGAACGCTCTTAACTCAAACACAAAGCATTTATTTCAAGATCAGACACATTATTCTTGTTGCTCCTATATGTATTTGTGAGAACAATGTAAAAAACAAAAAAAAAAACAATTCTGAACTGACCTAAGATGAAAATAAGCCCTGAAAGTAAGGAGATGACCAGTCTCAACCGACGGCCCCAGTTTACGAACATGACGCATGGATCAGTACCATCCAGCTCAACCATTTTGAAAGGAACCGAATGATTCAACACACGCGCTACCGTCAGCGAGACTCGTATCGGAAATCTTGAAGAACAGTTAATGTAGGGCCGTATGGCCTTTTTCCTCATATTAAGAAGACACCTGAACCCCAGCAGTGGGAACATTATTGGTTGACAGAACAAGGTGGCTGGGAGCGGGACAAGATTTTAGACCTCTATCGTAGAAAATGTTGTCAGTTATCAAAAAAAAAAAAATCTGCTGTGGTCTGTGGTGCTATGCGGTCAAAATATATGGGACAGTTATTTCGTTTTTAATAAGCGACGAAAAATTTCAATGCGATGGCGTTCAGAATCATCTATTGAATCTATGGTCAGGTTTCGCGTCGATATCCTTGCCACCCCGTATTCAAGGCCCCGGCATCAATCGTCGGGCAGTAGCCTACCAGATACAACACCCGGCTTGTCGGAGGATCCTCCCTTTTCTATGGAGGATGAGTGGACTTCACACCCTGTTCCTGATACCTCTATATGTATGTACCATCGCAGACACTGGCGGTCGACCACTTTTCAATCTTATTGCTTTGGGTTAAAATTGAGCCATCGCTGGTGTCCGCGGTTACGTAGTTTGAAAAATTCTAGTTTGTCGACGTGGAGACCTTCTGAGTTTTCCATGTCTTGTGGTCTGATATCGAAATGTTGGCCGATCGCTTATAGTTAAGGTGTTCTGGGGTAGGCAGTGTTCTTGCTCCCGATTGGTAAATAATCGATCGACTGTGGTAAAGAAACTAGCTTTTGTTAGGATGTAGCTGGCTTATACAGGATATGTTTTTATCCAGTGCGGAAACTGTAACCATGAATTCAGAATATTATTCTAGACCCTCTAACGCAGAAATGTGACGTCGGTTTTACAAAAAAAAAAACAGCTGTTTCATAGAAAAGTGCCATACCTACGCGGTCAAAATGTATGGAGCAGCCGATTTCTTTTTGTATTACTGGCGACAAATTTCTGCGCTAGGGGGTCTAGAATAATATGCTGAATTCATGGTTACAGTTTGCGCACTGTATACGTCCTGAGTAGTTTTTCTGTGAGAGGTCCATACAAAACGATATGGCGATAATCTATATCATCCTACTTAATATTAAAAATGTAAAAGTTTGTAAATGTAGATGTTTGCTACACAATCACGCAAACACGACTGAATGGATTTGGATAAAATTTGGCACACACATAAATTATAAGCTGAATTAACACATGGGCTACTTTTTATCCCGGTTTGTACGTTCCTGGAGCATAATTTTCGAACGCCACGCGGGCGAAGCCGCTAGCAAAAGCTAGTAAATTATAAATTAAAGTAGCTTTTCATGTCTGTCTATTTTGATGCGGTTTTCACTATAATTTAGTATAGTTTCTGTACATTACATTTATCTTCATATTATTATAATAAATAAATAATACAGTCCCGGCTGTCATTTGTGGATCTTTGACAGTCGTTACGGGTCGTCAGAAGCCCGAAAGTCTGACAACCAGTCTTACCAAGGGGTATCGTGTTACCCAGTTACTGGGTTGTGGAGGTCAGATAGGCAGTCGCTCCATGTAAAATACTGGTATTCAGCTGCATCCGGTTAGACTGGAAGCCGACCCCAACATGGTTGGGAAAAGGCTAGGCAGATGATGATGATGATGATGATTATTATAATAAATAAATCACGAACATACGTCAAGTTACGTTCCCGTACCGAATCGAACATCAATCAATATTATATCTTATGTCCTATAAACGGGGCTTGTGGCTAAGTAACAATAGCTGCACGGGTCGATCGATCAGGTTAAGCTACGCTTGCCGCGGTTGGTCCGTGGATGGGTGACCATCTTTACATACCAAGACCCCTCCGTGCCTCGGAAAGCACGTTAAGCCGTTGGTCCCGGCTGTCATTTGTGGATCTTTGACAGTCGTTACGGGTCGTCAGAAGCCCGAAAGTCTGACAACCAGTCTTACCAAGGGGTATCGTATTACCCCAGTTACTGGGTTGTGGAGCTCAGATAGGCAGTCGCTCCATGTAAAATACTGGTATTCAGCTGCATCCGGTTAGACTGGAAGCCGACCCCAACGTAGTTGGGAAAAGGCTAGGCAGATGATGATGTCCTATAAACGCTATTCACAAATCCAAAACACGAAAATTTGGACGTGTTGTGTAAATTTTCGTGTATTGCTATTCTTACTACATACAGCTGTTTGCTATCTGGGGCGAGGTACATCATAATTCATAATTAATGTTTTTTTTGGTTCTCTAATTGCCTCATTTTCGATATGATAGCCTGTTGAATACTTGAGATGCTGGCTCATGTTTAGGGTACCTCAGACCTTGACTTACCATAGACCATAGTTCAATAAAGTTTAATGTCATCAATCACATAAGCATTCAAAAACATTCGATAGGTTTCCGTGCGCAATCGAGCAGTCAAAGTCTTTCAGTTTGAATCAAATACTTATTCTTCCGACAGCTATTTGCTGTCGGGGACAAGGTATATCATTAATTGAAAATGTGTAATTTTCGACTCGACAGCCCATGGAATGGTTGTGAATAGCTATGCTGAAACTAATTCATTCATCGGATTTAGTACTCAATAAAAATGTAACAAAATACAAGCCTTGATCATTTCCATTGTATCACTGGACGTCAATATTGATTTATACGGCATCCCGTCACCCGTGAAGTCAACTCAATAATTATCAGCAAAATCAAAAGTTATTTATTCAAACTAGGCTGAGAGTCAGCACTTCTTGAACGTCAAAATTACATAAGACAGTAGCCGGCACGCCCGCCCTTCAGCACTTCCTAGTGCTTTAGCTGGGAAGAAGAAGTGGCGCAACGAACTCCCGAGCAGAGCATCATTATTTCATAGGCCTCCCCGCAAAGAGGGTAGGGGCCTGGGGGTTGTAATAATCGCCATGCTTGACAGGCGGGTTGGCGATCGCAGTATGGTGGTCAAATGCATAGAGAACGCTGCTGCCTATTCTTAAGTCCCTTAGTCGCCGTCTAAATGGGATGGTGCTATTCTTTACGTCCGGCACCACGCTTTTCGTCCTGTCTGTCAGTGGGCCATATCTCATGCACCATAATAGGTAGACAGCAGGGGCGCAGCCTCCATACAACCCGATTCCTATCGGCTTCCCTTTGAAAAAAAAAAAAAAACTTCTTAGTGTCTACTATTGCCAAACAATATATTACACATGTGTGTGTATTAAATCACATTACAAATATTTCATACTAGCTTAAAACATCATATAGGTAAGATTACAAAACATTACAAAAACGCCATTTTTTATGTCTAAACTAAACCAAGAATTCCGACCATAGCTGCCGTTCAATTTAGAAAAAGTAAAGGTGTTACTGAACTTTGATGTTATCTGAAGTTTATGAAAAATGAACAATTTTCTCTTCGGGTTCCCTCTTATAAAAAAGTAGCTTCGCCACTGGAAGACAGTTGATATTTTCACAGAGCGTGCGTTTCTTTTACCGCAATAACAACGAACAATACAAGAAACGTGTTTTTTTCGGCGTTTTTTTTTTACCTTCTCGTATGGACTCGCACTTGGCCGGTTTTTTTTTGTACCTACTCTCATTAATTACGTATTTACGATTGGTTGTTGTGTAACGTCATTTAAAATGAGCTTACGAATTGAATCGAAACATTAAGGAGTCGGTAACAACTCGAAGCTAGCGGACTATATAGAGCAGTGGTGGCTCAGTGGTAACGACCGCGTACTTTCGAGTTGTAGGTCGTAAGTTCGAACCCAGGGAGGCGCTATACTTTTACTACATCGTGAGGATACCAGCATGTCTTAGAACCAAAAAACTTCGAAGACATGTGACATCTACCAAATCGCACTGGTCCCGTGTGCTGGATTATGGCCCGCTCTCTCCCGCCGAGAGGAGGTCTATTTCCCAGTTGGGAACGATATAGGCTGCTTATGCTAGCGGGCTATGGAAACAAACTCACAGCAACACATCAACATTGCCATAAGCCCGATGAGTCTCTCTCGATGAAATCATGTTATTACGACGACGGCACACATTAACCAGCTGTCAAAACAAAAACCTACACCCGATCCCTAAAAGGAATTTTTAAAATTGAACAAAAAAGAAATAATTTTATTAGGGCTAACCGTAGACACGACCGAAATAGACGGCTGGCGGGCGAGGAATGCGCTTCCGCCAGTTCCAAATTTAAAATTTTCACCAATACTTCTTTTTGTTTACTTTTTTTATTAAAGGGCGACGCGTCGGCGCATATTTTTAGGCTTAGGGTTGTCACTTGATAAAAATGAAGATTATTGATGGGGTACGAAATATGATATTCTTTTTCATGTTTAGTTTTAAATTAGAACATTAATTAGGTGATTTATTATTTTTTTGATCTGAGAATAGTTTTACTGTATCGCAGCTTTTAGTTTTTAAAGCAAATGTATAAGGTTTTATTCCTAAACAGAAGTCTGTTTTTGTAACCCTTAAAAAATATTTACATTATAATATTTATTTCGATCGAAATCTTTTGCAAAATTAAGCAACTTAGTCTCATTTTAAAAGTGCGAGCCTAGTGCTATACTGGGGTTGGGGTTTTCCCATTATTTTTTTGTTTATAAAGTAGTTCCCTCTGACATAGAGGAGGCTTGTATCCCAACAGTGGGAACGTTATAGGCTGATTATGATTGATTATGATTAATTATGCTTATAGTAAGTAGTAGCTAAGTACTTCAATACCTAAGTATTATTTTAAAGTTAAAGTTCGTCTTACTTTCGTATTGACTGCTTCTCAGCTGTTTAAGGATATCTTGTGCAGCCATCTGGTTAAATTAGCCAGCTAATTGGACACCTAGGCCGTTCATTTAACGCCGGCATCCATTTGGATGCCTAGGCCGATAGTTAATTGAACTAGAATTATTTAACGTTTAACAACTTCGCGTATTGAAATTCAGCCCTTTGAAGATGACTGACCAAGACTCAGCCAAGTGATTCAAATTTAGCTCGGTTTTTCCACTGCGGCGCTAGTAGTCACCAAAACAAATATGGCGTCACGTCAATATCGCAAACCGTGAATTTTATTTTTCGTTCTTGTATGCAAAATTGCCTCACAAACTTTCACATTTCTAATATTAGTAGGATAAATAGGATTGAGAATTAAATTTAACTTTTTTTTTTTTTTTTTTTCAAAGAAACCTTCCACATTCCCTACATAATTTGTCAAGTGTCAATAAATCTTATATTTATACACACGACATCGACGACGTCCATCATCAAATAATGACAGTCACGGTCGCCATGAGGTCGCTGACCCGGCAGACATGTTTCATTTCACTCCCAATTGTAATGAGGCGCGCGACGCATTGAATTGTCCTGTTTGGGCAGTTAGATCGCCATATGAACCTTCGGGGCAATAGTTTAACATACTTTTTATCACAACACAATCCGAAGGATTTTGAAGGAAATTCCTTACACAGTTACCTAAGGTGGAACCTCAAGGGAAGCCCACGAAATTCAAATTTTCTTTAGTTTTTTGCTATTTGCTGGTCAGTGTCAGGCTGTATGGTATGTTCACTATTTTATGAAAAATTTAGAATCAAATGAACTTAGAGTATTATGTTGGATTAATGATTATAATTATGTAAAGCCATATTTTAACGGTCGCAAATCCTAGATAGAATATATTTGCCCTAGGGGTATAAAGAATAAGTTTTTATCCAGTGCGCAAACTGTAACCAATTCAGCATATCATTCTAGACCCCCAGCGCAGAAAATTTTCGTCGGTAATACAAAAAAAAATCAGCTGTTCCATTCATTTTGATCGCGTAGGTATTGCACTTTTCTATGAAACAGCTGATTTTGTAGTTGCCCCGATTGTAATTGCTCTATACTCCATAGGTTTAGCTAGTTAAATAAAGGTAAACAAATCGTAAAAAGGGTTTTTTGTAGTTGACACTTTCTTGTTTAAAAATACGGTGTATCAAAGTCATATTTATTTTAGATTTATCGATAGTTTCCTCTTTTATTAATAAATATTATACTTTATCATTTATTCTTAGACTACTTTTCCTAGATGTAACTACTTGAGCACGATTTTTGTGTTAGATTAATTACAATATTATAATATTTTGTAATCTGCCTATTGTAAAGAGCCCAAAATGACAGGTTCCCTAAACCTTTTAGAAAATATAACGAATTTGCAACTGTGTGTGATGTAGTATAGCAACTGAAGTGGCAGGTATTATGTTTAGTCGGTTAACCAGCAGCTGGTGGGGCCCGCAAGGGCCGATGCCTGCTAGGGGTGCGGGTTGTTCGAAAGACATACCGCGGCCCCTGCCATACGGGCAGCTGAAGGAACATGGGTGGGTTTTAGTCAGTAAAAGTCTGACACGCCCTCCTGCTCCAACCAGAGCGAGAGAAGTCATTTGATGATTTCCCACCCACAAAAAAAAAAAAAAACAGACTTTGACAGCGCTCTCAACAATCAACATTTACGATTTTGCGAGAGCGTTTCGATTTTGTTAAATTGTGTTATTATAGCTAGGAAAATAATTGATGATACAACGGAACGATTTATTATTAATGTGACAGATAGTTCATCAGATTCAGATTCCGAATAGAGCCTATTATTATATGACTGTAAATAATATGATAATAAAAGGTTTCGCATCTATGAGTCACGTGGTTTTTTTGTTTACCTTTGTTTAACTTCCTAAACCTATGGAGTATAGTTTCGCGCATGAATTGCGTGCTGTTTTATTAATCTTTCGAAATTCTCCAACTACCACTAAGTTGACCGTGTCGCATGTCTCTGTGCGATTGCATAGGAAGGCAAAATGTAATCGAAGTTTTTGTGGGATAGTTGTCCTGTTTCTCGGCGGGGCATCTTATCCTAAACGTAATGTAAACACATGGCAACTATCCCATAAGTGGGACAGTTGTCCCAAAATATAGAGGTCCGCAAAAATCGCTAGTACTCTGGAAATATTAAAGATAATATTTTTTACTTTTCGTTGTTGATAAAAGCCCAAAGTATCGGCCAGTTTTACAAACTAATAAAGTATTTTGCTTTTTGTACTGACAGTTATCTGAGTAATTTCAAAAAGTGTGGCAACTATCCGGCTTTTATTTTACACCTTGATACTGATGACACAGCAGTAGTGCTTCCGGTCACTAGACCAACGAGGAGTCGTCAAGTTTCCAGTTAGTTAAAACCTGGCCGTGGTCTATGTACTGCGCGCAGCCCCCGGCCATGACCCCACGTCCGATTGGGAAGCCCTACGTGCCCCACAGAGCCACTGTAATCTGCTATCGATCCGCAGTCTGTCGCACAGGGTTCCGTAGCTAAATGGCAATAACAGAACGGTTGGACTGGGAGCTGATTGTTTTTTCGACGCGTTTAAAATCCAGTCTGCGAAAAAATCCTGCCGCGATTTTATTACGTTCGTGTGAATTTCGACTTACTTTGAATTGAATTGGTAGGTGTTGACTTGTTGAGTTGTGTCGGGGCGGCCACTGAACTGGTTAAAATTGCTATAGTCCTAGTAGGCGTACGTTTTTTGTCTCACCGCGTCCAAGGGCACCTGTACTCTATAATCACTGAGCATTATAATCATTGGTATGATACACCGACTTAGATAATAGTTTCCGCTTGGAAACTGTATAGAGATCTATGAAATCACGAGAATATTTTTAAACGTAAGAATCGTGTAACAATGGGTCCAAACTTGCGACCCAGTGAGTGGGTCCCGCTTAATAGCAAACGACATCGCGGCAGGCCCAGGCGGAGATGGCGGGATGAGTTGGACTCCCTTCTACAAAGATTGGTCCTTGTCAGCTCTGGAAAGAGAGTAACTGCCTACTCTCTTTCCAACTCTCTCTGGCCCGCAGTGGGACTATAATAGCTAATAATAATAGTCGTTTAACAATACAGTTTTCTGAGCTAACAATAAGAAGCAAAGAAATTGTGAGTATCTCTCCCAATTACAACTCTCTCTCTTTGATCAATTTATACACCGTGAAATTGAAATGGTTGTTTTCCCGCTGCAGAACAACTTGCCATAAGGAGTACTTTCGAAGCATAGAGTAAAAGTAAAAAAAAAAATACAACTTTTTGTTTTAAAATAATTAAAAAAATATTCATCAACTCGATAAAACACTACTCAATAGTAACACTAGAGGTAACTTGTAGGTACTACTCGAATCGCACGCACCGCCGACAAAGGTAACAGCGATGCATAAATGTTCAAAGCAAAATAAACTCTCGCACGTGGTGATTTTTCACAATCGTTAATCTGCCATTTTTTAACCGACTTCAAAAAAGGAGGAGGTTATCAATTCGACTGTATGTTTTTTTTAATGTTTGTTACCTCATAACTTTCGACTGGGTGAACCGATTTTGATGATTTTTTTTTTATTTGAAAGCTCGTGCTTTCCTTGTGGTCCCATTTCAATTTCATATAGATCTGATGATGCGTTTTGGAGACAGACAACGGAACTCTTCAAAACATAACAGTAAATAACCGCGATTGCTGCTATCGCATAAATATGCATTGTTTTGACCCCATACTATAACTAAAAAGTGAAAAATAAAAACTTTTTCCAAAAAAAACAACCGACTTCCGAAAAAATACTACAAAGTGAAAAATAACTTTAATTTCGGAAGGCGGTGACAAAAAAATTAAATACATATCCAAAGTTACCGCCTCACAGTGGAACGAATGTATGGGAGCGGTTGGACGTAGACATGTCCGAAAAAAAAGAGTAAAATTATGCCAAACTAATGATGCCATCTTATTCGATTACTTAATGCCTTCATAACTTGTGGTGATGAATTTCTTCATAACTCCCATATTTCGGGAGTAATTTGAGAAAATGTGAAATTTTACTATGAAAATGAGTGTATCGAGCTCTCTCCCTCCTGATTCCGGGCTTGTTTCAAGTAGCGGTCTCTAATATCATAATGCTAATACTAAGAGCTATATTTAATACTAAGACACATAGTGCGCCAAATGTGCACTTTCTGGGATAAAGAGTGATGTTTATTTTATAACACAATTTTTTTATTTTTTGTTTATTTTGTTGATTAAAACCGTTTTTCTAAAGGTTTACCTTATTACAATAACATTTCTGAGCAGCCAATTAGAGAAGATATAAGCTAATTAGGATATATAATTAGGGACTTAAGGTTTACATATAAAACTGATGCACTAATGATTACTGATAAGAACATTGCTATTATTTAATTACTAAATGGCTCTTAATACACTAATTTAGCATGCATCATTTACTAATTATCACAATAACTAATTACCTTGCAATATTTAACAAAGGATACCTGGGATACCTGGATTTTATATAAATAGGTCACTATTAGTAACTTTAAAATCAGTGTTGATTTACACCTCGTTGTATCCAAGCTAATCTCGCAATGTATTTTCCAAATTTTAATACAAATCTTGATATTCACGTTGCTTTATGCGCACGCGCACATAAAGATTTACGCGACTTTAACTATTTGTTCAGTGTTTTAAAAGATAACAGTTGTGTTCAGTTATGTGAAAGTGCTGAAACAAGTTTAAAAGACTGGTGTCGTCGATTTTGCTACCGCATTTATGCAAAATGGACACAGTCTGGAAGAAGCACAGATAAGTTTCGGAAGAAACATGAGATTTGGCTACAGGCTGCAATTCAATGGCCGGAATTACAAAATGAAAATATGGAACCTTCTACAGAAAATATAAGTGACGTCATCGAGCCCATAATTTCTCCTGCTAAATCTGATGCTTCAACTTGTACACATCCTAGTCCTCGTAAATCTTTTGAGGACCTTAGTAACCGGCAAAAAAGAAGACGCACTGAAGATAGTCTTTCATGCAGCAGTAGCAGCGCTGAAATTATGTTTTCGGCCGAAAGGGCGCTTCAAAAGGCAGGACAAAGCGATACAGCTTATGTTATGAAATACTTGACGGAGAATCCAGAAGAGGCCTCAAAAATCAAAGCCTTCATTGAAGGTAAATCAATTCAGGTACGGGAAATATCCCCTTTGAAGGCATTGGCTCTTTATGTATCGATGAACTTATCGAAATGGCGCTATAACACTCTTCGGGATTTCAACACTCAAGAAGGAGCTCTTCAATACCCGAGTTACTACATGTTGGTTAAAGAAAAAATTAAGTGCTATCCGGCCAAAGAAGATCTCACAGTTACAGAGAGCTCTGCAAAAATCAAATTACAAGCCTTGATGGATTTAACCTCAAGAAGACTTATTAGGTCGTTAGAAACCCCTGTTGATCCCAATCAACAGCTCGTATTGACCAGCAAATGGGGTTTTGACGGATCATCTAGCCAAAGCATTTATCATCAAAGGACGAGTGAAGATGAGCAAATCGATCTTGCTAGTAATTTTATGATTAGTCTTGTACCACTGCGGCTCGTCTCAAAAGGTGTAACAATTTGGGAAAACGAGCGACCATCTTCCACTTCATTTTGCCGGCCAATATTGTTTAAGTTTATAAAGGAAACCAAAGAAAATGTGCAGAGAGAGATGGCTGAAATCGAAGCAGAGATTGAAGCCTTAACTCCATCCACCATCACTGATGGAATTAGTGTCAAACACCAACTGCTGTTGACAATGATTGATGGTAAAATTCATTCCATTATATCCAATACAGCAGCTTCAGTGTGTGACATATGCAAGGCTTGTCCTAAAGAAATGAATAATTTAGAGTTAATCAAAGATAAACACGCAAACGAGGACATGTATAAATATAGCTTAAGCACCCTTCACGCTTGGATTCGCTCAATGGAATGCTTATTACACATTTCCTACAAATTAGACATAAAATCATGGCAAGTAAGGGGTGATATAGCAAAAAGGCAAGTTGATGACAGGAAGAAAAGAGTTCAAGAGGCTGTAAGAAGAGAAACGGGCTTACTTCTCGATGTTGTGAAACAAGGCAGTGGATCCACCAACAATGGCAACTCGGCAAGGAGATTTTTTGAAAACTACACTAAATCTGCTGAACTGACCGGAATAGATGCTATGCTTTTAAGAAAAATCTGTGTGATCTTGCAGTGTATTTCATCAGGAGAGAAGATCAACGTAACTAAATTCCGAGAGTTCTGCTTTGATACTGCTAAGCTTTACGTGGAGTTATACCCATGGTATTATATGCCTTCTTCACTTCATAAAATTTTAATGCATGGGCCAGACATAGTTCAGAACATGTCAATTGTGCCCATTGGTTTTCTATCCGAAGAGGCATCTGAGGCTAGAAATAAAGATTTTAGAAAATATAGAGAGGGGCATTCTCGAAAGCATAGCAGTATCTCATGCAATGAAGATATTATGCACAATCTTTTACTGTCTTCTGATCCACTTGTTACAAGTATCCGTCCAAAAGGAAATAAGTTTGTAAAAAAATCTTCTTTTAAGGAATTTTATGAGCTTACGGATTCTGAGAAAAGTGATATCGAATTTGTTAACATAAATGATTTAGCGGACATCGATTCTGAATTTGAATTAATTGATGATGATGATGATGACGAAGATAATTAAATGATGTTATTGTTTTAAAATGTGTAACTTAGTAAATTAGAGCTTACATCTTAATTATTTATTGTACTTTTAATGAAACTAGGTAATTTATTATCAACTTACTTAAAAGTCATACTCTCATCAGTTCTTGTGAATATTTTTGTTAATATATATTTCTGTATATATATATAATATATTTATAGACCTCTTAATAAGTCTGTCTGCGGTTTAAAGTAAATACAAATGGGGAAAAAACGTTTTTTTTTTTAAATTTTCATTTCCTTTTATCCCAGAAAGTGCACATTTGGCGCACTATGTGTCTTAGTATTAAATATAGCTCTTAGTAATAGCATTACGTTATTAGAGACCGCTACTTGAAACAAGCCCGGAATCAGGAGGGAGAGAGCTCGATACACTCATTTTCATAGTAAAATTTCACATTTTCTCAAATTACTCCCGAAATATGGGAGTTATGAAGAAATTCATCACCACAATTTATGAAGGCATTAAGTAATCGAATAAGATGGCATCATTAGTTTGTCATAATTTTACTCTTATTTTTCGGACATGTCTACGTCCAACCGCTCCCATACATTCGTTCCACTGTGCGCCTTCCGAAATTAAAGTTTTTCACTTTGTAGTGTTTTTTTCGGAAGTCGGTTGTTTTTTTGTTTCTAATATTTTATCTAATATATAAAAATCTCGTGTCACAGTTTTCGTTGCCATACTCCTCCGAAACGGCTTGACCGATTTTGATGAAATTTTTTGTGCTTATCCGGTATCTATGAGAATCGGCCAACATCTATTTTTCATCCCCCTAAATGTTAGGGGTAGTCCACCCCTAAATAATTTATAAGGCAAAACAACGTTTGCTGGGTCAGCTAGTTTGTTTATAAAACGATTGTATTAACAAGACAAAACCATTTCGCTGCGGGAAAACAACCATTAAAATTTCACGGTGTATATATACATATATAGGAGGCTGTCAACTGCTTAACTTAACTTGCCTACGGGTGCCTCTATAAATTGAGGCATCCAGGCAGGACTTAAAATCCTCAAGATATATATCTTTTAAGATATAGATTTTAAGTCCTGGCTGGATGCCTCAATTTATAGAGGCACCCGTAGGCAAGTTAAGTTAAGCAGTTGACAACCTCCTAGGTTGACCTGGAAGATGTGTTGTCCAGTCTGGGCGAGTCATCTGCCTAGACTTTTTCCAATTTTTGTTGCTAACGGAATGTAGCTCAATACCAGTAATTTTACATGAAGCGACTGCCTGTCTGGTATCTGGCTTCCACAACCCAGTTCATCATCATCATATCAGCCGAAAGACGTCCACTGCTGGACATAAGCCGGGGGATTTTCCATAATCGCCACGCTTGGCAAGCGGGTTGGCGATCGTAGTATGGTGGTCAAACGCATAGAGAACGCTGCTGCCAATTCTCTAGTAAGTCCCTTAGTCGCCTTCTACGACACCCACGGGGAGAAATGGGATGGTGCTATTATTTTACGTATGGCACCACACGGAACAACCCAGTTATTGGGTAATAATACGAAACCCCTTAGTAAGACTGGTTGTCAGACTTTCGGGCTTCTGACGACCCGTAACGACTGTCAAAGATCCACGAATGACAGCCGGGACCAACGGATTAACGTGCTTGCCGAGGCACGGAGGGGTGTTGGTATTTTAAGCTGGTCACCCATCCACGGACCAACCGCGGCAAGCGTAGCTTAACCTGATTGATGGACCCGTGCAGCTGATATTATGTAGCTATAATCCTCTAAGGGTCTTGGTATGTTAAGCTAGTCACCCATCCACGGACCAACCGCAGCAAGCGTAACTTAACCTGATCGATTATTCCGTTCGGCTGTTATTATACAGGGTAAGTTTTTATCCAGTGTGCAAACTGTAACCATGAATTCAACATATCATTGTAGACCCCCAGCGCAGAAATTTTGCGTCGGTAATACAAAAAAAAAATCAGCTGTTTCATAGAAAAGTGCATTACCTACGTGGTCAAAATGTATGGAACAGCAGATTATTTTTATTATCAGGAGGGTCTAGAATGGTATGCTGAATTTATGGTTAAAGTTTGTGCACTGGATAAAAACTTATCCTGTATAGACATAGTCCCTTACTGGGGCGACTGTGACATTGTAAATGCTCCGTAATCATTATATTTAAAAGCGCTATTGGTCTTGCTAGATTGAAAGGAAATTGAATGACTCGCCCCGTCCTAGCCCATTGTTATACCAGTCTGTATGTGTAGTCAATTTGTGCCCGTTTGAGAGCACCTACGGCAGTCAGACGGAATCTAATAGGGTCAACGTCTTGGTCTTTCTTAAATTAACATAACATCATCCCTTTATTCCCCGATGGGTTATGCGTACCTATAGGACGCACACACTTCCGTCTGTTATATTTAAGTCTTATGTAATAGGGGACCAGCCTTTTGGCATCAACCGGGCATTAATATAGACTCGGTGCTGCTATTGAGAAATTTCAGATGGATAAACTCAATTACACTTTGTCCGACCCGGGAACCCAACCCAAGATTATATCTGGACTTTAAAAGAGAATGTGAGCTCTGAGTTTGTTTCGGCCTTTCTTCTCAGAGTAGTCAGATTATAAAACCCGACTTCATTTAGTTTAAAAAAATATGATTGACGTATAAAAGTGTTTGTACAAACCTACTTACGGAAATAAAATCATTTACCATTTGTTGAGTAGGCAGATAGGAAACGCTGACTTCATCGAATTATTAACACGCTTTTATTAGCTTTACCTGTATGTTTGTTTGTTTGTAACCGACTCCTTTGGGCTTGATTTTGACCCACTTCAAACGGTCAGATTTCATTTAAACTTTGTAGACTTATCGAGGACCGATGACAATTCAATAATTTAATAAAAATTAAAAAAAACGCTTTTGTAGTTAGCAGAACTAAATAGTACAAAATAAATAATAGATAAAAGGCATGGGTGCTTGATATTAATTGATTATAAAAATACCTCAAAAAGCACCCTACGCTTTTTTGAAATTATTTTCTGCTTTTTTAAGTTTGGTTTTAAAGCGTGTTTTTTAGTTTTTATCTATTATTTTTTAACATATGATTGACGGGTATAGTGTTTGTACAAGCCCACTACAGAAATATCATTTATCATTTGACTCCTTACTAACCAGTCTGACGTCTTAAGGCCCGTTCACAAGTATCTCAATCACAACCGCACCACATCGCAGCGACTAAGTGTGGGAGCTGTGGTTTTTGTTTTGGGTGGGAAATCATCAAATAACTTCTCCCGCTCTGGGTGGAGCAGGAGGGCGTGTCAGACTTTTACTGACTAAAACCCACCCGTGTTTCCTCAGTTGCCTGTGTGCCAGGGGCCGCGGTATCTCTTTCGAACAACCCACACCCCTGGCAGGCATCGGCCCTTACGGGCCCCATCAGTTGCTGCTGACATCTCTTTGAGGCGCGCGTGGAACACAACGCGCCGTCGACCCGGGCTTGGTCCTTACCGGACAGCGAGCTACACATTACTCGCCTTCCGCAAGCCCGCGCCTAAGGTGGCCGGGAATCAGCCTGGGATTCCCGACGCCCAGGCCGTCTCCTGCGGCGACTAAGGCTGTGAGGGCGCATATACTGCCTCTCCCTCACGTGCGCCGCCTCCGTCTTCGCGAGCATTACTGCTTCGCAGAGGGAGGTCACGGCTACCCTTGTACTCTCGCTCCGTACCATGGCCTGGACCAGGGCCGGACGCGAGAGATCGCCCCCACGAGGACACGGTGGTGCTCCGCCCAAGCCAGGCAGACCTCCACCGTGTCCTCAGGGCGATCTTCGCAGTGGAAAAACCTGGGCGTTTCTTCCCGCCTTATGCGAAATAATGACCTCCCGAAACAGCCGTGTCCGGTGAGGACCTGTGTCGGCGGAAGGTGAGGACGCCATCCCGCCTCTCAAGCCACTCCTCAAAGAGGGGACTTACCGCCGCAATCGTGGCGTGCCCATGGGAGCAGTGGTTACGTGTGGATAGTGTCGCTGCAACTTCTTGCAGTTGCGTTGTCGCTATTGCGAAACATTTGAAAAGAGTAACTGTGGAGTTTCTTGCGCATTCTTCTCCATATGAAACTGCCTTTTGGAATGGGTATCTATGTAGATTTTTTTTATATATTTCGACGTTCAAAAGTTCCTTTCTAGTTTTTGCCAGTGGCTGCGACCCCGTGTACGTCGGTAGTATTATTCATATAAACCTTCCTCTTGAATCACTCTGTCTATAGATGAAAACCGCATCAAAATCCGTTGCGTTTGCGTAGTTACAAAGATCTAAGCGTACTGACACGAAGAGCGACTTTGTTAGTATAAATCTTTTTTTTTTTTCATGTTTTTTATGTAATCTTATCTATATGCACGTGTTTCTGAAAGAAGTAAATTTGTTATTCTTTCTTTTTTATTTAAAAAAATCATCGTATTGTGGTGTGTGGTACGTGTGATCAGGTCCTTATACCCGGAGTCTATTGGCCACTTATTTATCATTCATTCCATTCAACTAAGTGGTTCCTCCATTTGGTTCCAATCGCTATTACAATACTAGGTACAGCACAATGACTAATGCCTATCTGATTTGGTCGAAGCTATCGCGCATTTGGGTCGGGCGATGCGTTTTGCCATTCAAATTACGTCATTATGTTTTTTTTGGCGACATTACGTTTCTCTAATGATAATATCAGTCGGCAATTGTTCCGAGGTATTGCAAAAGCCTCTTTTTATTTAGAGAAGGAACGAACTATGGTCATAGATGCTTTTAATCACTAAGTCGAAATTCACACGCACGAAATAAGACCGCGGCGGGATTTTTTCGTGCATTGGACTTTGCGACTTTTCAAACATCAAAAATTTACCTAAGGTCCCAAAACCCACCTTAAACCACTCCCTAGTGCTTTACAGCAGTCTGTTAAGTTAGAATAACTTAATTTTATACAACAGTAAGTAATTATAGTTACGAAACACAATTAGTTGCCATATGTCAGCTAGCACACGCCATAATCTCAGCAAAACATTGAAAACTAAACTCAAGCAGAAATATAAAATAAATTTAAAAAAAAACGTAAACAGAACTTAACCCTTGTAAAGGGAACGTAGATCCACGCGAGACTTAATTGTTTCTGTAATTACCGACATTCTACCGGTTAATACATACATAAAAGCCTCCAGGCATAAAGGGCGTGCTCACTTACATTAGGCAATGATGCATTAATTCAATTCAATTCAATTTATTTCAGTAACAATTCACATTGCGTTCGAATATAATCCAGCATGAAACATAACCGTATTAAAAATATAAAATAATACATGCAAATACATTCAAAATTAGAAAATAATATTAAGATAAAAGAAAATAAATAATTTGAGAATAAAATAAAATAATAAACCACAGGTCAATAAAGTAATCGAAAACAAAACGAAAAACATTAATCAAAAACTATGTTCACATAGATATAACTTGAAGTAACAAATGTTAAACTAGGAACTTCGGAGTAAAATAAATAAACAGTTAAGTAATTACTCATAACAAAACCATGGTCAGCAAGACGACCAGTCACCACAAGCGGCACCCGTGGCACGCAAAGATCAGCCATTACCCTCATCACGTTCAATGTTCTCCATGTAACAGTTGTTCTCTCGTCTTTCCAGAAGTCCTCGCCGTGACGCCCACAATGGCAGACACAGACTCGGAACCGCTGCCCAACGGCACGGGCGCCCTTTCCAACGAGGAGGAGGAAGAGAGGATGAAGCAGCGCCCCGTGGACATCGATGCGGTGAGTACACGATCATGGTCTTTAGCACTAACACGTTAGGGCATTTAGGCGAGTGCAGTCTTCCTCACATCCATAGTAATTATCTTTATATTATCACAATTTATAAAAAATAAAAAAATAAAAATAAATAATAACTTTATTGTACAAAGAGAAACACATAGGTATATACACTAAACATGATTGTACAAGTGGTGGACAAAAACAGGTTGAACAGTGCCTGAACTAAATAAAAAGATATTTGTATCTCAGAAGCCAATTAATTTATATCAAATCTACGTATTTTTTGTCTACTTTTTATCTAATGTTATCATAATAATTTACCTATTTTTTTACCAATTTTATCTACGTTTCGTTTAATCTTTCAATTTCACCAAATTTTGTCCAGTTTTATAACATTGTTATGTAATTTAACCTAATTCTATGCTAGTCAGCCTATAACGTTCCCACTGCTGGGACACAGGCCTCCCCTCTGTGAGAGAGAGTGGTCATCCGCCACGCAGGCCCAGTGCGGGTTGGTAGATGATGATGATGATGGGACTCCCTTTTCCGCACTTAGACTCCCATTCGGTCCGTTGTGCGTGGGGATTCTGGCTAACAGAGCCAGCCTAGCTCCGCCCAGAAGCTCAGAAGCTTCCTGGGAGATTCGCAGGCTTCGCGGAGCGACCTCACTGTTCCGAGGATTTCTTCACGTTGAGAAGCCACGGCGTCGCATTCCAGGATGACGTGGGCGGCTGATTCCTCCGCGTCAAGGCAGCCCCTGCAAAGTGGGCTATCTGTGGCGCCTATGTTAAAAAGATGTTTGTTAAGGGGGTTATGGCCCGTAATTGTACCTATTATTATTCTAAGGTTATTTCTACTCAGGCTGAGAAGTTTTTTGGTTAATCGCGGGTGTACAGTTGCTAAAGCCAATTTTGACTGTCTACAGTCTGTTGCCCGTGACCATCTGTTGTTATGGAGTTCGTTCGGGTTGGTAGATGTCAAATGTCTTCAGATTTTGGTTCTAGGACATGCCATGACATGACATGTTTTCTGACGATGTTTTTGTTCACCGTTTTGAGAGCTGTGGTGATAAAATAATTTACACTAAGTAAAATGCTCGCCTGGGTTCCAACCCTCGACCTACAACTTGTAAGTCGCGGCTGTTACCACTGGGCCACCACTGCTCAATCTCTCACCGAATTCTATGATTTTATGTGTAAAATGATAAGAATTGTTGGTTGCTGTGATTAACTCAAGACAATGTTTGTGTTCTTTCACCAGAATTAGCTTAACTACTGACAGGTCATATGAATTACTTCATATCAATGTTTATTTAATTTGACTGCATAAACCATTTTTTTGATTAGTTTAAATTTTCATTTATTGTTGAATGTTAATTATATGCTACTACTGTATAGAATCAAGTTCTTCTAAGTTAACAGACAGCTGTGCTGCTGTACAGTTCGTTGCGCCACTTCTTCTTCCCAGCTAAAGCACTAGGAAGTGGTGAAGGGCGGGCGTGCGGGAGGACTGTCTTATGTAATTTTGACGTTCAAAAAGTGCTGACTCTCAGCCTAGTTTCAATAAATGACTTTTGATTTTTTGATATTTAATAAGTGTTGGAACTAGTATGGCCCGAAAACTTGTATGTGTGGAACAAAACTGGGAACATAAGTTGGTAATAAATAAATAAAAACCTGCACCCTAATTGCATACCACACTATCAATCTGAATCTCAATCATTGTGAAGGATAATCTGTGCTTAGCTAACAACAATCCACATGGTCTTCACAAGGTCTGACCAAAATTATGTCTGGACTCTAAAAGAGACTGTGACCTCTAGTTTGTTTCGGCCTTTCTTCTCAGAGTAATCAGATAGGAAACGCCGACCTCATCTAGTTTTTAAAATATGATTGACGTGTAAAAGTGTTTGTACAAACCTACTTACAGAAATAAAACCATTTAATCATTTAACAACGCCGCCCTGTCAATACCATTCAAGTACCAAAAGATCTTTGTAGCACTCTGTTTCATATTAGATCAGGAATTGTTTTTAAAACTTAGTCTCCTAATTCCAGGATGTCCGCGAGATGGAGCGGCGCAAGCGCGTGGAGGCGCTGATGTCGTCCAAGCTGTTCCGCGAGGAGTTGGAGCGCGTGCTGGACCAGCAGTTGCACGAGGGCAACGACGCGCCGGTGCTACAGCGCATCCGCGAGATGGTGGGCGGCCGCCTACACACCGACAGTATGTGGGTGAGGAATACACACTGCCACTTGCTCAAGAAGAAGGGCAGTTACCGTTATAAAAAACGTTCAAAATCTAGTCATTATCTCGTCTCGTTAAAAAAAATTCACTTTTTAGTTATAGTACCTACTAAACATTTGGCCATCTAAACATAGAAACTTTCTCATTGATAATGTAAGTAGGATTAGAGTGTATTTTTAACGAGTTGAGACTTAGGGTAAAATGCGAACGGAAATACGGGAATGGCCCCCTAGATGTCGCCACTGTCGAGTGTCTATGAATTTGACAGCTACCTGTCACTATCAATACATTTTTTTGTAAACATGCAATTTATTTTACGAATAATGCAAAAAATAAGTAAATTCGTTTATTCTCCAAAAAATGTAAAATAAGGAATCTGGGAGAAAGCTTTGTGAAGAAGAAATAGGAAAGTCGATAATATTCCACAATATCTGCTCTTTTTTCTTCTCTGTCTCTACTCTAATTTTCCCAAGGGTCCCGCCTGTGTGCTCCCGATCAACGACATCCGCGGAATCGAGGGCATCGGATACGAGAAGGGAGAGAAGATCCTGCGCTGCAAGCTGGCGGCTGTATACCGCCTCGTCGATCTGTTCGGGTGGACCCAGAGTGAGTAGCCTCCTCCTAACTTACTCAATTTACTTATTGCATTCCCTAATGTGACTCTAGGTGGTAGGTTTTACAAAGACTTGATGATTGCGGACCCTGTCGGGCACAGCAAAGTAGGAGGGAGGATGAATGCTTGGAAATATGTTGCAATAATTGGCTTTCAGTCTATTTGTCACTGTTTTTGTCGGTATATTAGCGTGTGCTACCTGACATATGGTAAATAATTAAATTTAATATTTTGTGTTTTGTAATGTTAATTACTTACTGTTGTATCAAATCAAGTTCTCCAAACTGAACAGACATCTGTTCTGCAGGATAGTTTGCGCCACTTCTACCAGATAAAGTACTAGGAAGTGTGAGGCCTCCATAAAGAGCTGATTCTCAGCCTAGTTTGAATAAATGACTTTTTTTTAAACAATGTCTGTTTGACTGCAGCTGGCAACCACGGGCAGATCACTGCTCGCCTGAACACGGCCGTGGAGTCCGTGCTGACGACCCCGCGCGGCGTACTGCCGCACGAGGTTACGGCCTCCTCGCTCGTCAAGGTGGACATGCAGGGCACTGTGCAGAACCAGGGCACCACCAACTTCCCCATCAACGTCGAAGGTAACAACCCGGTCAGGTCACTGCCGCACGAGGTCACGGCATTCACAGATTTTGGAAAGATGCTGTGATTTTGAAGTTGCAGTATGTCATTATCATCTTGCCTAGCTTTTTCCCAGCTACATATGTCGGCTTCCAGTCTAACCGGATGCGGTTGAAAACCAAATTTTTTTACCATGGAGCGACTACCTATTTGACCCTCGCAACCCAGTTACTGGGTAGTACGATGTAAGTATGTGTGAGAGTATGTACTACAACGATTTCTCCATGATTAATCCTTACTTTCCCTCAGGCTTCTCCCTGCACGCGTCCGTGCACGCGGCGCGGCCCGACGTGCGCTGCGTGCTGCACGTGCGCTCGCCGCCGGCGCTGGCCGTGTCGTCCATGCGGCGCGGCCTGCTGCCGCTGTGCCACGAGGCCGCTCTGCTCGGCGACATCGCCTACCATCGCGTGCCGCACGGTACGTATTTATGACACAACTAGCGGACCCGACAGACGTTGTACAAATTTCAATCAATCATACAAAATTCCCATAGATAATTTTTTGATTGTTGTTTACCCGAATTCCAATGTGTGCCGTAACTTTTAAATTTTTGGAACGAAGTTCTTTAACGCAGCATGCGGTAGGTGTAAACTGGTAGAAATACAAAAGTAACGAGAAAGCGTTATAAACTTATGACCCCTCCATTCGACTTTTTTTCACTCTTATACAAAAAGAGACACAGAGAGAGATAGTTTTCATGGTTTTCGAGGGTGCTAAAGCTGACAGACAGTAAGGTCGAAATAAAAATCCAAAATGGCGGCTGCTATTTTTTTAAGCTTTTCATCATGGGTGTCGTTTTTATGGTTTTCGGGGGTGCCAAAGCGGATATTGAGGTCAAAATTAAAATCCAAGATGGTAACAACTTCATAATAATAGTCCCACTATCATCCAAATAACAGTGATGAATGACTGTTTCCTCGCAGGTATCCTGGACAACGAGGAGCGCGACAAGCTGGTGCGCGCGCTGGGCCCGCACGCCAAGGTGCTCATGCTGAGCTGTGGGGGCGCGCTGTGCTGCGGGGCCACGCTCGAGGAGGCCTTCTACCAGGCCAGGTAGGTGTGCGGCGGGACACCAGGAGTGGGCACACAGCGGTCCACTGCTGGACATATGCCTCTCCAAGGCTGCGCTACAACACCCTGTCTTCCGCATTCCGCATCCAGTCTATCCCCGCAAACTTTAGGTTGTCGGTCAATCTAGCTGGGACGCGTCCCACGATACGCTTGCCTGTACGTGGTCTTCACTCCAGGCTCGTCGGCCATTGTTCGAGTGACACAACATGACACATAACATCACGCCTTGTTGCCCCGAAGGGATAGCCAGAGATACCTATAGCACACCCAATTTCGCATTTTCAAATCCTATTTAACCCAAGTCCAGGCGCAAATCCCGACTACGGCTGGAAGCGGGAATTTTTGTGAATAAAAACACATATTGAACTATAGAGCTTGCCCCCAGGAACCTGACGGCCGCGTGTGAGATCCAATTGCGCGTGGCGTCGGTGCCCGTGGACGAGCTGTCCATGTTCGACGACGAGGCGCGGCGACAGGTGCGTAGTGTTCCTTGTACTCCTACAATGTCAAATTAAATTAACTAATACTTCACCCATGTGTTAATGATTGATGTCGAAAATGGACAAAAAAAAAAACATTTTTGTATCATCATTCCAATTTTGTTAAAGACTTTAAATGACGCTGTGACATACATGTACATTAATGCAACCAACCATTTAATTTCTTTTTTGGAAATTCATAAAATAAAAGTTCCATGAAAATTTACAACAACAGCTGATCGGTTACGGGCCATTGAGTTTCGCCCATCGTATGGCGGATTATTTTTTCTTTTTGCTAATTTTTGTTTTATTCGTTCACGAAAGTATTGGCAGCTAATTTATTTTGACCCTGTATAGTACCTCTCTAGGCACAGTACCACGAACCAAAATAAATATAGTTGAACTGCCCTCTTTTGCACTTACTTGACATATATCTGTCTGTTAAAATACAGGATACCCCAGTTTAAGAGACAGTCTAATCTATTGTACACAACAGATTTCTGCAGCATCAAAGAAAAAAAAAAATTAAAAACATCACAGTAGCAAGTGAGATTCAAATTTCTGATGTACTTGTAATTTGCAGGACAATGTCTGGTTGTAAGTTTCTAAAATATGATTCGCCACCGTAAAAAATATTTATGTACTAGTGGTCAAAATTTCATTAAAAACTTAAAAAATAATACATTATTAGATTTTTAATAATACATTCAAGTTTTAAATTAATTTCAGCGACGAGGTGTCAACTTTTTTAAAAGAGAAGCCGAAGCGAAGTCGGCTTTAACTTACTGACTAAAGAATACTTACTATCATCATTCTAAAATTAATATAGGAATGTAAAGAGTTCAATACAATAAAATTGAACAGCTAAAAACCAAATAAAATGTGTAATATTCCCCGCGTCTCGTTCTCGCTGACGCATTTTTCTATATCTGTCTCTGTCATAACCTGTTGTACAGCGGCTTGCTCTCGTCCATATCAAACGATGCCACGTGACCTAAACTGACATCATTACGGGATCGCTGTTGTACCCGATTATGACGTTATGGCGCCGGTTTAGTGTAGAACATTTTTGTTTCTTGAGATACAAAGCTAAAAATAACCGTTTTTGTTGTTTGAATGTTATGGTGAATTAAATACCCATAGTGTAACTATATTTTTTGACAATAGTAGTCACTATTGACGTGTCATTTTACAATAGCGATAGAGTTGCCGATGCGAATCAGCAACTCTAGGGAAGCCGGTAGGAATCGTGTTATAATGGTGCTTTCGCCACTGAAAAACATGCATTATTATATAAATATATTAGCTTTCTGAACTACTTTTCCTTAAAAACTTTAACTGTACCCAATTTCTCTGCCAAACAAAAAATATTCGTAAAAAGGGCTACAAAGTTTTCGCTTCACGTTGGTCCTCAAATCTGTTATTATTTCCTCAAAACACCCTTTCAAACTATAATTAAAGTAAACATCTACATTGGATGGTTAAACAGTCGTAATCATAACTTAACTTTGAGTATTGTAAAAAAAACCCGATTGTTTTCGCATGATCTGACCAACATCATGGCTGAACTTTAAAAGAGACTGTGACCTCTGTGTTTGTCTCTGTCTTTCTTCTCAGTTGAGTTAGATGGGAAACACCGACCTCATCTGTTTTTATAAATATAACATTACTAGCTTTTATCAGCGGCTTCGCTCGCGTTGAGGTTGGAAATTATCCCACGGGAACGTACTATCGGAATGAAAAGTATCCATTATGTTAATCCAGGTTATGATCTATCTGTGTGCCAAATTTCATCCAATCCTTTCAGCCGCTGTTGCGTGATTGAGTAACAAGCAGCCAGCCATCTAAATATTCAAACATCTAAATGTCTAAATATTCAAACATCTAAATGTCTAAATATTCAAACATCTAAATGTCTAAATATTCAAACATCTAAATGTCTAAATATTCAAACATCTAAATGTCTAAATATTCAAACATCTAAATGTCTAAATATTCAAACATCTAAATATCCAAACATCTAGATATCCAAACATCTAAATATTCAAACATCTAAATATCCAAACATGTATATATCCAAACATTATATATCCAAACATCTAAATGTCTAAATATTCAAACATCTAAATATCCAAACATCTAAATATCCAAACATCTAAATATCCAAACATCTAAATATCCAAACATCTAAATGTCTAAATATTCAAACATCTAAATATCCAAACATCTAAATATCCAAACATCTAAATATCCAAACATCTAAATATCCAAACATCTAAATGTCTAAATATTCAAACATCTAAATATCCAAACATCTAAATATCCAAACATCTAAATATCCAAACATCTAAATATCCAAACATCTAAATGTCTAAATATTCAAACATCTAAATATCCAAACATCTAAATATTCAAACATCTAAATATCCAAACATCTAAATATTCAAACATCTAGATATCCAAACATCTAAATATTCAAACATCTAAATATCCAAACATGTATATATCCAAACATTATATATCCAAACATCTAAATATCCAAACATCTAAATATTCAAACATCTAAATATTCAAACATCTAAATATCCAAACATCTAAATATTCAAACATCTAAATATCCAAACATCTAAATATTCAAACATCTAAATATCCAAACATGTAAATATCCAAACATCTAAACATTTACGAGCTTTCACATTTATAATATTAGTAGGGTAGAGTAGGATGTCAATATATACTCGTTTTGAAGTTTATAATTCAAATTATACGATATCATCATTTTCCTGCCCTCGCATGAGACATGAGAGTAGATAAATATGATTAACATGTAAAACTTGTAAATTTAGTTAGAGAAATGAATCCATTGCTCCACAGATCTACGAGTCGTCCCGCAAGCCTCCCGCCGACGCCAACAAGTGGCGCGTGGGCGGCGAGGAGTTCGAGGCGCTCATGCGCATGCTGGACAACGCGGGCTTCCGCACGGGGTACATCTACAGGCACCCGCTCATCAAGGTACGTCGGCGCACTGCCTACACCTGCACCGCTAGTCGCGAAATGCATTTAGAGCTAAACTAATTCAAAATAGAGCTGTTGGCCCAGAAACGTTATCGATCGTAGATTCTAACCCAAACAAGCGCTTTACTTTGTGTGATTATTTATCAAAGTCAAAGCATTTATTTCAAATAGGCACATAAAAGGCACTTTTGAACGTCAACATTTACATTAAAATAGAATTGATTCTAGTCGCCCCTTCCAAAATGTAGTTTCGTATGGAGAAGAATCGGCAAGAAACTCCACCGTTACTCTTTTAAAATGATTTAACAACAATATTTAACATACATTCATTGTATAATTATGTGTGAAAACGATGCATCCAGAACAAAATTACTGTATCACCACTGCTCTAAAGACGGTGAAGTAAAACATTGTGATGAAACCGGCATGTCCTAGAGCTAAAGTTCATGACATGATGTGACATCTACATTCGCACCGCACTGGGCCTGTTTGGTGGATTACGTCCCACTCCTTCCACCGAGAGGATGCCTGTCTCCCTGCAGTGGGAAGATTATAGGCTTGTTATACTGAATTTTAAACATTGCTCAGCTACAATATGTTATATTACATGAAGCGAATGCCTATCTGTCTTCCACAACCCAGTTACTGGACAATACGATACCCCTTGGTAAGACTGGTTGTCAGTCTTTCAGGCTTCTGACGACCCCTAGCGACTGTTAAAAAATCCACAATTGACAGCCGGGACCAACGGCTCAACGTGCTTTCCGAGACAGTTTGTTTGTTTGATAACGTGGCTAATATATTAGTGTTGTGTACAGAACGACGTGCCGCGCCCCAAGTACGACGTGGAGGTGCCGCCCGCCGTGTCCTCGCTGGGCTACCTGCTGGAGGAGGAGGAGCTGTACAAGCAGGGGTGAGATATGGGCCCGACACATCGTCTGCCTGGATGTAACATCACGCCTAGTGTCATTTTTAACCGACTTCAAAAAGAAGGAGGTTCTCAATTCGTCGGAACCTTTTTTCTTTTTTTGTTAGTTATGTTTGAGTCCTATGTAATAGGGGGCGAGCCTATTGCCATCAACCGAGCACGATTCCAGACTCCAGGCTGCTACTGAGCCTTCCCGTAAAGAAAAACCCAACAATACTTTGTCCAACTTGGATATAGAACCCAGGACCGCATGCTCAACAGTAGCACTTGCTTGCTAGACCAATCATTTGAATTCATATTAACCAACTTCGTTTATTACGCTTGAAAACAAATTCAAAAGACTATTAAATGTCAGATTAGTCTCTGGAATTAGAAACAAACTGTAAACTAGGTTATCCTCGGTAAAGGGCACAAAAGTATCGAAGCGGCTTCGTTAAAGATAACCATTCACATACAACAGTACGGCAACTGCTAAGCTCTTTACAATATTCCTTTAGCCTCGTTTATGTTCATACATCTGAGGCTTTAGTGTGAGTTTCATTTTACCATCTCGAACAAACGCATCGAGCGCGTTCGGCGCTCCGATTTGCCCTGAGTTGGTGCCCAATTGGAGCGCCGAACGCGCTCGAAGCGTTTCCCGGCGTTTCCACCCATATACCTTGTTAATCCCTTTTATGAATTTCCTTCTGTCAGCCATTTCGCTCGACCACTAATTTGTTGTTCATGTCCCCAGGATATGGAAGAAGGGCCAGGGCAAGACTGGCGAGCGCACCCGCTGGCTGAACTCTCCCAACATCTACCAGAAGGTGGAAGTCTTGGAGACCGGCACTTCTGATCCCAAGAAGATCACTAAGGTAGAATATCTGAGGGTTGAGGCCGAGTAGACTGGCTACAGGCTTCACCAACGGACGGAATTTGAGGTGCTCGAAAGATTCGCTGGAATTCAGTCAATTCATTATTTAAGGGTCAAATTAAATTAGCTGGCACTACTTAACCGACGTGTTTCTTATCGATATGAAAAAGTCATGAAAAAAAATTGACATTGTTTAACATGAATTCTACGACGTATTTTGAGCGACTCAAATTACGCTGCTCGTCTGACTTTAACCTAAAGTCAGTTGAGCTCGTTCTCCATCCGTTGGGTTAACTTAAAGCCACTCCTAACGCCAGCGTAGTTGGAGGATCAGCAGGAATGCTAGTAACGTGTAACACATATTGCTAGTAATGTAAAAACAAGTTTCAGTGCAGCCACCCTAGTACTGAGAATTGGTGTTGTCACCCTATTGAGAGAGATGGGATATTATTGGTGATAAAATGTAGGTAGGCAGTTGACTGATTTTTTTTTTTTCATTAAGACAAGAATTTATTTTAAAAAGATTGTGTTTGTAATTTTTTGCTAAAGTTATTTTTTCTGCGCTTTTAAAGCTGAAACCTCATTTGCCTTTTAGAATCTGTAGTGAGGTTAAATTTCAAGTAAAATAGTCAACTGCCTAAGTAAATGAAAATTATAACGGTATGGTCAAACATTGATGATTCTGCTGTGAACCAACTAAACTTAATTTAAGCTATTGGTATCTCTTTCCTTCTAAAGAAAGAGACGGAAATAAATAAGCGCTGTCAAATTTAGTGGAACTAAGATTTAAATAAATTCATCATTTTTAAAATCACGCCAAATTCAAGGCAATCGAGAGGTAATTTCGTTTGATAATTCTAAAACGTCACTTGTCTTTTTCTTTGGTAGTCTGTCAGTAAGAGATAGCAAAACTTTTAGTTTAGGTGGTGAACAAGAAAAATTATAGCGTTTGAATATAATGTAGGTGGGCTATGTTTATTATATTAGTTACATTGAATTTACAAAAAACCCAAGATGCACAGTCTCTAACAAAAGTAACACTCAACACTGTCCCCAATAGGGTATTTTACACGAGAAAAAATCTAAAAATATATTATTAGCTTAGGCAAAATGCAGTCGGAAAATGTTAGTTTTAGTTCATGAAACAACAACATTAATTTTAAATACAATTTAAAGATTTCAGTATTTTGTATCTGTTTTTGAACACTATGAAATAGTAGCCGCCATGTTATTACGTCATACGGCATGTCAACTGAGCAACTATGTACTTTTATTATTTTCGGAACCAAAGTAATTTTGATTTAAATAACATTTTGCATTCAGGAACAGCAAACCATCGATATGTAGAAAAGTAACTCATTTTTTTAAATGATAAACAATTGCCTTTTCAAATATCAGCGCATTTGTTTTTAGCAAACTGACGTCATACCCACAGAGCAATATGGCGTCCACTGCGTCCAGCGTTTTCGTCAAATTACGCGCGAAATTTGAAAATTTAAAAATTAAATCCATTTTTATGCCACAAATGAGTGTAATACTCTATTATACGTCAGTGGTTATAGTAATTCAGCCTTACACACATGACTTAAAGTCGTTTTTACAACGCAATGTCCAAAAGGACTGACTGAAAGATGACTGACGATACTATTTGACACCTGCGCACATTGCGCTCTATTTTGTATCTTGGGTTTTTTGTATTTCAATGATTACTTATCATTATCGTAATAAGGAAATAAAGAGGCTCTGCTCTACCCACAGTTTCTGAGATCCTGGCCCGTTCACACGGCCCTGTACCATGTTTTAAAGTAAAAACTTGGGATCACACGTTAAGAGCGTTCATCTTGCGCGGGCTATGAAGTACACACAGCGTGCTTTATTATCCAGGCCTATCAGTGACTTCGAGCCCGCGACTAGTGTTCCCTTAAGTTGAAATCAAAGTACAATTTTTTTTTCAGCCAAGCACTAGATCGTTTGTATTTATAAGTTTGTATGCTACATATTTGTTTTACAGTTATTTTGTAATTACTTATAAAAATCGACATACCGTCAAATATTTTCTATTTGCAATCGTCATTACGATTATGTGTTTTTATTTAAGAGTAAATGTTAAAAATTGTTATAAAATACCAACGATCTAGTGCACTTTGATTTATATTTAATAAATTAATCAAGTAAAACCACAAGAAATGCGATGTATTCAGCCCGCGCCGGATGAATGCTCTTAAGACAGAAATAAAATCATAAGTGATTTATTAAAACTAGGCTGAGAATCAGCACTTTTTGAACGTCAAAATGACATAAGACAGTCCCCCGGCACGCCCGCCCTTCACCACTTCCTAGTGCTGTAGCTGGGAAGAAGAAGTGGCGCAACAAACTGTACAGCAGCACAGCTGTCTGTGAAGTTAGAAGAACTAGATTGTATTGAATAGTATGCCAAGTAATTAACATTACGAAACGCAACATTAAATTCAATTATTTGCCGTCTGTCAGCTAGGATGTATATCCGGTAGGCTCGCAATCCTTCCCTATCCTAAGGGCACGTCTTCCCTACAATCCCAGCGACTCCCAGTCTACTCAATAGTATGCAATGGTCTTTGTAGCACCAAATCTAGGAGTTCATTCGATTTATCTAGTCTGGTCGAACTATGCTGGGGTCGGCCATTTCATTCATTCATTCTGTCAGTGTCTGTTCACAAGACATTTGACATCAGATTACGTTAAATAGGCTCTCAGAATCTTTGGGTTATCATTAGTTTATTGTATTTTACTAACATCACAAATCGCCGAAATAAAAAGTCGTAATTCCATCCTTTATATAAAAAAATAGCGATTTTCTCTTAAAAATATAGGCATGTAAAACTTTCATATAAGTAATTCACTTTATATTTAATCATATAGAGTATTTTCAAATACGTTTAGCGCTCTCGCAAAGGAAACTGGGCTAAATTTCTATGAATCAGTAGCGATGAGCTAGCGTTCAGTACCAACTATATTGGGGTCGGCTTCCGGTCTAACCGGATGCAGCCAAAAACCATTATTTCACATGGAGCGACTGCCTATCTCACCTCCACAACCCAGTTACTGGGTAACACGATAGCCGTAAGACGTTGTCAGACTTTCGGGCCTCGTAACGACCCGTAACGACCGTACACAATATAGTTTTTATTTTTGTTATCAAGATATATATAGTAAATGCGAAACCTGAAACACGTGTCTAGTATTTTTATGTAAAGAATCTATGTAGAAAATTTCAAAACTGTATCACGAAAACTCACAAAGTTATAAGCTTGTTATGTTACCTAGTTGTGTACACAAACATGGTCACCACGCGCGCGTCCAGCCGAGTATTGTGCTCATTGATAATAATTAGGCAGTAGGTACCTAACAGTACAGCGATTGTATTGTAATTAACTAGTGATAACATTTTCCATTACAATTGTACAACATTTTTGGTAAAAAATATAAGATGGTGTAAAAATGATTGGAATCCATTCAGTTACTTATTCTGACCAAACTATATTCAGGTTTCGCATAAAATAAAAACAATGTTGTATAGTTAGCCTTTACCTTTGCGAAATCGGTAAACTTGAATCTAATAATAATATCTCGTCATCATCACAATAATAGTCACAATATTATTAATAGGTGTACATGTACTGACATAAAAAAATATTACAAATAGCCATGTAGTCAGTACATATTTTAAGGTAACAAGAAGTTGTGTCCAAATCACATATATTCCTCTCGCTGTCAGGAAACCACCCTTCTCAAATAATTTAGGACATTCCATTTTTACTATATTTTTTCATTTTTTTTTTAATTTTTATATTTTTACTCGGGTTTTGGTAGTGGTGTTTATATTTTATTTTTCTACTTTTAACTCTATATTTCTATGCAATGGTATTATTAGTAAAAACAGGTAGATAGGTAATACACGCTCCGCGAATGACACGGCAAAACTTGGCTAATTAGCCTAGTTATGTATATCTTGTCTCTTTTTCGCTCCCTATAATTACGACATGCCGTTCTACTTCCACGTGTCATCTGATAGTGAGATATTGTGCCCTGTTTTAACATCGAATGTTGTGTAGGTAACCATCTACGTCTTTTTACTCATAATATCATTGTTTCTATGTATAATTTTAAGTATAATAATCTGAGATCGGATATTCGGATGCATATTTACGTAAAGTAATTTTTAGTTATGAAAGTCTGGAAGCGGATTCTTATAATATTTTTTGTAACAAAACCCGGGATGCCAGGAATACCGGGAATGCATAACTAGTCAGGTTTATAGTATGGGAGCGACTTCTAAATTATTAGGATTGAATAACTGTTCAGATGCATATTTATTTAAAATTAACCCCGATGCAAATATGTGTATGTAGGGTGTAAGTCTGTAAAAGAAGGGGTGGTGTGTTGGTTAAAATAAATATTATTTTTTTAACCTTAAATGAAGAATATTTTCGATACAAAAGCGCGTTCCATATTAGCCAACATTTCAACTTTAGGTGAATATGCACCCGAATATCCGATATCTGATAATAATGGAAATTTTAATATTTGAATAGTTGTTACTATTATAGAGAGAAGATAGAAACTATGTTGACCATATTTCACATAGTTTATGGATGTATGTTATAGTTTTAAGATTTCATGCAAAAATAATAATTTCTCGAGCATTTTTTGTTTTGTCTATGCTGCGCTCAAAATGGCTCAAAAGTTCATTTTTCTATATTTTGGTTAATCATTCATATAGTGAAATCATCGAAGATTTAGAAATTATATAAGAGAATATTTTATTCAGATTTAATATATTTATGATGTGTTTTACTGTAATACTTGCTTGATGCTAATGTGTGTACAATTTGAGGTTTTTTCAATACTTGTCCCGATTTGATTTTTAGAAAAAACTTTTTGATATACGCCCCTCCTGTGAATCGGGGTTTTTTTGAAATGACGTTCACTAGGTGGCAGAACTGAGACATCAGGTCCGGGCACCTATCAAAAGTGCCAAAGCGTCTGTATTTTTATTAAACCGTGACTGAATGACGAAGCGAATGATGACCTTCGTCATCATATATATTATATTCATTGTCGAAAAGTGTAAAATTGTCAAAGTGGCGCCACCTGGTGGCGTGAAATTTCATAAAAACCCTAATTGAATTGCGTTATTATTAGAAAACTAATTTAAATTACTATATGTGTGAGTTATTTTTGAATAATAGTTTACTACAATATTTTAAATATATTTATTGGTTATTTTAGTAAAAAAAAGTTTTTGCTTCGAAGGGACTGCTTTCATATAATTATTGTGCTTATGTTAAAAATCAATTAAAAAGTTATAAATTAAAATAACAAATTCTATTTTTCACGCTTCTCACACAACATAATGAAATGCTTTTGACAATTTTATATTTCTTTTTCGTGTTTTTACTAAAGTTTTTTTTTGTTTTTGTTTTTTGTTACTAATATAATAATGTTTTGCAGTGGGTGGATGCTAACAACGAAGAGGTAATTTCGACGATATTTTTTTTTTTTAAATAAAACCACATTATTTTGACGTAATTCTATGACTGAAGCTGTTGCATCGAGATTCAATTGTCTAAGTCAATGTCAATGTTTTTATTTGTTAAATGTAGGTGTAAAAATAGGTGTTTTTAATAGAATATATAGATAGATCTCTATGTTATGGCATTAGCAGCGTACAAATATCAAATAGGTATCGGGTTACGACATTACAATGTGTTATGGTTAAAGAGATTTATTTCTCAATAAGAAATTACAAATATTTCACTTACTTGAGAACATTTTTAAAACTTAAAGTGTAGTAAGTAATAAGAATAACTTTGACACACAAACTAAACAGCTATTTTTTTTCTATAAAGTAAATCATGTATCCGTATAACATTTCACTTCGTACTATTATAACATTAGCAAAACCACAAAACTTAAAGTTTCTCGATACACCCACAAAAGAAATAATCACCGCGGTCGCAAATATTCTTTAGAGATAAGGAATGCGAACCTAGTGCCACAATAAAGCAAAGCAGCAATAGGGCAAGTCTGTTTATGGTAATAGCGCTTGATCATTTAGAATTATTTTGTATTAACATAATCAAGTTCAACTATACAACGTGTAACGGAAAGGGTATATACATACCAAGGACACGGCTTCTTTGGATGATATCAAACGATATTGGAAGGGTTTTTTAATCCTATATCTAAATGATTGGAAGTTATGAGAATTTTTAATACATTGATTTCTGAACAAAAACATCACTCTGATGAGCTTTATCGTGATATTGGGAAGGAACGTAGAAAGTTATTGACCTACGTAGTGCGGTGACACGTTTGTTATGATTTGAATTTAAGAAACATATAAAACCGAAAATTTGGTATCAATTCTTAAAGTATTTTATTTTGAGTTGAAACCATGTATAGTGTCTATACCAGCTGTTATCTTTATTGCTTAAGGATAGCAATAGGGTTTCTGTTACACTCTGTATAAATAAGTAGCTATGCCCACGTGGTTGTCGGTTACCGCGTAAAAAAGTAACCTATGTCCTTCTCCATATCCCAGGCTATATTTCTGCCAAATTTCATGACGATCGTTTCAGCGGTTTAGACGTGAAAGCGTAACAGACAGACAGAGTTACTTTCGCATTTGTAATATTAGTAGGCATAGTAAATAGTATACAGGATAAGTTTTTAACCAGTGCGTAAACTGTAACCATGAATTCAGCATATCATTCTAGAAAGGCGTAGAAATTTTTCGTCAATTATACAAAAAAAGTCAGCTGTTCTATATATTTTGACCGCGTAAGTATTGCACTTTTATATGAAACGATTGTTTTTTTTTTTTTGTATAACCGACGGGTCTAGAATGATATGCTGAATTCATGGTTACAGTTTGCGCAGTGGATAAAAACTTATCTTGTAGTAGGGATTCATTTACTTGGGCTAATTTTTCAGTAGTCAGATAACTTTTATTTGAAGAATATATCTGACAGTTTGGCGTATTTTCTATACAAAGCTGTCAAACCGACATGTTTATTCCTCAGGTAAAAGTTATCTGACTATTGTTAAAAATAGCCCTAAATCTTGTAAATTAAATAAATAGTAAGATATGAAATAACCAAGTCGAATTTTAGGATGTTACTAGCTTTTGCCAGCGGCTTCGCCCGCGTGGAGGTCGGTGTATTATACATATAAACCTTCCTCTTGAATCACTCTATCTATTAAAAAACCCGCATCAAAATCCGTTGCGTAGTTTTAAAGATTTAAGCATACATAGGGATATAGGGACAGAGAAAGCGACTTTGTTTTATACTATGTAGTGATGTTAACTATTGAGAAAGTAACACAACTTTTTGACCATCGTAACTTTGTGTTTTCATAATTTGATGTCTTTTCTGCATTTCCAATCAGCTTTTAAATCTTTTAACATACTATTAAAAATACGAAAGTTATTCTCTCTGTCTGTTTTGTACGTATTAACTGATATACCAGCGGATATGCTTTGTTAAAATACAATGTATAACGTAATTAACGCAAGACCTCATACACCCCAATTATTGCGTTAAAAGCATAATATAATGACCAAAACTATTATTTGCCATAAAGAAAATCGTGTTGACTATAGCATACTTTATACATTTAATATAGAGTCTTATTGCCTTAACATAAGATTTAATTTTCTTTGGCTCAATGCGCTAAGTATGCCAAAATACATTACTAGAAACCAAATGTCACTTTGTATAAAGAGTTGTGTATGTTCTTCATAGAAATAGAAATCGTTATGCTAAGCCTGCTGAAGAAAGATGGAGGTTTTTTTTTTATATTTCAGAAAAAATAAATTCAGTTCATAATTATATTCAATTGTTTCCACGAAATTCGAGATCAGCAAAAGTCATAAGAATTACGTCATCATCTCTTCTTTCTCTCTCTTCTCATCTTTTCAAGCTTTTTCTAACTTTTCGGGATATCTGGATATTTTGTGTGAAGTCTAAAATTACCGGTATGCTAACAATATTATGTCAAAATTTTAGGACAATTGTTTTGATAAATCAACAGCATTTCATTATTTATCCCTGGTCGAATGAATAAAGTTTTGAATATAACTTTTATTCGTAACATCGAGTTTGTACAGTGTTTTGAGGTCAAAAAATTGGTAGGAATGTTGCCACTTGTAAAAATTAAGTACCTTTTCCTTGCACGACCTGTTTTTTTTGTTCTTCCTCATTTTCCTTAATGTCCATGCTACCTGGAAGACGCGAAAATTGGTAGACAATACACAAGGATATGAAAACTGTAGGTTTTGTGTATTTTCACAATTTTTTTTTTTTTGCGGTTATCCCGTTGTTTTTTGTTGTATAAACGTTCAAAAAAAGATGAAGAAATGCTGTCATTTTTAGCATTTTTTTTCAAGTCACTTGATTTGTCATGTTGTCCGTTTATTTTCGTTTGTATTTCTTTTTATCATTTTCTTTTAAAAGCTTGACCTTTTCGGTGTAAGCAGAACCCTTGATAGTCGAAATAGAATGATGTAAAATGCTTGTAAAAATACCATAAAAAAAATAGTCTCGCTTAATTCAATAGCTTTGCATGGGATGACCTGTTTGTCTGCTTATGCCCGAATTGCGTAAAATCTGTACTGTACATGCTCGATGTTTCACCAGGATTTCAGAAAAATTTGAGCCATTTTTTTTCCTACTTTTTTCTTTTTTTCTACGCACAAATCTTACTTTTTTTTTCTATTTTTTTTTTTCTTAAATGTAAATGCCACCTTACCATATCCTTTTTTTTACTAACCCATTATAAGCGGAAGTCGATTGATATTTTTTTTGCGAAATATTCATTGATTTTTGCGATACACGTTGGCAACATTTTTACTAATTTTTCTTTTTTCTCTTTTTTTCTATCACGAATGGTGAACCGGAACCGGAATTGGAAACTCAACCTGAAACATTAATGAAATAAAAACACTTTACAAATTATTTGAAAAAACTGGAATATCTTCCGGAATACGGAATCTTGGTCACACTGACTTTGGTGATCAAAATATGGTTATTAAACCTTATCGCGGTAATAACCGACTGCACTCGGAATGCACGACATGGTCACAAAACCACGCACTGACTACAAAATATCTGACAAAAATGGTTGCTCCAAAAAAACAATTTGGTTGCCATGGTAACAATATTAAATGGTGACCGTTATCACAACCACCAACCTTTTACTGTGAACAAAATGGTTGCAACGCACCACGATCTTCGACAACCGCTGTCTCGTATGGACCAACCTGGGCCACAGTGGGTGCAGGATGGGTCGCCAGGTCACACCGGGACGCCGGTCAAGATCGATACCCTTCAGTTTGTGCCCAAGAACACCAACCCCAAGGAATTTAAGGCGCTGCAGCAACAGGTAAGGAAACTATATCATTAAATTATTTCACACTAGCCTTTACCAGCGGCTTTGCCCGCATGGAGGTCGGAAATTATTCTACGAGAACCGTACTAACGGAATAATAAATAATAGTTAAAAAAAAACTAAAAAAAACACGCTTTAAAAACCAAACTAAAAAGTAGAAAATAATTTAATTCTATTAAAAAGCGTGGGGTGGTTTTTGAGGTATTTTTATAATCAATTAATATCAAGCACCCCACGCTTTTTAATAGAATTAAATTATTTTCTACTTTTTAGTTTGGTTTTTAAAGCGTGTTTTTTTTTGGTTTTTTTAAACTATTATTTATTTTCCATTTTTTTTAAATTATTGAATTGTCATAGGTCGTCCTCAATAAGTCTACAAAGTTTAAATGAAATCTGCCCGTTTAAAGTGGGTCAAAATAGCGTCCAAAGTAGTTGGTTACATACAAACAAACATACAAGTAAAGCTAATATAAAGCGTGTAAAAAATATCCTATATGTTAAACCGGACTGCCGCGGACTGGCAACAACGCATTTCTAGTAGTTTTTCGTGATTATTTCATGAAATACAAACAAAAGTAAACATTTTTTTCAGCCATGCACTAGATCGTTGGTATTTTCAAGTTTGTATGTTATTTTTTACGGTTATTTTGGTATTTACTTATAAAAATCGACATACCGTCTATTATTTTCTTTTTGCATTACTTAGTACGATCAAATGTTTTATGAAAGAGTAAATATTAAAAATAATTATAAATACCAACGATCTAGTGGCTGAAAAATAATTATACTTTTGTTTGTATTTAATTAAATAATCACGAAAAACTACTATAAATGCATTGTTGCCAGCCCGCGTGGAATGAATGCTCTTAATACATTTATATGGGACCCCTGAGGTATAACCCCATCCATTGAGAACAAGAATTTTCGAAATCGATCCACAATTTCCCTGTCCCACGTGGATTATTTAAATACATATCTCTTGTGTCTATTTTGTGCACAGTGTAAGTGTTCAAATACAGTGTCAAAATAAAATAGGCTAGCAATATTTTACCCATGTTTTGGGTATTGACATCGAAAAGTAATGAAACAAAAAAAAAAACAGTGGCACTCCGGGAGTGCCGACAGAAGTGAAAACTTGAACAATTACGTATAAAAAACATTAACGCGCGACTACACAAACTGCATTAAACAAATATTTTCGACGCTAACGACAAAGCTACCCAAGCAAAGTTAATTCATTTATATGGGGACCCCTGGGGTATACCCCATCCATTGAAAACAAGAATTTTCGTAATCGATTAACAATTTCCCTGTCCCATTTGGATTATTTAAATACATACCTATTGTGTCTATTTTTTGGAGAGTGAAACTGTTCAAATACAGTGTCAAAATAAAATAGGCTAGCAATACTTTACCCATGTTTTGGGTATTGACATTGAAAACTAATGAAACAGAAAAAAAAACAGTGGCACTCCGGGAGTGCCGACAGAAATGAAAACTTGAACAATTACGTGTAAAAGACATCAACGCGCGACTTAGCCGTGTGCAGCGCCGCCGGCAAGCGTTCGGTTCCATGATTTTTGTTCACCCAAAAACTGCTCAACGCGCCTAAAGAAGTTTTCACTTCAATCCGTCATTGCTTGCAGGGTCATGCAGCCTGCATGAGATCTTGCGTTAATTATGTTACACTAGCTTTTGCCAGCGGCTTCGTCCGCGTGGAGGTCGGTGTATTATACATATAAACCTTCCTCTTGAATCACTCTATCTATTAAAAAAACCCGCATCAAAATCCGTTGCGAAGTTTGAAAGATTTAAGCATACATGGGGATATAGGGACAGAGAAAGCGACTTTGTTTTATACTATGTAGTGATGTTGTATAAGGGTACATGATTTTTCTACGGCGCGGTTAGCACGCCTTACCGTATAAAAACCGAGCCGTGGACAAAGGGGCCAATACTATATTATACAACTATGTGCGTAGATAAAGGACAACCGCCGTGCCGACAAGATCAGCGCGGGCCCGCAGTCGCACATCCTCGAGGGCGTCACGTGGGACGAGGCCAGCAAGCTCATCGGCGAGGACGCTGCCAATACGCACACCGGCGACCATGTGGTGAGTGGCACATGAGTTGTACAAAATCAAAAGTCATTTATTCAAATAAATAATAATTATGTTCATAAAAATACCTAAAAAAGCATACCATGCTTTTTTAAATTTACTTTTTTACTGAAATTATTTTCTATTTTATTAGTGCTGTCTTTAAAAAGTGTTTTAATTTTTATTTTATTTTTTTCTATTTTTTTTTTTAGTTTAAATAAATAATAATTATGTTCATAAAAATACCTCAAAAAGCATACCATGCTTTTTTAAATGATTTTCTATTTTATTTGTGCTGTCATTAAAAAGGGTTTTGCTTTTATTCTATTTTTTTTTTTTTCGTTTTTTTTTTTTGTAATTTTTATTTTTTCTGGCCAGGATAATGGCACAAATTTATGAAATTATTGAATTGTCATCGGTCCTTGATGAGTGCGCAAAATTTCAATTTAATTCGACGCTTTGAAGGGGTTGAAAATCACGTTCAAAGATTCTGTTACATAAATCAGTAGATACATATACTAAGCTAATAAAAGCGTGTTAATTAGGCTGAGAGACAGCAGTTTTCGAACGTCAAAGTTACATGAGACAGACTCCCAAAACGCCCGCCCTTCATCACTTCCTAGTGCTTTAGCTGTGAAGAAGAAGTGGCGCAACAAACTGTACAGCAGCACAGCTGTCTGTTCAGTTAGACTTGATTCTATACGATAGGCAAAGTAATTAACATTACAAAACAAAGAAGAAAATTACATAATTTACCATAATTATGTCAGCTAGCCATGTCAATATACCAACAAATACAATGAAAACTATCCTCAAGCAAAAAATAAATTATTAAATAAATCATAATACCAAAATAAAAGCCTCCAGGCATTAAGGGCGTCACAGCTTACATATACAATGCTGAATTTATGTTCACATATCAGATGAACCTTCTGGAATTTATTTCCTATACGACGGTATAAACAGCATCAAAATCTGTTGTGTAGTTTAAAAGGCAAAGCACTAGGAAGTGGTGAACGGCAGGCGTTTTGGGGGACTGTCGTATGTAATTTTGCCGTACGATATGTACCGATCCTCAGTAATTTTGACATACAGATAGAAACGAAAAGCGTCTTTAAATAAGTATATTTAGATAAGAAATTTCATTGATTGTTGGCGAACCTTGTATACAATTCTAACGTCGTAAGTGTGGGCCCCGCAGCAGGTACTGATGGGCGCGGCGTCCAAGGGCATCATCCAGCGCGGCTACCAGCACAACGCGACCATGTACAGCGCGCCCTACGCACGCAACCCCTTCGACCACGTCACCGACACCGACATCGACGAGTACCGGCGCGTCGTCGAGCGCAAGCAGCGCAGTGACTGTGAGTACCGACACCACACAACGTGACGTTGTAACTTGCCTGGCGAGGAACTAAATGCCGAAAGCCGAAATTGGCACTTGACAGGAATTGTTCACTATCTGGCCAATATTACCTATATTGGCCTGTTGCTAGAGGTGTTACTAAAAGAACCGTATTTTGTAATGGTGAAACAATCAAGAGTATTCTACCTATCTAGCAGTGGCGAAGGGTCAAAACAAACCGATGCACATCGGCCTACCTTTAAAAAATGCCTGCATGCAAAGAAAAGGAAATCTTCCGTACAAAATTCTCTGCTTCGAACTCAGTATCAGTGAAAGTGGGGCCTTGTCTTCCAAAAATAATGTTTATTTAGAAGATAAGGCCCCACTTTCACACCTTACATCATGCAGTGAGTGTTGTTTTTGGAACGGCTTTTCCTGACCATAATTCCACGATCCCATAATCCAACCCAATTTTTTTTTTCCTGTCCATAATTTAAGTAATGTAAATCTTTGCATGGTAAAATATGGAGAACTTTATTATAAAAACATCTATGTACTATACCCATGGTTGCAAAGAAATAAATGATTTGATTTGAGATTTGACCACTCGCCACCGCTATCTAGCTACTACTAAAAATACCATCTATTAAATGGAGCATAATTAGCCAGATGTGGCACTACAAGCACCATCGTAAATGAAGACGAGAATATCCTATGTTTGCAGACGACACTGACTTATCGGAGTCAGAAGCGATCAGCGCCGCGCAGATCACGTCGCCGGCCAGCGCGCCCTCCGAGACCGAGGAGGAGTCCCGCGACGGTACGGCACCAGCCTGCTTCACTTTATTACCTACATACCTTTTGTTAGCCGTCCTCCATTCATTCTCTCCACAGGACCAAACCATATAGGCATACTCTATTAAATTTTATCCCTACATCTTTTAAACCGCACCTTTGTCTTCTCCAGCTATTTTTTTTAAATATTTTATCCAGCTATTTTTTATTAAAATATTTTTAACAGCTCTTTTTTACCCTTTTACACGGAAAAATGTTAATCGTAGAATTATCATTTACAGAACATCGTGTACTAAGAATAGAAACGAAACAGGCGCCGGTGCGCAGCCAACCAGAGGTCGTCCTCAGCGACGGTAAGTACCTACAGGTTTCCTTCAGTTTGGTGCCTTTGGGTCGGGTATACTCGGCTCCAGTCGGTCGGTGACGCAGGAGCGGGTATACTCGGCTCCAGTCGGTCGGTGACGCAGGAGCGGGTATACTCGGCTTCAGTCGGTCGGTGACGTAGGATCCGGTATACTCGGCTCCAGTCGGTCGGTGACGTAGGATCCGGTATACTCGGCTCCAGTCGGTCGGTGACGCAGGATCGGGTATACTCGGCTCCAGTCGGTCGGTGACGCAGGATCGGGTTTACTCGGCTCCAGTCGGTCGGTGACGCAGGATCGGGTATACTCGGCTCCAGTCGGTCGGTGACGCAGGATCGGGTATACTCGGCTCCAGTCGGTCGGTGACGCAGGATCGGGTATACTCGGCTCCAGTCGGTCGGTGACGCAGGATCGGGTATACTCGGCTCCAGTCGGTCGGTGACGCAGGATCGGGTATACTCGGCTCCAGTCGGTCGGTGACGCAGGATCGGGTATACTCGGCTCCAGTCGGTCGGTGACGCAGGATCGGGTATACTCGGCTCCAGTCGGTTAGTGACGCAGGATCGGGTATACTCGGCTCCAGTCGGTTAGTGACGCAGGATCGGGTATACTCGGCTCCAGTCGGTCGGTGACGCAGGATCGGGTATACTCGGCTCCAGTCGGTTAGTGACGCAGGATCGGGTATACTCGGCTCCAGTCGGTCGGTGACGCAGGATCGGTTATACTCGGCTCCAGTCGGTCGGTGACGCAGGATCGGGTATACTCGGCTCCAGTCGGTCGGTGACGCAGGATCGGGTATACTCGGCTCCAAATTGCCACCAAGCCTGTTAAAATTGCATACAATAAATACTATCTAATAAATTAGGATCGTAATATTTTGAGCACGTTTTTTTTTTCATTTTTGCTCGTTTCCCTGTACAGGCATGTAGATTTCAGATCGGTATTAGCTCATTTCATAATACGAGGTCAAACTAAATTAGCCGACGAAACTTCACACGTGATGGGTTCGATTAGATTAGGTGAAAGAAATTGACGTGTGATTGTGTTATTTTTAAACAATTTATATAATAAATTATATTTCTAATGATTAATGATAATAAAAAAAAACTTGTGCGGTCGGGGGAGCCCCGTCAGGAATGAAGTTCCTTACGCGATACTCGCCCGCACACACACACATCATCATCTGCCTAGAGTTTTCCCGACTATGTTGGGGCAGCTTCCAGTCTAACCAGATGCAGCTGACCAGTATTTTACATGGAGCGAATGCCTACATGACCTCCACAATCCAGTTACTGGGTAAACCAATATCCCGATAAGACTGGTTGTCAGATTTACCGGCTTCTGACAACCCGTAACGACTATCAAAGATCCACCCAGCCGGGACCAACAGCTTAACGTGCTTTCCAAGGCACGGAGGGTCTTGGTATGTAAAAATGGTCACCCATCAACGGATATGCCGCGTCAAGCTTAGGTTAAATTGACCAATCGACCCGTGCGACTGTTATTATTTAGCCAGAAACACCTTGAAGCCGACCACAAAGGGGCGCGGGTTGTTCTGGCACACACAACTGGTGAACACACAACACGGGTGGGTTTTAGTCAGTAAAAGTCTGACACGCCCTCCTGCTCCACCCAGAGCGGGAGAAGTTATTTGATGAATTCCCAGCCTCAAAAAAAAAAAAAACAGTTGGGAAAAGTTAAACAATGTAATGACTGATACTCTGTGAAGTTTCGTTAGCTAACTTAGTTCTCTGTTTAAAAAAAAAAACAATCCTCAAAACTCCGTTTGCATTAAGATTAGACAGTTAAGTAAACTTTTTTTACAGTCCGTTCAACTGATTTTGATCTCTATAGCATTGGTAGCATGATAAATATTATTGTAAACACTTTTGATTTAAATTCCATCCTTATGCGTACGGAATAGAAATCAAAATCGGTTGAACGGACTGTTAAAAAAGTTTATTTAAATGTCTGAATCTTATTTCAAATGCAGTATAGTTTTTGATGCATGTGTATGTAAATGCGATGTACCTTTTTAGTTGACACAACCGATTTCTTGGCCGCCGAGCGCGCCCACGCCGACCGGACGAAAGGTACGTCACTACAGTCTCTGTCGACACACTGGCGCACGCGCAATGGATTTTCAACTCTCGGTGTTGCATCGAGGATTGAAAATCCAAGAGAACGTACGTCCGCCGGAGCGCATGTTTATGTTTACGAATGAATAACGCACATGCGCCACGTGAAGCAACAAACACAGTTCAGTAAATCGTTACTAACAAAACTGTTGATGGCCGATTCCTATAATTTATGGACCGTTATTGGTTAAACTTAAGACTCTTTTATCTTCACCGTTCATGAAGCAAAGACCTCATAGCTTCGCATAGTAGACCTTCCCATAAAGAAGTAGCTATCACAGGTGAAATTAGCTTGCGAATCTATTTGTATAGTTTGGCAATAAAAAATGCTACCATTGGTGAGCAAAAGGACTCGTTTTTGTTTATAGGAATCGAGCTTAAGACGACAGCTTTTTTAATATTTATATACTTTATAGTAATAATTTTTTTTACTATACAGGCACCAGGATACATTATGTTACAAAAAAAAAAAGTTTATTTGAGTAGATTAAAAGTTAAAAAAAATATTTCAAAAATAAAATAAAATTCATGTACGTATGTACCAGTACAAAATACAAGCGCCGTTGTACTGAACATCAAATTCAAAGCAATCATTTAAATAAAAAATCATTTACCACTGGAACTGTTAAAGGGTCTGTCAGTTAGTCAAAAAGTTGAAGCAAGTTGCCCATTCCAAAACGCAGATCTCTATGGAGAAGAACTCGTGTAATATACACAAAATGGTGGCGCGGCGCATGCGCATTGTTCAATCGTCTACACGGACATGTTTTCGGCGTCACGTACGGTCACCAAAAGAGATGAGCAATCGCGGTTATCGGATATAGTAGACGTTTCGTAGTAAGCAACCGATGGATTTTTTTTTTCGAATATAATAAAATTAATCCTAACATAGTATAAAACTAAATCGCTTTTCGTGTTTGTACGCTTAAATATTTTAAACTACTCAACGGGTTTGAATGCGGTCAATAGACAGAATGATTGAAGAGGAAGGTTTATATACAGTGTGTCCCTGGATAAAGTGCACAACCGAAAATGGGTGAAACTAGACCATAATTAATCGACAAAAAACAGAAAAAAAAAATCTTAAATATTTGTAATAATTATTATAGATTTTTTTCCTTTTTTATTGCCTACTATAGACGTCTGTATTGAAAATGTAATAACTTTTTAATAGTTGAGGGAATTTCGTTAAAATAAAAACAAAAATGTTGACTGATAATTGATGCTGCATAGTAAATACAAAGAAACCTCTTAAAATACAGCCATCAAGTAAAAAAATACGTTTCTTTGAAATTTTTTTGAAAATTTTGTCTAAACTTTTTAATAAATTTAGATTTTTACAAAATAAAGTCTTGAAATACAGACGTCTTTAATAGGCAATAAAAAAGTAAAAAAAAAAACGATAATAATTATTACGAATTTTTTAAGATTTTGTTTTCTAATTTTTAGTCGATTAATTATGGTCTAGTTTCACCCATTTTCGTTTGTGCACTTTATCCAGGCACACACTGTATATAATATACACCGACCTCCACGCGGGCGAAGCCGCTAGTTGAAAATAAAGTATTAATTTCTCAAAGAACATTTTATTCTAAAATATCCACCTGTTTCTTACTGAACTTCAACTGTATCCGAAGACCCTGGTTTATTTATCTGTCTTGAAGGCACAGGGCGACTTATGACGCTCTACAAAAACAATTTCTTCTTTTCTCGATGTGCTATGTTGATGGCATCACTGGTTGTTTTCTGTAGTTAACTTACACCCGAATTCACAAACGACACTTAAGCCTAAGTCTTTATATCGCTGTAATATACACCTTTACGAGAAAACGTCAGGGTAGCTCTCGAAATTAAAATTTTCGTACGTTTTTTTTAGATCAGTGTCAGGTTATGTTGAATAAAATATGATTTGTGACCGTAATAAATATGTATTTACTTAATTCATCATGACTATCATATCAGCCGAAAGACGCCTCCCCCAAAAGGGGGTTTTGCCATAATCGCCACGCTTGGCAGGTGGGTTAGCGATCGCAGTATGGTGGTCAAATGCATAGAGAACGCTGCTGCCCATTCTCTAGTAAGTCCCTTAGTCGCCTTCTACGACACCCACGGGAAGAAATGGGATGGTGGTATTCTTTTACGTCCGGCACCACACGGAACTTTTATGAATCATTAGAATCATCAATACAATTATCGTTAGTTCAAATCAACCTATTCAAAGCCCTTTTTATGAAATCATAACCTTTGACGTCAATTCTAACTAAGATATTATTCTCCTGTCCTTATCCAATTTATTTACGGTCGACACAACATGTATTTTTCACACTTCTCTATCAGTCGTCATCTCCGTAGTCACACCCTTTCTAACCATATCATCATTCACACAGTACATCCATCGTTTCTTTGGTCTCCCGCTACTCTTATAGCCATCGACATTCATACTCAAAACTCTCCTCACGACATTTTCCTCATTCCTCCGTATCACATGCCCGTACCATGACAACCGATTTCCACACAACTTCATCCGTCTTGTGGCCCAACATTCTGAGTCGTTCAAAGACATGTATTGTTAAGTCTAATGATTGTAATTCTGTAAATACATACGACCTGCAAATTGCCGAGAACGTACGACTATTTGAATTTCGCGAGCTCAACCATCTCGATGTGGAAAACAATTAACTTCACAGGGACTTAAAACAAAAATGGCGTTTTTGAATTCGGCTGTAACTCAGTGTGCACTAATTCTGCCTTGATTATTTTATTTGTAGACGATTTTGTATGTAAATATTTGTTTTCCCTTATATTGTATCTTCTGGGCACGCTCGTTCCGTCATAGACCTCATCCATCGCTTTCCATCAAGCGTGATCGAGGTCTAGAGCGGTACAATTCAGCAATTAAAAAAAAAACAAGTATCCCACCGGGATCGGTAACAGCGGGAGCAGTGGTGGCCGCGGATTACGGGTTGTAGGTCTCTCAAAACGGTGACGGGAAACATCGTGAGGAAACCGCCATGTCCTAGATCCAGAAATTCGAAGACACGTGACATCTACCAACCCGCTCTGGGCCCGCGTGGTGGGCCACTATTTCTGACAGAGAAGAAACCTGTGTCCATTATGCTATCGGGAATAGGCATTCAGGGCTCTAAGAGAGGAATCTCCTAAAAATGCGAGCCGTGTCCAGAAGTACCGCTTTCTGAATGAAACCTTTGATCCAGCTGCCCAAAGAGAGCCTCCTCAAGTTTTGGTCAAGGCTCTTGGCTTTTGACTAACGGTACAAAATCGTCTATAAACCAATTCTGAGTAACTTTTTTGTGCATGTATTTAGTTTTGGATCTCGCAAATGTTTTTTTTTTTTGTATTTTGTATCTTATATCTTATACTAATGCTTTTAATTCTAGTCATTTTCCTTTCCCACTAACTAATTTAAAAATAAAAAACAAATACTTTAAATTACTTAAAAAAGAACACCTGTGAATCAGGATTAAAGAAATTTAGCGGCGTATTGTATAACAAATTTATTGCCTCAACTTTCATAACAATATTTACTTCTCTTTCTAATTTAACCTACGAATAAGAAACAGCAATAGTATAACAACTCACATAGTAGGATCTTCGTTTATTCGTCGGAGCCACACAAATCATTGTACCTTCTTTCACGAGTAGTTCCGACCCGGGATCCGAATCTATTGTCCGACGACGAAGTGTTTTACGACTCGCCCGTGTCGCCCGTGACGTCGTCAGTGACGTCAGGAATGACGTCGCCGGTTCAACACGTCGTTATTAGAGGTGAGACTCGAATGATTCGGAATTGTTTGCAGGTGTGTGAGTGAATGAAATGTTTCAATGTATGCGCTCTTTGATTGATTGAGTGAATGATAGTTCATTATTGAAATGACTGCCTCGTTGGTGTAGTGTTCGCAAGCGGTACTGCTGACCATGAGGTCCTGGTTTTTATTCCCAGGTCGGGCAAAATGCAATTGGGATTTCTTTCTGGATTTTCTCAGTAGTAGCCTGAATAGTAGCCTGTAACTTAGGTTTGTGCCCAGTTGGTGGCAAAAGGCTCGGCCCCCTATTCCATGGGACTTAAACATAACTGGCGGAATGTGGTTGTACTGCTATAGTTACGCTTCTGCCCAACCCTTCGGCGAAAAAGGCGTTATGCTATAAAAAAGATTGTATTTTGAAGTGAAACTTCTTGGGCGGCGATTTGATAATATTGAACGAGAAATGAGAGTGAAATTTCAAGAACGCGTCACGTTTAGGGACATTTTGTTACATGAAAGAGAAGAAAGATATAACTCTCTCTGTCTCTCATTACATCTCCCTTATTCTTTATTTTTTAAGAATTATCAATTTTTTTTCTGTTGTAGGTTATGGTATCATTTGATACCTGTATTTCGAATGATTCTTTGGTAATCGATGATGCTAATGTATATACATCGTGAAATTTAAATGGTTGTTTTCCCGCGGCAGAAGAACTTGCCATAAGGAGTACTTTCGAAGCATAAAAGTAAAAAAAATAAGAATTTTTTGTTTTAAAATAATTTAAAAAATATTCATCAACTCGATAAAACGCTACTCAATAGTAACACTAGGGGTCACTTGTAGGTACTACTCGAATCGCACGCACCTCCTACAAAGGGAACAACAATGCATAAATGTTCAAAGCAATATAAACTCGTACGTGGTGATTTTTCTTTGATTGTGAGAATGTTAATCTGCCAATTTTTTGTTTCTAACATTTTATTTGTTTAAAAAACGATTGCATTACCAAGACAAAACCATTTCGCTGCGGGAAAACAACCATTTAAATTTCACGGTGTATAATTAACAATTTTATATGCCCCCATAATTATTGGCAATGTTTTTTGTCCTTGTTTTATGTATGATTGATTGTTAATAGTAGTCCATGATTGATTGAATATTTGGTTGTGATTATTTGGTACTCAATAATTGATAGAATGATTAATAATGTTTGATTGATTCGTGATCTATGATTGATAAAGTGTGATTTATTAGTAAATCAATCTTAGACGACTGTCTATGATTGATCACTAGATTGTTTGGTACTACTTAATTGATTTAACAATCTATAATGTTTGATTAATTAGTTGTCTATGATTGATAAGTAGTTAACGATTGTTTGGTGCTATTCAATTGGTTTATCGATACTATTTGATTGATTAGAAGTCTATGAATGATAAGGTTTGATTGATTGTCTATGGCTGATAATTTGTGATTGTTTGGTATTACTTAATTGAATGATTGATAATTTTCGCGTATTGTATATTCGTGACTGACACTCGATATGTCCCGGCACAGCGGCGGCGCGGCAACCTGCCGTGCTGTCGGACGACGACGTGTTCGTGACGTCACGCGCGCCGGTCGTGGTGCGCGCGCACGTGGCGCCGCGGCCGCAGACCGTCGCCAGAGGTGCGTTGTGTAGGACGCTCACGGTCAACGTCAAGCCATTCGTGACGTCATAGCTATTTGTTGCTGGGCAGTTTGTTGGGCCTCTTCCTAGCACTACAAAGTGCCGCGGGACTGTCTTATATCAGTGCGACGTTTAAAAAGTGCTGTATTTCAGCCTAATTTCAATATGATTACAATTCAAACCTTTAATTGCGTTTGAGTATTCGTCAGTAACAGCTTGGTTGAAAGGAGTTTTTATGTTGTATTCTTGTGTCGTCTGCCCCGTCATTGTCATCGCTAGGTCGTCAATCGTTATTGATACGAGGTCCTTTCATTAGTTCATCGTCATTCAAAGCCATTTTGTGTGTTGTCTCGTTCCATATTGCTAGTAACTATAACTTGATCACATTATCGCTGCACCTAAGTTGAAAAGCATTAAAACCAATAAAACCGGACAGACCAGCCAGTTTAACTAGACAAATTGGGTAAAAAACTGGACACCCTTCATTTAAAAAAAAAGTAAAACGAGTTTCTATCATTTACCATAAACACTTAAATTCTAAAGAAACAAAAAAAAATGCTAGCTTTTTGCCAGAGGGTTCGCCCGCGTTGAGGTCAGAAATTATCCCACGGGAACGTATTACCGGGATAAAAATATCTTACATGCGAATCCAGGTTATAAACTATCCGTGTGCCAAATTTCATCCAAATCGGTTCAGCCGTTTTTGCATGATTGAGTAACAAACATCCTAACATCTGAACATACAAAATTTCACATTTAAACGGGTACAAACAAATGACGCGCGCACCTGACAATCTGGCTTTCAGTAAACGGTGGTTAGTCGTCTTCTAGTTCTATCTCCCTCTATCTACAGGGTGGCAGCTACATCGACGCGCAAACTGTAACTATGAATTCAGCATATTGTTTCTAGATCGCCTAGCGCAGTAATTTTTCGTTGGTTACAAAAAAAAAATATCTACTGCTACGTCGAATAGTGAGATATCTATACGGTTAAAACTTATGGCACAGCATTTTTTTTTTTAATTTTAATTTCCGACGTAAAATGTCAAAGCAAGGGCTATATCCCTAACTGTCAAAATTTCCCAATTGAACATGAACCTTATCTTTATGGAATAAAGTTGAAAATCTATCAAAGATATTTGACAGATTGGGGTGGCTTGATTGTGATGGCGTCTGTACCTTATCGATGCTAACAGTTTGTGCGTCGATACCACCCTATATACGACGCAGAAAGAGACAACTATTATATCTCTTTCTCCGCCGTCTCGGTTCTCTTGTAGCAGTTGACTATAGTATTAGTTTTCAGTAGGTCGCAGGGCTTGAAATACCGGTATTTTTGGGTACCGGTAGCTATGCCGCGATACCGGTGCCAGACGTAGTACTTGTACTATCGGTATTTCTCACATCAGTATAGGTACCAAAAACATTACCGCAAAACCGGTGCTAAAAAAACGTAACTTGAGTGAGAAAACAGATATAGTAAGAATGAAGGATTGCTGATAAGCAGTATAACAAGGTTGCCAACCGTACGGGGTTCCTCGTACAAATATTAGTTAGGTGAAGTACAAATATAAGTTTGGTACACGTCTGGAACCGGTACCCAGATACCGAGATGGCAAGAACCGCTAAGTACCGACACAGAACCTGTACTTTTAGTACCGGTTTCAAGCCCTGGTAGGTAGTCCAAACTTTATGAATCTCTAGCCCAATTCACATTTTTGAGGTGTGATGCGATTACAAATCTATGCATTTACTATGGAAGATTCACTATTCTTGTGTATCTCGTCAAATGTATAGATTTCACTAACCGATCGAGAATTGGTAATTGTGCCTCGGGTCCCGTGGAACTTAGTATAATTCGGGTACGTCAAACATTCGCGTCGACGTCACGACTGGCAGCTGTCAAATTATCGGTCGGCTATTACGCGTCACACTGCAAAACCGTGAATCCGTCACAACTGTCCCACCCCGTTGCAGGTAATATCGGTGAAAAAGAAGCTCTCTCGACTAACAAACGTTCCAAACACGAGTACTCCCGCAGTATAAACTTCGAGCATATTGTGAAAACCTACGACTCCCCGCACAAATCTCCCAAATGTAAAGTGAACCTTACCCCGCGCCTCGCGAACACGGCGCACACTGCGCACGAGGCGGGCAACGAGAGCAGTCGCTCCAGCTTGTACTCCATCCCCTCCATAGAGTGGGATGGACGCTGCAAGTCGGACTTCGGCCTCAGGAGCAGGTCCCTCCCCCGCTCTCAAACTAAAAAGCTCTTTAGAACACAGTCTCACAGCGGCTTCATCAATTCTTACATGAGAGACCCCGAACCTATGCATTACCACGTGCCCCGGTGCCGCTCGTGCGGTGCTACCAACGTCTCCTACGCCTTTGAGATCACCAAAGACGAGAAACTTACAAAACCTAAGAATCATAACTCTATTTACTTCCCCGTCGATAACATTCCACTAAAGTGTTCAGAAGAAATAGGCAGCGATGCTACTTACGTTAAAGTACAAGAGAAATTCGTTCCCGTATTCAAAGTTGAGAGGAAAGATACAGAGTTCGTTGAAAGTCAAGAATTTAATGAAGATAATTACATAGGAGATATTGGGAACAGTTTCTCTTCAGAAAATCAGACTGTCATCGAGAAATCTGATGCTATTGATAATGTTGTTGTTAGTGAGAAAAATGTTGTAATGTGTACAACATCTACTGCCAGGGAAAACTTAGAGCCTTACACTGCAGACTCGGTCGCTGCAGGCTCTATGGATGACGTGAATAACACTATTGAATCCATAGAAGGCGAATATCATAGCTTTACAGATTTGGAAGAGTCTTATGAAAGTCCCGTCAAAGAATTAGTAGAGAAAGACATTAGGGACTACTCCGTACCTATTGATTTTTATTGCGATGATTTTAAAAGTAGAGATGACGCGAAGAAATCTCCTTTAAAAATCAAGAATATTCTCGAACCTATTTTGGAAGAATCCAAAAGTTCTTACGGTGATGATTCGAATCTCTCACAAAATGAAAAGAAAGAGGAACTGATGGAGAACATAGTTGGTGACGCTGTAAATACAGCTGTCTTAGCGAGCCAGTTGAAACTAGAGATAGCAAGCAACGCTATTCACAAAGTTACCACAGAAGCGCTCGTCGCTGAGTGCACTAAGCTAGAGAGTTACTCAGTCAACGAAGAAGGCTCTGACGTTACAGCCAATGACGTGGAGAGCTTCACCACCAACACTATACAGACAGCAATCGATGTGTACGAGAACGAAGCGTCAGAGCAAGACGTGATAGACTCCGTCTATGAGAACGTCTTCGATATATTGTCAACCGAAAATGAGTCTGATGCTAACATTGTTAAGAGACAGAATTCCTTGGCCAGTACTCTCAGTTCGGTCGAAAGGAATAGCTTCGATTCGACTGCTGAATTTGAGAAATATGAGGTTGTGTCAGAAGTTTTGTCCGCCATTATAAATAGAATAGATTACGTTGACTTGGTACTGATGGTCAAGGTCGCTCCGATCAATAATATCACTGAACAAGACCTCACTACTGACGAATGTAACGAGACGTTCTCGATAGCAAAGCTTATCGAAGATATAGAACAGAACGTGTGTCTGAATGAAACAGTACTCACTGAAGTGAGTGATATAGACATAGGTCTAGCAAACAAAGTTATTGAAGGCATACTATATTATATATTCGATAGAGCCATGTTTATCAACCATCAGAAGCAAAAAGGCATTAAAAAGACCGTTAAGAGAGTTGTTACTGTCGCTGACTTTGAGGATATATTGTTTACTGCTCGACCTATTTGGATGGAATCCGAGGATCCTGAAGACATACATGTCGAAGAAAAACATAGTGAAGAGAAAGACTTTTATGCGATCAAGGATTTTTTTAACGCGAAATGTCTTAAGGATACGACAGAAAAAAATATGAATTTTATGGAGGTAAATGTTGAATTTAAATGTAAAGATAAAGTTCTAGATTCTAAAGTAACCGACGATGAAATAGAAACAATTTACCCTGTTATTGTTAGTAACGAAAGTTTTCGTGAAGTTAAGGAAAGTAACAAAGATCATCTTCAACACATGGAGAATACTCCGGATCAAGTAGAATCACTCGTTAAAAATGTGGACTATCTGAAAAACACGCACTACTGCAACCAAATTGCAGTATATCAGGAATGTATACGAGATCTCACATACGCAATAGATAAGCCAGCAACAGAGGACTCAATTCCGACAAACAATAGCTTAGATAGAAATACTATAGAAGAAGTATCATTTCCCATCAACAACGACGTATCACGACCCACCGCTATTGATAACTTCCTTAACGAAACCTTTGTGGACTCCAGTGACATGAACAACGCTTTCCATGAAGATTTCAGCCAATCAGAGGACCCTACAATGTCATCACATACAGAAGAACTGTTTGCAACTCCTGACGTAGACCTCACTTCAGAAATAAAAGAAAATATTAGCCTCGAAGCAGAAACGTTCACAGTAGAAAACATTACAGATGCGTCCCATGAAGAATATCACTGTAGTGACAATGACGAATTCAAACATATCTCCGACCGGACTGAGGAATTCGCCAGTTTCTCCGCTCAATCACCTGCCAGAAATATCGAAGAATATTTAAGTCCTATCAAGGAACCTTCTTCTCCCAAAGAAGAACCATTTTTTTCTCCAGAATATCAGGATATATCAAACAAGACTGTAGCAGAAGTGTCGCACACGCGCTTAGAGAAACAGGACCCTTCCCGGAAGCGGAAACATGCAACCGTTAAAGAAGCGCTGAGTCGGTCTTCTTCCCCCAATAGGAAAACTACAAAGAAATTCGAACTGACGGAGTCACCAATCAAAAGTGTTTCGAAAGACTCTCCGATTAAAAAGCAAACAAGACGCAGAGCTCAGTCGGACAAGGCTTCTCCATTCACCAGAAAAGCGAACGTGTTAGCGATGTCGCAAACAGAACACTCTGGTGGCGTCAAGTACTGGCTCTCCTTCGACGAAAACCTGCCTGTCGACCACGACAAGCACGTCGTTAGGACCGTCAAGAGTATCGATGACACGCTTCCCAGCTTCATATCAATCGATTTAGACGACGACATCGATGGGAAGTCGAACCAATTTTATGGAAAGGAAACTAGTAAGAATACTAAACGTACTAGCGTACTCGTGAATGAGTACTCGGATAACGACGTCAGTTTTCCATCTCCCAGTGCGTCTAACATAGAATTCGCGGCGCGGGACCACGTCGATCTGGTCAGTGACCCCGGAATTGACGAGTCCGACTCGAGCGTCCCGCGCAAACGGTTGCTTTACGAGCTGCACAGCCGCCCGTCCAAGAGGCTATACTCCAGTTGGCCGCCATTCGAAGATACTTTGTTTTATAGAATCATTTCGAAGTTTAGAATGTCTGAAAGTTTTGATCCGAACGATTTAGAGGATCCGAATTTTGACAGCAGCTCTTAGGGTGCGACATAATTATCTTTATAGAAAGAAAGGCATTTATTAATGTGTATGCAATGACGCTCTACTTGATTAGAATCGCGCAGTAAGGTTAAATCGCAACGCGATATTACACGTGACGACGTGCAAACCACGGTTTTTTATATTAACTATAGAACATTTTAGTCGACGTCAAAAAAAAAACATAACTTTAATACTACGCGGTAAGTACTTAAGCCAGTGATACCAATTAATTTATTGTTTTTATTATTAACTTATGCGTCCTAGGAACGCTTATTTCAAGCAGAAAAACATAAAAATATAGAAATATTAATAAAAACGTATTTCAAAAGACTTGAAGCTCAAAGGCAAGGCAAATAAAGTCCTTCCCACATTGGAAATAAATATACTTGAATGAAGCAATAATGTATTTTTATAGAAGCATGTGTTTTTATTGTGAATGTAGTTTTTATTGCATGTTTTTTTTTTAATTTTAAGAATTTTTAAAATAAAAGTTTTTCGAATAATTGGTAACAGTTCGAATGTTTTTGTTCTAATATTAAAACATGTATTGTGTATCGATTTTTTTTGTTAGGGAAGTTTTCGTGGGGTTTTTCTTAAAAATAAACAACTTTGTTGAAGTTTCTTCTGACCCGATAGGAGTGACAGAAAATCATGAGTTTTGTCTGATTTTGTATGAAATGCAGTGTTGCCAACTCTACTGAACTAAAAAGCAATAGATACAGTAAATAGTAATGTCTTGCATAAGATAAAAAATAAAAAAGTAAAAAAATCTGAAGGTACCTTCAACACTTTTATAATTTTTGTGTCAAACACCAGAATCAGTAGACCGGTAGAGACTTTGTTTGTACCCACACGAAAAGCAAGAAGCAAACATTCTAGATCTTTGCTTCAGATGGCCCCTAGAGTATAAAAAACAGTAGAAACATTGATTAAAACGGAAAACAAGGATGCCATGCCATTTTTAAAACAATAGGGCTGGCAACACTGATGAGATATGACAATACTCTTGACATATATGTCATCACGCGCTCAAAACTTAATTCCAATAATATTGTAACTCGTCATATCGTAATTGTAATATTTCACTAATTCATTTCAACTCATTTTTCTACGCTTGTGTATGTTGAACGCTATTAAAGTATGTGTAACTCTTTGTGTTGTTTCTGTGTAGTGCTAGTGCCTCAAGTGTGACGCTATAGTGCTGATATTAGCTTTTAAGTACCGTATACAGATACTAAGTTCACATATACACCGAGATATTTGGTTCCGATACACAACAGTATTTAGTTCCGGTAACCACCGATATTTATCGGCGATATATACCGATATTTAGTTCCCATATACACTGATATTTAGTTTTGGTATACACCTATATTTAGTTCCCATACACACTGATATTTAATTCCGAAATACACCGCGATATTGATAATTAATTACGAAATACAACGCGATATTTAGTTCCGATACACACAAATATTTATTTTCGATATATACAAGTATTTAGTACCGATTTATACCGATATTTAGTTCCGGTAATCATCGTTATTTAGTTTCCATATACACCTATATTTAGTTCCGTTATACGCCGATTTTTACGTTACAATACTGATGGAGACCGATACCTACATTTAACTACCGCTAATAAAACTAATATCGGTACTTTGGTGTCGTTATCTTCATGATTTCAAAATTTCAACTGCAATCCCTTCTTGTACACAGTGAGCAAGCGTGGTGGCCATACTCGTTTCTTCTCCTTGTGAGAAGACTCTCAGTGAAACAATTCCAGGCTATATTTTTTAACAAAATAGGGAAATATTACTTCTGATTGGAATATTCTACAGTATGGCTCGCTAGCAAAACAAATCCCTAAATGCAGATGTACACATATTTAAAACATCATTCTGTATCTGTCTTCCTCAAACGGTTGACAGAAATGGAGCGCTGCACTGTTTTGAATACGTTTTTATCAATTCGTGCTGCAACTGGCCTAAATCCAAAATAATTTAAATAGTGGTCGTAGAACATTGATCTTAATTACGTTTATCGATGATTCTGTTTAAAATCTAGAAAGTTAAATGAACATTATTGAGTGTAACTTTAATCGTATTGCTGCAGGCCCCGATTCTAATGAGTTCGCCCATTTACTATAAAGAAAATCATATCGGCCATTTTGTTAATAATTTTGTGTTTTTTTTTTTGCACATTTTCATTGAAGGGAAAATATTTTGCAATGTTTTTTTTGTTAAGTAAAACATGAAAATAAGGCTTTTGTCTTTGCAAGATATTTTCTTTTGTGTTGGTAAATTGCTTTTGTTCTGACACTGTGCTTCGCATGCCAATAGCATTCACATGGTTTCGGGGGCGGCGGTTCGAAGTACTAACACATACAGGTAAGTGGCAATAACAGTTTTCTAATCACCACGTTTTCTATTGAGCACTTTTTTCTGAAGAGCACTTTTCATGGTTTTGTGGTAAATTTTCTAATGGCATGGGAATGTTAGTCTTTAATAATTTAAACTAGATTTTTATTATTGCAAATTATCCTGCAGACATATTTAGTTAAAGAATATTTTGAAGTTAAGTAATTTCTACATTCAAATAATAAAAACAAAAGTTATGTGCTCCTTTTAATGAGATAGTTATAATTGAATAAGGCCCGCTTGCATCAACAAACACTAAATAAATTTGCGTCGAACGAATTTAATAAAACTTTTTATTTCTATCAATCATTTCAACTGTACAAAACACGGGCGTATTTTATAGTACATACTAATTCCGTAGCCATAGACCATGACACCACTAACCATGGAATTAGAAGGTACTATATTTGTAAATGACAAACCGTGTTAACGATGATGAACTTTTCCTAAAAATATGTACGGTGCAAGCGGTATAATTAATCATTCTATATTTTTGTATAATAAGGTTTTTTTTTGTACTGTTCAGGCGAGCACACGGTGAACGGGGACCATTCGGATGCGCACCAGAGCACATTCTCGCACAGCAGTAAAGAGGTATGTCTTGTAATTTAGCTAAAAAAAATATTTGTGAGCGTTTAAACTCTGTACAACCAAGTTTTAGTATATGCGAAACTCGAAACACGTGTCTAGTATTTTTACGTACAGAATCTATGTACAAAATTTCAAAACTGTATCATGAAAACTCACAATTTTATAAGCTTGTTATGTTACCTGGTTGTGTACACAAACATGGTCACCACGCGCGCGTCCAGCCGAGTATTGTGCTCATCGATAATAATAATAATTTATTTATTTCAGACAACGTGATCTATTTTGTTGGTAAAATAGTGCTTAAAACTATGTTAGTTCACACATAAGCGCATACAATTTTGAAAAAAGGGACAGTCTTAATAATTAGGCAGTAGGTACAATACAATCGCCGTACGGTTAGGCCGTACGGCGATTGTATTGTAATTAATTGGTGATAACATTTTCCATCACACTTGCAAAAAAAATTTGGGATAAATATATAACATGGTGTAAAAATTATTGGAATCGATTCAGTTAGGCTAAGCGCGCACTACGTATTTTAATCGTTGCGATAAAAAATCGCGAATCTGTGAACAAAACCAATATACTAGAGTGCGCGCATTGCGGTAAAAACTCGCTTGAGAATTTCACCTTGAAATATTTTACGCGGATGTCATTTTATTTCGCATGAACACGCGATTGTTAAAAACGCATCGCAGTGCGCGCTTTGTCGTACTTGTACGGTTTCGCTTATATTAAAAATAATGTTATACAATATGTAACAAAAACTCTGTTGTTCCTTCTACCCACGTTTTCAGAATCGGTATACATACGTAATAAAGCAAGTTATTTATAAAAACTGTTTAGCAAAAATAATTAAAATAAATATTTAATTATGAATATTTGTAATTGAATCAAACGCAGATATCATATAATTCCGTGTAATTGGTAGGTACGAAATCTTAACAAAAATCAACGACAAAATGACAGAAAGAAGCGTGCGGTATGCGTGGGTCTCGAATTTGTACTAGCATGTTCTACTGTTCTACCGCGTCCGCGCGCTTCTTCCTGACTCACACATATACATTATAAAAATTGTAAACAAAGCTACGAGTAGGCACATCGCGTCGCTTACATCCCCCACCCCAGTGCTGCTAGCAGCACTCATTAGTCAAAGGCACTCGAGCGACACGTGGGGCGGACCGCGTCAAGATTCCAGACTTCGTTTCAATTTTTACCACTCTGACGCGTCCATCCCTCCCAGGGCACACTTCTCTAATCAAGCCCTTCGGCCAAACATTTCTAGGGCCGTTTGGGTCGACTACAAATACTAGATCTCCTACTTGCAGCGGTCTTTGGTCTTCGTTCCACCTTTTCCGAGGTATAAGGTCAGGTAGCACCTCTCTTACCCATCTGTTCCAAAACATATCCGCTAATCGCTGGGATATTCGCCATTGCTTTCTTAGGAACAAGCAGGAATCATTAAATTTGCCGAGCTGCGGTGAGTTCAACGATGTTCCGAGCAGAAAATGGTTTGGTGTCAATGTTTCCATGCTGCCAGGTTCCACTGAAACGTGGGTCAGTGGTCTAATGGTTACTATGCTTTCGACTTCACATAACAGAGTGTTGAAGGCTTCTTCCCTTGGAGCTCGTTCTTTAAGTATTATTTTCAACGATGTTTTCACACTACGGATGAGCCGTTCCCATGCCCCACCCCAGTGAGGGCTAGCCGGCGGTATGAACGACCATTTGGTGCCGTGATTCTCAGCCTCGTTCCTCATGACTTCCTCATCCAGTTCCGTAATTGACTTCTTCAGTTCAGCGTGAGCTCCTCTAAGGTTGGTCCCGTTGTCAGAATACATGTGACGGGGCCATCCGCGTCTTGCGGCCATGCGTCGAAGGGCCATGATGAAGGAGTCAGTCGTCAGAGTAGCAACAGTTTCTATATGAATGGCTCTTATAGTAAGGCAAGTGAACAGCACGCCATATCTTCGTTCGTGGCGTCTACCAACAGTGACTTCCATTGGCCCGAACAAGTCTACTCCGCAGTAAGTAAATGGACGTTGATGGTGAGCCACCCTGGCTTGAGGTAAGTCTCCAATTCTTGGTATTTCTGGTTTACATTTCCTTAATCTGCACAGCATACATTTTATCACAACATTTTTAACCGTTGATCGCAGTCTGATAACCCAATATTTTTGTTTAACTTCATTGACAACGGTCTCTTGATTTCCATGGGCGGCGTTGACATGGTAATGCCGTATTATCAACCGAGTTATGTAATTTTGTCCATCTAATATTGCAGGTCTTTTCATCTCAGGCAGCACGTCTGCAGCAGCATCAATTCTCCCTCCAGCCCGCAGGACTCCATACTGATCAAGGTAAGGTGACAAGGTAAGTAATTTACTAGTGGTAGGGATGGTTTTCGAGCCTATCAGCAGGGCGATCTCTTCACTGAACGACTGGGCTTGTGAGTACGTAATTAGCAGGCGCTCTGCTCTATCCATAACGTCGTCTCGACAGTCTAATTTATTTATAGCCTTCAATCCCAAATCAACAAAGGCAAGCACTCTTGATGTAGATCTCAGTAAACGTAGCCATGACGAAAAACGCGTAGGCTCAGGCACCGGTAAGTTTGCAGTTTCATTTTGAAGCGTGACAGTTAAACATTCCAGTAGTAATTCTTCTTTTTCAGGTTGTATAATGTTTTTCGGCCAATGGTCAGAGTTTTTGTATAAAAATGCAGGTCCATGCATCCAATCATTTTGTAAAACAGAGCAGTCATAGCTTTCTCTTGTAGCGATGTCGGCGACATTTATTTTAGTGGGTACGTATCGCCATTCACTTATTTCTGTGAGGTCGTCAATTTCACCCAATCGATTAGCCACATATATTTTATAATTACGGGCATCGTTATTTATCCAATGAAGCACTGTTGTTGAGTCGCTCCAGAATACTCGTCGCTCAGCCTTCATCTTATGCTCTTTACTTATCGAGTCCGCCAGTCTAGCTGCTAACACCGCAGCCTGTAGTTCTAAACGTGGAACAGTAATTGGTTTGCTCCCCACAACTCGACATTTACTAGCGATGAATGCTACGCGCACGTTAAACTCGTTGTCGATCCATCGCCAATACGCAACGGCGCAGAAAGCCTTTGTTGACGCATCACAAAATATGTGCATCTGCAGGTGCCTATAACCACACGGCGCAATAGTCTTCCTATTGTCACTGTTACTAGGCGTATGCGTCGTACCCCGCGTAGCGCTTGTAGCGTCTGCTACGCTCGTAGCGCTGTACTCAGCTGTAGGCGTAGCACTCGTAGACTCAAGGTGTGACGCTAGCCGCATGCGGGCTTGATTTTCTGTTTCGCTCACTCTAATGGTAGCTGCTGGATAATGTCTTGGCAATCTTATGTCACCCAGTGATTTTAATAAACAAATCCATTTTTGCCATTTTACGTAGATCTCGTCGCTAACGGGATCATCCCAGCTGATATTGAGTTGCCATGTCTCTTGTAAAATTATTTTTCCGTTAATTGTAAACGGCGACAGAAAGCCGTAAACATCAAATATTGACATTACAACGCTTAACATATCTCGTTTCGTAGGCCTTTTTTGCCCGCTGATAATGGTAGTCGGGATACGTTTGAATGAAACGTCAAATCTTAGTGAGTCGTCTTTCGGATTCCAGATTAATCCCAGTGTACGTTCACCGTCGTATTCTGTTTGTCCGACCTTGAATGTCACGTCCGTCGAACGTAGGCTTTCTTGTGACAATGTATTTAACACGGCTTGACTGTTGCACGTCCAATTTCTTATATCAAAGCCTCCTTGTTTATGGATGTGTGTGACGTCATTCACAAGCTTGATGGCCGTTTCTTCGTCTTCTACACTGTCGATATAATCGTCCATGTAATGTTGTTTACAAATAGCTTGTACAGCGCTCGGCATTGATGACTTAAACTGTTCGGCATTCTTATTTTTGATGAATTGTGCTACGAAGGGTGAGCAGTTAGCACCAAATATAAGCGAACTCATAACATATGTTTTCACTGGTTTGTCCGGTGATTCTCTCCATAGGAATCGTAATGCATGTCTGTCTTCTTGTATAATTTTTATTCTAAGAAACATATCCCTAATGTCACCAGTCATAGCGATTCTGTTTTCACGAAATCTTAGCATGGTTCCGTATAATGAAATAAGTAAATCGGGTCCTTTCAGGAAGTAATCGTTCAAACACACGCCATTTGTTTTGGCGGCAGCGTCGAACACCAATCTAAGCTTTTTCTTGTTGGGGTTATCGACTCCGAAGTGAGGTAAGTACCATATTTTTCTAGAGACACTAGATTTGTTATTTATTTCAGAAGCGTAGTCGTTGGAGATGAGATGTTCGATCCGTTCCTCGTATCGCGAAGCATAGCCTGTGCAGGACCGCATCTTCCTCTCGACGCCTCTCAGACGTGACATCGCATTAGGGTGCGAGTCAGGCAGCGTACAGTTGTTGTCTTTCCATGGTAAGCTCACGTGCCACCTGCCTTTAATTAGTGTAGATGATTGTTCCAGGTGGTTCCAAGCACGCTGTTCTTCAGAGTTCTGCCGTGGTTTTGCAGTAGAAACTCCCATAGACTCAACGGAGAAGTAACGTCGAACGTCTTCATGAAGATCGTGAAGGCTGCGGTTCACAGAAGTATTTTCTTTATTATTGTCCTCGGTGATGAAGAACGTGGAATGGTGCATACGCGGTTGTAAATATCCACGTGGCACTAGGCCGTGGAGGCACCAACCCATGGCCGTACGGGTGGCGCATGGCTCGTTCCGTCCGCCTGCCACTGTCTCCAAAGGTAAGATTAAATTACAGTTATCCTGCCCGATTAGCACTTCCGGTTTGAATTGGCCAGTACTCAGGACATTCTTAAGCTTGCGTAAGTAGTCATAGTTTTCACATCTCACTGACGTCAGGTCTTGTTTAGGTAAGTTAAGTTCATTGACACTACGCGCACTGAGGGTATATTTTTCACCGAGAGTATTAGACACAGTCAAGTCCATTTGTTCTGTGTCGCACAATAGTTCAGTGTTATCCCATGCACCACGCACTCGCATCGCCTGCTTGTGACCGCTCACTCCGGCGCGTGATGCTAGTGAAGCGCTTATCATTGACACTGTCGAGCCGTCATCAAGTAGCGCGCTCGTGCTGAACACGCCGTTGGGTCCGTGAATGTTTATTGGCACTACTTTTAGTAACACTGACCAATTATTATTGTTCGAATTAACAAGAGTAACGGTTTCACTGGTTTCAGTCTCAGCACTGGGTTGTTCGAGTTGCTCCGCCACTGTTACGTTATTATTATTTTGGCGCGAACTTGGCACAAAATGCAGCAAGCGGTGGTGGGGTTCCGCGCACCCGTCGACGTCACACGCTGCTGCGGGGCACGTTTGCTTATCATGTTTTGATAAAAGGCACTTGTAACATAACCCGGAGCGTTTCACATATGACCACCGGTCCTTACGTAAGGATCTTTTAAACTTTTTGCAGTTTGTCAGTTCGTGTTTTGATGTACGGCAGAAGCGGCATTTGTTTTCACAAGCACTTTGTTCGCGTTTTTCCGTTTGCAACAACACAGTTTGATCGTTATCATTATTATATTTACGTTTACTGTCCCATCGAATGTTCATCAAACCGGCACTACACGTAGCTATCTTAATAGCTTCTTCGCTCAAAAATTCACTTAGAATGTCTAGTCTGCACTTTTCTTGCTCCTTTATCAGTGGGTAACTGTAGTCTGCCCACTTTGACAGCAGCACGGTAGGCAGCTTATTTAGAACTACGTTGACTACATCAACACCTTGTAAATACTCCTGTCGTTTGAGTTGTCGAACCGAAGCAACGAAGTTTTTTATTTTTACACTGAAGGGTACTATATCTTTATGATAATCTTGCGGTAGTGGGTTTAACTTTTTTACGTCATGTAGGATTCTGGATATGATAATGTCCGAGTTTCCAAACTGCAGTTCTAACGTGGCCATTACTATTTCAGGGGATGTTGAACTAATTAGCAGAGCTGACACTGCTTCTTTGGCGGGACCGCGGAGACATTTTCTTAGACGCCATAAGTTCTCCCTCTCACTGAAATTGCACATGTTTGTCGACTCCTCGTATGAAGTTTGGAAGAACAGCCATTCCATGGGGTCACCAGAAAACAAAGGAAGTTCCCTTGGTGTGCTGAGGCGGCTGAGTAGGTTTACATTGTGGCTAGTGGGTACAGAAGAGGTGACTAAATCCTTTAGTGCGCTGGCTAACTGCTGAACGGCACCGTTAGTGCTACCGCTATCCAGCGGCAGCGGGAACAGCGGGCCTGTGGATGCTCCTTGTGCGTTGACCCTTTGTTTCTCCAGTTCGTGTTGGCTGCGCTCCAACCACTCCTCTATGTCCCTGCCATCACCTTGTGATTCCGACGCTGGTGGACTGTATTTTTCATCAAGGGCCGCTATATCAGCAGCTAACTTCCTGTCTATGAGTTCCAATTGAATTCGAGCTTTCTCCTTCGCCGCATCCATTTCGAGCTTCTTCTTTCGTGCAACTACCGACGACGATGACGTCCTTGTTCTCGAATGTTTCGATCTTTGTGACACGTGTTCGCATTTCTCTTGAACTGGTGTTCCTAACACTAAAGAATCGATCACTTTCGAGGTTCCATCATCCACTTTGGTCGATGATTGCTCTTCATTCTTCCGATGAGTCTGTTTCTTTGTGGTACTACGTGTGTTAACCATTTTGCTCTGCGGCGGCGTGTGGTACATTGATAAATTGATTATCCGGTTGAAGGACCAATGAATCAAACGCAGATATCATATAATTCCGTGTAATTGGTAGGTACGAAATCTTAACAAAAATCAACGACAAAATGACAGAAAGAAGCGTGCGGTATGCGTGGGTCTCGAATTTGTACTAGCATGTTCTACTGTTCTACCGCGTCCGCGCGCTTCTTCCTGACTCACACATATACATTATAAAAATTGTAAACAAAGCTACGAGTAGGCACATCGCGTCGCTTACAGTAATATTTAACTGATTTTGATTAGATCAAAGAAAGCCGGGCAGCTCGTAGGCTATTGTGCGAAATAAGGATACTTGTAAAATCAGATACTGTTAACATTTTTTTTGAATATGTCGATGTTAATAGTTATTTGATATTGAACTCTCGACTAGCCAATGCTTATTTTTTAATTATAACTACGTAAATGTTGTGCTTGTAGGTAAGTGTATACGTCCCTAAAAGGAACAACAGGGTTTTTGTTACATATTGTATATCTATAAAAAAAAAATATTCACTTTCTGCATGTCTTCTCCATATAAAGTTTAACTGTGCCAAATTCCATACTCCTCCGGCCGCGTAATTTTCGTAAAAAGGGGTACCCCTACAAAGTTTTTGCTTCACGTATAACGTGGACAACTGCAGTACTAAAATAAATGATACCGCAATCGAATAAATCTTAATTCTAATAATACTTGTTTAGATAAATAAATATTGTGTGGTCCCCAGGGCTCTCCTTCCAAGGAGGTGTCCACCGAGGACTCGCCCAAGAAGGACAAGAAGAAGAAGAAAGGGCTTCGGACGCCGTCTTTCTTGAAGAAGAAGAAAGAGAAGAAGAAGTCCACCACGCCGCAACCCGCCTAGAGGTGAGCTCATCTAACCCTTCTCACACAACGCGCCCGTTTCCATCGATCTGTAGAGCCTTCCTATTTATGTTGCCAAACAAGCGCGCTTTACTTTGTGTAAATAATTAACCAACTTAAAAAAAAGGAGGAGGTTCTCCATCTCGACTGTATTTTTTTTTAATGTTTGTTGCCTCATAACTTTCGACTGGGTGAATCGTTGTAAGCTCGTGCTTCCCGTGTGGTCCCATTTTAATTTCATATAGATCTGATGATGCGTTTCGGAGACAGACAACGGAACTCTTCAAAAAAAAAATAACAGTAAATAAACCGCGATTGATGCTATCGTAAAAATATGCATTGTTTTGACCCTAAGGATGATGAAATTTCGAATTAGTGGGGTTGGTACTATAACTAAAAAGTGAAAAAACTTTTTCCAAAAAAAATAACAACCGACTTCCGAAAAAAACACTACAAAGTGAAAATTAACTCAATTTTCGGAAGGCGGTGACAAAAAATTTAAATACATTTCCAAAGTCACCGAATGTGCTCAAAACGGTGACGGAAAACATCGTGAGGAAACCGGCATGTCTTAGAACCATAAATTCGAAGACATGTGACATCTACCAACAAGCACCGGGCCCGCGTGATGGATTACGGCCCACTCCCTCCCACAGAGAGGACGCCTGTGTCCAGGCAGTGGGAACATTACAGTCTACTTATGCCGTTTTTGTTCTGTTTCAGATAATCCCACGGATCAACACTGCCATCTCGCTTTCAGATACTTGTAATTTTTTTTAATAATTGTAAGGATTTATCCTGGACCTACGTGCGTAATAAAATGTTCAGCTTATACAGCGTGTAGCGGTGGGGTGTACATATAATTGTTGTGACTAAAGGAACATGCTGTATATGAGGCGGGTTCGTTTTTTTATGTTTAATATTAATGGGATATTTTCCTATGGGAAGAATATTTAGATTTTTCCAAGTTGTAGTAGTCGTTGTAACATTTTTCCAACAAGTGCATCTTCCAGTGTTGTTTTTATACACAAGCGATCATACGTTTTTATATACTTGTGCGAGTAAATGATGGAAAATTTTGACAAATAACGATCCCGTCTCTAGTTTTTAAGATACTCTCCATTCTTGAAGGTCGCTTACAACCGTAACTTTTAAAACCGATTTATACCGGTAAATACCCCTTCTAGTACAAGCAAATTTAGTTGGAGGGGTTAACAATCCTTTTTAACACTTTTTTTTTTTACTTGTGTTAACAAATTAGATTCTTAACCACTTCCTAGTGATTATAATGACATTTCATGACAATTTAAAATGTCTGAACAGAAATTAGTACCAGATTATTGTCAAATTATTTTTCTTTTTTTTATGTTTGAGTACTCAAGTTTCGAAGCGGCTTATAAATATAACTATGTACAATTGATGAAAGACCCACCCACCGGCTAGCCAAGGTGTTTCGGCTCAAATGTTAAGTGCTAAACACTTAAGCAGTGCTGCTATCTTCACGTTAGATGGCGCTCGTGCTCGCTCATAAATTGTACCAACTTGAGCATTTTTGGCACGACTTGAGCATTTTTTTTTTTGTGAATTCTGCACTTTTGCGCTCGTAGAGTAACTTTGAGCGGGGAAATTTGAGCATTCGCTCGATTTAGAGCAGCACGAGCGTTTTAGAATTTAGACGCTATAAAATAGTTGTAAACGGCGGATTCTTCTTTTTTAATTTATTTTTTTGACATCATTTGACGAAATTCATGTTCGATCTATACAAACCAAGTTATTATACCTTGCCAATCAAGTTCTTATGTCGAAAATTATGAGTTTAATTTTTATTATTTTAATAATTTTAGTTTCCTGACTATGTGCGTTTCAACTGAAAGTGTTGGGTTGTACTTCGGCAGCTGGTCATCACGTGATTTTTGAGGCTTAAAGCCATATTGTCACCGCAGTGCTAAGACCTCTTCTCATGCAGAGAAGCCACATTTAAACTTATGCTCACTGCGTGTGATCGATTTCATACAATCATGATTACAATTTTCAACAACTATTAAAATCAGTGCGAACACAACATGCTGACATGTCACGTGACCGGTTGTGACTTGACATGAGTTTTGTCCACAGATTCAATAGAAAATAATTCTATTTTTTTTTTTAATAAAATATTTTCTATAGAATATTTTGGGGTTCTAACATTGACGGTACAGTCGGCGTTTGGAACCTTGGCTACATTCCTAATTGTGTCTTAATCGCCCACAGCGCTCACATCAATAAATTTGCGTTCCGATTTAGGTATCACGACTATGACAGCCCAAAGCTGTCAATAATTCGAAAGTAACGCGCTCACAGTGCTCGCTCAACGGCTAAACTTATATACATAATAATATTTTTTGTATACAGCACTCATTTTTAATTTTTTATTCTTCCTTGGGTAGGTGGCGGAAGCACAATTTCGAATATGCCACTTTAATTTAAAGTTATGATGCTGCTCAAAACAAAACAGGGGGTCTAAAAAGGCCACTTTGGCAGAATCATAATATGATCATATTATGTATCATATCATATTTAAAATCGTAAAATGGTCACAAACTGACAATAATATTATCTGCGTAGACAGCACGGAATTCATCTATTTGACAGTTTTGTATGGAAATTCGTAAAATGATCACCAAATTATGAATTGCTTTATTAAAGTAAAATGTCAAATAGCAGAATCATAGGGGAATTCAGGAAATGTATCACTTTTAGAGGAATTGCTTAATGTGGCCTTTTCAGACCCGCAACTCAAATGTCATTTTTGACATCTATTACGGCATGGTATTATCGCAAGATGGATTTCGGAACGGATGTAAGCACGCTCAAATCGATTACATTGCAATTCGGAATGTAGTTATTCACAATACTCAGAACGTGGTAGTAGAGATTAAAGATTAACTACGATAACGTGGCGCGCCTCTCCAAAATTCAAAACGTTTGAAAGTATTTACAAAGCGTCACCAAGACTCACAACGCATGTTTGCGTACTGAGACGGCTGTAGAACAAAAATAAATTCAGCGATTTAAAGACAAGTCACGAGTTTTGTAACACAGACTAAGTCGTCAATGCCTTCTTAATTAAGGTGATTGTAAACACGTTTTGACATCTCGTTGGCGAACATTTTCAGTTGAACTCCATCAATAACTGGTGCATTGTTTTACAAGTTTTTTTTTCTCTAGATGGCATATAATGCTTTCATGTTTATAGGGGGCGTTGTCATAGAAAACCGGTTACCCTGCCCGCACCTTGGGCATTTTTTCCGATTGGTTATATTATATTTTTCTTATTAGGTAACCAACCATTTTTTGTAGTAATGTTAGATTTTTTTAGAGATATTATGATATTTACTTAAATACTAAGGCATACCGCGACGTCTTTAGGCATCGTTATGGAAATTTAAATGTTATTGTCACACAATTAAGTTATATTTCAATTGGTCGCATTAAAATCTCCTGCCACGCCTTACCATCTGGAGGGCCTTCAGCTCGTGTGCCTGCAAATTCAAATTTTTCAACAAAGCCCGCAGTGTGACCGCGTGGCCCACGGCCCACTCCCTCTCACAGAGAGGAGGCCTGTGTCCCAGCAGAGGGAACATTATAGGCTATACAATATGTAACAAAAACCCTGTTGTTCCCTCTACCCACGTTTTCAGAATCGGTATACATACGTAATAAAGCAAGTCATTTATAAAAACTGTTCAACAAAAATATTTAAAATAAATATTTAATTATGAATATTTGTAAAGTTTAACTGATTTTGATTAGATCAAAGAAAGCCGCCGAGTTCGTAGTCTATTGTGCGAAATAAGGATACTTGTAAAATCACATATTGTAAACATTTTTTTCGAATATGTCGATTTTAATAGTTATTTGATACTGAACTCTCCACCAGCCAATGCTTATTTTTTAAATTATAACTTCGTAAATGTTGTGCTTGTAGGTAAGTGTATACGTCCCTAAAAGGAACAACAGGGTTTTTGTTACGTATTGTATTATGTTAAACAATTAAATTAGCAGTGTTTAGCCGGGTAACGTAATCGGTTGACGGTAGACACCCCTCGCCATTTGTGCTTTTAAATAATAATAATATTGAAATAGATATATCGGTTCAATAGGATGGTCTGTCACTGCCTTCAGAACATTTGAAAGTCTCTAAGTGATTGTAAAATTTGTATTCTGAATCTGAAACACTCAACAATAATTTTATATATAACTTTTAAAATGTCGGTGGTTTTTATTGCATGTTAAAAATTCATTGTTAATTTTACATTTTATAATTTTAAGCAAATGAAGTCTAAATTTATAAATACTTAAGTGTTCTTTTTGATGAAAGAAAAAAATCTTATGGTGACAGATTTTCCTATACAATTGATATTATATTAATTATAAAACAAAAAATATAATATATGTTAGCATTTTATGTAAATGTAAGAAGGCTAGCCTACTTTCTGTAGTTTTTAACTTATTTTTCTTTTTTTTACTGTTCGGACGTAACCATTGTGTGGTTGGTATAACTCGATCGTCAGTGGGTACTCCGGTAAAACTACAATTTCAAATAATATTTTTAAAAGACTTTATGATTTATTTCTGTAAGTCGTTTTGGACAAACTCTTCCACGTCAATCATGTTTTAAAAACTAGATGAGGTCGGCGTTTCCTATCTGACTACTCTGAGAAGAAAGGCCGAAACAAACTCAGAGGTCACAGTCTTCTTTAAAGATCTCGGTCAGGCCATATGACAACCATGCAGATTGATCTGAGATGGTCTTTTGAGGAAAGGACCACACAGTTTTAACTGGACCTGTCGATTCTATGCTAGTATTTGTCAGTAATTGTGTAGCTCAGAACTTAAGGAATTAAGCGAATGGATCAAAACAATAATCCACGGTTACGTTCAAGGTTTAGATTTAGATACAAGTGATATTTTGTACGAGTTGTACCAACCATACTCTGGGAACCAGTACATTTCATGTTGTTAATTTTAAATTGTCTTAATTTTTTAATAAACGGAAAAGTATATTTTTTATTTTCTCTCCTTTTTAAGAACCTATTCTTTTCAATTTGACATTACCTAGAGTTTGTCTAGCGTTGCTAAAATGACAAGTTGAATCTTTGCTTTATACGTTTTCGGTCCTTAAGAGCGTTCATCCCGCGTGTGCTGGCAACGTCGCATTTATAGTGGGTTTTTGTGATTATTTAACTAAATATAAATCAAAGTTTTTTTTCATCTAAGCACTAGTTGTAGTTGTTATTTTTACAAGTAACTCTTAAATAAAATAAAAACATTTAATCGTAATAATTACTGCAAATAGAAACTAATTGACGGTATGTCGATTTTTTTAAGTAAATACTAAAATAACTGTAATAAACTTATAAATACCGACGATCTAGAACTTGGCTGAAAAAAATAAATTACTTTAATCACGAAAAACTAAAAATGCGACGTTGCCAGCTCGCGCGGCATGAACGCTCCTATTGGTTGCCCGGTAACCTTTTACTACAGTGCTGGTGGCGCTTATTTTATGACTTTAAAGTTCTATTTGGGTCTATAAATCAGTTATACAACTACATACAATGGAATCTTATGCGAGAAAATAAGATTTCTTTTGTACTTATACTGGTCATTAAATGTAGCCTCCAGTGGAACCTCTGGTAGTGCCAGGTTACCGGCAACCGCATCATACTGGGTGACAAACCACACAAAAATTATCATTATTACACCCGACACCCAAGAAACGTATAGTTATGACCATTATTATTATTGTATTATCTAAAATAAAATACCTATTTTTTTTAGTTTTTAATATATTCTTTTCTTTGTTCCCGTCACAAATCTTCGGGCGAATAGTTTTAAGAATAGCTTAAATACGTTACGTTACGATGTATGTGTATTTTTTATTTCGTAAAAATATATGCTATTTGAAAAAAAAAAAGTTTATTATGAAATTCTGTTGTTTTATTTTATCATAATCAAGCAATTTATTTTAATCTAGGCTGAGATCGAACGTCAAAATTACATACGACAGTCCCCCGGCACGCCTACCTTCCACCACCATCTTGCTTTAAAACTGGGAACAAAAACTACAATATTATAAAAGGGCAGGAAGAAGTGGCGCAACAAACTGTCTGAAGAAAGAAAGTTCAACTTGCAGTATCTACATAAAAATATATTTATTTTGTAAACATACGGAGACGCAGAAGTTACATTTACTTACTTAGCTTACGTATTAGCCTTTTAAATAATTATCACTAATAGTCACTTTGGTAAGACAAATAAGATTAGTAAGATATTTTATATTATTGTGCCAAACACTAATATGAGATGCATTCAATTGTTATCAAAATAATTAACCTGTTGACCGTCATGGTCATCTAAAGCTTGGCGCCGCATGTTTTTGCTTTTGACGTTGCGGTGAAAAGGTTTGAATATAGGTAGGTACTCACTTATATAATAAAAAATAAAATACCGACGACAAATAAAACGTTCAAAACAAGCTCATTTTTGAAGCAGTTATTTTATTTCAGTCTCCGATTGGTTTGGACTTTTAGATATTGACGTCTAAAATCCGCCATTTTGATTTTAATAAACACAAAAATAAGCCGTAAAAGAAAAAAAACAACAGACTTCCGGAAAACCACTACAAAGTGAAAAATTACTTTTTTTGTGTTTTTCCGGACGTCGGTGGTTTTTTTTTTTTTTGAAAAAGGTAAAGGTTATACATTTACTCATTCTGTAACTCAAATTGTATGTAGTTTTGTAATGTGTAACTGTTTATTTACCATACTAAATAAAATAAAATAAAGTACCCTAGGTCTTCAGGTTTTTTTTTGGTCTTTTTTTTGGTAAGTATGTAGTTTTGTAATGTGTAACTGTTTATTTACCATACTAAATAAAATAAAATAAAGTACCCTAGGTCTTTCTCCATATCCTAAGCTATATCTCTACGAAATTTCATGACGGTCGGTTCAGTGGTTCAGGCGTGAAAGCGTAAGAGACAGACAGACATTGTTACTTTCGCATTTATAATATTAGTAGATAAGGACTAGTAAGCATAGTAGGGATAATTTCACTTCGAAAAACAATAAAAATATTAAATAACTTATTCGGGTTCCCTCAAACTGAGGTGGCCATTGCGCCCGCATTTTACTGGTGAATGACGTCACGAGAACGTTTTAAGGAGTGTTTAATGGAGACGGCAACTGTCAAAATAGCTGTCGTTCCCAACACAAACTACAAGAATAAATGACAGGTGGTTTTGTTTTATTTTTACCCGACTGTGCCAGAAGGAGGGTTATGTTTTTCGAGTGTATGTATGTGGATTTCTGTGTCGCGCTCTATAGCCTGAACGGCTTGATTGATTTTCATTTAATTTTTTTAAATCAAAATGATTGTAAAGAGTAGAGTGTCTAGTGCATTCCCTTGAGGTAAGCCATAAACGTTACGTTCCTGTTATACGTATATTGGATCTCTTGCTGTTTGTGACTGTATTTAAGGATGGGAGTCTCTGTCCTTCGCTTTCTTAGTTATAACTTAATTATTACATTTATTACTAGTTACTTATTTAAACACGAGTTCAACCTAGTCAAACGGCTGAAATTACTCAGGCGTTCTGTTGTTTACAGACATAAATAGTCCTCCTCACAGATTTTCGATCATGGTAGCCAATCTCAGCAGAGCCAGTGTGTGCGCAGACACACGTGCACTCACTATCTCACTCGCAGTCTCTTAGTGCGATGAGACGGCAATCATAGGTACACGACCGGAGACATATTAGGCTCAGGACCACCAGCTTAACTTGCGTTCCGAGGTACGGTGGTATCACACCGCCGACTTCCAAACTCCAGAGTGGTACTGACAAACATTGCCCGACCTGGCAATCGAGCCCACGCTCAGCAGTCGCGCTTGCAAGCACGAGAGCAATAGGGTAGTTACCTACATAGAACTATTTAAGGAAAGTTGTATATTAGAATTGCCATTTCTTTTATTGTAGGTTTACCTTGCCGAGCAAATGTCAAAATTGCGCGTTTTTATCTGTGTCAACCATAACAATATCTTCTCTTTGAGGAAAACGCAAGTTTATGTGTTTCAATTTTATTGCAACTAGTTCAAGATTTATATTTGTTCGCCAGTGAAGACCGCGCTGCACTGCTATTTTACATTCTTACTTACGTGTGTGTGACTTATATTTAATTTTGCTGGGAAATAAGACTATTTTCTGACACATGACGTTGCCCAGCCATTTTAATGTTAATACCAAATCGACGGCTTACGGACATACCTGGGGCCAGCCACTTACGAAATGTTCCAATCCTACTTCGATGCCTTGAATATCCACTATGGCGTTTTTTAAGAAAATCTTCTGGGATTCTTCGCTCATGTCAAGTAGGCAAGTTTCGTCGTGTACAATATTATTTTCTGTTGTTGCGAAATATGTTTGTAATAAATGAGCAGACGAATCATTCGTAATAATTATAGTTTTTTTGTTTCGAACTGCTTCTGCAACGTTTTCTAAAGTTTTTTTTTGTATTCCTGAGGTTGGTATTTCATTGCATACTAAAATTACAACTTTTTCTTTATTTGTATTCGTCAATTCTCCACGTAATTCATTACGTTCCTTCGTTGGTAGCTTTACAATTTCTTCAAAATCTAACACAACGTGGTCTTTATTCTTTAAATGCTGCATTACTTTAACAATAGTCAGTACGCTGTTCTCTGTAACGATGACAGTACTCGAGTGCTGATACAAGTTCAAGGATTTTACCGCGTCTTCTGTGAATGTGTAATTATATTCTTTTATTTTTCTTATATATGGTACGCTTATTGAGATCATCAGTGGGTCTTCAATAATATAGCTTGTAGTTCTCTGAAATATTTGATCGTGTTTGGTAAGATACTCTGCCTCTTTTGGCAGCATCCACCATGCCTGTATATCATTGTGATATTTAAGAAACATTGCGTCAGTTTTAGCTTTCATATAGACGCTGTATTCTAGATTCTCTTCTATTTCGTCTTTTAATTTCGCCTCCACACTTTTCTCATCTGCTTGGTTAGAGTAAATTATCAGTTTCTTTAAGAAATCTTTAGCTAAATTTTCCTCATGTTCAGTGATTTCCAATAAAAGTCTAGGAAACTTGTTACCTTTAAAACAAAATTTATATTCACACAAATCGGGGATTTCTTTATTCAAATTTTCATACAGCCTTCTAGCATCAGTTCCTATTACATCCCCGCTATCTGTTAGCTTCATCAGTTTGGTATTAACATCCAGTACAAATATGTTTCCGATGGCACCAGCCCAGCCTCCTTTGAGCTGCAGAAATATAGGTTCCAAAGATTCATCTATAGTTATCATCTTACTTGGCTTACACTTCTCTAATAAATCGCTCATTTTTGACGTTAGAAGTTCTATTCTGCTCATATCAACTACTGTTATATCTTTATTCCCGAAAGCAGCCGGGACTCTCAGCTGAAACTCTGGAGATAATAATATTTTTTTTGCAGCCAGTTCGACTGCTTTGTCAACAGTCGATCGAGAAACACTTGTTTGATTCCATTGTGGCCTATATTTTGCGTGTTGTTTGTTAATTTCTAACAGGCCATTATTGTATGTTATAACGGTCCCTATCAGTTTGCTGAGTTTCTCAGCATCGGTTGGGTCGTCTATGAATTCAGACAGTAAATTCTTTATATCAGAGGGTTGTTTTCTTTTTTTTAGAATTTCCATCAGCAGTGTATCTCTGAATAGAGGGAGGTATTCTTCATTGTTGTCAAAGAAGTCGTGACGAAAGGTAGCAATTCGATGTTGATTAGATTGAATTTCTGAAATTTCGAGAACTTTTTGCGCCAAAATGACGTGGTAACGTAGCATAATATTTTCATTATTATCGCTCAGAATCTGTTGGAAATCCACTTTACTCATTATAAAAGTAGCTAACTGAGTAGCCAATGAAGTCATTTGGTCTTCAATAGCTATTTTGCACAGAGACTCTTCAAACTGTGGTTGGTTGTAAGGTCGCTTGGCCGTACGACCTGTACCAATCAAATCATTCAGAATGGAGAAAAAGCTACCGTCGACTTCCAACTCATTACTAAATTCATCTCTTGCAGTCGTGTATATAACGAATAAACATTCTGGTTCAGCAAATTTACCACCAAATAGAAGTTCCTTATTACTCGGAACGAAATGTTGTCTGATTTTCAAGTAACTGAAAAAGTAGGTGTTCAAGTCGATTGTAAGTGTCTGTTTCTTGTTTTCCTTATGTTTAGCTTGTATGAAGATCAAGACAGACTTTCTAAACCCGTCAACGTCTACTGTTGCTTTGAAACAAATGTCGTCGAATGCCCCTACGTCGGCGACATTTGAAGCCAATTGAAACTCTGCGATCCTATCGTCGTGAATCGCTCTAAAATATATTAAGCTAAGTAACTTCGTTTCATACAAGTGTCCTAAAATTGCTGCTGTTCCTTCACGTCTTTTAAACTTGGCGCAGCTCATCGTTAGTCCCGCGGGCACCTCACTTGGCACACACAGCACCAGCACAGAGGCAGATGGCACTCACAGTCACGGGAAGCACTCAGCGGGACCAAACTGAGTGGAATGTCTAGCCGACGACCTGCAGACAAAGAGAACAAGTTCTGTGACTGAAATCTTCGAAGCAGAAGATAGATAAATAATAGTTTAAAAAAAAACTAAAAAAACACGCTTTAAAACCAAACTAAAAAGTAGAAAATAATTTAATTCTATTAAAAAGCGTGGGGTGCTTGATATTAATTGATTATAAAAATACCTCAAAAAGCACCCCACGCTTTTTAATAGAATTAAATTATTTTCTACTTTTTAGGTTTAACTACAAAACCGTGCTTTTTTCTATTTTTTTTTTTTTAATTATTGAATTGTCATAGGTCCTCGATAAGTCTACAAAGTTTAAATGAAATCTGACCGTTTAAAGTGGGTCAAAATAGCGTCCAAAGGAGTCGGTTACATACAAACAAACATACAAGTGAAGCTAATATAAAGCGTGTAAAAAGGAGTAGGGGTCGTTCAAGATGGCAAACCTTAGCATAAGCAGCACACAGGCCTCCTCTCTGTGAGAGGGATTGGGCAGTTACCCGCCTCGCCGGCCCAGCGCGGGTTGGTAGATGTTACATGTTGTCGAATTTTGGTTCTAGGAAATGCATGTCTTCTCTCGATTCAATTGACCGTTTTGATAGCAGTAGTAATGAAATAAATTACACGAAGTAAATTGTCTGCCTGGCTTTGAACTAATAACTCGTAAGTCGGGGGCGTATTACCACTGGACCTCTATTGCTCTGTAATTCGGCTTAGTAATGTTATCTGTGGCCGTGTCGACGCACAACATATAAACGAAAACATGCCATCTTCAAAAGAATCAGCCCACCTGCAGTGTTACCACAAATCAAGTTTTTTCTGTAGACGAACCAAAGCAAAATGGTTTACTATAGTTTGATTTTGTTTAGGCGAGTTTAAAACGAGCCGTCAGAAGCCCAAAAGTCTGACAACCAGGCTTACCAAGGGGTATCGTATTACCCAGTATCTGGGTTTTTTTTTTGTTGGGTGGGAAATCATCAAATAACTTCTCCCGCTCTGGGTGGAGCAGGAGGGCGTGTCAGACTTTTACTGACTAAAACCCACCCGTGGGTGTCGTCCGCCCGTCATCGATGTTCTATTAGTGGACGAGTATTTTGATACACTACAAAAATATGTTTTCTGTTAAATTCCCGTCCGCCGTATCGCCATCATGAAACGTAATTACAACGCAATACAAAATAAAATCATCTGATTTTCGGGGCCCGGTTTATAAATGCGTTGTTTACAAAAATACGCAGCGCGAGTCCGCGAGCCGTGCCAAAGCAATCGACTTGTTCGTTTAGAGCTCGCCGAACGTCACCACTACGTAATACGTAAAGCAGTAATAACACAATTATAATGTGCTTTCTATTACTGTCTAAGCAAAAACAAATACTCGCCGGCCCAAACTAATACAAATGGCCTTACTCCGTCATATAGAGAAGAGTCCCAGCTAGAGCATAAAAAATTCAGCGAAATCCTACTTCAGCAGTGCACATTTCACTAATAACTCCAAGCCATACTGACGTAGACCATGCTAATCCGAGCCAGCGAACGCAAAATCTAACGTAGAGGAGAAGTAAAAGTAGAGTGAAATGGTTTGTTTTTTGGTTGGGAATTCATCAAATAATTTCTCCCGCTCTGGGTGGAGCGGGAGGGCGTGTCGGACTTTTACTGACTAAAACCCCCTCGTGTTCCTTCAGTTGCCTGTGTGCCAGGGGCCGCTGTATCTGTTTCGAAAAACCTGCACCCCTGGCAGGCATCGGCCCTTGCGGGCCCCATCAGTTGGTGCTGACATCTCTTTGAGGCGCGCGTGGAACACAACGCGCCGTCGACCCGGACTTGGTCCTTATCGGACAGCGAGCTACCCATTACTCGCCGTACGCAAGCCCGCGCCTACGGTGGCCGGGAATCAGCCTGGGATTCCCAGTATCTGGGTTGGGAAGGTGAGACAGGCAGTCGCTCCACGTAAAATACTAGTATTCAGCTGCATCCGGTTAGACTGGAAGCCGACCCCAACATGGTTGGGAAAAAGCTAGGCAGATGATGTTTGATTTGTGTATTTACACCAATTTTAGCGCCGCAGGAGACGCCCTGGGCGTCGGGAATCCCAGAGTGATTCCCGGCCACCATAGGCGCGGGCTTGCGGACGGCGAGTAATGGGTAACTCGCTGTCAGGTAAGAACCAAATCCGGGTCGACGGCGCGTTGTGTTCCACGCGCGCCTCAAAGAGATGTCAGCACCAACTGGTGGGGCCCGCAAGGGCCGATGCCTGCCAGGGGTGCGGGTTGTTCGAAAGAGATACCGCGGCCCCTGGCACACAGGCAACTGAGGGAACACGGGTGGGTTTGTCAGTATAAGTCTGACACGCCCTCCCGCTCCACACAGAGCGGGAGAAGTTATTTGATGAGTTCCCACCCAAAAAAAGAAACAATTTTAGCACAATATAAACATAATGGCAGCATAATGGAGCAGTGATTGATGACTGCTCTCAAAACAGTGAAGGAAAACATCGTGAGGAAACCGGCATGTTAGAACCAGAAATTCGAAGACATGTGACATCCACCAGCCCGCACTGGGCCCGCGTGGTGGATTGCGGCCCACTCCCTCTCACAGAGAGGAGGCCTGTGTCCCAGCAGTGGGAAAATTATAGGCTGATTATACTTATGATAAACATAAAAATGATAAAAAAGTTATATTTTGATTATAAAAATAAAAAGAATAATTTTAAGTAGGTAACTACGCTGTTTTAGATTAATTTGAAAGAATACAAGTCTTTTATTTTATTATTGAGTATTCCCCCCTCTTACCTACTCGAATGATGGCTTGAATTCACTGTTTGACAACCAACACCCCGCCCCCCCCAACCCTCTACAACTATGGATACGTTTCTCGTAATCTCAATTGCAATTAGATCTTTGATATTTACCTCAGGTTAGACTTCCATGACATAACATTCGTTCGACAAGGCAGTAACGGCTTTAAGGAAGATTGAAAGATTTAATATGGTGTTCCATGGGTTAATGTTTGACATACCTTATGCTTGCGCGGTGCGTTGAAATTTGGGTTCACTAAATAAAACACGCCACAAAACTGCGTCAGAGGGTCATCTTAGGCTGCCGGCGCCTTCTATATCTACTGCAGTATGTCCAGCAAAGGATAAAGGTACACGACGAAACCACCAAATCAATGTCATTAAATACTCAATTGGTTAATTTGTAATTATTATGTCAAAATTACCACTAAATATAAGTATGTATTCTGTGGTCACAAAAGTACAAGGAATGAAGCACTGACGCACACTCGCACAGCACGAGTAGTGTAGTACCTACCTACACGAATCACGTAATCTAAACTGGATTATTATTAGAACATATTATTATTATTATCGATACCGATTTCACGATGCGGTGGTAACTCAGTTAAGTAATAAGTGTGCGGGACAAGTGATAGAACAGTGTACATAATAGAATAGTGTATTTATAGTGATACATAGACACTCATAAACAAAGTACAAAGTGTAAATAGTTTACCATAGTTTAATAATTCGTATAGTTGTGTAATTGAGTACTAGGGGTAAGCAGTAGTTCAAGTGTTTATGTTATGTTTTATATTGTTTTATTTGATTTTATATTTTTCTTAGATAGTTCTTATTACATAGAGTCCGATTATGTATAGTTTTACCTATGTAAATGTAATAAAGTTAGCAAAAAAACGCAAATAATGTAGCAGCTGTAATGTTTTTGTTACAGTAAAGGTTCGAGGTATTTAAGGTAAAAATGTTCAATATAGTGCCTTGCTCTGATTGGCTGACGCCTTTACCCGCGCTTTTTTATAATTATGATTGGTCAAATCGATATTTTGAATCCTTCTCAAAATTGTATAAAAATAGAAACCTTTTTGTCATTCGACACCCAACCGTCCCTTGCCCGCAGAAGTGCCAGCCCGCGCCGAAGCTGAGCAAGTAGAGTTAAAATCCCCATGATTTAATAATAAGTAAATTGTTTGATGCAGCCTGTCCCAACTTGCTGCCCCCCCCCAACAGTGACTCCCTGAGCCGAGGCTCGTACCCCGCAGGGGGTGCCCTCAGTGCGCAGTCGCTATAGGTTAAGCGTAGTTTTGTAAGCCCTGGCTGGAGGCTCTTAGTCTAAAAGCTATTAGTCCCCACAGGAAAGCCCGGTTGAGCAGTTACGGCCTCTCAAGGTCAACTGCGAGATGCCATTTCCAAAAAAAAAAAGTCATTCGACACATTCAGCTGCGAGCTACCTAGAATAAAGTACTCCAAATATTAACAAGAAGTGTCCAGTGGTTTCATTCCCCGCCAACCCAGACCGATTATGTTAATATTCAATTGAATAGTAGTTAAATTGTTTTAATTACTGTTTTCCCCACATTACAATATTGTAACTAACTTATTGTTTAATCATATCCTAAGGTTTTAATACATATTTTTTTACAGGGTCTAATTAAATTAACTCGCAATACTTTACGTACGTGTTGATATCGAAAACGAATGAAAAAAATAAAAATTATAAGTTTAAATGAGTATATATATTTTTTGCATGATTCCACATTTATACAAAACTGACATGTACAAAACTATAAATGACACGCCAGCACATCAAACTACTCTAATCTGTCAAAGTTGTTTGATAGATTTTCAACTGTATCGCTTAAGAATAAGGTTCATGTTCAATTGGGAAAACTTGACAGTTTGGGGTACTTAGCTTGATGTGCTGGCGTCTGTACATTATGGCAACCAAACGATTGTTAAAATCTAGTGTTGGGTAGGACACGACATGAAAAAGAGTTTGTAAGAGTAGCCTCTTTTTTGTACTGAGCCGGTACAATGTCCTACTTCAAATGAGGCGAGGCCAATGAGGATTGGAACTTGGGCGACGCGCACTGAAGCTCTGTGATACGTTTGAAGTTACCGGTTAAGTTATTTGAAGTTACTGGTAGCTTCAAACAGTACGATGACAGTCTGAACTCTGATTGAAGACTTATTATTATCAAGTATCGCAAAGTAATATGAAACGATTACCATAGTAAATATTGTTTATAATTAAGTAAATAATTATGAAACATAATTTAAAAAATTTAATAAAAAGGTAATTAATAAAATTACAATGTAAAAGTAATATTTGCGCGACTTGTTGCCACTGAGCCGGTTCCTTCTTTTTGTAAGGACCTGGTTCGCTTTGCTAGAAGTACGCTCCGAAGGCACAGAAGTCACAACAATACAAAGCCGTTTAAAATTAAATCGTTTTAAAAATAAAGCATCAAATAATAAGCTTTTACACTGGTCACGACTATATACTGTCGCTTTATTTATGCGCCGCACGGTATGTAGTCATGTCAATCTCAACATATTTCCCTTTCGCCCGAGACTCGAAACGCAGTCATGTAATGTTCAGTGTAGAATGACGTAATTTGTAGCATGCGTCTCGCTCCGTCTCTGTCCTCATCCTACAGTTTGACGGAGATGGAGAGTAAGTAATGCGACCTCGCGACTGCCGCGACATAAAATTTGAAGTAGTACAATAAAAAATGCCGAGCCGCTCTTACATTTTGACGTCATGTACGGGACAAATGTACCGCCTCTTGTATGTCCTACTCAACACTATTAAAATCAAAAACGCATAAAATTTGCCTTTTACCTACGTTTTTTTACAGCACAAACAAATCAATTATAAGTTGTTCTGAAAAATTATCGAATAATCGATATTCGGTTTACATAAGGCACGCTCTGACTACACTAGCTACCTAAACATGTGTCCACAAATAAAGAATCTTGAATTTTGAATCATAAATAGTGGCGTGTCGTGTCAGTCGTGTCTAAACTCTAAATATTAAAAAAATACATATCTTTATGTGCCATTGTTATTGTTATGCGTCGCGCAACTCTGCAACTTCGTTTGCTAAACAGACTGTAGCAGGAACATACAATATTGTGACCAGTATTTTATTTCGTTCACCGAAATCACAAGTTTATAGGTATGTTTAGATAATTATCCTAACTATAAATTGTAATAATAGAATGTACGCAAATAGCACTCTAGGCCGTACTCGGCCCCGCAGCAGATAAGCGTTGTTTAGGTACCTACGCTGGTCTAAGGCGCACGCGCACCCTACTACGTGATAGTTTATATGTATTTAACGTCTGTTCCACGATTATTTGATGAAGTGTAACCAAACAAACAAGCTCACGAACGGGAATTAGTTTCATTCATCCGTTTTTAGGTCTCAACTTTCTATCTCATCAGTCATCACCATCAGGCATCAACAATTTAACAATTATTTGTTGGCGATTGCCACGCTCTCTTTACAAAGTAAAGAGTGACATCAGCGGAGCAGCCTGGTGGCCTCCAGCAGGCGAGGTGCTTGCGCTACAGTATCCCAAGCCGGACGTAAACATCCATAAGATAGGGTCAAAATTCAGCTTGGGAACATAAAAAAGAGCAGCGTTCCCACCAGTGTTTTATAGAGACTATGAGGGACTGTTTCGGTGACCGCTGTAAGAGGCGGTCTTTTCTAGTGTTAAATATTTCCCTTATCATCCTGTGTTTTTGTTCAATAGTTTGAAGTAATTATATTGTTAAAAGTACGATGTGGTTTCAGTTAATAGTTGGTAATGAAAATACATATTAAGCTAATATATTATTTGATTAAATAATTAAAAAAAAACATATCCATGGCCTGCTTTACGACACCAAAATAATTGCATGTAAGTACTCGAAATGAAATGAATTGTTTTATACGTAAGTATAATGTTATAACTTGATTTAAGACTATTTGTAGAGGTTATTTGTTAGACTAACTAATGTTTTGTAAAGCTTCAAAAATAAACAATTGATTTAAAGTACCTACTTTCTGAGAATTTTGTTGAATATTACTTATAGTTATAAAAAAGAAATGATAAAAAGTTAGAACACAAGTCAAAATAGAAGTTGTATAAATGTTTTTTTTTTACTGGTCATCAAATTACCGACCAATAACACCAGATAATATATTTAACTTATCAAAAAGTATCTGAAAGTCGTGCATCCTAGACTCACAAACTTTTTAGTAAAAAAAAAAAACAGATTCTAAAAGAGGAACAAAACGGCTTTCAAAGGGGAACACCGACTACATTTGCAGCATTGAACTGAAAACAAATCATAGATAGCATTGATAATTAAGATAAACGCATTCAAGTATCTGTCATCTTCTTAGACATGAGCAAAGCTTCCCAGTTTATCAACCACGAATTATTCATTCAAAAATGCAGTAACTACATTATTAGAGGAATAGTTATTGATTGGATTACTATTTGTCTAACCGCTAACAAAAAGTGAAAATAAGTTCAAAAAATTATTACCTTCAGTTGTACAAAAACACTAATATAAACACTATGCATCGTTACAGCTAAACGGAGAGTGTTTTCGATGAACTCTGGCACCCAATGTAAGATTTAACTTGTGTTTAGGGTGCCAGCGTCCTCGCAATTATTGAACTTATATCAGTAGTTGTGAGACAAGCACAATATATTATTACTATTAAGATATCTATTTACTAATAAATGTAACTATGATGTGGCCTATCAAAGTACCTATGTATGGGGTATGTGTATGTGATTGAGAGGGAGATAAATATGGTGAAAAAATGAGTATATGTGAAGTCTTTATTATATAATTTCAAATATATGACCTTATTAACTGCATTTGGTTAAGCGATTGATATGTGTAGTAAATCTTCAGTCTTATCATAATTTAATGTCGATAGCCACTTTGTAACCTGGGTCTTACATCCATTTAGGCACATGGGAGCAATGGTGCACAATTTATTTATTTTATTATATAAATGGTTAGAGAGAACGTCATAAACAAAGAGTCCACGTCACGTCATACAGGATACATTTTTAACCAGGCAGCAAACTGTAACCATGAATTCAGCAGGTTATACAAAAAAATAATCAGCTGTTTCATAGAAAAGTGCAATACCTACGCGGTCAAAATGTATGGAACAGCTGATTTCTTTTTGTATCGGTAACCGACGAAAAAATTCTGCGCTGGGAGCGTCTAGAATGATATGCTGAAGTCATGGTTACAGTTTGTACACTGGTTAAAAATGTATCCTGTGTAGTTCTGAATAAACTCAAACCAAATCAGGAGTACCCCAAGAAAGCCTACTTGGCCCATTACTTTTCTTCATATACATTCTTCATTAACGATTTACCTTCAGCTTTACGACAGCAGTGCATTATGTCGTAGATGGATTGTCAAATCCGGTGTTTTACATAACTGCTAACCATTTTACAAAACAGCTGCGTTATGTAAACAGCTGAACAACGTTCAGCTGGATTGTTACTGCGTTAAGTTTAGCAAAACGGCTACACACCTGTTGTACGCCACCTGGCCGCGTACTAAGGAACCATTGTGGTTCTAATAACGGGTGTGATTTACAGCACCCAACTTTTTATAAAGTTATTTTTCCCCAGACTATTGCTTGTTACATAGCTCCAGCATTAATGTAACGCACAATGGTTTGTAGCTTATCCGGCATGTCTTTCTGGCTTTTACTTCGGATTTTCCATTCATATCCACATGTGTTCGTTGTTTGCAGGTGATACTTTGGGGCTGCTGAGTGCTTCCCGTGGCTGTGAGTGCCTCCTGCCTTTGTACTGGTTCTGTGTGTGCCAAGTGAAGCGCCCCCGCGACGCACGAGGAACAACATGTTCAGCAGGAGGCCCTTGTACAGCAAGCGATCAGGCACTTCAGGCATTCGCGGAGCCTTGTATGAAACGAAGTTACTTAGCTTATTATATTTTAGAGCGATTCATGACGATGATATTGAAAATTTTGAATTACTTTCAAATGTTGACAATCTGGGACAATTCAACGATATTTGTTTCAAAGCAAAAGTTAAAGGGTTCAATAAACCCTTCGCTGTGTTCATACAGGCTAGGCACAGAGAAAACAAAAACAAAACACTTAAAATCGATTTGGTAAATTACTTTAATAGTTATATGAAGATCAGAGAAGAATTCCATCCGAGTGACAGAAATGTATTTTTTGAACGCACATTTCATGAGACGGAATGTTTATTCGTCATATACACAAACGCGAAAATAGAGTTTAGCGATGATTCGGCTGAAAGTGAATTATCCGCTAAACTGAAAGAATTAATTGACACGCGAGGTAAATTGGACAAGAACGAAGAAAGTATAAATTATCGTATCATATCGGTGGAAGATCAAGTAACGGCACTGGCTAAACGGATAGCTAAGTTAATAACGGATAAAGATTATTTCCAAATATTGCTGACTGATGAGTATGTGCTGCGGTATCACGTGATACTGGCGCAAAAAGTTTTCGATGTTTCTGAAATTCAAGCTGAGGGATATCGAATGGCTTCCTTTCGTCACGACTTCTATGACACAAATGAAGAATACCTCATTCTATTCAAAGATACCTTGTTCAAAGAGATTCTTAAAAGGCGAAGAATAACACCCGCTGATATAAGGTTGTATTTGTCTGAATTCTTAGACAATCCCACTGATGCTAGACGACTGAGTAAGTTTATTGGGACTGTTATAACATACAACAATGGTCAGTTAGAATTTGATAAACAATCTATAAAAGATTTCAGGCCAGAAATTGAATCAATGGACATTTCTCAATCGACAGTTAATGAAGCAGTTGAACTGGCTGCAAAAGAAATATTATCATCTCTGCATTTGAAAGTACCGACTGCGTTTGGTAACAAAGATCTAACGATGAGAGGCAGTGATGTTAAAAAAGACAGAAGAATACGTTATTTAGCGTCGAAAATCAACGACCTAATAAACTATTGTAATTCCAGTAAGATGGTAACTATAGATGAATCTTTAGATTCTGGATTCCTGCAGCTGAATGGAGGTATAGCTGGTGCCATCGGAAATATATTCGTGCTTGACGATAATACCAAACTGTTGAAAATTACAGACAACGAGGAATCACTGGGAACTCATGCACGCAGACTTTACAGTATATTATATAGTAAAGTCCAAAATTTACACGAATACAGATTCTGTTTTAAATTCGACAAGTTTCCAAAGCTTTCATTCGAGTGTTTTCAAATTAATTTGCGAGATATAGATAAACAATCGTACAATTACGAAGACAATATAGAACATCTGACTAAAATTGTTGTGAAAGATCAACTAACCTTATTGGCTGAACGGATAGCCAAGTTTGTTATGGGTGAACAGAACTTCCAAATGATGCTGATTGATGAGCACGTGCTACGCTATCACGTGATACTAGCGCAAAAAGTTTTCGACGTTTCGGAAATTCAAGCTGAGGGATATCGATTAGCTTCCTTTCGTCACGACTTCTATGACACAAATGAAGAATACCTCATTGTATTCAAAGAAACATTGTTCAAAGAGATTCTTAAAAGGCGAACGATAACACCCGCTGACATGAAGTTGTATCTGTCTGAATTCTTAGACAATCCCACTGATGCTAGACGTCTGAGTTACCTTATAGGGACGGTTGTAACATACAACAATGGTCAGTTAGAATTTGAAAAACAATCTATAAAATATTTCAAGCCAGATATGACACCAATGCACGTTTCTCAATCGACTGTTAACAAAGCAGTGGAACTGGCTACAAAAGGAATATCATCTATGCATTTTAAAGTACCGACTGCGTTCGGTAACAAAGATTTAACATTAATCGGCAAAGATGAAAAAAAAGAAAGAAGAATTAATTATTTAGCGATGACAATCTGCGATTTATTATATTCTTGTGATTCCAGTAAGATGGTAACTATAGGTGAACAGATAATACCTGGAGTCCTGCAGCTGAATGGAGGTATAGCTGGTGCCATCGGAAATGTATTTGTGCTGGATGATAATACCAAATTAATGAAGATTACAGATAACTGGGAATCACTAGAAGATCTTGCTAAAAGACTGTATACAAAATTAATTGATGACACCCCCGATTTGCACGATTACAAATTTTCATTTAAAGTAGACAAGTTTCCAAAACTTTCTTTCGGTGAATATGAAGAGAATTTAGTGAGAGATTTTCTAAATAAATTACAGTTTTACTGTAACCAAGCTGATGAGGAAGGCGTGGAGGAGATATTAAAAGATGAAATTATAGAAAAATACCAGCATAATCAACCACATTACTATCAAGTGCAAACTGACGCGATATTTTCAGAATATCATAATGATATACAGAAATGGTGGATGCAACCACGACTATCATATGGTCTTACACGAGAAAGCAACTTATTTAAGCATTCAACAAACAACATTATTAGAGATGCACTAATGAACTCAATAAACTTAACGTATATGAACAAACTGCAACAATATAATTATACATTCACTGAAGACGCGGTGAGGTCCTTCAACTTGCAGGATCAGCACTCGAGTACTGTCATTGTTGCAGAGAACATCTTACTGACTGTTGTGAAAGTGAGGCAACAATTGAAGAAAAGACACCATGTTGTGTTAGATGTTAAATACATTGCAACCCTACCGATTAACGATCAGAACGCATTACGGTCTGAGCTGGCATCTACGCACGAAGCAAACGTTCTCATTTTAGTTTGCGATAATATAGAGTCTAGGAACGAACTGAAAACTTTGGAAGACATTGCAGAAGCAGTTCGAAGTAAAACAATTATTATTATTACGAAAAAAACGTCGTTACAAATGATAAATATATATTTCCCAAAAGCAGATGATATTTTACACGACAAGAAACTTAGTCTGATTGACTTGAGCAAAGAATCACAGGAGAGTATATTTAAAACCGCCACAGCAACATTTCCAGGCGGCAAAATGAAACTGGACCAGCTCTTAAGAGGTTGGCCCAAGACTAGCATTAGGTAAGTCGAGTTATCAACATAATATATATATATATTTTCATAAATTAACTGTCAGACAACGTACAGCCAAACAGCTGGGTCTAGACATAACATGAAATTTTCCATAGGAGTTCCATAGATTTAAAACAAATTATAGAGCACTAAGCAGGGGGGACCTAGACGCGAGCCTGAACTCACTGGTGGCGGTGGCTAAAAAGCTCGCTGTCTCACCAGGCATGCTATCCGACAGAGATAGTATCAGTGATGAGCAGTTAGACACTAGTCTACACGCACAAAGTTATTGAGTGAGATGCACGATTATTTTTAGTAAAACAGGCGCGGAAAAAATTCAGAAAAGTCCTTCGGAAGATCGAGTTTTATGAAAAAATCACTGCATAAATCAATTACCAATAAAGTTTATTGAACTTTTCGATATTTTAGCTTTGTCCGACTTTGTTTTGGAGATTTTGCACTTCTTTTATTACTTGAGTTGAGGTTAAATTAGCAAGAAAAACGAATCTTTGTTGGCTCATAACTTTTAAATGGCTTTTTATTGTATTATTCTGTTTCCGCACTGACAATATTTATAATGAGACAAAACCATACCATGGTTAATTTTTGATGTACACTGTCAAATAATGGAGTAATATACTCCCGAAGTTTGGATGGATAACATATGGAGTCGTTACATCTTAAGGAAGTTTTTGAAAATGAATCCCCAAAATGGCCGTTATGTGGCAGCAGTAAGGTTGTTGAAATGTTTTGTGTGCGCAGGTCGGTAGGCACAGCGGTCGCATCGGGTGCTGCTGACAAGGAGACAGCAACAGGCTCTCATTGAACTGGTATGTATTTAGTCTACCCTGCATTCCTACTACAAGGGGTGATATTTTTTCTAGCCAGTGAAGTGGGTACGTATGGTAGGTTGAATGAAAGTAGGTATAGTCACAAGCTTTGTTTATTGTTCAACGTTCATTGTCACGTGCACACAAGTTTGAGGTGAAAGAGTATACAGAGAAGCACAGTAGAGAAGCACAGTTCACAAGCACAAGTAGAATGGAAGGCAGATAGGGAGAGAACATTTATTAGCTTAGGTAAGAAGCGCGCGAGATGCATACAATAGTTTACGTAGGAGAAAAAGCGTGTCGTTAGCCCAGAGGCATACAATGGACTGGCGAGCAGGTGGTGAGACGCGAGGGACCGGGAGGTGTGCCGCTCGCTCGCTGCGCGGCCGCCGCCAGCGGTCGATGACTCACGCACTTGTTATTTACATACAGCCCCGGATCTACGACTTTTTCGAACCGGGGCAGAAACTTGATAGTGGCGCCCCTCTCTCCAGCGTTTGAGATAAATTAATTAGGTGTGGGCATGTGTGGCGCCTTTTTCTTACAAGTCGACGGTGAGCCAACCAGGCTTCCGTATGCTAGGCACTTTGTGGAGCAAGATTTTTATTTTTAATCACACACTATTATGTTTTCGGCCCCCCGGGGTGCGTGCCCCCGTTTGCTCCCCCCCTAGATGCGGGGCTGTTTACATATCATCTACTAATAATAAAATCTGTACGTTTGTGATACTCAATACATTTTATGTTATTACATGAATATTTACATTATACGTTTAGACACAGGGACGCTACACCAGTGAGGTTAGGTTTTCAACTATGTCCTAGAGAGAAACGCAGACAGGAACCATGCGCTAAATTTTTAAGAAAGTTAAAGCGACACCTTTGTACGTATTTTTCTGTTCCTTTCTTCATGTCTGTTTCTAAGTGTAGACATAAATAGTTGACAAAATGAATAAAGTGAAACCTTTTTTGTTCGGACACGCACACGAAGGGTTCCGAAAGGCAAAAAGCGCCGATAAATTAATTTTTCTCGTATTTGTTGCCAAAACTCTAGGAAGATATGTGACACCAATCCGTACTAAGCCTAAACCCACTTGGTGGATTACGCCCACTCCCTCACAGAGAAGGGGGCTGTGTCCTAACAACAGAATACACACTCTGTGAGTATTTCAACTGTCTGCCTATTACACACATAGCTCGGAGATACAGTTCGCTAACAGACAGACGGTCAGGTTTGATTTTAGAGGCATGAGGAACACGGTGTAGAGGTCACTTATCCTCCATAAAAAAGGAAGGATCCTCCGACCAGACGAGTTGTGTCTGGTGGGCTATGATTGACGACGATTGATGTCGAGATGTTCTGTATATTATTATTTATTATTAATCGTTTATTTCAGGCATTAGCACCCATAAAATTAAAATTGAAAACTTATCCTAAAACAAGACAAAAGATAAACTAAACAAACGAACATAAAAAAAAAAAACAAAGTACAGAAAAATAACAATAAAACAACCCACCATTTCACACCAAGGAAGCCAAAACAAATGTACCCCATAACAATGGTGAGTACATTTATTTTGTCTCCCTCAGTAAATGCACAGTATGAAAAACAGCTTTGACAATATTATTTTGACTTGCCACCACACGCGAAAAGAACGAAGCCCTGAGCTTCCCCATGAGCGCAAAAAGTGTTGAACGCATAATTGTAATTACAATTTACATATTTTGTAAATTGTAGAAAAAATACGACAGGTGGACTCGCCTTGTGTCAGAATTTTAGAATTGTGTACGTTAATCTAATAAGTGAAGAAATTGAACGGGCAACGGCGAGTTTTTCTTAAAACGATAAACTTGATAAAGATAGTGTCGACGATTTTCTCTATGACCTGTAGTTTCGAATTTACTCAAATGGGCTAGATAAAATTCACATTGCGTATTCAGCATAATTATAATAAATCTCTCAGCTCTACTGTTTACTTTAACACTTTTGTTTTTAATAATACAACTCTTACCAACAGGATATGAAGAGTGGACTGTTCCCTGCAAGAGCCAGATTCACCACCATTGTCGCCAAAGCTCGCTCCACCGCGGTCGCCAACGCCACCTACGCTACCGCCCACCTGGATCATTTCCACCTACACCAACGCCCGATGAGACCATTGCAACCTACACCACCGACCACCTAGACCTAGCACGTTGAAAAGAGCGAGAACTTAGAATTGTACACCTTGCGAGTACGCTGAACAGGGCCTCCTGGCGAGCTTTTAGAATTGTACTCCTTGCGAGCACTCAGAATTGTACCCATAGCGAGCACGCTGTACAGGGTCCCCTAGCGAGTACTTAGAATTGTACCCCTAGCGAGCACGTTGAACTGTGGCGAGCGTTTAGAGCTGTCCATGCAGAATAGGATATCATATTGCATTGCATTGGGCGACTTATTTACGTTTCACCAATCTATTCCCGGCATTGTGTCAGTCACACCCTACGAGCTCGCTTCGGGCCCAGTTCAACGTCTTAGCAACGGAGAGGATGTAGTTAAGGTGGATGCACTAAGGCATAAGATTTTTTTCATAAAATATAAATAAAAATTCAATGGGATTAAATGACCTTAGATGTTTGTACTGATGATTATAATGATTATTATTCTGTAGAAACATACGAGATAACATACCTACAGCTTGACACTGATCTACAAATTGCAAAGAAAGTAAGAACATTTGAATTTCACGGGCTACCTGGCGCTTACACCTACCCGAAGTGAATAAATTATCGGAGGTCGTGCAGGCCATGGCCCTATACGGGGCGCCGGTGTGGGCGCCTACATTGGGGCGCCAACCAGCACGCCGGTTGAAGGCGGCCCATAGCCATCCGGATGATCCGGGGATACCGCACGATCTCCGGTGAGGCGGCGGGCCTCCTTGCCGGATTACCGCCATGGGATCTGGAGGCAAAGGTCCTCGCGCATACTTGGGAGTGGCGCGAGGAGGCCAAACGCCGGGGCGTAACTCCGCTGCCGCGGGAAATCGCGGCACGGCGGACAGAGCTCCGGCAGGATCTCATGGCGACGTGGGAAGTCCGATTGTCGCAACCCAGTGCTGGGCACGCCACGATTGCGGCGGTAAGGTAGGGTAATTGCCCCTCTTTGAGGAGTGGCTTGAGAGGCGGCATGGCGTCCTCAACTTCCGCCTGACACAGGTCCTCACCGGACATGGCTGTTTCGGGAGGTTCCTGTTTCGGATAGGGCGGGAGGAAATGCTTGGAAACATGCTGGTCCTGCTCCATAGGACAATTTAGAGTCTAGACAAAATCAAACTGGTTGCTAATTGAATTATGTAATTAATTATATCTATGACATTGATTACACTCAGTGATTACTTTAACTCACACACTGACTGATTACATACTTGTTAATATTCTAGGAAAATTGTATATTTACTTTTACAATGTTTGTAAATGTGTGGGCACTATGTATCTATCATAAAGTTAATTTATCTGTAATTGCTTCAATTTCATTCTTTTTGCCAATTTTGGTACAGTAATTTTGTTCTGGATGCATCGTTTTCACACATAATTATACAATGAATGTATGTTAAATATTGTAGTTAAATCATTTTTAAAAGAGTAACGGTGGAGTTTCTTGCCCATTCTTCTCCATACGAAACTACATTTTGGAAGGGGCGACTAGAATCAATTCTATTTTAATGTAAATGTTGACGTTCAAAAGTGCCTTTTAAGTGCCTATTTGAAATAAATGCTTTGACTTTGACTTTGACTTTGAAACGCCCGGGTGTTTCCATTGCGAAGATCGCCCAGAGGACACGGTGGAGCATACGGTGGAGGTCTGCCCGGCTTGGGCGGAGCACCGCCGTGTCCTCGTGGAGGTGATCGGCGGCGGCGATCTCTCGCGTCCGACCCTGGTCCAGGCCATGGTACGGAGTGAGAGTGCATGGCTAGCAGTCGCCTCCTTCAGCGAAGCAGTGATGCTTGCAAATAGGGAGGCGGCGCATGTGAGGGAGATGCAGTACATGCGCGTCCTCACAGCCGTGGCCTTCGCAGGAGACGCCCTGGGCGTCGGGAATCCCAGGCTGATTCCCGGCCACCGTAGGCACGGGCTTGCGGACGGCGAGTAATGGGTAGCTCGTTGTCCGGTAAGGACCAAGCCCGGGTCGACGGCGCGTTGTGTTCCACGCGCGCCTCAAAGAGATGTCAGCAGCAACTGATGGGGCCCGCAAGGGCCGATGCCTGCCGGGGGTGCGGGTTGTTCGAAAGAGATACCGCGGCCCCTGGCACACAGGCAACTGAGGGAACACGGGTGGGTTTTAGTCAGTAAAAGTCTGACACGCCCTCCCGCTCCACCCAGAGCGGGAGAAGTTATTTGATGATTTCCCACCAAGAAAAAAAAAGTGAATTTGATACTTTTCGCATTGTGTTACTTAATTGGAAAAAACCTATGTATCTTGGTCTGGGCCCTGTTTAATAAACATTACAATCCCACAATTTTGTAAATAAGTGACATTTTTGTAAAGTTGTATGACAAGTGCTGTTTCTTACATTTATGTAAGAATTTTACAAGTAAAATCATTACAAATATTACCTTTACAAATGCTGTTTAATAAACGTTTACAATTGTAGAAAACGCCAGTAGATTTCGATGACAAAATTGTATCTACAAAGTAATTATAAGTTACACATTACATAAAATGTAAGTTTTTCTTGAAGATTCTTAAATCAAAGGTAGATTTCAAAATTTTAGAATTTTAAAATATTTTTATTTAAATATTTTGTTTACAGTGAACCTACTTTTTTCTATTTGTTTGATTCATAACGAAAGTCATGGAGCAAAATAACAAAATCACGATTCTGTCTCGAATATATGAGAATAAAGATATTATTCGGTCGGTTTAGTGAAAAACTAACTCATGTTATAAAAATTAAAAAGTGGAAAGACCTCGCAGAAAAGTTGAAATATTTGGTCATCTTTGATAAAGACTGTTAATATTCGACGGTAGTTTTGCAGACCATACATTTTTCGTTGAACGTAAAATTTGACACTTTAAAATTAAAGTTTATCGTTTTACGACAAACTCGCCGTTGCCGTTCATCGGGCCGTTGTGACTACAGTCATCATCACTAGTGTCAGTATCGCTACTTCCACTAATAGTTGTTAGAACCAATGTTTAATGTACAACAAATTCTGACGTAAGGCGAGTCCACCTGTTGGATTTTTTCTACAATTTACAAAATATGTAAATTGTAATTACAATTATGCGTTCAATAAAACAGCATGTCGATTAGAAAGAAACAGAAAGAAAGACATTATGCATGAAACAAAAACGGATCAATTAGGCTACGTTCCGAGATACGATAATATCGATTTGAGCGTGCTCACACCCGTTCCGAATTGGCGTGAGCGCGTTATCGATGTCCCGTGAATCATCATAGATGACGTCATGACATGCGCCATCTTGCGATAACGCCGACCCTGCGTTATACGAATATCACCGTGAGCGCTGTCAAAAATGACACTTGTGCTGTTATGTTCTAATTCGTATCATAGTTTTAGCTAACTTATAAATAGTGCTTCTGGCTAGAGTCGTCACCTAATCAAATAAGAAGATGAAATTTGTGGTATATACAAGTTTTATATGGTGTAAATAGGTTTTAACATTGAGTGAGCACTATTAGCGCGTTCACGAGCGTTCCATATTGATGACAAAAATGACAGTTCTTAGCTGCCATAATCGTGATATCTAACTCGGAACGCAAATTATTGATGTGAGCGCTCACAGCGCTATTTTTCTAATTCGGAAAGTGGCCATAGTTTCATTGTATTTACACGTCGAACGGGAAGGAAAGAATATGACGTCTAGACCACGACTGCGCGACCGGCGCGGGCTAGCTGTCATTGGTCGATGCGAGCGACAAGTGCATGTTACTTCCCACTACACAGTCGCTCGAGCCGAGCTGAGTCAGACAATGTAAACAGTACGTTTTACGAACGTTGCGTGTGTGAATACTTGGATCGATTTCATAATGAAAAACGAAGTACGGTTCAAATACGGGGCAGAGTCAATCCCGCCGCGACATTTTAAACTATGCTTAAAATACTGGACGTCCCGGGAAATACGGGACGTCTGGCAACGCTAGTTGTAATGTACCCATAACCACTATGTTTTGCGTGTGTTAATTGACAATCGTGACTGCGTCGAAATGGGTCTTCTTACACCCTATATAGTACCGAAACTCATCATCTACTTAGCCTTTTTCTAACCATGTTGGGGTCAGCTTCCAGTCTAACCGGATGCAGCTGAATACCTGTATTTTACATGGAGCGGCTGTCTATCTATTCTGACCTTCACTACCCAGTTACTAGATAACACCATATCCCTTGGTAAGACTGGTTGTTAGAGTTTCGGGCTTCTGACGACCCGTAACGACTGTCAAAGATCTACGAATGACAGCCGGGACTAACGGCTTAACTTGCTTTCCGAGGCACGGAGGGGTCTTAATATGTAAAGATGGTCACACATCCACGGACCAACCGCGGCAAGCGTAGCTTAACCTGATCTATCGCCCCGTACGGCTGTTATTACTTACCCACAAGCCCCGTGTATGGAACCGAGGCTATAACTTGTAAATGTATACATGATACCAAATGTAGGTGCATTACTACCTATTAGAGAATAAACTATAATTTTTGGAAACGGTACCTAGTCTTATTTTTTAAACTATCCTGAGCTGTCTCTCCTGGACAAAAGTTCCCCTTTGCTCAGAAGAGTGACAGCGCCTTCGCCTAACCTTCGCCTCTACTCCTTGCATCTTACGCGAGCCTGCGCTTCCTCCTTCCAGCACCCTAATTCAAAATTAAAAGTAATTTATTCAAATTGGGCTGAGAATCAGCACTTTCCGAACGTCAAAATAACATTGGTTCCTTGGACCTGTAAGAAAATCAAGCTTCTCCGCCAACGCAATAAAGTACTACACTGTATAAGGTACATATGTTCAAAACACTATAGTCTAGTCGCATTAAGAAAATAGTGACTCCTCATCGTTGTCACTCAGCTTAGCCACGCCCCTTGACCAATTAGATCATAGTAAATGTGTCATAGTAATCTGTGGGGTACGGACCTCGGCTTAGAGCGTCGCTAGAGGAGGGCGGGCAGCAAGGGACGAGCTGGATCGGAATGACCGCCCTGTTAGCCTTCTCTCGCAGAAAAAGCTATTCGCTAAAATCGTCACTAAACGACTTACCCGTGAGCTTGATGAAGCCCAGTCCACCAAGCAAGCCGGTTTCCGCAGCCGATATTCGACCATCGACCATATCCACCTGGTAAAGCAACTGATGGAAAAGTCCCAAGAGTATAACCGGCCCCTGTGCGTTTCGTTGATAAAGAGAAAGCCTTCGACAGGGTCGAGCATTGGGCCGCAAGTGGTGTAAATTGGTATTATTTCGGTGTTAAGATCAATGGTGCCTACCTGTCCCACTTAAGATGTGAATATGAGAGGTGTATCACCTACAGGGGACGCATAGCAGGTGCTGGCGCGAGATGTCTTGCGGTGTTCCACAGGGCTCGGTTGTGGGCCCTCTCCTGTGGAACATCGGGTATAAGTCAGGTGCTCCTACCGTAAGTCGACCCGCCGTGTTACGCGGACGCTGGTCACGGCCCGGGGGTGTTCCTACAGGGAGGCAGCGTTGGTTGCGACGGCTGCGGTCTTGTAGGTGGTGGGTCGCATGCGGTGCCTAGGCCTGGCGGTGGTGGGCACCGCCGCCCGGATCACACATCGTGGTAAGGGATTTGAATGTTTGGTAAACAGATAAATCATGACTTGGATAAGAACATAGGCTAATTTTCATGCTGGATCGCAGACGAAATCAAGGACAGTTCAGCGAGTAAAAAATTAACAAATTTCCGTCTTAGCTCTTATCATAATTATGGTCTGTCTATTTCCATTCTAGTGTTCTTGTTGTTACTATAAGGTCTGAAACTTTAGTGATGTTCCTAATTCCCGTAGCTTTCCATTTGTCTTAGATACATTTGCAGTCTTAGACACATCGTGCTGCTATCCATTCCAGAACACGATGATTTATACAAAATGTACGAAAGAAAATATGGATGGATTATTAAAATGCGTCACCAGGGTTCTGAGACAAAACAAATTTCTGTAAGCGTTCACGCCAAACGCTACGCCAAAATGTATGGAAATGACATTACCTGCGGAAAGAACACGACGTAATTTTTCCGCAGGTAATGTCATTCCCGCACGTTAACAGAAATGTGTTTTGTCTAGGCCTGCTGATCTGCGACAGCCTTATATCACCGTCATTATCATCATAGAAGCCTATAATGTTCCCACTGCTGGGACACAGGCCTTCTCTCAATGAGTGGGAGTGGGCCATAATCCACCACGCGGGCCAGGTGCGCGTTGTTGGTTGGACAGATGTCTCTGAATTTTTGGTTGTAGGACATGCCGGTTTCCTCGTGATGTTTTCCTATACCGTTTTGAGAGCAGTGGTGACGAAATAATTTATACAAAGTAAAGCACCCGCCTGGGTTCGATCGCGGCCCTCTCCACTGGGCCACCACTGCTTTCTGCCTTATGTCACATGAGTAACCAAACGGAACAGTGGCAAAGCGTGACCACTGACCGCTTGTCGCGTACGCAGCGAGACTAGAAAAAACCGGTTTACGCTGGCACCGCCAGTTGACAATGTCAGGGTTAGTGCGACGCACGTTGTTTGTTTTATTAGTTGCAAGTTTCAATATTATAAAAACTTGAGTGGACCTTTTTTTGTGAGCACGGTTAGCTGTCAGATATTGGCGCGGGACTTGACGGCTACTTAACGTCAAAAGTCATCGTCCGGCCTACACCGGTTAAGAAGCTTTGTCTCTGTTCCGTTTGGTTACTCATGTGCTTATGTCATACTTGATATAAACGATGTGACTTAAAAAACAAAATAAAACAAAAAAAATATATAAAACTTAATTTATTTCATTTTTACAAAATCAACAACCCTTACAGTTATAACATTTTAACGCTATTTAACATTTACCGTAACCGAACTTACATCTATTTGAAGTACCGACATCGGACCATCCAACATGGCTGCCCTGTTCATATTGCTTGCACATTCAACAATAATAATTGCGTCGCTCTTCAAACCGCATCATAGAACACAAGGAAAGTTTTGAGCGTGAATTTGGATGGCTATAAGAGTAGGGGGAGACCAAAGAAACGATGGATGGACTGTGTGAATGATGATATGGTTAGAAAGGGTGTGACTACGGAGATGACGACTAATAGAGAAGAGTGGGAGAGAAAAATGTGTTGAGACAAATGGGATAGTGGCAGGAGAAATATGGAAGTAAGTTCTGATTATGAATAGTGATTTGTTATAATGGCTTATTCCCAGGCGCTCCATAATTTTATTCCCGGCGGCTCCAAATTAAAAACAGCAATACAATCATAGTAAATAAAATCTTTCCCTAGAATCAATGTATGGAGAGAAATTGTTTGGTAAAAAAAAACAACCGACTTCCGGAAAAACACTACAAAGTGAAAAATACCTTTAATTTCGGAAGGCGGTGACTTTGGATATGTATTTAAATTTTTTGTCACCGTCTTCCGAAATTAAAGTTATTTTTCATTTTGTAGTGAGTTTTCGGAAGTCGGTTGTTTTTTTGGAAAAGTTTTTATTTTTCACTTTTTAGTTATAGTACCTACCCCACAAATTCAAAATTTCATCATCCTTGGGGTCAAAACAATGCATATTTATGCGACAGCAGCAATCTCGGTTTATTTACTGTTATTTTTTGAAGAGTTCCGTTGTCTGTCTCCGAAACGCATCATCAGATCTATATGAAATTGAAATGGGACCACACGGAAAGCACAAGCTTTCAAATCGAATCAAAAAAAATTCAAAAAAAGAATCATCGAAATCGGTTTACCCAGTCGAAAGTTATGAGGTAACAAACATAAAAAAAAATAACAAAAAAAAACATACAGTCTAATTGATAACCTCCTCCTTTTTTTGAAGTCGGTTAAAAAATAGATTTGAAGCTCCTAGGCTTATTCCCAGGCGCTCCATTATTGTATTCCCGGCAGCTCCAAATTAAAAAAGCACTACAATAATCTTTATTAAATAAAATCTCTCACAGAAACTACAATTTTTGGAGCACTTGGAAATCAATCAATGTATGGAGAGAAATTGTTTGGAGAACAATAGATTTGGAGCTCCTGGGAATAAGCCGTTATAATATCGTACAGTTCTCCCCGTGTGAATGCCCTCTGAACGCAGATATTTTGTATCACGAGGACGCCTCACGACTTCTGAATTATGTCACCATTTCTCACCGATTGAATGTTCATATAAAACAAATTATTATTATCCACACATATTGCTTTCCTGTGCCCGGAACCGTAAAACGTATGTTTAGTGATTCGTGGTGTCGGCGAGCTCAACACTCACCAGTCGACGTTTTAAGAAACCGTTCTAAATACTATTTTGACTGACATCCGACATCGCCATGGCCGACACAGCCAGCGTGCCCAGTCCGTACCCCTTGTCGAACCTAAAGTTATAGTCCTGCGTGCCGTGTATGGTGCGCACGTGGATGCGCAGGTAGCTGGGCCGCGTGAAGAACTTGTAGCAGATGTGACACTGGTACTTCTTCAGGCCCGTGTGGGTCTCCAGATGTCTCTTCAATTTACCTTTCGTGATGAAACCCTTCCCGCACTGTTGGCAGATGAAGGGCTTCTCCTTCGAATGCGTGAAGCTGTGCAGCTTGAGGTAGTAGTGTAGCTTGAAGCCTTTATTACAGATCTGACAGATGTACTTCTTATCTTCCGGCTTGTCGAGGTCGGCGACGGCGATTCGCTCGCCGTGACTCTTGAGGTGCTCTTCGAGGTAGTAGAAGTGCGAGAACACGGCGCCGCAGATGTTGCACACGCGCGAGCGCTCGTCGGGAGGCAGCGCGGGCGCGTGCGCGTCTTGCGCGTGCGTCGTGTCGCGCGCGTGAGGGGCGTTTGTGGCTCCCGCGCGCGGGATCTTGCGCGCGTTCTGTAGAACCATCGCCAAGATTTCGTTGCGATTCTCTTCCAAGATCCTGAGAGAAAGTTTTTTTTTACTAACGTTATGCGTGATGTGAAACTGAATGGATGCACAATATTAAAGTAGTTTGTTCAGAATCGGTTACTGAATCGATTTCTATCATTTTTAATATAGATATTTTTGTCGGATCTGGGACACATGCGCAACAGACAATTACGCAAACCCACTTCCGCGAAAACACATTTCGCGAATAGAATTTTGCGCGAATGAACATAATTATGCGCGATAGGCACTCGTGCGAAAGAGTTGTGGAAAAAAGATTTCTTCGTAACATCACGCCCGTATTCTTTGAAAGGGTTGAGCAGGAGTGTATGTATATTACACCCACGAATTTCCAGTTATGTTCATGTTACAGAAACAGGAAGTAAACAGTCCAATTAGACATCAATAGTGATCGTCGTAAATTTTTAATTGCATCTTTTTTGGAACGAAGTTCTTTAACGCAGCTTGCGTTAGAAGTAAACTTGTAGAAATCGTAACGGAAAAAGCGGTATTCTGGCTGCATGCGATTTTTAATGGTATTCGTATATGATACGACAGAGAGTGAGATAGTTTTTATGATTTTCGAGGGTGCTGAAGCCAATAGCGAGGTCTAAATGAAAAATCCAAGATGGCGGCTGCGAAATTTTTCATCATGGTTGTCGTTTTCATGCTTTTCGAGGGTGGTAAAGCTGATAGTGAGGTCTAAATGAATATATCCAAGATGGCAGCTGCGATAAATTTAATCATGGTTGCCGTTTTCGTGGTTTTCGAGGGTGCTAAATCCAATAGTGAGGTTAAAATGAAAATCCAAAATGGCTGATTCCAATATTTTCAAGTTTTTAATCATGGGTGTCGTTTTCATGCTTTTTGATGGTGCTTCAGTCAAAAGTGAGGTTTAAATTAAAAACTAAGATGGCGGTTGCAAAGTTTTATTGTTTTCGGTGCGTGCTGAAGTGCATGTGCACGTGGTAGCGCATGTGGAACATGTGCGCACAGACGGGACACTCGTGCGACGTGTATATGTCATGTATAGTACTCACAGGCCCTCCTTCTGGTGCGTGCTGAGGTGCATGTGCACGTGGTAGCGCGTGTGGAACATGTGCGCGCAGACGGGACACTCGTAGCGCAGTACGAAGGCGTCGCGGCGGTGCGTCAGCAAGTGCTTGTGCAGTTTGCAGGCGGCGGGGAAGCGCTTGGAGCACACGTCGCACACGAACTCCTTGTCGGGCGCGTGGCGCTTGCGGTGGTACACCTGCGGGGACGTCGCGGAGACCAGATATACTTCTAATTCCATTGCAATCAAAACGTATTTAGATACGAAAAATAGACACAGCATAGGGCATTTTTACAAAATAGTTTTACATGTTGACGGATAGATACGGACGCACACCACTTTGACACTTAATGTTTGTATGACAAAGTTGCTGCTACAGCATTTCTGCCGCATCTGATAACTAAAATTCCCGCGCATAGGCAGACCGGCTATACCAGTCCCGAAATTATGTCGCTAGTGTCGTCGCGCTATGACAGACGTTCATATTGCGACATTTTAGCGCCAAATCTCAGTCTTTTGTTTTATCATCATCTGCCCAGCCATATCCCAAGTATGTCGGAGTCGGCCTCCAGTCTAACCGGATGCAACTGAATACCAGTATTTTACATGGAGCGACTGCATATCTGACCTCCAACCCATTCACTGGGTAATACGGTACCCCTTGGTTCAGACTGATTGTCAGACTTTCGGGCTTTTGACGACCCGTAACAAGTGTCAAGGATCCACAAATGACAGCTGTCAACGTCTAAACATGCTTTCCGAGGCACGGAGGGGTCTTTGTATGTAAAGATAGTCATTATTGCTTAGCTAAAACCGCCTCAATTTGAAATCTTTTGTCTTATACAGCGTGTAACGGAAGGGGGGTATCAACCCTGAAGGAGGTGAATGTGCTCATGAAACTCAACAACTTTCCCCAAAGGACATAGGTCGAAATATGAAAAAAAAATTTGGCCGTCCCATAGTAAATCAATCAGCTGGTAGTCAGTTTTGTAAGGGAGGGCCAATTTTTTTTTTCATATTTCGACCTATGTTCTTTGGGGAAAGTTGTTGAGTTTCATGAGCACATTCACCTCCTTCAGGGTTGATACCCCCCTTCCGTTACACGCTGTATATGGATAGATATAAGACAAAAGATTTTAGAGGTTTCGCGCTAAAATGTCGCAATATGAACGTCTGTCACCGCGCGCCACTAGCGACATAGTAACAGGACTGGTATACCATAGCAGGTTTGCCTATGCGGAGTAGAGGCGGGGTACACATTTGACCGACTATAAAACATGCACAAATCGACACTGAGAATATGAAATGGGAAAAGTTGACAAGTGACACTAAAGAACGTTTTTCATTATCTTGTACGTATGAAACGTCTGTCTCATCAGCTCTGCCGTTTGGGTGGCGGCCAACTTGGCCTACTATAAATGCTCTGTCAATAGATAAGGTCCAAAATCGAATGCCATGACAGTTCTGTCCGTCAACGTGTAAAGGTAACTACTTCACAACTTCATCTGTCACGACTCTCTCCTTGTAGAATGAGCATGATGCTTCCTCATTACCATAATTCCAGCCGAATGGATCCTTGGGCGTGGCCGACATCGTATGTTTGAATATTTAGGTGTTGGTAGTCTTGTTACTCAATCATGCAAAAACGTCTGAACGGATTAGGATGAAATTTGGCACACAGATAGTTTATAGCCTGGATTAACATATCTGTTTTTGGATTAACATTCTGTTCCAGTGGAATAATTTCTGACCTCCAGGCGGGCGAAGACGCTGGCAAAAGCTAGTAATATATATGTATCACCGTAAAATTGTAAATACCGTTAGATTATAATTTATCTCGCGAGTTTGTAAATTGTTGATAAATTGTGAACTGCACTATACTGTTTACCGACCGAATAGGTTAGGTTAGGTTAGAATTGCGACCAAACGCGCGCGAGCCGAGCGAGCGAAGCGAGCGGTGCCGCGGAAGTGGCAGGCGAGCGCTACTTTGGCAGTTATTTGACTATTTAGTAATAGCGCAAGGTACTATCCGTCTTGATACCAGTTAACAATTTGATGGTTTCACTTCGATAGATTATAATCTACCGAAAAATAATGCGTTAAATTGTAAGCAGTATGGTACGGTTCACATTCTTTCGACAGTTCACAATCTCGCGAGATAGATTATAATCTAACGGTATTTACAATTTTACGGTGACATATAAAAGTAGGTTAATAGGATCTAGTAAGAAGTTAACTAACTTAAATTTTTATGCGATGACAAGAGGATTATTTTGGGTGTGTGTGTGAAGTGTGGAGAGTGCGAGACGCAGACTCACCATGGTCTCCCGCTTCTTGTAGGTCTTCCCGCACACGGTGCACAGGTAGGGCTTGGCCCCCTGGTGCTCCGCCTCGTGCGCCCGCAGCGCGTCGGCGCCGGGCGCGTCCTGCAGGCAGTAGTGGCAGCGCAGCACCAGCGCCTCGCCGGCGTGCGACTGGCGGTGCACCTCCAGCATGTTGAGGTGCAGGAACCTGCCACACAGTGCGGGTGTTAGCTGTGCCGCCCTTTATGCCTGGAGGCTTTTATTTTGGTATTATACTTTAATTGGGCTTGTGGCTAAGTAACAATAGCTGCACGGGTCGATCGATCAGGTTAAGCTACGCTTGCCGCGGTTGGTCCGTGGATGGGTGACCATCTTTTCATACCAAGACGTCTCCGTGCCTCGAAAAGCTCGCTAAACCGTTGGTCTCGGCTGTCATTTATGAATCTTTGACAGTCGTTACGGGTCGTCAGAAGCCCGAAAGTCTGACAACCAGTCCTACCAAGGGGTATCGTATTACCCAGTAACTGGGTTGTGGAAGTCAGATAGACAGTCGCTCCATGTAAAATACTGGTATTCAGCTGCATCCGGTTAGACTGGGAGCTGACCCCGACATAGTTGGGAAAAGGCTAGGCAGATGACTTTAATTTTAAAAAATATACTTTTTTTTTCGGTTGAATCATCATCTGCCTAGCCTTTTCCACGAAGTAAATAAATAGAGTAATTCGATTTCCCTAAGAAAAAACGCGTGACAATTTGCGGGGTGAGGGGGGTGATAGATCCCGCCTACTTCTTTATTTTCCATCTACCGGTCAATAGCAAAACTACTCGCTCGTTCTGTAGATTTTACTGTGTAGTTACTCAACTATCTCACACTAGATGTCACTATAGTCTATTCGCGTTAAGAAAATAAGTGCAGGATGCAACAGGGTCGTACTCAGAATTTTCGTACCAGAGAGAACTTCGTTTTTACAAAATTAATTTTGCGAACCATCTTGATACGTATTTTTTCATTGAAATAGTGATGTTAATTTTCGTAATCCATTGCTGTCTTAGATTATCTTCGGATAAAAAACTAGAACATACGTCATTTAAAATTTAACTAAATTAACAACAAGTACCATACAGTATGGTAGTTGTTCTTTATTTTCCCTCCGTGAGACGACTAGTATAGACCATACTAGTTGTCTCACGGAGGGAAAGTACTTTAAATAAATTGTTTTAGATAGAATATTTAATTTTATGATGATAGAATATTTATGAGACAGCCGCGGGACATTCGGATACATAATAATTGGATTCTAATTACGGCCCTGTCTTTTGTTATGCTTCCGTTTGTTGTTCATAGTTGGCGATATATGGCGGCCTTTTTACAAAATGATATTCTACCAAAATAATATGTTAGCGACTAAAGCATCTTTAAGAATGAATGTTGTACAAATCTCAATACATATGTTTATACACTGAGCTCTACGAACCTAAATGTTTTTAACCGACTTCAAAAAAAGGAGGAGGTTCTCAATCAGTACTTATGTTTTTTTTATGTTTGTTACCTCATAACTTTCGACTGGGTGAACCGATTTTTTATTTGAAAGCTCGTGCTTCCCGTGTGTTCCCATTTCAATTTCATCTAGATCTGATGATGCATTTCGGAGAAAGACAACGGAACTCTTAAAAAAAAAAAACAGTAAATCAACCGCGATTGCTGCTATCGCATAAATATGCATTGTTTTGACCCCAAGGATGATTAAATTTCGAATTAGTGGGGTAGGTACTATAACTAAAAAGTGAAAAATAAAAACTTTTTCCCAAAAAAACAACCGACTTCCGAAAAAACACTACAAAGTGGAAAATAACTTTAATTTCGGAAGGCGGTGACAAAAAATTTAAATACATATCCAAAGTCACCACCTTCCGAAATTAAAGTTATTTTTAACCGACTTCCAAAAGGAGGAGGTTCTCAATTCGTCGGAACCTTTTTTTTTTATGTATGTTCCCCGATTACTCGAAGATGGCTGGACCGATTTGGATAATTTTTTTTGTTTGGAAGGTTAAACTCCCCAGGTGGTCCCATGATCATCAAGTCAGGATCTGATGATGAGATCCTGGAGAAATAGAGAGAACTCTTCAAATGTTATAGGCACACTTGAAGCAATTTGTGTAGTTTTTGGAAGAATACTTTCTCGGAGTGGTTCCATTTCAATTTGGTGAAGATCTGATGAAGAACTTCGGAGATAAGCAACGGAACTCCTCAATAAATGATAGCAAATGGACTGGGATTGCTGAAATCTCATGTCTGTCAATTGTTTACAACAGTTAACACCTCACACGTCTGGCCGCCCGCTTGCCGAAACGCCCCAAGTGTCGGTGTAGTTGAACGTACTTTTTGATTTTTGGGTAGACCTTCAGAAAAACTGAGATATCGGCAATTTATAGCCATTATCATGGTATATATTATACCTTCCTGGCTTCGTTATGAGTTTATCTAACTATTTATACCATTCAATATGCAAATAAATCTGACCTTATCTCGCAGTGATGTCATATGTTTTCACTTTTATCATTTTCACTGACATAGCCGTAAAACTTTATCACATTACAACGAATTCACACATATATTCACCAAAAAACACTTACAGGATAACACAATAATGTGTAGGCAATGTTCACACAAATTATTCCGCTTAGATATAATGTCCTACACTGTAAAAACGAATAAAAACTATTTGATAACACAACGAAAAAATATGGCGGCAACTCCGCGTATTCGGTCGCTAAACTACCGCTCGCTGGCAATCTGACATGGCGGGCAGCGGCCAGAAAGTACCGTTGGCGCAAAAACGCTGCGAACGAAATATTTGTATGTTTATAATTTTCAAGTAACATTTTTTGTTATTATTTTATTAAAAACTATTGTTTTTATTATATTCTGTTACTTTTAGATTTTAATAACAACCTATTCAATGAAACGTCAGACTTTTTGTTTTGAGATATACCAATCATTATTTCGATATTGTTCTTTGAAAATAATGAGCCATCATTATTTTGTACACTAATTTTCTAACAGCTATGTAACAATTATGTTGGACAGTACATTACTAAATTATTATATCTATCTTTCCTTATACCTAAATCCACCTATCAACCCACACATTCTCAGAGAGGAAGCCTGTGTCCCAGCAGCGGGAACATAATAGTCCAATTATGCCAAACAACAAAAACTAAGTATGTGGAGGTAACTGCTATGGTTATTCATCATGATAAAATTTGCCTGAACTTATACTTCGCGATGTATCAATAGAAAAAAAAATATCTCGACATTTATTATTCATAGACATGATAGATTAGAAAACTACATAAAATAATAAAAATGCTATCACAAAACTATAATAAATATAATCAGTATTTTTTTTTGCAGTTAGTACTTTGCACTGACGAATGTCCCCCGTACCATGACCGCTATCTCGTTATCTCATGGTACCGGCAATATCGCCGAATTTTACTCTTTGAAATGCGTTTCCAATGACAATACGCAATAATATTAGTAGCTATTAATCAAATTATGTTCTTAGATCAATAAGCTAGCCACTTATGTGTATTTCAAACAATATACAACAATATTTATCATAAAAACATGACTCAAATTGACTCAATACGGCATCCATCATCGTCAAAATTTGTGCGTTACAAAACATTCGCAGCGTTTTTTACTGAATTTTTTATCACTTTTCGATAAACCTTAAATCAATTCGAAATCTAAATTTAATTCTCAGTAATTCTGTATAAGATTTACTTATTGCTTTCGTCTTACGTTCATTTTACAAACGAAAACAACACGGCAGAATCTTGACACGAATGGCGCCACAATGGCGTCTCGCGTCAAAAACCACAGATGCATATTGTAAAAGGTTTTTTTCGTTCATTTTGGTGGTGTTCCCTTTAAAATGTAACTAAAACCGGTCAATTATGAATCGATTAGTCGAATGATACAGCCAAATCGTGTTGCAAGTGCAAATAAACGTAAAACACCATCGTCCAATGGCAGCTGTGACACTATGTACACATGGTGTTCTGTCGACATTTCGAGCACTTTTTCTTATGCACACGTGGTGTTCCGTTGACGCTTGAGGGGTTAATAACATAACATCACGCCGGTACGCTGTGAAGGGGTAAGCACATGTGAACCACTAAAAAGTGAAAAATAAAAAACTTTTTTCAAAAAAATAAACAACCGACTTCCAAAAAAACACTACAAAGTGAAAAATAACTTTAATTTCGGAAGGCGGTGACAAAAAATTAAAATACATATCCAAAGTCACCCAACGACTTCCGAAATTAAAGTTATTTTTCACTTTGTAGTGTTTTTTTGGAAGTCGGTTGTGTTTTTTTATTACCCATGACACAAAGTGTCGTCATCTATTGGCGGGTAGAATTATATTTGGAAACACCGATGCTCTGCGGGTCTAAAAAGGCCACATTAAGAAATTCCTCTAAAAGTGATTCATTTCCTGAATTCCCCGATGATTCTGCTATTTGACATTTTACTTAAATATAGCAATTCATAATTTGGTGACCATTTTACGAATTTCCATACAAAACTGTCAAATATATGAATTGCGTGCTGTCTACGCAGATAATATTATGAATTGTCAGGTTGTGACAATTTCACGATTTAAAATATGATTCTATGATAATATTATGATTCTGCCAAAGTGGCATTTTTAGACCCCCAGATTTTTCAAGAACTACTTTGATAAATTAGGCATAAAATTACTTACAAATGAAATGTGATGCCATTCATAACATCAGAACGTCTATCCGAGTAGTTTTTATAAGATAAAACACAATATTTCATTTCTTTTTCTTCTAGCGCGAATATGCTGTAAAATGGGATCGTTTACAGAGTTGTGCACAAGACTTCGCAGGACGAACGGCAACAATGCACTGACTAAGGCCACGCCTACTTGATGACGTCAGGACCTAGTTGAGAATCACAGTGCACAGTTGTTCAGGCTGTCTCCTCTTTGTATTTACTCCGTGGCCTTTTCCAAAATATGTTGGAGTCGGCTTTCAGTGTAACCGGATGTAGATGAATACCATTATTTTACATGGAGCGACTGCCTATCTGACCTCCACAACCCAGTTACTGGGTAAGCCGCACAGGTCGATCGATAGGGTTAACCTACGCTTATCGCAGTTAGTCCGTGGATGGGTTTTTTTTGGAACGAAGTTCCTTATCGCGTGTTGCGAAAGGGGGCTAGACGGAAAAAATTAAGACCAAAACTTGTAACGACACTTTTTGCTACATTGTTGTAAGCCGTGCGGCGTGCGCGTGTTTCTCTGCAGACAGAGACACAACACACAACACAGCAGAGACAGAGTGCGCACGCACGCACGCACGCACACACACACACACACACACACACCCTTGTTTGTGTAGACGTCCATGCGAGGACTATAGTTTTTTATGAACAATCCGAGGACGCTCTGAAATACTGTCTTAACGGCCTCGTACGATATTTTTGATAAGATATAAAGCATCAGAATTCGAAATATTATTTAATGAATCTATTCGTGTAGTGCTGTCAAAACTTTTTTTCCGCCGTTTTTTTATGAACAGTGTGAGGACTTCAAATACACTGCTCATTCTTCAAGCCACATCCTTTCGAGGACGTTTGTGTGAGCCTTCCGAGGACCTACTCACCCGCCTGGACATGACAATCCGAGGACTCGTTTTCACACACTCTTCCTTGAGTTATGTACAATGCGAGGACCTTGTGTTATACTTTTCAGAAACAATCTGAGGACTTTTTGAAGAGCCCTATGTATACAAAACGAGGACCTCTACCTAAGTATTTCGTACCTTGACCTAAATATTTTACAAAGTTTTGCAGTATTTTTCACACATTTCTTAGATTAAGTACTATCCGAGAACATTTCTTTTGCCGCCAACCAAATTTACCAATCGACAAGCGTCGCTGACGCCCCGCACCCCGTGAGTGATTCAGTTCTCTGGAGAGTTTTATCCGGTGTAGACATGTGCATAACTATCATGGACTAAGTTAAGATCTTTGAACATATTACTATTTAATGTATATGATTCAGATAATTTTACATGTATTATTTGTAATGCTTTTCATTCAATTAAAGACGCAAATAAAAAAACGAAATTTATGTTTATCGCTTTATAGATTTATGTTACTGTGTACGTTGTTTTTTAGTATGATAATATCGCAAGCCACGTGGTATGTAAGCGAATAATAATTCGCGTTAACAATTTATATAGGTGTTCTATATTTTAAATCTATCTATACTATATTCGGATGAAATTTGACATGCGAGTAGTTGGTTGGAGTATAATATGAAGGTGTTCATTGTCTGTCAAATTGAAAAGATATTTAAGACATTGTTATAACAATGCAACTACTTTTATTTAACTTGCATTGGTATCTATTTGTGGAAGTTTCTATTGTTTCAAAGTAAATATTATTCTTTAAATCAATTGTTTATTCAAAAAATAAACTTTCTCGTCACTACTCATATTGCTCGAAACGAGACGACACAAAGGCAAAATCTGTTCAAAGAGAAGGTTCTATGCTATTACCTATTTCCGTTGCTGCTTCAGAGAAGCTGCGAAGTAATGTTCTTTCACGAATGAACATTGATGAAGTTTTGCTTATAGTCAAGCAAGTACCTACCCTACCTACCCTGCCTACCCTGCCTACCCTGCCTACCCTACCTACCCTACCTACCCTACCTACCCTACCCTACCTATTTAAAAAAAAAATTATCTCCGTAACAACCATCCTCGTACTTCAAGGAATATTATAAAAAAAGAATTAGCGATATTGGTTCAGCTGTTCTCGAGATTTGCGCTTAGCAACACATTTAGCGATTCATTTTTATATATATATAGATAGCTTCTGCCCGCGACTTCGTACGCGCATATCCCGTTTTTTCCCGTTCCCATAGGAATTTCCCGATCCCGTATAGCCTATAGCCTTCCTCGATAAATGGGCTATCTAACACTGAAAGAATTTTTCAAATCGGACCAGTAGTTCCTGAGATTAGCGCGTTCAAGCAAACAAACAAACAAACTCTTCAGCTTTATATAATAGTTATAAGATATGCTTGCTGTAAGCCATTGAGGAGTTGGATGATTTGCAGATTGTTCTGATAGCATCAGGTCCATAATAATATAAGAGTCCCCATGTAGACGAATATAATAAGTAGAGATCGGATATTCCAGTGCATATAAAATATTAAACTTCGAGGAAGTACGTAACAAAAAGTCGGATATGTAATAACATCTCTAAAATACCGAGATTTAAAAATCATGATTATTAAATTTTCTAGTACAGTAGAATCCGTTTATTATGACTCCGGCTATATTGACCAACCGCTTATTATGACGTAATTCACAACGAAGTTTGGTTTTCATATAAAATTCACTATAACAAAGTCGGATACTATGACATGCTTATAGTGACAAGTCGCTCATTGTGACCCATTTTTAATCAATTGTGTCGAATTATTGTGACTGACGTGATTCCTTACACCTTCGAAACAAAGGAATACCCGTCAGCAGCCCTTTTGTTCTGCAAGCTCGATAATTCGTTTAAAAGTTCGACAAAACATTGTTGTACGGACAACTTTTATTTAATATTGAGTTATCTCTAATTTGATTCTCTCTATCAAATTAAATAAATAGTAACATAAGTTATTTTTTTCTACAAAATGCTTTGTATGACGTCCGCTTAATATGACGTATTTGTTATTTCCCTTCGATGTCATTATAAACGGAGATGTATGAAAGAACGTATGTATTATATTTAATGTTAGTATTGTATAGTATCATAATACTTTACTTTAAATAAATGTTTATTAAGTTTGAAACACCTTTTTTTATGAATGTAAAAGATATTTATATAAGAGAAATATATACTTATTTTTTTACTTTGCTCTTTTGTTTACTGTATAAAACCTATGAATCCGCAAAAATACTCATACTAGGATACACACTATCTGGTCCGCTTACCATTCCGAGGATCTGAATACACACTGTCTGATATAGCTACTCATCCGAGGGCAGGTGTGTTAAATTCACACATTAGTCCTCGGATAATACTACAAAATTTAACTCGTGTCTAAGGCGAGTGTGTAAAAATCGATGCTGGCGCCGCGTAGCGGTCACACACTGTCGGTGTGTAGATATGAATTCTGTTAATCAAAACGAGGTCTGGGTGACTTTTTCTTATTACTTATACATACAGGTTCAGAATCGCACGACAAATACGATGCAGTGGATAAGTCAATCCGAGGACCCCCGAAAATGTCCTCGGTTTGAAAATGTCCTCGGAAGTTCCTCGTGTATTCAGGTGCATGTCCTCGGATAGTACTTAAAACAAACACACACACACACACACACACACACACACACACACACACACACATATTATTGTTGTATAGTATTATTATTATTGTGTGTATGTGTGTGTGTGTGTGTGTGTGTATGTATATGTACAATTTTTAAAATTTTATTATAATTCCTTCACTAATTAATCGAAAGGAACTCCGTTCTATCCAGGGTGTCCCTTGACACCTCTCAAGATTTTTTTTTTTCGTTCTTTTTTTGTATTTTTTTAATTATTGAATTGTCATCGGTCCTCGATAAGTCTACAAAGTTTAAATGAAATCTGACCGTGGGTCAAAATTAAGTCCAAAGGGACTCCTTTGGAGTTGATGTTTGTTTGTAAGTTAGCTGTCAAGCCATCAGCCGATCTATTCTGTTAAAATCTCACCGTGAGAAATTAGGTGAAGTGAGCTGTCATTCTGTGAAAAATAGTGGAATACCATTGTTTATTTAGAACTGGTTCATTGTGTAAGAGGAAGACTGTCCTACCGTGATACAGTTTCGACTAGTACGGAGGACAGTGTGAATCGAATGCTACAACCTAAATAACAATATCAGTGTAGTAATTATTATTGAGTGATTACGATTAGTGCTTAAACACGTACTAAATAACTATCAAGTGACGTAAGTACTTAACAACAATCCTAAGACGCTAGGAAGAGGAGAAATATAATATCATATTATTGTTTAGTATTTAAGTACAGGAACCTATTTATTTAGGTATGTAATGTACCAAATGTTGAAAATACCTGATATGGTTGTACTTTTATGATGCAAATAAATAAACATATAAAATAAACATTCCATTGGACACTAGGGATTGATGCTAATGACAGCTCACTTCATATAAATGATCACGGTGATATTTTGGCAGAATAGCACTGCTAGATTGACATTGACATTTTTGTTGTGTCTTATTTTCATATGCTCTTATTTTATTTAATAGCCCATTATAATTTATTTAACTATTGAGTTTTCGAAGCTTAAAATGTACTTTAAATAATTTAATAAATTAATAATATTCTGTACATTTGTGTAGAGATTTGCTTATCATGCTAGCACTAGCATCTTACTTTAATATTTGCAAACTTATGGCGAAATGTGTCATCGCACTAAAGGTGCGCTTACACGAGCAACTAAAATTGCTCCATCTCAGGCAATTCTCGTCTACTATGACGTCACGGCTACATCCAGCAGTTTCGGGCAATGGCAACATGTAGCAACCTGTTGCCAGAGATGAGGCCACACAATATGGAGCAATATGGAGCAACTTAAAAAACTCGGCAATGCGCCTCCCCCGCAGGCCGGTTCTTCTCGCAAAAACCGAGAAGTAGTTGTACGTACAAACGAGATAGAAAGGAAATTGACTAAAAATTTCCAAACCGATTGGATATTCGGCAACTCATGAAATATATGGTGCAATCAGAAGCAATATTGCCGAAACACATCGGCAGTTTATTGTTGTTGCTGCAGATTGCTCCACTTAATTACTCCAGATTGATCCATTAGTGTTGCCGACCAATAGTTGCTCATAAAATTGCCCGTGTAGCCGTGCACCTTAACAATTTATGTACCTACCATCTTTTGTACCGCATTGACTAATAACTTTGACTTTGACATTATTGACATCTCACTACACCTAATTGTTCACAGTAAAATTTTAACAGAATAAATAAACCGGCTGGTGTAGAAGACACTTAAGCCCAGAATCACTTACAGTCTCCGCAATAGACTTTTTGACTAGTTTCTAAAATCCGTCTCACATTACTTAGTGGTGTATATGGACCGTACAAATAATATTTGTTTTAATAAATTAAATTTTCAGTATTTAATTTTTTTAAATCCGTTACAAAATAGAGTCTGGCCAACGAAAGCGTGATCTGAAAACCGCGGCAAATTCAAAAAATCTTAATGTGGTATCACCAACTATACCTTTAGCTAAATGTTTTGATACTAGAGTATTCTTTATATTTATTCTAATTTATTTTTTGTTTTAATGGCTCCGTTTGGTGTAGTGTAACGGGGGCCTTGACTGTCATGGATGTCAGTTAAAAAACGAGTGTGTAAATTTATTTATTACTATGTACATAAATATTAACCTACTTAACATTTAATTTATTAATTATTTAATCATCATTCTCAAAATCAGAGTCCAATAATTCAACCTCCATGGATTCATCTGTATCAGTAGTGGAGTCATCATCACCTACACTTATTATAAATTTTTCCAATACTTCTTCTGTTATGTGATCTCTTTGTTTATATTTATTTTCCACATTTATTACATGGTTCGTCATTTTTTTCCAATCTTCTGCAGTTATTCGGCCAAATGAGGTTTTTATGAGTGCTTCCGTTTCTTTTGCTGGCAGATTAATGTTTTTTTTTGCCACCATACGCTTAGCTAAGCTCCATATCAGCTCGATCGGGTTGAGATCACAATGGTAAGGTGGCAGTCTCAATACTTCATGGCCGTATTGTTTCAAAAGCTCGTCAGCTACATACAGGGGTTCGGGTTTATGCTTGTTAACTAAACATAACAATTCAGGTTTTGTTAAGTAATCTTCATAATTTATTCCGTTGGAATCGAGCCATTCTTGTATTTCAGCTTTTCTTATTTGTGTCGTAGGAACTTTGTTCTGTTGTACAGTGTGGTAGCTCGCATTATCCATCACAATAACACTGGGTTTGTTCAAATTGGGTATTAATTTTTCCTTTAACCATTTATCAAAGTTTTCAGCATTCATGTCATGGTGGTAGTCCGCCAACCTTGATTTTGTACTAAAAACTAACAGTGCATTTGGTACAAACCCTGTGTCAGAGCCAGCATGTACAATGATGTATCTTTTCCCTGAAGAGATATGTTCCAGTGGGCTTGGTTGTGAGGCACCACTTGTTGTTGGACCTTGCCATGACATTTTAGGCTTATAATTTTTGTGTACATATGTTTCATCTAAATAGATGATTGGTTTTCCTTCTGCTCGTTTTGCAGCAATTTCTCGCAGATAACGATGTCTCCAAGCAGCAATATCAAAACGTTCGACAAGGACCATTCGTTCATTTTTATTTTTCTTGAACTCATATCCATTGGCAAACAATATTTTACGCAGAGTTTCTCTGCATCCATTAAAGCCAATACTAGAACGTAATTCTTCTAGCAATGTACGTAATGTCGGTACCTCCTTTCTCACAACATAAAATTCATTGATTTTATTTCTTATTGCATCAGTATCAAAGCTGTCTAAATTCGACACCGTACTTTTGTGGGGGCGTTTCTTTCCTGGAGTACTCCACACCCCTTCATTTAAGGATGCTTCTTTTTTAATTTTTCTTAGTGTCGTTACACCAACACCTGGAAAACAAAGTATCAAATAAATATTTTAATGGTGTAGATACTCAAACAGTTTGATTACATCAAAATAACACAGATTTGGGAAATGGAACAAACACTATCAAATGCAAGTACATACCAGTTAGTGAAGATATTTCTTCTAAGAACATTGTCTCATTTTCTATTAAAGATTTCTTTTCTAAGCTCCTTAACTTTTCAAGAATGACTTTAATTTCGTAGACTCCTTGAATATCTTTCAGCTTATCTATAAATATAAGAAAAGATATCATTAAATCGTAAATATATACTAATCAGCCAACATGTATCAAGAGTACCAAGCCATACTAACCCAAAAAATCCGACATCGCACCTAAACATTGTTGTTTTTCTTGGTAAACAACTTCTTCCTCCTTTTGTTTAGGTTTGAACTTACTGATCATAACATGTAGCAGCTTTCGCACGTTACTTTTGATTGTTTTACCCATAATAAAGCAGATATTTTTGAAAAATAAATGTCTTTACAAAATAATAACAAACACAATCACAGACTTTGAAGTACCTTTGACAGCTTAATAATGTTGCCATATTAAAACTTTGAAAATACCCCAGATCACGCTTTCGTTAGCCAGACTCTACACTGATTATTTAAGCTGTCAAAACGCTTACTACAGCAACATGGCGTCGAATCAGTCGAGTGACGTCATATGTTTGTATATCATGGCATACAGCAAGCAATGATTGGTTGGATGGTGGATGTATAAAAACGCGTGACGTCACAGCGAATTAAACTAATCAAAATATTTTACAATCACATCGCTCCAACCTCAAACAAAAAAAAAAATATTTTGGGTTTTTTGGTGAAAGTTGATTTTTTTCAGTGAAAAAATCAACAAATTGCAAAAAATAAAAATTATAAAAAAATCAACAAAAAAAAAACACAAACAACAAACAAATTGCTTTTAAAATCCCATAATGTACGCGGATGGCAATAAATAATTCATTATTTTTCATATTATCGAATAGCCTACGACTAGGCTATTCGACACTGGTGCCGATTTCTCTTGTCACAAAATACTCTAAACTAAACTAAAAATCACCAAAATTTAGTTTATTCCTGTCAATCGACGACTTCCCATTCTGAAATTGACTAAAGTGACACAACATAACTATATTTTAGTTTGACAGCACTAAGATTGCACTCAGTTATTAATTTAGTGAAAATAGTAATTTTGCAATTCTGTTGTTGTCAATTTCATTATTCTATTCAACAAAAAAATTTGATTGTCTAACTAAATCTGACCATTTTTAATCGCGATTAAAAAGGTGTGGAATAAAATTAGTTGCCAAGAACTAAAATTCACACCAACACATCTACTACGGGCGCAAATACAGTACTGTATCATTTTTTTCTTTTTCTTATATCTCGAAAATGGTGTGTCCTATCGTAAAAATAATGAAAATTTCGACCCCCTTTATAACACCCATAGATCTCTAAAACTCAACATGTAGGTAATAATTTTTCATATTTTCCATACAAAAAAAAGTAAAAAAAAATCAATTTAAAACATGTCGAGGCTGCCCCCCTGCGCGACTCCGGCTCTAAAAAAATCACGGGGTAGGGCAAACAAGTACAACATTGCGAAGCCAAAAAATACCACGTGGAGTCGTGATTGTCAAATTCGATTTTAGTTGTGTCAAAATTATTTTTAAATTTAGATCTTTTTTAACAGAATAGCTTTAAGATTGTCATAGCCAAAAGTAGGAATTTTAGTGATAGTTTAGTTCGGTGTACAAGAGAATCGGCACCAATATGAAAAATAATGACCAGACATGGTCCCGAATAAAAATATGATCACGATGATCATATTTTTATTCGGGAGCATGTGTGGTCACACTGACGTCACATGTGTGACCAGCAGCTTGTCTGACGTCAACATGACGTCAGCCAAGCTGCGGGTGACAGTGACGTCACGCAACCTGCCGGTGACGCTACTCACTTCTGGTTGCAGTACTCGCAGGCGTGCGGCCTCTTCTGGTGCTTGCGGCGCGGCTTCTCCTCGACACTCTTCAGCTTTGAAGACTTCAATTTCATTTTCGATTTTTTCTTCGCTGGTCTGTAAATGTTCAATATCTACGTAACTAGCCTTTGCCAGCGGCATCGCCCGCGTTAACCAATTTACACAAAACCTTAACAAACTCTCCACGTAAACCTTCCTCATGAATCGCTCTGTCTATTGCTGAAAGCCGCATCAAAATCCGTTCAATAGTTATTAGTTTATCGCGAATAGACAGACGCGAGGGGGAACTAAGTTTTGTAATTTGTGTGTGTGTGTATCTTGAAATAGACAGACGCGAGGGGCAACTAAGTTTTATAATTGTGTGTGTGTATCTTGAAATAGACAGACGCGAGGGGCAACTAAGTTTTATAATTGTGTGTATCTTGAAATAGACAGACGCGAGGGGCAACTAAGTTTTATAATTGTGTGTATCTTGAAATAGACAGACGCGAGGGGCAACTAAGTTTTATAATTGTGTGTGTGTATCTTGAAATAGACAGACGCGAGGGGCAACTAAGTTTTATAATTGTGTGTGTGTATCTTGAAATAGACAGACGCGAGGGGGAACTAAGTTTTATAATTGTGTGTATCTTGAAATAGACAGACGCGAGGGGCAACTAAGTTTTATAATTGTGTGTGTGTATCTTGAAATAGACAGACGCGAGGGGCAACTAAGTTTTATAATTGTGTGTGTGTATCTTGAAATAGACAGACGCGAGGGGCAACTAAGTTTTATAATTGTGTGTGTGTATCTTGAAATAGACAGACGCGAGGGGCAACTAAGTTTTATAATTGTGTGTGTGTATCTTGAAATAGACAGACGCGAGGGGCAACTAAGTTTTATAATTGTGTGTGTGTATCTTGAAATAGACAGACGCGAGGGGCAACTAAGTTTTATAATTGTGTGTGTGTATCTTGAAATAGACAGACGCGAGGGGCAACTAAGTTTTATAATTGTGTGTGTGTATCTTGAAATAGACAGACGCGAGGGGCAACTAAGTTTTATAATTGTGTGTGTGTATCTTGAAATAGACAGACGCGAGGGGCAACTAAGTTTTATAATTGTGTGTGTGTATCTTGAAATAGACAGACGCGAGGGGCAACTAAGTTTTATAATTGTGTGTGTGTATCTTGAAATAGACAGACGCGAGGGGCAACTAAGTTTTATAATTGTGTGTATCTTGAAATAGACAGACGCGAGGGGCAACTAAGTTTTATAATTGTGTGTGTGTATCTTGAAATAGACAGACGCGAGGGGCAACTAAGTTTTATAATTGTGTGTGTGTATCTTGAAATAGACAGACGCGAGGGGCAACTAAGTTTTATAATTGTGTGTGTGTATCTTGAAATAGACAGACGCGAGGGGGAGCTAAGTTTTATAATTGTGTGTGTGTATCTTGAAATAGACAGACGCGAGGGGCAACTAAGTTTTATAATTGTGTGTGTGTATCTTGAAATAGACAGACGCGAGGGGCAACTAAGTTTTATAATTGTGTGTGTGTATCTTGAAATAGACAGACGCGAGGGGCAAATCTTGAAATAGACAGACGCGAGGGGCAACTAAGTTTTATAATTGTGTGTGTGTATCTTGAAATAGACAGACGCGAGGGGCAACTAAGTTTTATAATTGTGTGTGTGTATCTTGAAATAGACAGACGCGAGGGGCAACTAAGTTTTATAATTGTGTGTGTGTATCTTGAAATAGACAGACGCGAGGGGCAACTAAGTTTTATAATTGTGTGTATCTTGAAATAGACAGACGCGAGGGGCAACTAAGTTTTATAATTGTGTGTGTGTATCTTGAAATAGACAGACGCGAGGGGCAACTAAGTTTTATAATTGTGTGTATCTTGAAATAGACAGACGCGAGGGGCAACTAAGTTTTATAATTGTGTGTGTGTATCTTGAAATAGACAGACGCGAGGGGCAACTAAGTTTTATAATTGTGTGTGTGTATCTTGAAATAGACAGACGCGAGGGGCAACTAAGTTTTATAATTGTGTGTGTGTATCTTGAAATAGACAGACGCGAGGGGCAACTAAGTTTTATAATTGTGTGTGTGTATCTTGAAATAGACAGACGCGAGGGGCAAATCTTGAAATAGACAGACGCGAGGGGTAACTAAGTTTTATAATTGTGTGTGTGTATCTTGAAATAGACAGACGCGAGGGGCAACTAAGTTTTATAATTGTGTGTGTGTATCTTGAAATAGACAGACGCGAGGGGCAACTAAGTTTTATAATTGTGTGTGTGTATCTTGAAATAGACAGACGCGAGGGGCAACTAAGTTTTATAATTGTGTGTGTGTATCTTGAAATAGACAGACGCGAGGGGCAACTAAGTTTTATAATTGTGTGTATCTTGAAATAGACAGACGCGAGGGGCAACTAAGTTTTATAATTGTGTGTGTGTATCTTGAAATAGACAGACGCGAGGGGGGACTAAGTTTTATAATTTGTGTGTGTGTGTGTGTGTATCTTGAAATCACTGTCAGACAATGCATAGCTTAAACCTCTGAGTCTAGAAGCTTGAAATTTTGCCCAAGAGTTCCTTATGTGGCAGGGACAGCGATGCGAAAATTGTATCCATGAATTAAGTATAATATGATTCTGACCCTCTCTGCGTTGAAATTTATCATCACTACATAGTATAAAACAAAGTCGCTTTCTCTGTCCCTATATCCCTATGTATGCTTAAATCTTTAAAACTACGCAACGGATTTTGATGCGAGTTGTTTTAATAGATAGAGTGATTCAAGAGGAAGGTTTATATGTATAATACACCGACCTCCACGCGGGCGAAGCCGCTGGCAAAAGCTAGTCGGTTATAAAAAAGAAATTTGCTGTTCCATACATTTTGACCGCGTATATTTTTCTATAAACCAGCAGATTTTTTTTTTTTTTGATAGCCGAAGAAATATTGTGCGCCAAGGGGTCTACAATCAAGTGATGAATTAATGATTACTGGAAGTGAACATTAAATAGAGTATGAAAGGTTGTAAGATTGTTCGTCATTTTTGCCGATGGAATAGCCTATAGGATGGGGAATATTAGAATCCTAATCATTTCAGCCGAAAGACGTCCACTGCTGGACATAAGCCTCCCCCAAAAAGGGGGGTTTTGCCATAACCGCCACGCTTGGCAGGCGGGTTGGCGATCGCAGTATGGTGGTCAAATGCATAGAGAACGCTGCTGCCCATTCTCTAGTAAGTCCCTTAGTCGCCTTCTACGACACCCACGTTCCTTTACGTCCGGCACAACACGGAACCAATTTTACCTCTACATAATAATAGTTTCCGTACGTGATCGAATCAGAAATGATTTTATAATGTTTGCGTAGAGGGAGCTCATGGTTGAAGAACATAGGGCTTTTATTATTACTAGCGGTCGGCCCAGTGGTCAAAATAGAAATGCATTATTCTATAAAAATATTAGTTTACTGCACTCCTTCTTCATACATAAATGATAAATGATTTTATTTCTGTAAGTAGGTTTGTACAAACACTTTTACACGTCAATCATTTTTTTTAAACTCGATGAGGTCGGCGTTTCCTATCTGACTACTCTGAGAAGAAAGGCCGAGACAAACTCAGAGGTCACAGTCTCTTTAAAGTCCAGACATAATCTTGGTCAGATCATGTGGATCGGTGTCTGAAATGGTCTTTTCAGGAAAGAACCACACAGATTGAGTGGACCTATCCAACCTGTGCACACATTTATTAGTAATCATGCAGGTCAACTCAGAACTTGAGGAGCTCAACGATTTGACGAACAATACCAAAGAAAGGACATTTGGGTAGGCCGCATAAATTGCTCAAAGTTGCCAGACCATTACAAACAAACTTAAACTGTGGCAAATTTCATGCTCCGCCGTCCGCGTAATAAAAAGAGCTACAAAGTTTTTGCTTCACGTGTAATATGTAGATCACATTTACATTTGCCTCCTAGAGTAGTTAAAACGGGCATTACTGCCTCTCGCTACCTACTTCTTAGCGCCGTCTCCTTGCTGTTGGTCCTCGTCCACGGCGTTGTCGTCCACTTGCGGTTTGGTGTCTTCTCCTTCCGTCTTAACATCGTCTTTGTCTACAAAATAACATAGTAACAATACACCAAAAAAGTCATTTATTCAAACTAGGCAGCTCTTTTTGAACGTCAAAATTACATAAGACAGTCCCCCGGCACGCGCGCCCTTCACCACTTCCTAGTGCTTTAGCTGGGAAGAAGAAGTGGCGCAACAAACTCCCGTAATTTTTATAATGGCAGTTTTTAAATAGATACCCATGGTAGTTTTCAACTACCTATGGTAGTTTTTAAAAACCCATGGTAGTTTTCAAATTTCATTCCCTGGTACATTGTAGTATGCGCACTAACGCCCCGTTTATAATAAACCAATCAGGAAGGTCGTGCAACTTTCGTATTTCGGTCCACAGCTCTTACGCGTCCTCATAAATAAACATGTAACGCACCGAGCGTCATCTTGTTCTTTCCGACCCAGATTTCCCCCTTACTCTCCTTCATATACACCGTGACATTTTAGTCGTCTTACAACGGCAGCCCACTTCATGTATCCAATGACTACTAATCATTTATTTAAAAAAAAAAAAAAATTTTTGAACATACGCATAATTTAAAAAATGAAAATTCACTAAGACGCATGACGTAGTTTGAAACACCCTGTTATGGATATGGAATTAATGATAGAATGTAATGGTAGGTAGGTAGATATCTTCTACCGATTGATACGTAAACATTATTAACAGGGAGGGTGCTTCATAATTCTAAAGCATTATTTATTTTTCTTTGTACCTATTATCTTAATTAATGGTAACAATGTTTTAATTGCGTCTAGAGGTATTTTATGTCGGATACATTGAGTGGACCACCTTTGTAAGACGACTAAAATGTCATGGTGTATACACATGGAATTTACATACAAATACAGAGAACTATGAAATATTAATTAAAACCTCGAAGTGAAATTTAAGTACATTGCTAAAAGTTTTGAATATAATATTTTTAGCTATAATGTCAAAAAGGTTTTAAATTTAATGTCAACCAGTTTTCAATATACCAGTTATCAAGCAGTTTCAATAATAATGTCAAAGATTCTGAATTATATAATGTCTTAGTAAAAACTAGATCATTTATTATTGCGTGGCATTAGTTCCGATATATTACACAGATATTTTTCTAATATAAAGGCTTTTAATTTTGTTTTAAACAGGATGTTATAAATCAGGATCTTATAACAGAAGACAATTTATTAAATATCCATGGTGGTTTCAAAAACCCATGGTTATTTTTAAAAACCTGTGGTAGTGTTCAAATTCCCATGGTAATTTTGAAATACCCATAGTAGGTTTTAAAAACCCATGGTATTTTTCAAATTCCTATGGTAGTTTCCAAATAACTATGGTAGTTTATGAAAAACCTGGTGTTTTCAAATTCTAATGGTAGTTTTCGAATAGTCATAGTAGTTTTCAAATACCCACAGTAGTTTTTAAAAACCCACGGTAGTTTTCAAATACCCATGGTAGTTTTTCCACTGACCTTGCGCATGCGTGAGTACGTGTCGATGCATCTTGCTGCTAGTGATGAAGCCACGGCCGCACGTGTAGCACTTGAAGGGCCGCTCGCCCGTGTGCGTGCGCATGTGCACGCGCATGTAGGACGCCGTGCTGATGCTCTTGTGGCACACCGCGCATGCGCGCGCGCCGCGCCGCGCCGGCGGGGGCGACGCGTGCGCGGGCGCGTGCGGGGCCGCCCACGTGTTGGACGGGAAGTAGTCCTCGTCGGACTGGCTGCGGAACAAAACCTTATAATAAATAATAATACATACATGATCTCAAGACAGTATGCTTTGATGGTTTGGTCATGTTGAGAGGATCAATGAAGAGCGACTAACAAAGGGTATTTAGAAGGCAGATATTTTTTAAATTACTAAAAGGACCAGCTCTTGACCTCGATCACGCCTGATGGAAAGCAATTGATGAGGTCTATGA